>CM052799.1:13580717-13846183 GCA_028533885.1 Nasua narica
TGTATTCATGTTGAACCAACTTTGTATCACTGGGTATAATCCTAAATATTGGTAGTCTTGGTTTGCTAAGGGATACTGGTCTGCACTTTTCCTTCTTCATGTCTTCTTTGTCTAGTTTTGGTATCAGCATCATGTTGGCCTCATAAGATGACTTGGAAGTGCTTCCTCCTAATTTTTTAGAAGAGTTCAGGATAAATCTTTAAACATTTGATAGAATTCACTAGTGAAGTCATCAGATATTGGGCTTTTATTAATGGAAAGGTTTTTGTTGTTTTTTTTATGTAGCTCCACGCCCAGTGTAGAGCCCAACATGGGTCTTGAACTCACGACCCTGAGATCAACACTTCAGTTGAGATCAAGAGTTGGACACTTAACCAACTGAGCCACTCAGGCACCCGTTTGTTTGTTTTAAGTGGGAAATTTTAAAATTAACTCAACCTCTTTCCCTGTTTCCTGCTATTCAGATTTTCTATTTCTTCTTAGGGTACCTGGGTGCCTCAGTCAGTTAAGTGCCTGACTTTTGATTTGGGCTTAGGTCATGATCTCAGGGTTGTGAGACCGAGCCCTGCATCAAGGTCTGTGCTGGGCGTGGAGCCTGCTTGAACTCTCTCTCCCCCTCTCTCCTCCCCCCCAACCCCCTTCTCTCTTGCCCTTTTAAAAAAAAAAAGAAAGAATTTCTATTTTTAAAAAGATTTTATCTTTGTTTTAGAAAGAGAGCACGAGGGAGGCACGCCTCTATTCCTTCTTCAGTAAGTTTTCTTTGTATGTTTCAGGATCTGTCCATCTCATACTGGCATATTTACTGTTCATAGCATTTCCTTACAATCCTTTTTACTTCTGGAAGTTTGGTGGTAATGTCCCCACTTTCATGAATAATTCCAGTAATCTGAATCTTATTTTCTTGGATATTCTGGCTAAAGGCTTGCCAATCTGGTTGATCTTTTAAAAGAATCAATTTGTGGTTTTACTTACTCTGGTTTTCCTATTCCCTGTTCATTTGTTTCTAGTTTAGTCTTTATTCTTTTCTTCCCTCTGTTTGCCTTGGGTTTATTTGTGCTCTTCCTGTACTGGTTTCTTAAAGTAGTTAACAGCTGAGCTTACTGACTTGATATCTTCCTTCTTAATACAGGCATTTATAGCTGTAAGTTTCCCTCCAGACACTACTTCAGCTGCATCCCATAAGTTCCTATATGTGGTGATTTTTGTTTTCGTTCATCTGAAAGTATTTTCTCATTTCTCTTGGGCTTTCTTCTTTGATCCACTGGGCATTTAGGAATTGTTGTTGAGATAGCCTTATATTCTTTCAATATCAGTCTTTGATATGTTTCACTATGAGTCTTTGTAGTTTGTCTCTTTTCTTATTCTTTCCACAAACTCTTTGACAGAATCAAAGTTTCTAATTTCAATGAAGTCTAATTTACCCATTTTTTTCTTTTATGGATCATGCTTTACTTGTCATGTGTAAGAATTCTTCAAGCTGTACTTCTGAAAATTTTCTCTTATTTTTTTCTAACGTTTTTATAGTTTTACACTAAATCTATGATCCATTTGAATTACTTTTTGTGTAAGATGTTAAGCTTAGGCCTGGGTTATTCTCCCCCCCCGCCCCCCGCCCACAGGCCCCATGGATATTGAATTGTTCCAACACCAACTGTTGAAAAGACCACCCTTCCTCCACTGAATTGCTTTGGCACATTCTATTTGAGCTTCTATAACAAAAATACTATGCACAGGGTGGCTTCAACAACATACGTTTATTTCTCATGGTTCTGGAGGCTGAGAAATCCAAAATCAAGGTCATAGCAGATTACATTTCTAGACAGAGCCCACTTCCTGGTTCATAAATCGCGATCTTCTGTGTCCTTACATGGCAGAAAGGAGAGTCAGAGCTCTCTGGGGTCCCCCCTTTTTTTTTCCTGGGGTCCCTTTTATGAGTGCACTGATCCCATTTGTGAGGGCTCCACCCCACTACTTAATTACCTCCCAAAGTCCCCCACTTCCTAGTAGCATCACCCTGGGGTTTAGGATTTTAACATGTAAAATTTGGGGGAGTCACAAACATTCAGTCAAAAAGCAGTTGGCTGTACTTATGTGGGCCTATTTCTGGGTTTCCTGTTCAGTTCCAGTGACCTATGTGTCTACCGCTCTACCAATACTACACAGTCTTGATTACTGTAGCTATAAAATAAGTCTTGAAATGGGTACTGTGATTCCTCCCATTCAAAACTATTTTACTAGAGTCTTTTTCATGGATTCCTCGGAAAGTTCTAAGTTGATTGTTATGTCATCTGCCAATAGAAACACATTTATTTCTTCTTTTCCATAATTTCTTCAGTTTTCTGTACCACTCCGTCGCCTCTCCTTTGGGGATTTCCATAACATGAAAGCTCAGCCCTCTGTTATTGTCCCATAACTCCCCACAGCTCTGTGTACTTTTCCTCAGTTTAATTCCTGCTGGATTGGACTGCATCATTCTCATAGTTCTGTCTTCAAGTTAACTGACCCTTCTACTTCCCCCACTCTGTTACTGAGGTCATTTCATGAATTTTTTAATTTAGTTTTAGTTTTAAGTTTTCCAATTTTAAACTTAAATATGTAATTTTCCATTTGTTTCAAGATGTTCATCCTCACTTCTTAAAGGGGAGTTTTAATTATAATTTAATTCTACTTTCTGCCTTAAAGTCTTTGATAAGCCCAACATCTGTATCATGTCATGGTTCCCATCTGTTGACTGTCCTTTCTCTTTAGGAGAGAGTAAGATCCTCCTGACTCTTTGTATGTGGAGAAATTCTGAATTTCTAGATATTTACAGTATGTGAATCTGGATCTTGTTTAGGTGCAATGGAAAATGTTGGATTTTTGTTTATTTTAACAGTAATTAACTTGATTCGGCTCAATCCACAAGTTCCTGTCCATCTTTTGTGGGCTGTGTTCTAATGTCAGTTTAGTTTTCACAGCTCTTGTAGTACTATTTTGATCTGTCCCAGGCATACCATGCAGTGGCCAGAATAGGACTGGGGCAGTAGTCTGCCCCTCGGTTGAGTCTTCTAGGCTCTCGGTATACTGTTTAGAGTCAGATGCATGCATGCTATTTCAAAGGAGAGCCCAGGAGTTCGTACACAATACTATGGGTTCCCTTTGTTGAGTTCCTTCTTCCCTGCAATCTTCCTGACACTTTCCAGCTCCCAGTCTTCTGGGTAGAAAGGGAAAGCTTTAGCTTCTCTGTGAGCACCTACCACAAATATGATTGCTTCTAGGGTAAAGTGGCCAGAAGAGACAAAACAAATTCAGTGAATCTCTCTCCTTGCTCCTGGGACCATAATCCCTCTAAATGAAGGGATTCCTCTCCTATTTGGCTGCTCATGTCACTGTTGTCTCTGCTGCTACAGAATTTCAAGGGGGACAGGGCAGGAGAAAATGGGAGGGGGGGGTTGGGGGGGAAAGCAAATAAAAAACCAGAGATTCTCTTCCTCTACCTCCATTCCTTGATCCATAGGAATCCCCTTTCCTGCTCCTGAGACTAGAAAGAGGGGGGATTCTCTTAGACGTTTTTCTCTCTGCATTCAGTGCCCAGTTCTGGGTTTTGTACTACCTTTAAGTCCAGGCTGGAAGGTATTCTATGGAAACAAAAAATAAAAACAGTTTCCTTCCCCAATCCTTCTGCTATCATTTATCTTTCAGGGTACTCAGCTGATCCAGAGATTTTAGTTGGATTCAGTCAGAGAGAAAGGACAGAATGTGCTTATTACATCTTGACCAGAATCAGAACCCTTTCATTTCTTAATGTAAATATCTTCATAAATTCCTGGATTCTTTGCCATTAAAGAATCATAATTGCTATACTACGCCTGTTGGCATCTTTCTGTCAATCATCATCATTCCATTGTGAGAAGTATGTAGTGCTTTACTGTGTTTAATAAGTTTTCCACACAGAGCATGTATTGTGTTTACAGTCTGAAATAACGAAATAAAGGTTATAGGCAAAAAATGCACATCAGAAAAAGGGAGGGAGGGACGCCTGGGTGGCTCAGTGTTTAGGTTAAAGCCTCTGCCTTCAGCTCAGGTCATGATCTCAGAGTCCTGGGATCGAGCCCCAAGTCAGGCTCTCTGCTCAGCAGGGGAAGCCTGCTTCCCCCTCTCTCTCTGCCTGCCTCTCTGCCTACTTGTGATCTCTCTCTCCGTCAAATAAATAAAAATAAAATCTTTTTTTTTTAAAAAGAAAGATGGAGGGAAATGTTAGTACTGGTTGTTGGTCTTCATGTGGCATAAAGTATGTGGAGAGATATTTCAAGTCAACTTTCTATACTTTTGCATTTTTTATGATGAGTACTGCCTTTTTTTTTTTTAGATTTTATTTATTTGACAGAGAGACACAGCGAGAGAGGGAATACAAGCAGGAGGAGTGGGAGAAGCAGGCTTCCCACTGAGCAGGGAGCCCGATGCAGGGCTTGATCCCAGGAACCTGGAATCATGACCTGAGCTGAAGGCAGCTGCTTAACAACTGAGCCACCCAGGCACCCTGAGTATTACTTTTTTAATTTTAAATAAACTTTTTAAATTTAGCCTAAAATATTACAAAAAAGTATACAAATTATAAGCATATAGCTCCATGAAAGTAAACACAGCCATTTAGCCTAAGCAACACTTGAATCAAGAAAGAGTATTGGGGCGCCTGGGTGGCTCAGTGGGTTAAAGCCTCTGGCTTCGGCTCAGGTCATGATCTCAGGGTCCTGGGATCGAGCCCCGCATCGGGCTCTCTGCTCAGCGGAGAGCCTGCTTCCCCCTCTCTCTCTCTCCCTGCCTCTGTGCCTGCTTGTGCTCTCTCTCCTCTCTGTCAAATAAATAAATAAAATCTTTAAAAAAAAAAAATAGAGTATTAACCCAAAGTTCTCCATTATCAGCCATAATAGTGATTGCTTTTCAATTGTAAAAGCAGTACACACATATTTATATTCCAATAGTACTGGAATGTATTTCTGATTTTAGGTACTGCGAAGCTTCTTTCTTTATATGTTGTCAACATTTATATTTACTTTTTAAACTGTTACAAGGGACGCCTGGTTAAGCGTCTGCCTTTGGCTCAGGTCATGATAACAGGACCCTGGGATCCAGCCTGGCATGGGGTTCCCTGCTCAGCACGAAGCCTGCTTCTCCCTCTCCCACTCCCCCTGTTTGTATTCCCTCTCTCACTGTCTCTCCCTCTCTGTCAAGTAAATAAAATCTTTATAAATAAATAAACTGTTAAAAAAATCTTCTGTACATTTTGTATACATTGATTCTAAAACGTGATAACTATTTAAAAAGCATCTGGAGGGGCACCTAGATGGCTCAGTTGGTTAAACATCTGAATCTTTTTTTTTTTTAATTCAATTTAGTTAACATATATTATTAGCTTCAGGAGTAGAATTCTGTGATTCATCAGTTGCATATAACACCCAGTGCTCATTAGATTAATAGCCCTCCTTAATGCCCTTCAACCAGTTACTCCATCTCCCCACCCTCCTCCCCTCCAGCAACCCTGTTTGTTTCCTGAGTTAAGAGTCCCTTATGGTTTGCCTCCCTCTCTGTTATCTTATTTCCATTTTCCTTCCCTTCCCCTACGCTCATCTGTTTTGTTTCTTAAATTAAGCATCCGACTCTTGATCTCAGCTCAGGTCTTGATCTCGGGGTCATTGAGGTCAAGCTCTGCAACAAGCTCCATGCTGGGCGTGGAGCCTTCTTAAAAAAGGAGAAGGAGATGAAGAAGGAGGGGGAGGGGGAGGAGGAGGAGAAGAAGAAGGAGAAGAAGATAAAAAGCATTTGAAATATTTGATAATACAATTGTCATTCACTGGGGAAGCCTCAGCATCCCCAGCAGGCTGACAGAAGATATTTCTCTCCCAAGGCCAATGAGTCAAGGCTGGAGAATGACTGCTGCTTCTTCAAATGCAAAAACAGCAACACAAGATACCCAGGAACATGAAATCAAGGAAACCAGACATCACCAAAGGAACACAGTAATTTTCCAGTAACTGACCCCAAAGAAACAGATCTGCAATCTACCTAATAAAGATTTCAGCTTAGTGAACTACAGGGAAACACAGAAAGACAATTCAATGAAATCAGTACACAATACACAAAATGAGAAGTTTAACAGAGAGACAGAAATTATAAAAAAGATCTAAACAGGGGTGCCTGGGTGGCTCAGTGGGCTAAAGCCTCTGCCTTCAGCTCAGGTCATGATCTCAGGGTCCTGGGATCAAGCCCCACATCTGGCTCTCTGCTCAGCAGGGAGCTTGCTTCCTCCTCTCTCTCTGCCTGCATCTCTGCCTGCTTGTGATCTCTCTATCAAATAAATAAACAAAATACTAAAAAAAAAAAAAAAAAAAAAAGGAGGGGCGCCTGAGTGGCTCAGTGGGTTGAAGCCTCTGCCTTCAACTCAGGTCATGATCTCAGGGTCCTGGGATCAAGCCCCACATTGGGGTGTCTGCTCAGCAGGGAGCCTGCTTCCTCCTCTCTCTCTGCCTGCCTCTCTGCCTACTTGTGATCTCTCTCTCTCTCTGTTAAATAAATAAATAAAATCTTTAAAAAAAAAAAGGGGGCGCCTGGGTGGCTCAGTTGGTTAAGCAACTGCCTTCGGCTCAGGTCATGATCCCAGAGTCCCGAGATCGAGTCCCACATCGGACTCCCAGCTCCATGGGGAGTCCGCTTCTCACTCTGACCTTCTCCCTTCTCATGCTCTCTCTAATTCTCTCTCTTTCCTAATAAAATAAATAAACAAAATCTTTAAAAAAAAAAAAAAAGATCCAAACAGAAATCCTAGAGGTGAAGAATGCAACAAGTGAAATGAAAAATGCGTAAGAGAGCACCAACGACAGATGTGATCAAAGCAGAAGAAAGAATCTGTGAAGTCATAGGTCACTTGAAATTATCCAGAGAACAAAAAAATAACAAAAGTGAAGAAAGCCCATGTAAATTATGAGAAACCATCAAAAGAAACTATCTAAACATTGTTGGCATCCCAAAAGAAAAAGAGAAGAAAGGGACAGAAAGCTTATTTAAAGAAACAATGGGGGAGGGGCATCTGAGTGTCTCAGTCATTAAGCATCTGCCTTTGGCTCAGGTCATGATCCCAGGGTCCTGGGATCCAGCCCCACATCGAGCCCCACATCAGGCTCCCTGCTCAGTGGGAGGCGTGCTTCTCCCTCTCCCACTCCTCCTGCTTGTGTTCCCTCTCCTGCTCTGTCAGAAAAATAAAATCTTTTTTAAAAATAAATAAATAAAAATAAAGAAACAATGGCTGAGGCCTTCCCAAGTCTGGGAAGAGATTTAGACATCCACATTCATAAAACTCATAGGTCCCCAAAAAGATCTTCTCCAAGACAAACTATAATAAATCCAAGAATAAAATCCAAGAGAATTTTTCAAGCAGCAAGAGAACAAAAATTCTTCACATACAAGGAAACCCCCATAAGGCTATCAGTGGATTTCTCAGCAGAAACACTACAGGCCAAGAGAGAGTGGAATGTATTCAAAATGCTGTAAGAGATTGACTAAGGAAGATGACAGTGGAGCAGGAGGGCCCTAGGCTTGCCTGGTCTCACAAATACAATTAGATAACTATCAAATTATCCCAGATACTGATCTGAAGACTGACAGAAAAAAACTCCAAAACTAAAGATAGAGAAGAAACCACATTAAAGAAGGTAGGAAGTGCAGAGATGCAGTTCAGAAGAGAAATGGATAGTGGCTACTGCAGTGGGGAGGGAACCACAGCAGGAAGGGCAAGAGACAGACTAGCACACGCAGGAGTGCATAGGGAATATAAATCCCCATAGCAATTGCCTTGGAAAGCAAGACGGTGCGAATCTTGTGAGTTCTTGCAAATACTGAGACTTAAAGCCTACAGTTTTAAAGGTCAGAATGCTTGGCTCTGGAAAGGCTGAGAGGTCACTGGGCTACCTTGGAGAAGAGGCAGGGCAAATAGCCTGCAGACATACAGCCTAGAAACAGTGATCTGAAAGTGCCTGGGGTACACAGTGGGGAGGTTAGTTGCTCATCTGGGAGCATGTCCTAGAGAGGCAGCATTCACAGAGACACCTCCTCTCCTGCCAGGAACACAGGAATTGGACAGTGCCATTTCCCTCCTCCACCCCTTAGCATAAACACAGAGCCACCACCAGGAACCAGTGTCATGACCACACTCCCTACCTAATTTGCTTATACCAAGCTCCCTCCCACCACCCACTTCCCTGCACTTGGGTGGAACCACCCTCCCTAGTCATGCTTGCCTCAGTCCCAGCCCAGGGGAAGGGGGGCACCCTCTCCTAGATGACTGGCCCACATCATGTCTCCCAATCCAGGTGTTCTGTGAGGCCTCAATTCCAGTGGCAGCAACAGATCTCATTTCACAAGCAGGCCAGAGCACACAAAGATAAAAAGTGCAACATTCAGGCCAGGCACCAAACCCTGTCCGCAACAGGCAAAGAAAGCCTCAGCAGACAACTAGCCTGAAGGATAAAGTGGCCAGGATACAACAGCAGAGCACACACTGGAGTCCCAGAAGTACCAGGCCTTGGAAACGGGACACTACATTGCAGGGCACTACATGGTCATGTAGTCATAAAGTCATTCATAAAGTCATTACACTCAAGAACAGGAGATGGAGCTGACTTTCCTAACACAGAGAAACAGATACAGAGATTTAGACAAAATGAGAAGACAAAGGAATTTGTCCCAGATAAAAGAACAAATTAAGACCATGGTCAGAGACTTGAGTGAAACAGATATAAGTAACAAGGCTGATAAAGAATTTAAAGCAAAGATCATAGAGCGCCTCGCTGGCTCAGTTGGTAGAGCACACCACTCTTGATCTCAGGGTCTTGAGTTCAAGCCCCACAATGGGCATAGAACTTACTTCAAACAAACAAACAAACAAACAAACAAACAAACAAACAAACAAACACAAATGCTTGCTTCGGCAGCACATATACTAAAAACAAAAACAAAAACAAACCCTAAAGGAATGATCATAAGGATACACCCTGGACTTAAGAGTGGAAGACATCAGTGAAACCATTAACATAGAGCTAAGGAATAACATAGAGATAAAGGGCTCAATAAATGAAGTAAGAAACATACCTGATGGAATCAACAGCAGGCTGGAAGCAGAGAAACAAATTAATGACCTAGAAGACAGAGTAATGGAAAGTAATCAAGCTTAACAAGAGAGAGAAAAAGAATTATACAAAACAAGAACAGATTTAGGGTGACTCCATCAAACATAATAACATTTGTATTATAGGAGTCCTGAAAAAGAGGACACAGAAAGGGGAGCCGAGAATTTATATGAAGAAATAACACCTGAAAACATCCCTAATCTGGGGAAGAAAACAGACATCCGGATACAGGAGGCACAGAGAATCCCCAACAAAATCAACAAATGCAGGTCCACACCAACACATATTGTAATTAGAACGGCAAAATATAGTGGTAAAGAAAACATATTAAAAACAGCAAGACAAAGAAAAAGTTACATACAAAGGAAACCCCATAAGGCCAACAGTGGATTTTTCAGCAGAAAGTTTCCAAGCCAGAAAAGAGTGGCATGATATATTCAAAGTGCTGAATGGAAAAAAACCTGCAGCTAAGAATACTGTGTCCAGGAAGGCTATCATCAGAATAGAAGGAGAAATAAAGAGCTTCCCAGACAAACAAAAACTACAGGAGTTCATGACCACTATATCATCCTTGCAAGAAATATTAAAGGAGACTCTTTGAGTAGAAAGGAAAGGCCAAAACCAATAGCATGAATGTAGGAAACATGAAAGCAATAAAAAGAAATATTTCTGTAAAAAAGTCAGTCAAACAACACAAAATAATAAAAGGATGTAAAATACGACATCATATACCTAAAACATGGGGAGGAGTAAAGAATGGCTTCAAACTTATATGCCCATCAACCTAATATAAATTGCTATATGAAGAAAATAATTTATAAACTTAATGGTAACCATAGATCAAAAACCACTAAGAAATATGCAAAGAATATAGAGAAAGAAATTCACATACAGCACTAAAGAAAACTAGCATACCATGAAAAAAAGGATCAGAGAAAATCTTCAGAAGCCACCACAAAACAAGTAACAAAATAGTAATAAAAACGTATCAATAATTGCTTTAATGTAAATGAACACTCCAATAAAAAGACATTGAATAACAGAATTAATAATAATAATAATAATAATAATATCTACATGCTGCCTACAAGAGACTAATTTTATACCTAAAGATACTTGCAGACTGGAAAGTGAGGGGATGGAGAAACATTTATCATGCAAATGGATGTCAAAACAAAGCCAGAGTAGCAATACTTATATCGGAAGAAATAGACATTAAAACAAAGACTGTAACAAGAAACAAAGAAGAACACTATAATGAAGAGAACAATCCAACAAGAAGATATAACAATGATAAATATTTATACACCCAACATGGGAACTTCCAAATACATAAAATAGTTAACAACAAACATAAAAAAATCTAATTGATAATAATACAATAATACTAGGGACTTTAACACCTCACTTACATCAATAGAGCATGTAAGCAGAAAATCAATAAGGAGAGATGCCTCGGTGGCTCAGCTGGTTAACTGACTGCCTTCGGCTCAGTTCATGATCCCAGGTCATGATCGAGTCCTGCATCAGGCTTTCTGCTCAGCAAGGAGTCTGCTTCTCCCTCTGTCTGTTGCTCCCCCGTGCACCCTCTCTCTCTCTAATAAATAATCTTTAAAAAAAAAAAAAGGAAAGAAAATCAACAAGGAAACAAGGGCTTTGAATGACACACTAGACCAGATGGATTTAACAGATATATTTAGAGCATTCCATCCTAAAACAGTAGAATACACATTCTTTTCAAAGTGTACATGGAACATTCTCCAGAAGAGATCACATATTAGGCCACAAAACAAGCCTCAACAAAAAGATCAAAGTCATACACCATGCATCTTTTCTGATCACAACACTATGAAACTAGAAGTCAATCATAATAAAATATCTGGAAAGACCACAAATACATGAGGGTTAAATAACATGCTACTAACCAATGAATGAGTCAACAGAGAAAAGAAGAAATGAAAAAGTACATGGAAACAAATGAAAACACAATGGTTCAAATCCTTTGGGAATGCAGTAAAAGAAGTTCTAAGAGGGAAGTTTATAGCAATACAGGCCTTCTTACTCAAAAATCAAGAAAAATCTCAACAACCTTATGCCTTATATCTAGAGGAGCTAGAAAGAGAACAAATAAAACCTAAAACCAGAAGAAGGAAGGATATAATAAAGATGGGGGCACAAATAAATGATATAAAAACTAAAAGGAGAAAAAAATCAACGAAACCAGAAGTTGGTTCTTTGGGGGGAAAAAATCAATAAAATTGATAAAACTCTAGCCAGACTTATCAAGACAAAAAGAGAAAGGACCCAAATAAATAAAATCACAAACAAGAGAGGAGAAATAACAACAAACACCACAGAAAAGAGAATATTATGGAAAATTATATGCCAACAAATTGGGCAACCTAGAAAAAATGGATAAATTATTAGAAACATATAACTCACCAAAACTGAAACAGGAAGAAATAGAAAATTTGAACAGACCAATTATCCGCAAAGAAATTGAATTAGTAATCAAAAAACTCCAAAGAGGGGCACCTGGGTGGCTCAGTGGGTTAAAGTCTCTGCCTTCAGCTCAGGTCATGATCTCAGGGTCCTGGGATCGAGCCCCACACTGGGCTCTCTGCTCAGTGGGGAGCCTGCTTCCCTCTCTCTCTCTCTCTCTGCCTGCCTCTCTGCCTACTTGTGATCTCTCTCTCTGTCAAATAAATAAATAAAACTTAAAAAAAAAAAACTCCAAAGAAAGAAAAGTCTGGGACCAGATGGCTTCACAGGCAAATTCTACCAAGAAGAGTAAATACCCATTGTTCTCAAACTATTCCAAAAAACAAAAGAGGAAGGAAAACTTCCAAACTTATTCTATGAGGCCAGCACTACTCTGTTACCAAAACCAGATAAAGACACCACAAAAAAAGAGAACTACAAGCCAATATCCCTGAGGAACACATATACAAAAATTCTTGTATCAAACTAAATCCAACAATACATTAAAAAAAAAAATCCAACTAAATCCAACAATACATTAAAAAAAAAAAAATCTAGCAAACTAAATCCAACAATACATTAAAAAAAAAATCATTTACCACGATTAAGTGGGATTTATTCCTGCATTGCAAGGGTGGTTTGATAGTCTCAAATCAATCAGTGTAATACATCACATCAATAAGAGAAAGGATAAGAACCATATGATCATTTCAGTAGATCCAGAAAAAGCATTTGACAAAGTACAACATCCACTCAAGATAAAAACCCTCAACAAAGTAAGTTTGGAGGGAACATAACCTAACATAATAAATGCCATATGTGAAAAACCCACAGCCAATGTCATCTTCAGTGGGGAAAAACTGAGAGCCTTCCACTAAGGTCAGGAACAACACAAGGACATCCACTGTCACCACTTTTATTCAACATAGTACTGAAAGTCCTAGTCACAGCAAGCAGACAAAACAACAAAAAAATCCAAATCAGTGAAGAAGTCAAACTTTCATTACTTGCAAATGACATGATACTACATACAGAAAACCTGAAAGACTACACCCAAAAACTGCTAGAACTGATAAATGAATTCAGTAAAGTTGCAGGACACAAAATCAATGTACAGAAATGTTGCATTTTTTAGAAGATTATTTATTTATCTATTTGAGAGAAAGCGCATGCATGAGCAGCAAAGAGGGCCAGAGGGAGAGGGAGAAGCAGACTCCCCACTGAGCAGGGAGCCTAATGTGGGGAGGCTCAATCCCATTACTCTGAGATCATGACCTTAGCCAAAAGCAGATGCTTAAAAGACTGAGCCACCAAGGTGCCATAATCTGTTGCATTTCTATACATCAATAATAAAGCAGCAGAAAGAAAAGTTAAGAAAACAATCCCATTTACAACTGCACCCAAAATAATAAGATACCTAGTAATTGATCAAAGAGGTAAAAGACCTGTATGAGAGAAATCAAAGATGACACATTCATGGACTGGAAGAATACTGTTAAAATGTCTAAACTATCCAAAGCAATCTACACATTTAATGCAATCCCTATCAAAATACCAATAGCATTTTTCACAGAGCTAGAACAATCCTAAAATTTGTATAGAAATACAAAAGACCCCAAATAGCCAAAGCAATCTTGAAAAGAAAAGAAAAGCTGGAGGCATCAAAATTCCAGACTTCAAGTTATATTACAAACCTGTAGTAATCAAAACAGTACGGTACTGGCATAAAAACAGACACATAGATCAATAGAACAGAATAGAGAAGCCAGAGATAAACCCACAATTATATGGTCAATTAATCTTTGACAAAGCAGGAAAGAATACTCAATGGGTAAAAGGACAGTCTCTTCAACAAATAGTGTTGGGAAAACTGGACCACTTTCTTACACCATACAAAAAAAATAAATTAAAGACCTAAGTGTGAGACCTAAAACCATAAAAATCCTAGAAGAGAGCACAGGCAGTAATTTCTCTGACATCAGCTCTAACAACTTTTTTCTAGATAGGTCCCGTGAGATAAGAGAAACAAAAGGAAAACTATACATTTGGGGACAACATCAAAATAAAAAGCTTCTGCACAGTGAAGGAAACAATCAACAAAACTAAATAGCAACCTAAGGAATGGGACAAGATAACTGTAAATGACATATCCTTTAAAGAATTAGTATTCAAAATATATTAAGAACGTATAAAACTCAACACCCAAAAAACAAATAATCCAATTTAAAAATGGGCAAGAGACACGAACAAACATTTCTCTGAAGAAGGCATCCAGATGGCCAACAGACATGAAATGATGCTTAACATCACTCATCATCAGGGAAATGCAAATCAAAACCACAATAAGATATCACCTTGTACCCATAAGAATTGCTAAAACCAAAAGCACAAGGAAAAAACAGGTGTTGGTGAGGATGTGGAGAAAAAGGAACCCTCAGATACTGTTGGTGGGAATGCAAACTAGTATACCCACTGTGGAAAACAGTGGTTCCTCAGACCACTGGAGGTTCCTCAAAAAATTAAAAATAGAACTACCCAATGATCTAGCAATTACACTAAGTATTTACCCAAAAAATACAAAAACACTAATTCAAAGGGATACATGCGCGTTATTTACAAGAGCCAAGATATGGAAGCAGCTCAAGTGTCTGTCGATAGATGAAGTTGTGGTATGTACATGCAATGGAAAAGTATTCAGTCACAAAAAAGAGCAAAATCTTGCCATTTGCAATAACATGGATGGAGCTAGAGAGTATAATGCTGAGTGAAATAAGTCAAAGAAAGACAAATACTATATAATTTCACTCCTATGTGGAATTTAAGAAACAAAACAAAGGGACAAAGGGGGAAAAAGAGACAGACTCTTAACTACAGAGAACAAACTGATGGTTACCAGAAGGGAAAGGGGTGAGGGGAGGGGTGAAATAGGTGATGGGGATTAAGGAGTGCACTTGTTGTGATGAGCACCACATGATTCAAATAAAAACTTAAAACAAAAAGCAAAAACCCTACAAAGTGTTACAAGAAAAAACTGCCAACCAAGAATACTTTATCCAGCAAAGCTGTCCTTCAGAAATGAAGGAACGATAAAGACTTTTTCAGACAAACAAAAGCTCAGAGTTCATCACCACTAGACCTGCTTTATAAGAAATGCTGAAAGGAGTTGTTCAAGCTGACATGAACGGACAATAATTAGTAACGTGAAAATATACACTGGGTAAAGGCAAGCATAGTGTCATTCAGAATACTCAATATCGTAATATGGTAGTGTGTTAATCAATTAACTCTAACATAAACGTTAAGAGACAAAAATCACTAAAAATAACCACAGCTACAATAATTTGTTAATAGCTACAAATAAGACATAAAAATGGTTAACAGATACATGGACAGGTACTCAACACCCCTAACCATCAGGGAAATGCAGATCAAAACTACCTCACACCTGTGAGGATGGCTTTTATTTAAAAAGACAACATGGGGGCGCCTGGGCAGTTCAGGCGGTTCAGTTCAATCCTCAACTCTCGATTTCAGCTCAGGCCATGATCTCAGGGTTGTAAGATCAAGCCCTGCTCAGGCTCAGGCTGGACATGGAACACACTTAAGACTTTCTCTCTGCCTGTCCACCCCCCCCAAATAAATAACTAAATAAATAGACAACAGGTGGGGCACTCAGGTGGGTCAGTCAATGAAGCATCTGACTGATAAGGTTCTGAGTTCAGGCCCCATACTGGGCTCCACATTAGGCACGAAGCCTACTTAAAAAAAAAAAAAAAAGATAAAGTAAAACGACAACAGATACCATGTTGGGAAAGATGTGGAGAAAAGGGAATTCTTGTACACTGTTGGTAATAAACTGGTACAGTCATTATGGAAAACAGTATGAAAGTTCCTCAAAAAATTAAAAACCAAACTAAACTTATAATCTAGCAATCCTACTTCTGGATATATATCCAAAGGAAACAAAATCATTATCTTGAATAGCTATCTCATCCCCATGTTCAGTGCAGCATTATTCACAATAGCCAAGTTACGGAAACAACCTAATTGTCTGCAAACAGATAAATGGATAAAGATGATGTAGTGTATATTTACAATGGAATACTATTCAGTCATAAGAAGGAAACCCTGCCATTTATATTATACCTACATATAGACAGATGATAGATAGACACAGACTTCAACTATTTATATCCTTCTCAACCCAAAAGCCAAAATCAAGCCCATCAGGAACACATTAGAATAATTCTCATCAGATTCAAAAACCAAACAAGCCTATGCACTTCATCACCACCATTTACTACTGCTGTGGAGGTGCCAGTGATCACAATTCGGTGATAGAAAGGAAACAAAGGCACGCAACTAGAAAAGAAAAAAATGAATGTTATCTGCAGATGATATTCTTATATACCAAGAGAATCAACTGAAAACCTTTACTTTTCACTACTAGCAGGTAGTGAAAATTAATATACAGAAATCCAGGCCATCACATACATCATCAAAAAGAAGGTAGGAGATAAAATGCTTTGACAACACTACAAACAAAGAAGATCTGGGAATAAACTTAAGAAATGCCAAGAAATCTCTCAAACTCAGAGGGACATGAAAGAAGACTCACGCAAAGAGAAAGGCACACAGTCTTAGTGGCGAAGACTCATCACCTAAATATCACTGTTCCTACATTAACCTAAAAATGTTAACACAGCGCCAATAAAAACAAAAAGGATTTTTTTTTAAACAAGCAGATTTATCTTAAGGTTTATATAGAAAAACAAACAGCCAGGAAAGTTCTGAAAATTAAAGGTAATGAATGATAATTAACTTTACCAAATATCAAAACATGCTCTAAAGCCAGAGTAATTAACACAATTATGTGTACCCAAACATAAATACACAGATCAATGTGTAGAACAGAAAGTCCAGAAATAGACCCAAATGACATGTGGCAAAGTATATCACATACAGTAAAGGATATTTGAACAAGTGGGAGGAAAGATGGATTACTCTTTACCAGGTGTTGCAACCAATGGGTGGCCATTTGGGAAAAAAATTAAGTTGGACCTACACTTCTCAAATTCCAAATGGATAAAAGATATAAAGGTAAATAATGAAATTTAAAAAGTACTTTAAGAAACCACAGGGTAATTTTTCATACTCTTCTAATAGGAAAGCTCTTTCTAGGTATGACAAAGAACCCAGACAGAAGCTTTAAAAGTCCAATGAATATGACCCAATAAAGAACCATTCTTTTTTTCATGACAAAACCACCGTAAATAAAAAGAGAAATAATAATCTGGAAAAATATAACCACAATTTTTATCACCAACAAAGTGCTAAGTTCCTTCATATAGAAACAATTTTTACAAAATCAATGTTAAAAACACCAAAGCCCAGGGCGCCTGGGTGGCTCAGTTGGTTGAGCTGCCTTCGGCTCAGGTCGTGATCCCAGAGACCCAAGATCGAGTCCCACATCGGGCTCCCAGCTTCACGGGGAGTCCGCTTCTCACTCTGACCTTCTCCCTTCTCATGCTCTCTCTCACTCTCTCTCTTTCTCTAATAAATAAATAAATAAAATCTTAAAAAAAAAAAAAACAAAAAACACCAAAGCCCAAAGGAAAAATGGGCAAAGAAAATGGAAATGGTCCTTCAACCTTACAGCAACTGGAGAGCTACAAATTAAAACTACCCCTAATATGTATGCTCACTTTATTACTCTTTTAACTTTTCTACAGGGAAAACTAAGTTTTGGAAGAAAAAATATACATGAAAAAACATTTTTCACCTATCAAACTGGGAAAGATCCAACTGTGCGCACTCACAGTGCTGGTGAGGGCGTGCAGAAATAGGCACAGCCATACACAGCCGAGGAGCACACGTGCGCCAAGCTTCTATGGAGGTTTATCTGGTAAGAGCTAACAATTTTACAAAAGCACATTCTCAACTAACCCAGCAATCCTGCTTCTGGTAAGTGACCAAACAGATGCACTTGGCCATGTGTCAAATGATACATATAGAAGGTAACCCAGTGTTTCTAAACTAGCAACATTTGTAACACCTTATATGCTCATCCTTAGAGCTCTGGCTAAATAAAAGTACATCCTGACAGTGAAATATTATCCAGTGGTGAAAGACAATGAGAAAGCTCTTATGTATTGATAATGAACTATCACAAACAAAGAGACAAAAAAAGCAAGGGATTAGTGTGCTACTTTCATGTAAAAGAAAAGAGCTCTCTGTGTGTTTGTCTGTATTATGCAAAGATACCAGAGAACTGGTAACACTGGCTGCCTCTGGGGAGAGGATGGGGTGGCCAGGGGCAAAATGGAAGGGAAACTTTCCCATGTATACTCTGTTGCTCCTTTTGAATTTTATGCCATGTGAATCTATTATTGCAGTGAAAAGCTAAAATTAACAATAACGAACACTTCCCTGTGGAAGCAGCAGCCTTCTTCTCTGAGCTTCTGTAACCCTGTATTTCCATCATGCCTGCGTTCATCCTGACTCTTTCAGCCTCCTCTGATTGACTGTGGTTTCTTTGGGAAGAAGGTCACTGCTGAATCACTTTTGTGTTCCCTAGAGCACCCAGCACCTCATTCGGGGCCGAGCGGAAAGTCACTGCAGGTCTGTTCACTGTGTTAAACTAATCCGCTGGTGCAAACAGTTCATCCTTGGGGAAAAGAAGATTTTCCTGAAAGCTGCTTTGTAAAGTGATTTTACAAAGTCCTAACCAATGACTAGGACTGGAAATGCTGCTTCTGTAAGCATCAAAATTAGCCAAATAAGCCAGAAGAATGCTCAGCAGAATAAGTTAAAAGTACTGAAAAGAGAGAAGTTTCAGTTCATGAATGAAAGCTGATTTCAGAGAACTTGAAGCGTGAAAATACATATATTCAAGAGGATGATTACTGCCAAATTTAGAATAATCATTGGGGGTGCTTGGGTGGCTCAGTCAGTTAAGTGTGCAACTCCTGATTTCAGCGCAGGTCATGTTCTCAGGGTTGTCAGATTGAGCCCCAGGCAAGCTCCATGCTGAGCAGGCAGTCTGCTTGAGATTCTCTCGCTCCCTCCCTCTGTCTCAACCCCACTTGCCTACTCTCTCTCTCAAATAAATAAATCTAAGAATAAATAAATAAATAAAGGTAGAAACAACCCAAGAGCCTAATGGGGGGCAGCCCTATCATTTCACAAGACTTCTGGCCCAAGCAGAGGGTACCCTCCGTCTCGGTCCCAGCAGGTACTGGCAGGAGTCTGGCCAGGACCAGCCACCTGCTCCCAGCTACACACGGGCAGCCACATCGACATCCACACAGGACGGAGGCCTCTTGCCTGGTTTCTTGACAGATGTGTGGCCTGCTGGAGAGCACCATGGTTCTTGATAGCTTACCCCCAAAGTGGGGGTGTGATGAGTCTCTTTTACTACTGTTTTAAGAGCTTTTAATACAAATGCCACAAGGAAAATGGTTCCATTCCCAACATAGAGCAAAAGCACTGTTTGTGAGGGGAAGAACTGTAAAGAAGAGAGCAAAGATGAGGTTCACCTGGAGCCCTTCTCCTTGACACAATCTTTTCAACAAATGGTGCTGGGAACACTGAACAGCCGCTATGCAAAACATTTAAGTTGAACCTTTAGATCACATACAAAAATTCAAAATGCATCAAAGGCCTAAACAAAGAGCTAAAACTACAAAACTTTTTTATTTATTTGAGAGAGAGAGAGAGAACGAGAGAGAATGCACAAGCAGGGAGAGGAGACAAGCAGACTTCCTGCTGAGCAGGGAGCCCCATGCGGAGCTTGATCCCATGACCCCAGAATCATGACCTGAGCCAAAAGCAGATGCTTAATCAACTGAGCCACCCAGGTGTCCCTAAAACTATAAAACTCTCAAAAGAAAGTAGAGTAAAAGCTTCATGACATTGGACTTAAAAACGATTTCTTGGATAGGACACCAAAAACACAGGTGGGGCACCTGGGTGGCTCAGTGGGTTAAGCCTCTGCTTTCAACTCAGGTCACGATCTCAGGGTCCTGGAATCGAGCCCCACATCGGGCTCTCTGCTCCGCGGGGAGCCTGCTTCCCCCTCTTCCTCTACCTGCCTCTCTACCTACTTGTGATCTCTGTCAAATAAATAAATAAAATCTAAAAAACAAAAAAACAAAAACACCACAGGCAAAAAAGAAAAAAAACCAAACTGGACCTCAAAAAAAAATCACAATTTTTGTGCAACAAAGGAAACCTTCAACAGAGTGAAAAGACAACCCACAGAATGGGAAAAAGCACTTGCAAATCGTATCTAATAAGGAATTAATACCCAGAATAAAAAAACTTTTATAACTTGGCAACAAACAAGCAAATAACCCTATTCAAAAATGGGCAAAGGACTTGAACAGACATTTCTCTAGAGAAGATATACGGATGACCAAGCGGCACATAAAGAGATGCCCAACATCACTAAATATTAGGGAAATGCAAATTAAAGCCATAATCAGATACGCTTCACACCTACTGGGATGGCTCTTATTAAAACATAAAAACAAACAAATGAAAATGGGAAATGAGTGTTGGTAAGGATGTGGAGCAACGGGGAACTCTTGTGCATTACTGATAGAACATAAAACGGGCCAGCTGATATGGAAAGTAGTTTGGCAGTTCCTCAAAAAGTGAAACGTAGAATTACCAGATGATCCAGCACCTCCTCCCCTGGGTATATATCCAAAGAATTGAAAGTAGGGATTTGAACAGATATTTGTACGCTCATGTTTATAACAGCATTATTCACAATAGGCAAAAGGTAGAAATAATCCAAATGTTCACTGACAGATGAAGAGCTAAATAAAATGTGGATACACATACAACAAAATATGATTTGGGTTGAAAAAGGAATGAAATTCTGATACATGCTATGACATGGAGGAAAACTTAAAACACTATGTTACATGAAATAAGCCACGTACTAAGGGACAAGCACAGTATGATTCCACTTATATGAAGGACCTAAATGGGAATTCAGAGACAGATGTAGAACGGTGGTTGCCAGGGGCTGGAGGGAGGGGAGAATGAGAAGTTGTTTAATGAGTACAGAGTTTCTGTTTGGAATGATGAAAACCTTCTGGAAATGGACAGTGGTGATGGTTGTACAACACTGTGACTATATCTGATGCCACTGAATGGTATATTTAAAAATGGTTAAAATAGGTTAAAATAGCACACATACTAAAACTGGAAGGACACAGAGAAGGTTAGCATGGCCCCTGACAAAGGATGACAAATTTGTGAAGCATTCCATATTTTTTTTAAATGGTTAAAATGGTAAATTTTATTATGCGTATTTTAGCACAAAAAAACTCATCAAATAATTTAGAAAGAAAAAAAAGAAAAATAAAAAAGGGGAAGAGTAGATAGATGAAACAAGTGTGCCCTGAGTTAATGAGTAAATGACAGAGTGACAGATACACAAAGGCTCATTGCTGCTTTTGTTTGTATTTGAATTTTACCATAATGAACATTAATAAACAAGGAAGTCCTTCACAATGTGCAAAACCTTTTCAGAATTTATCTCCTTACAAAATTTAGCAAGATTGAATACACAAGGTTCGAAGACCTGGGGCGCCTGGTGGGCTCAGCTGGAAGAGCATGTGATTCTTGATCTTAGTGCTGTGAGTTTGAGCTCCACTTTGGGTGTAGAGATCACTTAAAAAAAAAAAAAAAAAGTTTAAAGACCTAAACCTAAGACCGAAAACTATAAAATTCTTAGAACAAAACACAGGGCAGGGGTTGCCTGGCTGGCTCAGTAGGTATAGCATGCAAGTCCTGATCGTAGGGTCATGAGTTCAAGCCCTGCACTGGGTGCAGAGATTACTTTAAAAAAAAAAAAAATAGGGCAAAAACTTCAATGACATTGGATTTGGCAATGATTTCTGGGATAAGACACCAAGAACAGGGGCGCCTGGGTGGCTCAGTCATTAAGCATCTGCCTTCAGCTCATGTCATGATCCCAGGGTCCTGAGATACAGCCCTCCATCAGGCTCTCTGCTCAGAGGGGAGCCTGTGTCTCCCTCTCCTGCTCTCCCTGCTTGTGTTCCCTCTCTCACTGTTTCTCTCTGTCAAATAAATAAATAAAATCGTAAAAAAAAAAAAGAAAAAGAAAAAGAAAGAAAGAAAGAAAGGAAGAAAAACAGTCACCAAGAACACAGGCGACAAAAGAAAAAAAAACAAATTGTGGACTTCATAAAAAAATTTTTTTAAGGACTTTATTTATTTATTTATTTGACAGAGAGAGAGAGAGAGAGATCACAAGTAGGCAGAGAGGCAGGCAGAGAGAGAGGGAGAAGCAAGCTCCCTGCTGAGCATAGAGCCCGATTCAGGGCTCAATCCCAGGACCCTGAGATCGTGACTTGAGGCGAAGGCAGAGGCTTTAACCCATTGAGCCACCCAGGCGCCCCTAAAATTTTTAAATTGTGCACATCAAAAGACACTATCAACAGAATAAAAAGGCAGCACACAAAAAATATTTACAAATCGAGTATCTGATAGAGATTACTATCCAGCATAGAGAACTCCTAAAACTCAACAAAAAACAATCTGATGTAAAATTCGGCAACGGACTTGAAGAAGCACTTCTCCAAAGATACACCAATGGCTAACAAGCACATGAAAAGATGCTCAATATCACCACCCATTAGAGAAATGTAAATCAAAACTACGATGAGATACTACCTCAAACCCACTAGGATGGTTACCATCAAAAAACAAAACAAACAAAACAGAAAATAACACATATTGGCAAGGATGTGGAGAAACTGGACCCCTTGTTCACTGCTGGTAAGAATGTAAAATGGTACAGCCACTATGGAAAACTGTATGGTGGTACCTCAAAAAAGTAATTATAGAATTACTGTATGATCAATTCCACTCCTGTATATACTGAAAACACAAAACAGGAACTTGAACAAATATTTGTACACCCACGTCCACAGTAGCATTAGTCACAATAGCCAAAAGGTAGAAACAACACATATGTCCATCAATGGGTAAATGGATAAACAAAATGTGATATATAAATTCCAGGGACTATTTGGCTTTAAAAGGGAAGGAAATTCAGGGGCACCTAGGTGGCTCAGTTGTTAAGCGTCTGCTTTTGGCTCAGGTCATGATCCCAGGGTCCTGGGATCAAACCCCGTGTCAGGCTCCCTGCTCAGCGGGAAGCCTTCTTCTCCCTCTCCCACTTCCCCTGCTTGTGTTCCCTCTCTCACTGTGTGTGTCTCTCTCTCTCTCTCTCTGTTGAACTAATAAATAAATAATCTAAAATAAAATAAAAAGGAAGGAAATTCTAATACACACTACAACACGGATGAACCATGATAACATCATGCTAAATTGAAACACGTCAGTCACAAAAAGACAAATACTGTATGATTCCACTCACATGAGGTACTTAGAGTAGAAAAAATCCTAGACAGGAAGTAGAACCGTGGTTGCCAGGGGTGGGGGAAAGAAGGAATGGGGAGTTAGTGCTAAATGGGTATGGAATTTCAGTGTTACAAGATGAAAAGAGAAATGGAGGATGGTTGTGATAGCTGCACATTATGTATTCAGTATCATTCAACTGTACAGTTCAAATGGTTAACACAGTAAGTTTTATCTGTAATTACCACAACAGAAAAATTAAACTACAATAACAAAGAACGAGTACATAGGAGGGGGTGGGGGAAGACAGGGCTAGGAGGAATTCAAATGTATTACAAAAAAAGGAAATGGGATGGGAACACATATTTGGCTACAATGTAATCACAGTAATCTTTAAGAACAGGGATGAAATGTGTTCTGTATTTTAAACTCTGAAAATCTGAAAGAGCAAAATAAACATTATAAACCAAAAGTAATCTTAATACAGAAAGCACAAACCATAGAACTATGAATACAAACACAACTCTGAGCTCCCTGATAGCCAACGCAAAGAGGGAAACATTTTTGACATGGTTCACAGTATGCTTGAGACAAAATCAAACCAGTGGCTTAAAAGAGGCACAATCACTCCAGGCACTGAACATGAAGCAATTTCTAATTGGCCTCACAGGTTTTCTTGGGGACTTCTCAGATAGATCACAATGCAAGCTGATGGGGCCATCCAAAGTCAGTTCACTAAAAAGCTAGAAGAGGGGCCAGAATTATCCTGCTTCCTAATGATCTGGCTTCACTCAAAGACAAAACATTGCCTGGAACGTAAGCATTAAAACACCTTCCAGGGGCACCTGGGTGGCTCAGTTGGTTGGGTGAGTGCCTTCGGCTTAGGTCATGATCCTGGCGTCTCAGGATCACATTGGGCTCCCTGCTCAGCAGGGAGTCTGCTTCTCCCTCTGATTCTCCCCACCTCTCATGCCCAAGCACACGCACGCACGCACGCTCGCTCTCTCTCAAATTAATAAATAAAACCTAAAGAAAAAAAACAAACACACCTTTCAGCACCATCTGATGAGTGTTCTTTCTCTCAGTTGAGCTTCGGATGGCATTTGGGAGAATTCAAGATTATCTTTCCTGACAGGAATATGAGATGCAACATTCTGTGTTGCTTGCTAAAGGCAGGTCTTGGTGTTTCCAACAGTCACTGTTGCAGGGATGACAAATCAGAATGCATGTCCAAACCCAACCAACGCTCAGGCTGAAAGAAGGGACCTAATCACCCCTGGAGATGAGGTGGCACCAACATGAGGTGGTAGGAAAGAAGGGCTGGGTGGGCCAGCTTGGGGAAGATCACGACAACAGGGGGATATTGAAGGCTGTTGAAGAGGATCAGGACTGGAGACTTTCTGAGTGATAATGCAATCTTCTGAAAGGTGCAACCCAAGCCCACAGTCAAACACAGCAAGCTGCTCAAACGAGCAAGTTATTGGGAAACGTAGAAATAAATGAGATTTTAAGTTTAAAAAAAAAAAACCAAAAATGTAGAATATTTTACAGAAAAAGATGTTCACACATAACATGGCTACAAATGGAGAAACTGGATACAATACAGTATGATCCCATCATAAAGACAGAGAACAAGAGACTGAGCAAGAACGAGGCCTGCTAATGGTCACCACTGTGATTACCAAAATTGTGCATGCACACACCTGCCTATAAATTGTTCTTCAACACGGACAACTTGCATCAAAAACAAAAACAAAATCCACCTCCAACTCCTCAAGAAATTTAGAAATATAGTATTGTAGTAAAAAATATAAACAGCAATATCACTGAGAATGAAATCTTAACTATGACATCATCTAAAAATAAGAGGAACTGTCTAAAAACTAGAGCCAGTTATTTACTTGGCAAAACTATAATATACAACTGACTGATGCTGATGGGATTCAGTGTGAAACACGTAAGCACTGGCATCGTGCTCTGGCTTTAGGTGCCATGGCTCACCGTATGGTTCTGTAGACCAGCAGCAGCAGCCTGAGAACTTGCTTGAAATTCAAATTCTAATCTCTGACCTACAGAGTCAGAGACTCTAGTGAAGTGGGATTAAAACAAGGTGATTCTAATTCACACTGAAGTCTGAGAACCACTGGTATGAAAAATGTCTCACCTGTCTAGTGAGGGGAATGTATTTTCTTAATCAAGTCCCTGTTATTTTTTTTTTTTAAGATTTTATTTATTTATTTGACAGAGATCACAAGTAGGCAGAGAGGCAGGCAGAGAGAGAGGGGGAAGCAGGCTCCCCGCTGAGCGGAGAGCCCAATGCGGGGCTCGATCCCAGGACCCTGAGATTGTGACCTAAGCCGAGGTCAGAGGCTTTAACCCACTGAGCCACCCAGGCGCCCCCCCTTTCTGTTATTTTAACCTGAACTCCTGAACAAACACTAATCTATTCAATTGTGAAATAGACTGGAAGAGAATTTATTTATTTGTTTGTTTATTTAAAAGATTTTATTTATTTGACAGAGAGAGAGCTCACAAGTAGGCAGAGAGGCTGAGGCGCCCCTGGAAGAGAATTTAAGGTATTTTTTTAATTAGGTAGAATTTTGGAATTGCTTATTTTGATATAACGTACCAACCACTGCAGGGGAGTGACCTGAAGAAACTCAAATCTAGTTTGTAAGAAGTGGTAAGGGATCAACACATTTGGAATTGCAATATATCTACATATCATCTAAGATATGCAAATACTCTAAAGTTAACAGCACAAATGTACTTTTACAACTGCCACATTTATGTTAACTGATTATTTTAGTCTCTCTTATTTCTGACTGACATTAACAGGTGTAAAATAGAGGTTCAACAAAATTTTCATTTCTAAAGGATTCGATCAGTCACTATAGCTCCAAACTTAATATTGCTACTACAGTTGAGACATAAAGTCTATTAAAATGACAGATTCTCTTTCACAAAATTGTGACTGCAATTTTTTAAATAATTTATACTTGGTTATTAATATGAAATACCATTCTTGGGGCACCTGGGTGGCTTAGTTGGTTAAGCATCAGGTCATGATATCAGGGTCCTGGGATTGAGCCCTACATCTGGCTCAGTGGGGAATCTGCTTCTGCTTCCCCCTTTGCCCCACCCATCTCTATCCCTGTGATCTCTCTCAAATAAATTTTTTTTAATGTTTAAAAATATATGAAATACTATTCTCCCTGATTATGTGGAATTACACTGAACTTCACTAAACTTCCTACTCAGGAACAAATGGTTAGCTCAACACCTTACATATTTGATACAAATTAAATATCAAATAAATCAGTGGTTTCCAAATTTTTTTATTTGAACCCCAATAAGAATTTGAGTGTACATCCCAATATATGTATATCTGTATATATGTATGTACTACTGTAATATATAGTGCACATTATAAAATAACCTAATAAAAATTAACTAAAGCTAAAACAAACACAAGATCAGTTTTGATTTTTTTCCCCTGAGACTTCCATGCACACTTGATGCACGCAAACACCCCATCTCCGGACTCCACTGTAAAGCTCATGTATGGCCCAGCAACCCCACAAGCGTGCTCAGGCAGTGCCCCTGACTGACTGCTGAAGTGCAAGCTGTAAAATGCAGCAGCCAAACTGCTGTCTCCTTCCTGAGGAGCTCCACATCCTACGTGGGTCTGTGATGGGGTTCTTCCCTTCACCCCATCACTTTATTCTGTTGCAAGAAGAGCATAAAAGCATGGACTCTGTTGTCAAGCAAACCTGGGTTTGCACCTGGGCTCTGCCTCTAACTCAGGAGGTGACCCAAGACCCATCAGATAACATCTGTAAAAATGCATCATTAAAGGCGGTGGGGTGGGGGGGGGGGTTGGGGAGGTGGTGTGTGTGTGTGTGCGCGCGCGCGCGCACACACGAGAGAGAGAGAGAGAGAGAGAGAGAGAGAGAGAGAGAGAGAGAGAGAGATAACAGTATCTCACCTGGTTACTATGATGATTAAGTGAGATAAGCTATTGTTAGAGCACCCAGCACGGTACCTAGACAGCTTAGGTGTTCAATAAATATTTTACTCAATTACTACTTGAGGTTGGGGGGGGAGGGAAGTCACCTGGATTTTGTTTCATCAGCCAACTCAGGAAGGAAGCAAGTTACAGTGGAAGTAGCTCAGGCAGTAGAGTCTGGCAGATCTGGTTTGAAGACCTGATCCACTACTTACAAGCTGGGTGACCCTGGAAACCCAGCTTCGTTATAAGGAACAGTCTTCTCATCTGTTCAAACAGAAGTGATGACATAAACCGTATACAAAGTACCTGTCAGAGCAAATATAACTAACCCTGGCCACAGCAAATGGCTACCAATAGTAAGAATAAATGAACAGTACATAAACCTAAGTGTAATTCCAGGGTCCTCGGGACACATTCACGCGCATGGCTAAATAACTGAGAATAAGCATTCCTAAGGTCTGCCACCAAACGTTAATAAGTGCATAAGTACTGAACCCCACAGGCATGGTTTGCATCCCAACTCGACAGTTTACTTGTTCATATATGACCTCAGGCAATTCATCATCTTTCTGCCTCCATCGTTGAGTCATAAACCAGGAGTAGACTTTACATCTACCTCATAACAGTCAACTGGTCTGGGTGATGGGGAGGGGGGGCAAACCAATGATTATAAAGCACACGGAGACCTCAGGAGAGGTGGTTTTTGCACAACAGCAAAAGAAGAGAGCTCTCAAACAACAGATTAGTGCACAATAAATGAGGAATAATCTTTCAATCTGGGACCCAAACAATGACTATGAAGATACATTTATATAGATAGATAGTTGTTGTTTGTTTTTTACATGATGTGCCTACTGGGAATGGTGCAAATGTGTAAAACACCTAAAACCCAAGCTATATTAACATACACTTAAAAAGGTACAGGTCACAGGAGGCTCAGTCAGTTGAGCAGCTGACTCTTGTTATCAGTGGAGTTTTGACCTCAGGGTCAAGAGTTCAAGCCCCCAATAGGACTCTACCTGGAGCCTTCTTTAAAAAAAAAAAACCACAGGTCAGATGGTAACTACTCTTGTGGTGAGCATAATGTACAGAGCAGTTGAATCACTGTGTACATCTGAAAATAATGTAACATTGGAGTGTAACAACTACGCTCCAAAAATTTTTTTAAAAAAAGTACCACAGAAAAGGAATAAAAAAGGAAAAGAAGTAGTTCATCGGTTAAGCATCACTCAGGAATACTAACCAGGCATTCTTGACCCTAGCTTCACTCTTTAGCAGGATATCCTGAGACAGCAGCACACCAGTAAGACCAAACTCCGAAAGAGATCTGGTCCAATAAAAGAAACACACACAAAACTAACATCATTAAGGAAACCTTTCCTAGGTCTTCTTCACAAGAATTATTACAAAATCCCCAGAAAGAGTTTAACCCCGCAGCTCTGTTACTATAGAAGGTAGGACAGCAAGTAGCCGCAAGGAAGGGGAACTCCTGCCAGAGCCCCCGCGGGGACCCTCCGCCTCCCTCCGGCCAACAGCATTTCCACCTGTGCAACTTTCTGCGCTTCAAACGGCCCAGGCTCCATGCAACTCGTGCCACCGTGACATTATAATCCTGTATGATATACACAAGGCAACACAGTAAACACCGGCAACGTGAGTGAGCAAAGTTTGGGCTTGGGCAAAACTAGAAACCAAGCAAAACCAAGCAAAGCAGCTACGTGTTGCCTCAAAATCAGACAGCCCAAAAAAGAGGCAGGAGTGGACAGCATGCTCTCCCCCGCACTCTGGAAAACCCAGACAGCTCCAAAGCAGGTTCTAGAAGCGGCGGCTTCCCGGGGACTGCGGGCCAGGGGCCGCCGCGGCGCGTCCCCCTCTCCCGGCAGTGATCACCCGGGGCCAGAAGCTGGGTGGGGACTCTAGGGCGCGGGCGGGGGCGCGGTGGGGGTGGGGACGAGGCGGCCCGACCCCCTCTCGGGGCTGCGGTCTCCCGGCCCGCACGGCTGCTGGACAGCGCCCACGCCCGCGCGCCCGTGTCCCCGGGCGGACCCCACCCCCGACCTCCCGGGGCCGCGCGGCCGGAGGCCCGAATCCGGGCCCGGGGACAGGCGCCGTGGGGACACGCGCGGCAGTACCTGTGGCGGCAGCAGCTCCCGGCCGGCGGCGGTGGCGGCGGCGCAGCAGCGGCGGGGGCGGGGCACGGCGTGCGCGCTCCCGGCCCGCGGTCCGGTGCGTGGTGCCCGCCCTCTCTCTCCCGGCCGCCCGGCGCCCGCGCAGCTCTCCGCCCCTTCACCTCTCACCTCCTACCTTTCCCCTCCCGCCCTCACCGCCCCCCGCACGTGCTCCAGCGGCGTGCACATGCGTAGTCGAACGCCGCCCGCGGCTCCCGCTCGCCCTCTGGCGGACGCCCGCCGCGCCACCAGGAGGGAGGGATCGGTGACGGTCCTGGGCGGGGTGGGGCGGGGCTTGAAGATGGGGCAGGTCCTTAAGGACCGCACTAGGACTTGACCTTCCGAGAATTACCAAGAACCGGCCCAAGATGCCTAGGTCCCCCCAGAAAAAAATTAAAAACGACAATACAGATGCACGACAAATACAGATGGGTCGAATAAATTCAGTCCATAAAACGAGTTTCCCTACAGCCTTTTTAAAGGGCAAGTTTTATGAATACTTATGTTGAAACCTGTTCCTGAAAGATGGTTCAAAATGAACTGTAGAGCACGATATCATTTTTATGGACAGTCATCCGCGGAGAAGGAAGGGTCTGGGTGCTGCTGATGTGTAGTGGGTGGATATGTCTGGGTGGCAGATTTAGGGTGTTGGGCTTTTCCATTTGCCGATGGGCATTTAACCATTTTACGCAGTCCGTGTCTTTTTCGGAATCGTCCAGTGAGCGTTTACTCTGTGCGGGGTGCTCAGCTGAGCGCTCATCTGAGCGTCCCAAGAACCCCGAGGGATGTCTCCTCACTGGGTCTCATACAAGGGGAACGGAGGGGACTTCGTCCGCTGTGGGGACACGGGTACCGACCCGCCCAGCGCCGGCCAACCCGGGATGCTGCGCACGGAGACTGCCCGTGGCCGCGCGCAAGGACCTCGATCGCACACCTCTCGCCCTCTCAGGACCCAGTCTAGAGCGTCAGGGATCAGCCCCGCCCCCAACCCTGCTGCCCTGAGCACGCTCAGCTCAGCCGCACCCACCCCAGGCCGACCCTGCTCCTGCCCTCAGAGGCCGCAGCTCTAGGATCCCATCAGGTGTAGAAGTTGCCACAATGCAAACTGGGACTCAGGAGCAGCCCTTCTGACGGTCCAGGCCTCTGGCCCCTTCCAAGCCTTCTTCACACCCATTCATTTCCACTGGACTCAGGGCCATCCCTCCAAGGCCGGGCATGTCTTGCCTCCCTCCCTGCCCAACATAAACAATAGTGGGGACAAACTGGTCTTGGTCTAAAGTGACAGTTAAGATTTTGCCCTGGATTCAGGATTGGCTTCTGGATTCAGATAGGACATTGGAGAGGATACCTGGAGAGGGTAACTCAAGTAAAGTCATTACAGTTGATTATTTCCTTAGTCCTTTCTCCGTGAGTGGAGGGATCATAGGCACAGCCCTGCCCACTGCCCAGGGAATGTGGTGCCTCCCTGCAGGGTGACTGCACTTCCCTCTCCATTGGCAGCTTTGGCCATGTGTCTGGCTTTGGCCAACAGAGTGTGAGTGAACATGGCCTGGCAGAAGCTCTAAGAGCCACTGGTTGGGAGAATGAGCCTCTCATTCTTTCCCTTAGGCAGGGGGACAACACTGCCACATTGGGACTGCTCCTTTTCAGCCAGGTCCCAGAATGAGAGGTCATAGAGCAGAACGGAAGTGATGACCCATAGTTCCAAAGGTGTAATGTAAATGAAGTATATGTCTGTCCATTTAAGTCACTGGGATTTGGAGGCTGCTTGTTACTGCAGGAGAGTTCTGAGGGGTGGAGTCAGGAAACTAACATTGGTTTTTAAAAATAAACTTTGTTTTAAATGTCCAGTGACTTCCAGTATACATAAAGTGCAACCATCACATTCTAACCTCAGAACTGTTTCATCCGCCCAAAAAGAAACCTAGTGGAGTCATTTCCCATTCTCACCCCCAGTCCCATGGAATAGTGCACTATCAGTGTGTCTCCCATCGTGTTTTCGAGGTTTATCCCGCTGTACCATGTTGCAGCACTTCATTCCTTTGAATTGCCAAATGGCATTCCACTGTAGGGCTGTCCGGCTGTGTGGTCTATCCATCTATCAGTTGATGGATATTTTGCTTCCACTTCTGGGCCACTATGAATAACACTGCTGTGAACATCCACATACCAGTGTTGATGCTTTCATTTCTCTTGGGTATATACCTGGGAATTGAATGGCTGAGTCAGATGGTAAATCTATGTTAAGAAACTGCCAAACAGGAGTGCCTGCGTGGCTCAGTCGGTTAACCATCTATCTGCCTTGGCTCGGGTCATGATTCCGGAGTCCTGGGGTCGGGCTCCCTGCTCAGAGGGGAGCCTGCTTCTTCCTTCCCTCCCTGCTCATGCTTTCTCTTGTTATCGCTCCCTCTCAAATAAATAGGTAAATAAAAATCTTAAAAACAAAAAACTTCCAAACTGTTTTCCAAGGTGGCTGCACCCCTTTTGACATTCCCACCAGCAATACCTGAGGGACCCAATTCAAATTCTCCATCTCCTTGCTAACACTTGAAATTGGCCGTCTTTTCACTACAGCTATTTCTGTGATTCCAAAGTGGCATCTCATGCTGGTTTTAATTTGTATTCCCCTGGTGGGTAATGATACTGAAAATATTTTTATGCATCTATTGACCATGCCTATGTCTGCTTGAGTGAAATGTTTGTTCAAATCTTTTGCCTATTATTTAACTGGGTGGTCTTCTTAATGAAGGATGTTTTTTATATATTCTGGACACAAGTCTATTATGGTATATATGATTTACAAGTAATTTTGTAAAAAAAAAATAGAATGGATAACTCTTTCAGAAATAAAGTACTAAAACTGGCACAACAAAGAAAAATTATCATATATAAAGACCAATAACATAGAAATATTTTTAAACCACCTCTAAAATAAATAAATAAATAAATAAACAAACTACCTCCCAAAAATTCCTTGACCTTGACCAATGTAAGTCCTAATTTGGGATAAAATAAAGAATTTTAGTGCGTACAAAAAGTAGCGAGTTCCTCAACATGGTTTATGAGGCATATATTGCTCTTTTCTGGGTACGATTTATTTATTTGAAGGGGGAGGAGGGGTGGAGGAAGAGGGAGGGAATCCTCAAGTAGAGGAATCCTCAAGGAGGGAATCCTCTGCCCACTGAGCACAGAGCATGATGCAGGGCTCAAACCCAAGACCCTGAAATCATGACCTGAGCCAAAACCAAGAGTCAGATGCTCAAACAACTGAGCCACCCAGGTACCCTGAGGCATACATTGTTCTAATGCTCAAACACAGCCAAGCTAATAGAGCTAAGCAAAAAATTATACCTCATCTTTGCTTACAAATACAGATTGCATAATAGCTCAATAATATTAATTTAAAAATCTTAGCAAGCCTGACATAAGCAGTAGGTTATAGAAAATACAACCAATACCAGTAAGACAAGGCTGCAAAAGGAATTTGGGGTTCACACAACAGAGAGATGCTCAACACATCCTAGGTATTGGCACTAGGAAAAATAGTGCCAATACCTCAACAAGGCTGAGAAAGTACAGAACTCACTAATGATTACTGGTTAAACTCTAAAGGGGGGAGGGAGAAGAGACTGAGGAGGAACATTTCTTTTTCCTTTCCCTTTCCAAGATTATTTCACTAACTTGATAGTTTACGTGTTTTAAAATTAAGAATTACTATAAAATATGCTTCCTATCCCCTTAAAAACAGAAATTAAAACAACAAATACCTTCTTGCCACTTTTTTCTTTTTTTAAAGATTTTATTTATTTGAGGGACAGAGAGAGAGGGAGGCAGGGAGAGTGCAGAGGGAGCGAGAGAAACAGACTCCCTGCTGAGTGGAGAGCCCAACACAGGGCTCAATCCCAGGACCCCGAGATCATGACCTGAGACAAATGCAATGCTTAACTGAATGAGCCACCCAGGTGCCCCACGTCCTTTCAAGCCACTCTTAACAGATTCCAAAACACCAACTAAAGTTATTCGGGGTAAATAAACTACTAGAGCTGTGTCAAACTAAAAAAACTTTTGCATAGCAAAGAAAACCATTAACAAAACAAAAAAAAACAACTGACTGCATAGGAAAATAAATTTGCAAATTATATATAGATACATAATATATGATAATGAGTTAATACCTAAAATACATTTAAAAAAACCTCCTACAACTCAACACCAAAAAGAAAGTCCAATTAAAAAACGACAAAGGGGGGGGGGCGCCTGGGTGGCTCAGTGGGTTAAAGCCTCTGCCTTTGGCTCAGGTCATGATCTCAGGGTCCTGGGATTGAGCCCCACATCAGGCTCTCTTCTAGGCAGGGAGCCTGCTTCCACCTCTCTTTCTGCCTGCCTCTCTGCCTGCTTGTGATCTCTCTGTCAAATAAATAAATAAAATCTTTAAAAAAAAATGACAAAGAACCTTGGATAGACATTTTTCAAAGAAGACATCCAGATGGCCAACAGACACATGAAAAGATGCTTGACATCACTCATCATCAGGGAAATGCAAATCAAAACCACAATGAGGTATCATTTCACACCTGTCAGAATGGCTAGAATCAAAAACACAACAAGTAACAAGATTGGGAAGGATGTAGGGAAAAAAAGAAACTCTCAGGCACTATTGATGAGAAGGTAAATTGGTTTAGCCAATGTGGAAAACAATATGGACGCTCCTCAAAAAATTAAAAATAGAAATACCATATGACTCAGTAATTCTACTTTTGGGTATTTACCCAAAGAAAACAAAAATAATGCATTTACCCCCCCCTCCAAATAGGTATAGTATATAAAATTTGTAGGGCACCTGGTTGGCTCAGTTGGTGAAGCATGCGACTCTTGATCTCAGGGTTTTGAGTTCGAGCCCCGTGTTGGGCATTGAGATTGCTTAAAAATAAAATCTTTATAAATCTTTTTTTTAAAGATTTTATTTATTTGAGGGGGATAGAGATAAAGCAGGAGCAGTGGGGAAGGGCAGAGGGAGAGGGAGAAGCAGACTCCCCACCGACCAGGGAGCCTGATGTGGAGCTCGATCCCAGGACCCTGGGATCATGACCTGGGCTAAAGGCAGACACAACCAATTGAGCACCTAGATGCCTCAAAAATAACATCTTCAATGAGATTAAAAATAACAAAATAATATTCGTAACATAATTTATTATTACAAACCCAAGAATCTACATGCTCAGAGAATAGATAAGCAAATTAGAATAATGGCACCATAAAATGCTCAATAACCATTAAACATTAACATTTAGTGAACTCAGGGATACCTGGGTGGCTCCATCGGTTAAGCATCTGCCTTTGGCTCAGGTCATCATCCCGGGGTCCTGGGATGGAAACCCGAGTCGGGCTTCCCGCTCAGTGGGGAGCCTGCTTCTCCCTCTCCCTCTCCCCTTAGCCTAGGTTTCTGTTCCTTCTCTCACTCAAATAAATAAAATTTTATTTAAAAAATGTAATAAACTCATTTATAAATTAAGCGAAGAAACAGAATAACAACATTCATATAAAAAATGATTCGGGGTGCCGTGCCCATTCAGAACCGTAGCTCAGATGAAGCTGATATTAATACTGAAGAGTATTCATAAAAGAATCATTAGATTCTTCAATAACCACTTTCTCAAGTTACCTGTACACATAATTTTCAAATATCCTATCAGGTCTCTGATATTTTGGGAAGAAAAGTAGCTACTGCTACTGGTTATCAGTGGGATAATTAACACAATATAGTGTGACCTGAGGGGAGGAGTGATGAATTGTTCCCTTTTACAAAAACTAAAAAATGTGAAAAGTTAAAATCAAACAACGGATATGAAATTTCCTTAGTCCCAGAACAAAATTTTTTCTTAGTCCCTGCAGTGTTCTTGTTTCATTTTATTTATTTTTAAAATCAAATTCATTGCGGTATAATTTGCATACAACAAAAATGTACCCAGTTTAAGGGAATGCCCCCGGGTTCTACCCTGAGCCGATCTTGACTGATGGGCTGAGTGCGGCACTTACAGGACGCTGGGGCAAGAGCTTACCTCTTCGATCCTCGCAGGTGAGGGAGGCAGCAAACTTGCCAAGGCACCATCCCTCCTGGCAGCAAGAACACTCCTTACCCCTCTCGCCGAGCCAGGAAGCCTCACATGCCAGGGACCCCAGAACCAGGAGGGAGTGAAGCCGTGAACCGAGTGGGGAGGCTGCCCCTGGTTTCTGGGCGGCTCAGTCCACAAGTGAGGACTTCAGTCAGGCTCCGCTGCCTACAGCCCTCTCTCCAGTCTTGAGCGCGGTGCCAAACCTCTTTAAGCCTGTTTTCTTACTGGACTGAAGGGCAAATACCTCTGCAGGATGCGGGTGAAAATTAAATGAGACAGCCCATCACGAGGAAGCCACAATGCGGGGACTCTCCTCGTGCCAGCCGTGATTATCCACGGCTGAGGCATCCCTCAGGTGCCTGCCACCCGGACCGTCCCCTAGCTGGCACATTCATACCCACTCGGGGTCGGAAAGGCACAACGGCCCAAAAGGGCTGCTGTGACTAAAGCGGGTTTAATGGAAGGCTCCCCAGCACTGCTTTCACCCGGGTTCAACATGTGGCGTCTCTCTCCGCAGAGGCCGGGTGGCCACCCCCTCTGTTTCCGGCCCAGGGGAACGAGGGCGACCGTCATGGCCCCATTCCACTGCCCCGCACCGCGGTGGGGCCGCTGGTCTAGGCTGAAAGGCCACTTCAAAGGTGTACGGATTCATTCTGACCCAACGCTCTATCTTTCACATCTGAAAACGGTCCAAGATTGCTCCGTGTGCTCCTCGATCAGGTCACAGAACAGCAGGAGACATTCCTTTGGCAAAAAAGGACACACTTTTGTCCTGTATCTTGTACTGGTAAGTGAGGCTCCGGTCCCGCTGGGCTGCGGGCTGTGATGGTGTCCGCCAGAGGATCCTCAGCTACAGGGACAAGGAGAAGAATGACAGAGAAGCAGCCCCCACGTGCCTGCCTCCCCCATCGCCTGCGACCGCCGCCTCTGGGAGGTCCCAGTCACGCGTCACGAAGCCATGCGACCCACTTGGGAATCACAGCTTATTACCAGCTAACTAAAACTAAAGGCTTTCCCTTCGGTATAGGAGTGATATCGGCTCATTACAGAAAACGTGGAAGAGAAGGAAAAAGAAAAACAGCCATCCAGGGGAAAACCACCGAGGTATTTTTATGTTCCCTTTTGGTCTTTTTTTCTAGGCATCGTTTTGTGGGCTACGCTGATTTTAAAAATCAACTCATGAGAGTCAGGACATTCAATCAAGCTCAGAAAGGCTAGAAGTTTATTCTGATGATGCCTCAATGCTAGGCATGCTAGAACGATCCGGGGGACTGCCCTCAGAGAAGCCCCACTGAACCCCCTCCTCACACGGTTCACACCCATGCCACCAACACAGCATCTCTGGGCTTGCCCATTTGTTTTCTTTGCTAACTCTGGGCCGAAGCTCCCACCCATGCCTAATGGGTGAGGGTGGTCAATGTCAAGGTAACCTGTAAGCTGTGGTGGGGAGCTTGGGGGATATTCTGAAAGAGAAGTTCCAGAAGGCAGAGGACCACGGCAGCCCCTTGGGAGGGGACAGAACTGACCTCCTTCCCAAGGCATGATTCTGAGCTTCTGCCCAAGTTCTCAAACATTCTGGTCAGACGCAGCAGTGGGGGCAGCAGCAACCCCAGCCGTGGGTACGGTCCCCCCACGTCTGTAGTGTAAAAGGAGCAGCGTTGCCCTGAGTACACCAAGCCGGCTGTGGCCCCGCAGAGGCAGTCCGCTGCCAGATGGCAGGGGCCCAGGAGTCTGCTCCAGACGGCGGCCTCCTTTTCAGGAAGTTCCGCTTCGGGCACAAATGGGACCATCATGGAAAACATGCACCGGTGCATGAGCCTAGCCCCATCTGCAACAGGCTCTCTTGCACTCACACAGCTCTTGAGGTTTCCCTAGCACCCGAAGGAACACCCCAACCCGACAACCCCTAGGGCCCCGACACCACCCCACGTAGGGTCTCGGCGCAGAGGCAGCAACTGGTGCCTCGTGAGGCCCCGCGCACCTGTCCGTGCACATCCCTGCAGAAGCCCGTAGCCAGGCCCTCGGCCCGCAGGATCAGGTGGCTCTGGTGACTAAGGCCATTCAAGAGGATGTCATTCTCCTCGTCCTCGGCGTCTCCGCTGTCGTGTACCAGGGCCACGATGTTTCCCTGCAACAGAGAGTCAGGCTGAGAAGCCAGCTGCTCCTCCAGGCAGGGCCATCAGGGGGCACTGGGCTTTCAGTGCTTCCAATCCCCTGCACGTCTTTGCCCTGATCGGCCTCCGCGCTGCCGCTGCCGCTGGGAAGGATGCTTGCCTGTGCTCCAAGACCCTAATTCCAGCCTGGCCAGCACATCCAACCCATCCTGCCAGCTCAGTCCCTCTTCAACCAGGCTCAGCTCAGCCTGTGGCTCTCCACGTGAGCAAAGAGTGCTACCCTCCTGCCAGGCTCCTGTTCTTCCGGCCCGCTGCTCCCGAGTGCTCAGCACGTGCCAGAGCGCAGCGGGCATCAAAGGGCGGTGGGGTGCGCCCTGGAGACAACACAGGACGCAGGCCGGGAGAAAAGGGAGCACGGTGGGCTGAGGGAGCACGGGAAGAGGCATCCTGTCTGGCCCAGCGGAGAGGGTCAGGAGCTGGACACACATGAGCAGAGTCAGAAGGGCAGGTCGGAATTGGCCAACCAGAACTGCAGAGGGGGGGTCGACCCGTTGAAGGGGATCCCCTGGATAGTTGTTAAAAAAAATAAAGCAGACCCAAGTGTCCTCTCTTAGGAGACGGACACCAAGATACAGGTGTGCTATGAAAGGGCATGGCAGGTGACCAGCGACGTGAAGAAAAATGCAGACACACACATACATAAAATATGTTCGCAACCGCACAGGCTCTCTGGAAGGACATCCACATCGGGAAAGGGACCGCTACTTTTTACTGAACTCGTCTTTGTCCTATTTACTTTTTTCTTTCTTAAACTATTCCCAAGTTTTACTTTTTCAACTGAAAGAGATATTTCTACAAAATGAGGGGGGCAGTGGGCCACACAGCCAGCTAAGCTGCAGGCAGGGTGCCTGCCTCGGTGTGGCTGATCGCACCCTCCGCACCCCTGCCGTTCCCTCCTCCCCCCCCCACATTCTCTCCGCGTTGCCCCCCTCCTGGGTCCATGACTGCAGCTCCACAGCCCCCGGAGTTCCCCTGAGCTCAGCTGCCAGGCAGACCCTTGCACACAGGAGGGCTCAACACGCCTTACTGGGGACATGCAGCCCTGGCTGACTCCACTAGCTCACCCCAACTGCTGCCCAGCACCCTGGCCTGACCACACGGCGCTGAGGGCCGTAGGCTCCTGCCAGGGGCACCATCACATGCTGAAGAACAGCCGCCGTGGGCCAGACGCTGTGTGGGCGTGCTGCAAGCTTCGTGTCACTAAACTCCTGCCATGGGGTTCCCGTGAGGCAGGCACCGGAGCCATTCCTATATCGTATAGATGGGTCTACTCCCATTGTTTAACTCTCTGTGTTGTCAAAATCCCCATTTTTGCCTCATCATCTGACAGTAATGGTTACATCCTATACTTGCATCGCGTCTCACAATTTTTTACAGTGGTTTATAACTCAACTGGTCTTCAAAGCCCACGCAGAGTGATAATGACTTGTCCCAGGACATGAGGCAATGTGTGCCAGAGCTAGGACCGCTGCAGTACCACACACAACCGGCCACAGTCAACCTCTTCATTTGGAGGTCTTTATTTTTCAGCAGTGGCAAGTAGCGGAGTGGAGGATGAGACCAAAAGATTTCTAGGCCTACGAGTGTAAAGCCAACCTCCCAGGCGAATACACAAGAAAGATCAAGCAAGGGAAGTGTGGACCTGTCTGGGTCCATGGAGGTCACAGGTGGGAGCGCGGAGAGCAAGCCGATCAGTACCTTTTGTTCCCAGCACACGGCGACTCTGCAGTAGTGGATGAAGTCCAGCACAGCCACCGCCCCCAGGCCCAGGCCCAACAGCACACTGAGGTCATCCACCAGCAGCACGGGGCACCTCCATGCGGCCTGTCCGTCATCCACCGGCTTCAGAGCCTCTCGGACAAACTCATACAGGGGCTGCAGGTTCCCAGCATCGGCCTCCCTGGAACATCAAGCAAGGCTCATCAGAGACTTCATTCTCTCTGCGAATGCTTCTCTGGGACCAAGCAGCATCACAGAAAAGGGCTGGGGAGAGGCAAAGAACTGGATCACAGGCCCTGGCCTACGGGGTTCCTGATCTGGTTGGAAAGAAAAGGTATGCATGCATACATGAGCAAGCTGTACTACAAACATTCCTTGAGGCCTAGTAGGTACAAAGCACTGGGGGACACAAAAATAAACAGCCTCCAGACCCTCAAGAAACACCACACAGGCGTGCACCTAAGAGCTAAGGGGTCGGAAGATTAATCTGAATTGAGCAGGCAGGAGAAGCCTTCCCAGGAGGTCATGATGCGGACAAAAAGCTAAACAGCAATTCAGGTGGCCTAGCAGCAAAGGACCAAGGTCTAAGGGCTGTTTGCGTACCTAACAGATTCCTCCTGTTTCTGAACAAGTTGGCCCAGCTACCTCCGCCTCCCTAGTGACTACCCTTGGCAGTAACTTCCCAGCAACAGAGGCCCAAAAAGCACCAGAGCACAGGGCCTAGGCACCAGCCCACACTCCAAGTCGGAGCCCCTCTAACAGCAAGGATGGCAACTTCCCACAACCCGGGGGTAAGGTGTGACCAGGCCCACCATTCAGACGAAGATCCCCAGGTTCGGAGACAGTAGAGGTTGTGTGTGAGCTCGCACGCACAGGGTCAGGGCGTGGGGCCTCCTGACTCCGCACTGCCCTCCAGCCACGGCACAAGGGTGAGTCAGAAAGCCAGGGTGGCGGGCAGAGCTCCCGTACGGACTCCTTTGTGGTGGGGAAGAAGAGCATCCAGGTGGGGAGTCTGCATGGAGCCTCCATGGAGTGTTTACGTCTGACACTCATAAGGGACAAGAAACAAGAAAACCAGTCTCGGGATAGCAAACCCAGGGTCAACGGATATTTTTTCTTAAAGGGCAACAGTAATATTTTAGGCCTGTGGGTCCTATGGTCTCTGTCTCAACAACTCAACCCTGCTGTTGGAGTGCAAAACGGCCAGGGACAATAGCAAACAAAATGCAGCTATTCTAATAAAACAAAAACAGGTAGCTGACCCACAGGCCATACTTTGCTGAGCCCTGTATATCAAGCCAAAAACAGAACAAAGGTGTGTGCTAGGGCTCTGAGCCACGGTCGGAAAAAACATACTGTTCTGCCATACTCCCGCCAAACGATGCTTTCTGTAGCTTTTGGGTCAGCCATCCACCCTCTGGCCAGTGATAAGAGCCAAGGGCTTTCTGATGAAGCCGCAACAGCAGGGACGTGTCTGCCTCCTGGAGCCAGCTCCATCCCCCGACACGCCAGGGACAAGGAATCACAGGGCAAGCCTGGTCTGGGCCCCCTCACCCCGTGGGTACTTGTGGGCGGGGCTGCGGGCTGACCAACCTGAGGAACTGCAGGGGGTGTGGCTCTGCCTGAGTCCGGAAGACGACATCCACCGAAGACTTAAGTCCCTCGAGGAACACAAGCTGCCCGCATTCTCGGGCCGCAGTCAGGTTGACACCCTGAACAACACAGGGGAGAGTGAATCACGGTGCCTTGCAGAGGAACCCACCCCAGAGGCCACACTCCAGCTCACAAGAAGGCACAGGACCCATTCTAAGCCCTGTAAGCGTGCACCTGTCCCCCTTCGGATAGGGCCCATGCCTTCTTTCCACTGGGTGTTCCAAACACACGAGCCCCACTGTGCTCAGTTGTGCCTTTATAGTTAATGGTCACTTGGCAAAAAACTGATGTTTTGCTTACACGTTCGTTTTCGTGACGGCTCCATACTTGGTTTTAATTGTCAACAGTACCACAAAGTGTATCATAAACTTTTCAAATGTTTATGTATTTACCAAGTTAAGCACATTTAGAAATGATAATAATGACAATAAAATGGTGGGAGAATGACGAAGGTCTGAGAAATGCTGGCTGCAGGAGAAAGGGCCAGACGCTGGCTCTGGATTTCACAAACCCTCTCCAGCGCGCCTCAGCGGCACAGGACCTCGGCGCGGCTCTGAGTTTTTCATAACAAGGCTCCCACACTGACTACCAGGCTGCCGGCCGCACAGGAGGATGTCATGACCAGCAGGTTCTCCCACTCCTCCCTCTTCCTCAGAGGCGGCACTCCCACGAGAGCTAGGGCAACACGAACTCCTGACGCACTAGTTCGGAGGTGGGCAGTTTCTTTGGGAAGGGCAAGACAGGCTTCACAGGCCACAGTCTGTGCTGTGACCCCTCAACTCTGTAGAGTGACGGCAACCACACACAATTCATAAACAAATGGGCCAACCCCTGCTCTAGACCAGACCTTTTTTTTTTTTAAGTTTACTTATTATTTTTTAAAATAATCTCGACACCCAACATGGGGCTCAAACTCACGACCCCAAGGATCCAGAGTCATGTGCTCTTTGGACTGAGCCAGCCAGGTGCCCCTAGACCAGAACTTAACAGGCTCTTCATGACCTAGCCGATTAAGAAGTTCTTGAGTCCCCTGATTACAAGGCAGATCCTTGAGCGCCACTCCACACTTCCAGAACCAGAAGCTTTGCGGGCAGGGCCCAAGAATCTGCATTTCGACAAACTCCCAAAGATGGATACCATCTAAATATGCGACCCGCTGCCCTATCTGTGCAGAAACAGGTCACATGGAACTCTTTAGACCTCATACCCCTAGGCCAAGTCTCAACTGCTCATTCACACGCCAGTGTCCTCCACTGGGCAGCGCCGTTAGCCCCACAGTGACCCCTGGCAGACAGAAAGACTCCTGTTCATCACCTTTGCTCTTGCTCATTACCATTCTACTAATGGCGGTTCAGTAATACACGCAGAGGAGGGAGGCTCACACTTTAGCCCTTCACGTGCCCAGTACTGTGCGACTGTGCGTGCCGGTCCTGCTGTGTCGATGGTGACTCAGAGGTAACAATCTGGACATGAGCAGGTACTGACGTCTCATCCGGAAACACAGATGCTAGGGTCACAGAGACATGCTTCACAGACGTGGAGCGTAACATGTTCTTAACGTGACTGCTCTCCCTGAGCCCATGCTCTGACCTCTAACACGGGCACTTCTTCCTTCTCTGCGGAGGATGGGAAAGAGTCTACCCTCCTCTCACCCTCTCATCTGTTTCTCCCCATCAGAGTGACTTCGGGCAGGGACGGGGCCCAGTAGGAAGACTGCCATTTCAATAAATCACTGCTAATGGGTGGCCTGCTTTTCTCTCTCTCTGAGGTGGGCCTCTTAAAAACAAAACAAGACCAAAAACAAGCAAACAAAAAAAACAAACAAAACAGTCAGCCCCCCTGGTCACAGGTCATGGGTGATGGCCTAGACTAGGCCAGAACTTTCACCAGCCTCTTGGTCATCTTATTCCTGCCTGCCCGCATCTGATTAAGATGAAGGACAGGCCAAGATGAGATAAGGAACAGGTGACAAAAGTACCTCTCCCCACATTTGGATTCTAAGCCCTAAACTTAGAGAGAGAGAAAGAGAGAGAGAGTAGGAGGCACTCAGTTTGGTGGTAGAATAAGCCGTGATCTCCAACTCAACAGGACTAAGATTAAAGCCCACACTGAGAAGGAGAAAATCTTAATGAGTCCAGAGTCAGTAGAGCTGCCCTTGATTAATTAACAATAGATGTGGTCCTATAAACTCTAAACTAATAAAAGAGGTAGAGATGCTGCCTTAGCCCTTCAGATAAGGAGTTCAGCACCCTGAGATTTCCTCAGTCAATCTCTTGCTAAGTTCTCTAGAGGGGAGACCAGCCTTGGCCCCACTCACAACTGCATGACCCACATACTCAGGGGCTGCACCTTGGAGGTCTACGATATTTACCAACTTCCTTCCCACGATACTGTAGTGACTGAAGGACTGGACGAGTGCCACAAAGCAGACTTTACAATTAGCTAGAAAACAAAACAAACAGATTTTTAGTGAAGTCTTCACTTATCATCAGTCTCACATAGTTCACACTTCTGGAAATAAAAGCACTGGGGCAGGTCTAGACAGGCTCAACGGGCCTTCCAACCTGACATACCCAATTTCATTCTCAGATGCGCATCTTCTCCTATACAACAATTATATCTTAGTTTATTGAAACTGAGATGTACTTCTGTTATATGTACTACTAAGTACCTTATCTTGTCTACCATAAATGAACTGTGCTTTTTATTTATTTTTAAAGATTGTTATTTATTTATTTGACAGAGAGAGAGATCACAAGTAGGCAGGGGGGGGGGGAAGCAGGCCCCCTACTGAGCAGGGAACCCGATGTGGGGCTCGATTCCAGGCACCCTGAACTGTGATTTTTAAAAAATAATATTCTGGGATGCCTGGGTGGCTTAGTCTGTAGGCGTCTGTCTTCGGCTCAGATCATGATCCCAGGGTCCTGGGGTCGAGTCCCATACTGGGCTCCTTGCTCAGCAGGGAGCCTACTTCTCCCTCTGCCTGCCACTCCCCCTACTTGTGCTTGTGATCTCTTCTCTCTCTCTCCCTGACAAATAAGTAAAATCTTTAAAAATTAATAAATAAATAATATTTTTCTGTTTATTTTCGGTGTACAGAAATGCAACTGATTTTGTTTAAACTGGTCTTATAGCCAAGAAGTTATAAGGGGAACACAGAGAACCTCTAGCTATCTTACTGAACGTAATTAGTTCTAATAATTATATTTATAATACAATTATATTAGTTCTTAGTCCAATAATTTGTTCTAATAATTTACGTGTAGATTCTTTTGGTTTTTCAGTGCTAACAATAACATCATCTGGAAAACAATTTTCAAAGCTGTGGATTATTCCGACTAAAAGTGCCAAAGGTCCACCCTCTATCCTGGCCTGGCTCAGCAGGGGCTCAAGGAGAATCAGTTGATAAATGAGTCTCTTTTTCATTTGGCTGTTTTTTTCCTTCTAATCTACTTCTGTCTATAAATTGCAGGGGCCCTACAGTTTTCCTATATTCTTTAGGAAGCATCTACAGCCTGGGCAACGTGTCAATGGATCAGGGCCCAAAGATCTCAAGATCCACAAGGACCGAGGAGGAACTAAATCAGAAGCCCACATAAGAGTTTCAGTGAGACTGTGCACACGCTTGGTGGAAAAGAGAAGATAGGAAGGACATGGATACCGAGAGCACCCAAACTATACACCCAAGCTACACTAAACTAATACAGAGAGTTACCCGAACACCAAAGCCGTGGTTGGTTAATACTACGCTTTGGGATGGATGGGCAGGGAACAAGACAGTCAAGTAACCTGTCACCTAATAAACAGCCATCTGGCTACCCAAACACCAAAGCCCTGGTTGGTTAATACTATTCCCATTGCGTTTTGCCCTAGGTTTCTTTTTCTATAATATCAATGAACTGTACCTTTGAGGTAGAAGGAGAGAAAGTGGTGCACAAGGAAGCTGCCGTCCGTCTTGGCATCACAGAGTAGAGTCAGTTTCCCCTACAAGTTAAGAGGAACACAAAAATGTGAATTAGACTCCCTGGAAAGAGGTCAGTATCTTATACACACACAGACACACACGCACGCACGCACACACACACACACACATTACTAAAAAGGAATTAAGTCAAAAATTTGGAAAAAAACCAACACTTTAAGTGATTGTTATTAAGTCGCTTATCATGGGCAAGCATATCTCAGCTTCCACTTTCCCAAGGCAAACAGAATAAAGTGCCTCATCTTCCTCATTCACCGTGTTACTTCAGGGACCAGTCCTGGGGAGGACAAGATCCTGAACAAAAGAAGCTTTTACCACCAGAATTCAATAAAAATCATGAAGCCTGCCAAGATGGGAATGGACGTTGAAAAAACTAATCTAATCCAACTTCCTTCCAATTTCTAATTCCCATACCAATTCTGTCCAATAGGGTGGGGGAGAGGGGAGAAGTAGTAGTTGACAGACCTCCAGTCACAAAGTTCTCATCCCAATGGCCCTGGACACAGCTTCAGGCAGAGCTCTGGTCATGTAAAGTCCTGGAAAGACCTCTAAAAGATGGTCTCCACAGCGGCTGGCTGCCCTGCTCCAGCCACCTCTAGTTCCCTGTCAGTGAAAGGGGAGGTTGGGATCAAATGGTATCAGGACACTTCCATGTTGTGAGTTTGTTTTTTTGTTTTTTTTTGTTTTTTTTTCACTTATAAAAGATGAAAAATCACACTATCAGATCTTGAGGGTTACCTCCAGTGCTGTCATTTCCTGGTGCTCACTTTGATCCTCCATACCTCCACTCTGGCTCTGGGCTGAGCACTCTGCAGGTGCCCCTAGTAACCAGAAGGTCGTCAGGGTCATCTGCAGGCTTGGGCAACTGACTCCCACAGGGTCTACTGAAAACTGTAATTTGCCTGACAATTACAGGTTCATAAAAAGGCCTGACTGGTACATATGGTGTCTTGGCTGCCTGGAGGAGCTTCCCATTTTCTTGGAAAGACAAAGGTTATAAAATAAAACAGATTAGGTTCCTGGGAGAAGTAAACCCCGGGCTAAAATGTGAAAAATTTCGGTATGTCCCGGAGTGCCGGAAAGAGGGTGGAGAAAACTAAGTGGCGGAGCTGTCTGCCCCAGGCCGACTTGACAGAAGCCAACGTTGGCTGAGAGCGACTCGGAAGAGCAGCATTCAAGACCATGAGGAGGAAGAGGCGGAGCAGCGTTCACTGCGACCTGCACAATGCCGCAGCCAGAGAGAGAGAGAGGGAGAGAGACGGAGAGAGAGAGAGAGAGACAGAGAGAGACAGAGAGACTGACTCAGGGAGGTTGAGAAGCTGGTCTCCTGGAAAAAGGGGAGAATCGAACTCCCGACTCTCAGACAACCTTCTCTGGGCCCCGGAGCCAGTGAGCACGCACAGGAACCCCCAGTACACGTCTGTGAACGTAAGCCAATACAGAGGTTGCCAAGCTTCCTGGGCACTTCGAGCAGCCCATCTTCCGTAAGCGCGGGCGCAGAGTCCAGGTGCCGGGTCAGCCGTCCCCCGGACTACAATTCCCAGCAGCCCCGGTGCCCGCGGACGTCGCGTCTTTCCCAAGGGCCCGCGTGCGCTTCATCCGGGGATACGGTCTTCCGCCACGCTCCGGGACCCGCCCCCTTTCCACCGCGCGCGGCGTCTTACCTGCTCCGCCCTGTCAGGGGTGGTGTTGAGAAGGTTATTGAGTTCCGGGAACATCCCGAGCTCCGGACACGAGCGTCCCCGACCGGGAGTTGGGGCTGCGGCGGGAAGATGGAGACCGAAGAGCTACACACCACTCGGGCCCGCGCGGGGGAAGCGCGCACGCGCAGCGCCGCTTCCGGGCGCCGCTGCAGCCAATCAGGCGGGCGCTTGGATCCGGGCCGCTACCGGCGCACGCGCGAGGGTGCGTATCTGGCCGGGGTGGGGGTGGGGGTGCTGGTCCTGCGGTACTTTCTTGAGGATCCGCCGCGCCCGACTGTGGTCCCTAAAGACCCGCGCGACAGGTCTCTTCGCCTTCCCCTGGCCTCGCTCTCTCCCCAGTCCCGGGTCTCGGGGCAGTACACTCGTGCCTGTCGAGGTCTTGCTGTGTGTCCCTCAAGTCTCCAAGTTCGGGCTACTTAGGGAGCGAGATGGGTGAAGATGCCCGTGCTTTCTTGCAAAGCAGAAATCAAACTTAATAAACATGGAATTGTATATGGAAAAGTTCTTGGGAAAAAAAGCAGAAGCTGGATAAGGGAGTAACGGTGGATAAGGATAGGTTAGGAATTAAAGAGGTTATCAAAGTAGGCTCACTATGAAAATGTGGTCGGAAACACCTTGCGTGCGCCTACTCAGGACTTTTGCACCAACTGTGCCTCCCTCCTGGAATGCTGTTTTCCCAAACACTCAGAAGATTTAAGAAAGCCCCCACTTCTTCCAGGTCTTTGCTCAAATATCACTAATCTTCGAGGCCTTCCCTGACGATCCTGTTTAAATTGCAAACTGTCCTTTCCCCCAACACTTACCCTTTTCCCTGCTTTCTTTTTTCCATAGCATTTATATCTAACTTCGTATATATAGTTCTTTTGTAGCCCAATAAACCTCAGAGCACCAAGGACAATCCTATAATTCGACAAAATCCCGTTTATTGACACACTGCAAGGAGAAAATTACCATACCAATGGAGTCCTAGGACCTGTCACCAAGCAAAGGAATGGGAGTTGTTTTAGGATTTGGGAAAGGATGGAGTTCAGATGAACGAAGTGGTGTTTAGTCCATAGGCTAGAAGCAGAGTATAGATGTGTGTAAGGGGTCAATATCTGGCCAGGACTGTAAAGAGGACCAAGGTTTCCAGTGCATACCACAAGGTTAAGATAGATGTGGATGGGGGAGGTGGCGGTGGTGGTGGGGATGGGTAAAACAGATAAAGGGGATTAAGAGTACACTTATCTTTTTTTTCCACATTAAAATACTCATAATTGAAATATTTTTAGGCGCCTCGGTGGCTCCGTTGTTAAGCATCTGCCTTTGGCTCAGGTCATGATCCCAGAGTCCTGGGATGGAGCCCCAAATCCCGCGCGGGCAGCCTGCTTTTCCCTCTCCCACTCCCATTGCTTGTGTTCCCTCTATCACTGTATCTCTCTCTGTCAAATAAAAAAAATCTTAAAATATTTTTATTTTATGTACAATGAGTTGGCGTTAAAGTAGATATGGATGACCCATTCAGGGAAGTTCACTTAATCCAACCTAATGAAGCCTGTATCCTTCACATATTGACGGAAACACTAGCAGCAAATATTGAGGCCATTTTTCTGGATCAGACCTTGCTGGTTTGAGCAGATGTGGCAAGAACCCTAGCCATCTTTCCTCAGATGGCTGCAATAGAGCTCTTGGTGAGCCATCCTGTTCTCTCGGATGCAACGAGGCAGAAGGGAGAGTACACTTACCTTGATGACCACTGAGAAATGTATAGGATGGTGGGTCATCATATTGTACTCCTGAAACTATTATAACATTGTATGTTTATACTTCAATAAAAAAAATTTTCTGGGACACGTAGGTGGCTTAGTTGGTTAAGCATCTGCCTTCAGCTCAGGTCATGATCTTGGGGTCCTGGGATCGAGCCCCGCATCGGGCTCTCTGCTCAGCAGGGAGCCTGTTTTTCCCTCTCTCTCTGCCTGCCGCTCTGCCTACTTGTGATCCCTCTCTCTCTGCCAAATAAATAAAGTCTTTAAAAATAAATAAACAAACATGTATGTAATCACTCACTTATTTGAAACTCCCCACCTGGGCTGGAAATCAAGGTGCTTCTCTGTGTCAAAATTACTTAGATCAGGGGGCGCCTGGGTGGCGCAGTTGGTTGGGCAACTGCCTTCGGGTCAGGTTGTGATCCCGGAGTCCCGGGATCGAGTCCCACATCGGGCTCCCAGCTCCATGGGGAGTCCGCTTCTCGCTCTGACCTTCTCCCTTCTCATGCTCTCTCTCACTCTCTCTCTTTCCTAATAAATAAATAAAAATAAAAAATCTTTAAAAAAATTATTTAGATCAAAAAAAAAAAATTGCTTAGCTCCTCCAGCCAGGAATGGGGCATTATATGCTTACCAGTATGTGAAAGAGAGAAGAGCAACCCCTGGCATCCAAGGGCTAGTTCTTGGTGTTGTCCTGTTTAGCATAAACAGTTTCATAAAACATCAACATGAGGGGCGCCTGGGTGGCTCAGTGGGTTAAAGCCTCTGCCTTCGGTTCAGGTCATGATCTCAGGGTCCTGGGATCGAGCCCCGCTTTGGGCTCTCTGCTCAGCAGGCTCTCTGCTTCCTCCTCTCTCTCTCTGCCTGCCTCTCTGCCTACTTGTGATCTCTCTCTGTGTGTCAAGTAAGTAAATAAAATATTAAAAAAAAAATCAACATGAGGCTGATTATGATAGGTCAAGACAAAATTAGTCCACCCCATGGTTACGTTGAACACAAAACAAGAGCATGGTCCAAGCCACAGACAACCGGACATTCCCGCTCCCAGCTAATGACTACTGCTACTTTACCATCACCACTTTAGCCTCACTCTTGTCCGCCTTCCCTGTAGATGAGATTCATTAAGGTACCCGATCATAGAATTAACTCTGTTTTGACAGCATCCAATCTCAAACCCTCCTCCCAATCACCTAACAAGCCAAATTCTATAATTATGTTCTAACACTTTTTTAATTAAAATTTTTTAAAAGATTTTATTTATTAATTTGAGAGAGAGAGAGAGCACGAGCTGGGGGGAAGGGCAGGGGGAGAGAGAGAAAGAAGCAGATCCCCACTGAGCAGGGAGCCCAACATGGGGCTCCACCCCAGGACCCTGGGATCACGACCTGAGCCGAAGGCAGATGCTTAACGACTGAGCCACCCAGGCACCCCTCAATCATGTCTTTTGGTATCTCGTACACACATGCAAGAATTTGTCCAGGGTATGTATCTGGAGTGAAATGGTTGGGTCATAGGAAAGGTGAATTTACCATGAGTCTTATAAATCTCATTTTTTATTCACAATGTATTCCTTTCCTTCCTTCCTTCCTTCCTTCCTTCCTTCCTTCCTTCCTTCCTTCCTTCCATTTGTTTATTCTTTTCAGTAGGCTCCATGCCCAAAATGGAGCCCAATGCTGGGCTTGAACTCAGGACCCTGAGATCTGAGATCAGGACCCTGAGGTGAGATCAAGAGTTGGATGCCTGAGGTCCCTGGGTGGCTCAGTCGGTTAAGCGTCTGCCTTCAGCTCAGGTCATGGTCCCAGGGTCCTGGGATTGAGCCCCACATCTGGCTCGAGCCTGCTTCTCCCTCTCCCTCTATGTATGCTCTCTCACTCTCTCTCAAATGAATAAAAAAAAAAAAAAAAAAAAGAGCTGGACGCCTAATCAACCAGTTGCCCCTCTATTTCTTTTCTTAGTGAGAATTCTTCTCTCCCATTGTATAAGCCTCGGGCCCCCAGTCATAGTTTATGCACATGTTGAACAAACCAGTGCAAATCTGGAAAATTCAAAACGAAGGATTTGATGCAGGAAATTGGGTTCAAGGGTTTGGGAAGGACTGGAGGAACAAAAGGGAGAAGATAGATGCTTCTGCCCCCCTTCTGTCTCTGACCACCCCTGGTAGAAAACAACACACAGGGGCGCCTGGGTGGCTCAGTGGGTTGAGGCCTCTGCCTTTGGCTCGGGTCATGATCTCAGGGTCCTGGGATCGAGCCCCACATCGGGCTCTCTGCTCAGCGAGGGGGCCTGCTTCCCCCTCTCTCTGCCTGCCTCTCTGCCTACTTGTGATCTCTCTCTCTGACAAGTAAATAAATAAAATCTTAAAAAAAAAAAAAAGAAAAGAAAACAACACACAGCCCTGCCCCAGCTTCACTTCAAATACTGTTGCAACCACACCATAGTTTCCCTTTGTCTTCCTGTGTCTAATCTGATGAATTGTTTCTTCCAAGTACTTCCTGGCGCTTCCACAATCCATGACAAGAGAGATTTTATAGCCTGGAGTTGAAGGTGAACCCACAGGACCCATAGACGGCCTGCAAAAGCAAAGCTGGAAGTGGGCTTGGGCAATCTCCTGCACGTCCACCAGAGGGCAGCAGACCCTGCCTAAAGATGCAGGGCGAACAATCTGGAAACCGTTGCATTCCAGAACATTTCCAGGATGCCCACGTGCTGACAGTCCTTAGCTCCCCTCCCTGGAAGCTTGGCAGTGGGCTCTCCTGCTCCAGAATCGCCCTCCCTTAGTAATGTCCTCCCTGCCTTACCCCTCCCCCCACCCCACCATAGAGCCCCTCCTGTTCAGAGTAACAGGGGGAGTCCTCGCACCCTCAGAGCTGCCAGTCCTGCCCTGACCTCCTCTCCCGCTGCTCACTCCCTCCAGCCAGCCCCACCGTGCTTCTGGAGGCCTCAGAGGCAAGCTCACCCAGGGCCTGTGCTTCTCAGTTTCCTGTGGGTAGGGCTCATTCTCTGGGTGTCTCGGTGTCCCTAACTCCTTCAAGTCTCTGTTCCACCAGGCCTCCCTCAGCACAGCCCACGTGGTAGACACAGAGCCGCACTAGGCAGACCCCCTTTCCAGAAAGATCTGCAGGAAAAGCCACCAGGAGACAACCTCCAGCGCTCAGATCCACCAGGGTCTGCCTGGGCTCCCCCAGGTCACACTATTTCTGGGGAATAGCGGCTGCAACGTACCCCTTCCCCACCCCCAACAGACCACAGGCTGTTCTTGCCATACTCGCTCCAGAACTCCCCACCGTGGCTTTGTTGCACTTTTACCAGGCTGGCCTCCTGCCCCACCCCCTCTAAGGCAGCTGTACCCCATGCCCTCTGAAGCCACACTCCAAGGGCATCACTCCCACCTCCTGGCCAGCATGGCCCCTGACGCCCCCCACCTTCAGCCTTCATCTCAGTGGTCATAGCACCTCACAGCTTTGACTCCCTCTGTGTGCTCAGCCCCTTCCCCCAAGCAAAGTCTCATGTGCCCCGAGGCTCCTCCAATTTCAGGAAGGACGGCTCAGCAGAGGGCTCAAGGGTGCAGGCAATGTGCATTCCCCCGCTGATCCTCAGCCAGTGGGGACGGAAACCGATAGAAAAAGGTTCTAGTCCCCTGTCCTGCAGGTGCACACTTCTAGGGAGGAGGCACTCTGCATGCTTGTCCCTGCAGACTCCTGCCCCTGGACCACACCGCCCTGCCCAGGCTCCCCCACTTCTGTCTCTCCCTGCTCCGGGCGCCCCTCCCGGTAAGTGGCCTCATCTCAGCTCAGTTTTCAGGGAAGCCAGGCAAAGAACGCTCCTCCTTCATCTCCCGCAACTTTCTGGAAAGCACATCCTCCAACTATACAAACCAGCTCAGGTTCATCTTCCCCGCTTGTGCTCTCTCTCACTCTCTCTCTCTCTCTCTGATAAATAAATAAAACCTTAAAAAAAATAAATAAAAGACACATGCGTACACACAAAGGTTTAGAGGTAAGAGTTGGCTGGTCAACTTGAGTATGTTCCTGACAAAGGAGGATTGGGATTATTTTCTGGTGGGACCAGCATGTCACTAAAGTGGGCCTTTTGATACACTAACAATTAAAAAAACAAAACAAAACACCAACAAAGAAACCTGAGTCAGACCATAGCACCCCTCTGCTACAAATCCCTCTATGGGTCGGTCCCCTCACATTCTGAGAGGAGCTGGGGCCCCTGCAGTGACCTGAAGGCCCAGGTTACATTTCTGACCTCGCCTCTCCTACCAGCCTCCCCATCACTCACTCCTCTCCACCCCACTGGCCTTCTTGGCGGTTCTTGAACACGCCAGATAGTTACCTCCAACTCTGCTAGTTCCCTCTGCCTGGAAGGCCCTTCCATTAGGAGTATGATCTGGATTTGTTTGCCCCTCACCTTCTTCGGGCTCTCATACACAGGCTGTCTTCTGGGGCCGGCGGGAGCTCTCACACACCAGTAGGGATCCCATTCCGCGGTATCTTACAACATGATGCTGACGCTCACGGGGGCGATGTCTGTGTTTCTGTCCCTTGGACCCAGACAGAGTTCTGCAATGGCCTTGACCAAGGTGACAGCAGAAGTGACCCTGATTTCCAAAGCTGGCTCCAAGAAGGCAATTCCATTTCTTCCTGGCGCTCTCCCACTCACATGCTTCTGGAGCCCTGACTGCTGGAGGGAGCAAGAGGGCAGACCAGAGAGAGAGAGAAGAGATGCCCAGAGAGCCCCGCTCTGGGCCAGTCTACAGCTGCCCAGGTCTCACCCAAGCCAGGCACCAGGTGTGTGAGTGAAGGAGTCCTCAAGGTGATGGTCCCAGCCCCCCACCGACTGCAACCTCATAAGATGCCCCAAGTCAGAGCCAACCAGCTGAGATGCTCTCGAGTTCCCGACCCACAGAAGCCAGGAGAGGTGGTATAGGATTCTTGTGCATAAGCCACTTGGTTTGGGGTTGGGGTTATTTCTTACACAGCCGTAGGAACTGGTGAGGCCTTCTCTAATGACCCAATTTAAAATTTCAAGCCACTCCTCTACCTCCTCACTTGGTCTCCCTTCTGTTGATTTTTCTCCCCAGCACTTACCGCTATGTGACATGCTATTTATTTTAATTAGTTAATGTCTCCCAAAGGCAGGGGTTTCTGCCTGTCAGGTTCATGGCTGCACTGCCAGGGGCTGGATCGGGGTTTTGTACATAGTAGGTGCTTAATATTTGTTGAGCGGAATGAATGTACCTAGTAAAACTGCCAACCACGTATGCAGGAATGAAAGCTAAAGTCTGGCTGGTGGTTAGCTCTGGGGAGGGCGCAAAAGGGAGGAAATATATCAGGGGCCTTCACTATATGTGTATTTTCTGCTTCAAAAAAAAAACAGAAGCAAATGTGATGAGATGTTTACGCTTGATTAAAAAAATGTGTTTGCCACAACATTCTCTATCTTTTCTGTGACAAATTTTTTTTTATAAAAATAAGACTTTGTACATAAATGTTCATGACAGCTTCCTTTGTAAGAGACAGAAGCTGGAAACAAACCAAGTGCCCATCATTTGGTGTAGATAAACTGTGGGATATGCTCAGCAATAAGAAGAATAAAATATTGGTAATGTCAACACCCAAAACCATTATGCTGAGAGAAAGAAGTCTTCTCCCAAAGAGCACGTGCTGTTGGATTCCATTTACAAGCAATTCTAGAGCAGGCAAAACTAACCAGTGGTGGGAAGACATTGGCCTCGGTGCCTTTCTGGAGGGCAAGGCCTTCTTCCAGTCCCAGCTGGGGCCTTCCCTCACCGAGTGACCCTGGGCAAGTCACGGCTTCTCTCTGGGCCTCAGTTTCCTCCCTGTAAGTTTCGGCAGAGGCTGGGGTAGTGTCTGCTACTTCCTCCCATGCTGACATTCCAGGATTCTGGGATTCCCTTGCTAGCTGGGGCCGCCTCGGGAAATCTTCTGTGCCAGCCTGCAGGTTTCTCAGGCCTTCGGGGCAGGGGGCAGACATGTTCCTCAGGCTCTGGATCTCCAGCCTCGGGATGACCTGGATGGAGCTGGAGGCCAGGCACCCACCGCAAGCGGGGCTGGGGGCCCCTGCACTCCCACAGGGCACAGGGCTTGGAGGGCGAGAGCCCTGGCAGGGCCCCCTCGGCTTTTGTTCCTGTCTCCAGGGTTTTGCAAGCCAATGACAATGTAGTCCTGAGAATAAAAGCCCCTTGTTGAGAGTTCTGAGCCCTAATACTCTTCCACGTCACCAGCGGAAAGCCGGAGCCAGGGGCAGAAGGGCCGCTCTGATTTCCTTGCCAGCCGCCCCTCGAGTCCCACACTCTGGTGCCAGCCCTATCCCTAGCACACAGCTCTGCCGCACTGGCCAGCAAACCGCGAAGCTGACTGCAATCATCACTCAGGTCTCTAATGATGGAGCTGTCAGACCGGCCAGCCCCGGGGAGGGTGGCCCTGGGTGGCCCGGCCCAAGGGTCGGCGTCCCTCCCGTGGGGGCCCAGATGGCTCCTTGAGTGATCAGGGGGGCCTTGATTGGGTTGTCACAGGGTCTCTCTGGGCTCACCCGTCCCTTCAGGAAGCACAGTCAAGCCCCTGTCAGAGGAGTGGAGGGGCAGACACGTCCAACCAGGCAAGAAGTGCCACAGCACCCGTATGGCCGCCAGCCGGTGCACCCCACCTGCCCAACCCCAGGGAGGCTCGGCAAGATTGTGCTTACTCTGAAGGGAGAAGAGGAGGCAGGCAGGGCCCTGGGATCAGGCTGGGAGAGGAGAAGGAGACGACGGTTTGGGAGGACGGCGTCTGAGGATGTGGGGAGGGCAAGTGCCAATGGTCACAGGGACCCTGTAAAATGTAACCTGTGCCGGTGGCCTGGGCACCTGTCTTGGGGCACATATACCCCAGGGAGACAGGACTTCAGGAGGCCCCAGGATGACCCGGGCAGCGGTTTTACTTGAATATTTAGTTGGGGGAGAAGAATTTAATATGGAGCACTGCAAAAGTCAATCCTTTAAAATTGAAATAAACAGAGCCATATAATAAATGAAGTCAAATGCAAATTTTGCATTTGCGTGCATTTAAAATGTGCATTTGAAAGATGAAAGGAAGAGACTTAAAAAAAAATGCGGAGACACTTCAGACCTGAGCAGGGTGGGACACGACTTAGGTTTGCACCTGGACAGACCATCGTGCCAACCAAGTTCATCGGACCAGACTCCCACCTGCAAGGCGCAGCTGGGACACAGGCTCGACCGCGGGCAGGTATTTCAACGCGTCTCGGTAAGGGGAGAGTCAGGACGCTGTGTGTGTCGTCTGAGTCCAGGACAAGGCAAGGGGGCTGTGCGTGCCCTGGGAACCCGGTCCGAAGGAAGGCCCCTCAAAGTACCGCTGGCCTGTGGGCGGTTAGAACTGGGGGAGGAGACTGCAGCAACCCAGGAGAAGGGCTGAGATGGGAGTGGCGAGGCTCTGGGAGTGAAGCCGGCCAGGAGCTGGGGGCAATCGAGGCCTTACGCCCCGGACATGCGCAGGTGCAGCTTCTGACCCCCCCTCCCCCCGCACCCCGCCGGCTCTGCCTTATTCCTTTGCTGCCCACAGTGGAGGGGGGGGGGAGGCTACAAGTGGGGGGGCAACCCGGTACAGGAGTGCTGTGAAGCCCCTCCTGACTGGGGTGCCAGATTCAGTCTTGCCTGGTCCCAGAGCTGCTCCTAAGTGAGAGTGGGGCGCCTCAGCACTGGGGTGGGGGTGTAGGGGTTGGGGATCTATTTCAACCTTACTTTGGCTGTTTGGGGTCCTTTCTGGTTCCATACAAATTTTAGGATCACTTGCTCCAGCTCTGTGAAAACTGCTGGTGGTATTTTGACAGGGATCGCACTGAAGGTGTAGATTGCTTTGGGTGGCATAAAAATTTTAACATTTGTTCTTCCAGCCCATGAGCATAGAATGTTTTTCCATTTCTTTGTGTCTTCCTCAATTTCTTCCATGAGTGTTCTCAGAGCGTTCTCAGTTTTCAGAGTACAGATCCTTTACCTCTTTGGTTAGGTTTATTCCTTGGTGTCTTATGGTTCTTGGTGCCATTATAAATGGGATCAATTCCTTGATTTTTCTTTCTTCTGCTTCATTGTTAGTGTACAGAAATAAAACTGACTTCCGTGAGTGGATTTTAGATCCTGTGACTGCTGAGTTCCTGTGTCAGTTCTAGCAATTTTTTGGTGGATCTTAATCCCCCAAACTGTGGCTTAGAGCTGAAAGACTCAGCTAGCTATCCGAGGATTTCTCCCTTGACACTTGTCATACACACGACACCCCGGCTGGTCCGCTCGGTAACTCCTCCATCATTCCTTTACCCCCCCAAGGACTCACTTCTCCTGGGCTCCCCGGGAAACACGGGAAACATGATGAGGAAGACAACTGTTCACCGAGAAACCAGAAAATAAACACCGCACCCATAGATTTTTTTAAAAATGGAAATAAATAGTTTTCCCTAAAGGATTAATAAAAGCATAAAGATATTTGAATGAGTATATAAGAAGGTTAAGAGATAAAAAAAAAATACTGTTGTAGAAAAAACCTTGCAGAAATATACTATTGAACATCGTATGTCCCTCTCTCTGTATACTTGGTAAAAAAAAAAAAAAAGTAAAAATCCTATTGGGATGAGGGGCATTATTGTAATTGTATATTTGAGAATAATGTGACGTAGTGAAGGTTTTTTCTTTTTCTTTCCTTTTAAAGTAGGCTCTGGGCCCAGTGTGGGGCTCGAACTCATGATCCTGATTTCAAAAGTCACACGCTTTTCCAATTGAGCCAGCCAGGCACCCCAGTGAAGGGTTTTTCTTAAGAAAAAAATGCACAGTTGGGTGCCTGGGTGGCTCCATCGTTAAGCATCTGCCTTTGGCTCAGGTCATGGTCTCAGGGTCCTGGGATCGAGCCCCACATGGGGCTCCCAGCTCAGCAGGGAGTCTGCTTCTCCCTCTCCCCCTTCCCCTGCTTGTGTTCCCTCTCTCTGTGTGTCTCTCTGTCAAATAAAATCTTTAAAAAAAAATTAAAAAAAAAAGAAAGAATGCACAGTTAAAAAAAAATAAAAGCACAGTTTTGGCAAACTAATAAACATCAAAAGAAGGGGAGCGGGGAGAAAGATCCATCTGGCTCTATGTTCCCATCCTCGATGATTAACTTTGCTGGGCTTCCGGTAGCTCCGTTTGAAGAACGGAGAAATGCCTACACGTACCTGAGTGCTGTCGTAAGAATTAAATGGAGTAATGCCCTTGACCACCTTGCCCGGTACCTGGCTTGAGGGGAGCTAATATTGAGTTTACTAATCACAATTCAATAAAGCTTAGGAGGGGCGCCTGGGTGGCTCAGTGGGTTAAAGCTTCTGCCTTCGGCTCGGGTCATGTCTTGGGGTCCTGGAATTGAGCCCCGCGTCGGGCTCTCTGCTCGGTGGGGAGCTTGCTTCCCCCCTCTCTCTGCCTGCTTGTAATCTCTCTCTATATATATCAAATAAATAAATAGAATCTTAAAAAAAAATAAAGCTTAGGAATTGAGGGTTACGGCAACCTGCCGCCCACAGCCCTACCGATGGGGGGGCAAGGCAGCCAGGGCCCAGGAAGCGGAGCTCATGCGGGAGCTTCACCGTTCCCCCGGACTGCTGTCCGCGTTCCTCGTTCGCCACCGCACCCCCCAGCCATCATCAGCTGGCCTTCAGCGCCACTAACCCTACACCGTGGGACCCCCAGAGCCAGAGAGGGACTGACCCCAGGGGAGAAACTAGGCTGCGGGGCTCCGGGCTGCGCGGTGACTTACGAAGGCCTTGTTTCGGGTGCTGGCGGCACATTCAGCTGCATGGGTGGCAGAGACACGGGCAGTTAGCGTGTTTGTTTTTCTGGAGGACAGAACCGTGGGGCTCAAAAACACTCGGTTTTGACAAGGGTCAAGTCCAGCACACGGGTCCCCCAAACTAACAGAACAGATAGAGCCGTTACATCCCCTGGACAGAAAAATGACATCAAGGAATGCGTGGTTATGGGTTCCGGCTGCTCTGACCGAGGGATGCATGATGCTGGTCGTGGGGACAAGGCAAGTCACCGAGGCCCTCAGACCCAGGCAAGAAGGAGCCTCAGGGCCAAGGTCGAGCCAATGGCTGTGGCCAAAGTGGGGCCACGTGGACTCAGGTGTTCTCATGCATGTTCCTGGCCTATCTTGCTTTGAAGGCGGAGGCAGGCCTAAGTGAGAAGGGGACCAGGCTGCAAACCAGACAGCTGGGCTTCCAGCCCCACTACGTTCTGGGGCACAACTCCCAAGTTTAGGAATCCTAAATGCACGCTTAGCCTTCCAAGACATCAGGAAGGTATGAGGATCAAAGTAGAGCTTATCGAAAGGTTAGCTTGAGTGGTAACTTGTAAACTTGCAGCCATGATCTGCGTTGGCACCCCAGCCCTGGCCCTGTGAGTGCGGGGGCGGGCTGGGAGCGAGTGTCCCCTCTGGGTTCACACTAGAGTACACAGACCCCTTCTGGACACACGCGGGATGTCCTGAGAAGAGCGCCCGGGAAACCAGGGGCCAGGACAACTGTCATAGGAAGGATGGCTGAAGGGCTGAAGACGCTCAGTCAGGAGAAGAGAAGTTCAGGAAGAGCATTCCGGCTGTCCTTGGGTCCTGTCCTTTGGTCCTGAGATCAAAGCAGAACAGAGACTTCCTAATTCATCCTAAGTGCTCAGAGCATGGAACGAGGCCCAGGGGGTGACTCGGAGGCCAGAGGGCTCAATAGAAAATGACCCGTTCAGCCAGAAGGTGGGGGAGGTGGCAGAAGAAGAAAAATGGACTTTGGTGGGAGGTCATGAGAGCCTTCTTGCTGATCCTGGAGGATTCTCTAGAGGTGATTTAAGCCACAGAGAGGTGACCAGGATTTGCCGATAATTAAGCTCTTCCCTGACCTGAGTCTGACCGATGAAAGGCAGCTTGCAAGTCTTTCGCGGACAAGGCCTCCCCTGGTTGTGCCGTCCAGCGTCTGAAAACTCTTTCTGTTGTCCAGGCAGGGCGAACTTTGAGGTACAGAGCAGGAAGTCACAGCCGTACCTGGCAGACCAGCTTTTCCCACTCTGCGTCAGAGGGGACCTGCCATCTACTTCTGTTGGCCGTGCTCTCATCAGTTTCTTGCCGGTTTGGCAGGGTCTCCGAGGGCGGGTGGGGGGCGCGACAAGTCTCACACGGACACATCTTCATAGATGCCGCTTGGCAGGGCCGGGGGGGCCCTAGGAGCCGAAGGAAGGTCTTTTTTCCTGTGGGAACTCATTCCACTTGCCAGCGGAGTAAGGAGCAGAGCTCTGTCCCTTGGCTCTCTGGTGGTTACTCCTGGCAACCTTGCTTGGCCTTGCCTTGGCCTTGGGCAGGGACCCAGTCTACCCCAGGGCTTCTATTTCTCCATTTGTAGAACAAGGGTGAACTTGGGCCCTGACTGGCCGCGGAGCCAGCCAGACCAGGAAGCCAGCTGTCCTCCTCGAGAGGGTGAGGCCACAGCCAGGGCAAAGACAAGTGAGAAGCAGGACCGGCCGCCTCCCGAGAGAGGCCCAATTAGGACAGCGAGGAGTTCCCACCAGAGTCTCTGGCCAACCCTCAAAGCCGGCCGCGTGGGCAGCCGGCCGCGGGCTGTGTGATTAATGATGGCCGCTGGGCCGCTCCCTGGGCCTGGCCTCGGGAGCTGCAAATGAGCGTGTGTGGTGCCAAGGGGAAAGCCGGCCAGCTCCCCTCCCTCTGCAGGGAAGGGCTGGGAAGGGGCCAGCGCGACAGTTCCCCCGCAACAAGGCAATGCCCAACGAAGGGCCATGCTTTTGAGGCCCATTGGGACTTCTGCACAGGCCTCCCCTGGGGCCCCCGAAGATGGGGCATCCATCAGGGATCCAGAGATGGGTTCACTCCACAGGCCCCAGTTAATATACCCCGAGGAAGGCTGAGCCCTATTCCCGGCCTGGGGCTGTGGGTGTGAACAGGGAACTAGAGTCTATAGTCTTTCACTCCTTCACACATTCAGGAAAGCCTGCCGCCTGCCTGCAGGCCACTGTTGTGAACAAGACAGGATCTCTGCTCTCAAAAACGATTATTCCGGGGCGCCTGGGTGGCTCAGTGGGTCAAAGCCTCTGCCTTAGGCTCAGGTCAGGGTCCTGGGATCGAGTCCCGCATCGGGCTCTCTGCTAAGCAGAGAACCTGCTTCCCCTTTCTCTGCCTGCCTCTCTACCTACTTGTGATCTCTCTTCTGATCTCTCTCTCTCTCTGTCAAATAAATAGATATCTAGATAGATAGATAGATAGATAGATAAAAATCTTTAAAAACCCCCAAAACAATTATTCCTTGTCAGACAGAAAACAAGTCCTCAGTAATGGAAAACCAGAGAGGTGACAGCGGGGGTGAGCACTGACTCTGGAGTCAGAGGACCTAGGTTCAAGTCCCAGTTCTAGGTCCACCTTTGGACCGGGAAGAAGCTATTTAACCTCTTTGCCTCAGCTTTCTCCTCTGGAAAGTGGGGACAATAAAAGCATCTATTGTATGGCATAGTTACAAGGATTAAAAGAGTTAATACAAGAGTTAATATTTGTAACGTACTTCAAACTGTCCTAGCAGAACTGTGTACGGCATACACTAAATACCCAATAAATATTTGTTAAATAAATAATACAAATAGTGTCCAATTGTGATAAATATTATGAGGACCCTAAAGGGGTCCTCAGGCTAGTGCCCCTCATGGTCTCAAGGTGGCTGCTGCAGGGCCAGGCATCACATTCAGGCATGACATATTCACTAAAGAGATCATCATTTTCTGGCGGTAGGAAATTTCCCCAAGAATTCCTCCAGCAAACTTCCCTTCCTTACCAGAGCAGCATCATAGGCTCAAGCTTAAAACCAATCAATGGAAAGGTGGCAGGGATCACCTTGATTGGCTTGCCAGTCAGGACCTCCCCTGAAACACGGAGTTTCTCAGAGGAAACATAATGATGAAGGTTCTTAGGAATGGGATCCCAAATGGTAGTGGGATAGGCAATCAAAAAATTACACAATAGAGTGTAAGGAAGGCCTCAAGAGTATCTGCCTAGCGGGGACCTGAGTATGAGGAGGGGCCGACCTTACAGCCATGTCAGGGAAGGCCATCTAGGGCAAGCGTCCCCAAAGAACAGCAAGTGCAAAGACTCTGAGGTGAAAAAATGAGCTTGCAATTCAAGGAAATCCAAGGAAAGAAAGGCCAGAGTGGCTAAGAAATGGACTCAACAAAGGCACACAGTGTAGAATGATAACAATAATGTCTTTAGAAATTACGAATATTTCGAGATAATGTTAAAATATCGACTGTGGCATATATATCAGGAAAGGAACAGGTGGAGTTAGTGTTCTAAGGTTTCTACGTTGTCTGAGAGAAGGGTGATAACAATACCAGTATCGGACTTTGAAAGGAAAGTAACGCGTGTTGCAATTTTGAGAGCTGTGCTATCCAACATGGAAGCCGCCAGCCACGTATGGGTGTTTAAATTAGGTAAAACTAAAATACGATTTGAAATTTGCTTCCTCAGTTGTTGTTTTTCTTAAGATTTTTTTATGTCTAAATAATCTTCATACTCAACATGGGGCTCGAACACAACCTGGAGACCAAGAGTGAGGTGCTCTACCCACTGAGCCAGCCAGGTGCTCCCAACTCCTCAGTTTTATTAAGCCACATTTCAAATGTTCAATAGCCACTTGTAGCCAGTGGCTACTACACTGGGATGCATAAATGTAGACCACTTCCAGTGATCACAGGATGGAAAATTGCTCAGGAGTGTTCTAGAGAAGCCACTAAATAAATAGAAAAAGTTAATAACTTTCAAACTGATAGTGGCAAAACATGGAATAATAAAAATAATCATTTCGGAGCGCCTGGGTGGCTCAGTGGGTTGGGCCTCTGCCTTGGGCTCGAGTCATGATCTCAGGGTCCTGGGATCGAGCCCCGCATCGGGCTCTCTGCTTAGCTGGGAGCCTGCTTCCTCCTCTCTCTCTGCCGGCCTCTCTGCCTACTTGTGATCTCTTTCTCTCTCTGTCAAATAAATAAATAAAATCTTTAAAAACAATAATAATCATTTCATTTTGCAAACTGGGAAAATGGTAATGAAAAGAAGTTTGAAACTCCAATTCATCACATGGATTTTCAGAGGAGATTGTTTGAAAATATCTTGTCAGGGGTAGCCGGCTGACTCAGTTGGTAGAGCATGTGACTCTTGATCTCAGGGTTGTGAGTTGAAGCCCCATGTTGGGTGTACAGTTTACAGAAAAAAATATATATTTTGTTATTTTGGTATTAGATAGAAGTGTAGAGTGGTTTTTTTTAAATTTTTTTGATGCAAAAAAATTAAAAATTGAGAAAATCTAAAAGATGAAAAGAAGAAAAAGAGGAACAGAGAATAAAGATAAAGTTCATAGTAAAGTGGGAGACTTAAATCCAAGTTTATCAGTCATTGTAATGTAAGTGGACTAAATATTTCAGTTGACAAAGAAAATATTTCCAGACTGGTAAAACCATCCATATGCTGTTTACAAGATAAATATCTAAAACAAAAAGGATACAGGAAGGTTGAAAGAAAAAAGACAAGAAAAAAAAGAAAAGAAAAGAAATATACATTCTGTAAGCACTAACCAAAGGAAGGCTAATATGACTATGATACCGTCAGATAAAATGGGCAAAGTCATTGCAACAGATATGTAGATGTCACCCCATGATGCTATAAAGGTTCAATTCACTAGGATATGATAATTCTAAATCTGTATGCATTTTGTAACATGGTCTTGTGTTTTGCAAAACAAAAATTGATACAGCTATAAGGAAAAACAGACAAACCCACTATCACAATGGGAAAATTTCAACCCATTTTCCACAATCAAGAGAAAAAGCAGACCAAAAAATCATTAAGATACAGAAAAAAAAAAGATATAGAAAATATAAGTAACAGGTGCACCTGGGTGGCTCAGTTAAGCATCTGCCTTGGGCTCAGGTCATGATCTCGGGGTCCTGGGATCCAGCCCTGTGTCCGGCTTTCTGCTCAGTGGGGAGTCTGCTTCTCCCTCTGCCTTCCACTTGTGCTCTCTTGCTCTCTGTCAAATAAATAAATACAATCTTAAAAAAAAAAATACAGATAATAAATATCGTTAAGCATGTAAAGAAACTGGAACCCACATAAACTGTTGGTGGAAATATAAAATGGTGCCGCCAGTTCATCAAAAGGTTAAACACGGAGTTACCATATGACTCACCAATTTTACTCCCAGTATCTACTTAAGAGACGTGAAAACATACATCCACACAAAAACTTAGACACGAATGTTTATAGTGGCATATTCATAAGAGCCAAAAAAATGGAAAAAACCCGAATGTGTCTGTCAACTGATAAACGGATACATAAAATGTGATATATCCATACAATGGAATATTACGTGGTCATAAAAAGACTGAAATACGGAGACATGCTACAACATGGGGGACACTTGAGAACATGCAGTAAGTGAAAGAAGTTGGTCACAAAAAGAATATACATTGGGTGCCTGGGTGGCTCAGTTGGTTGAATGACTGCCTTCGGCTCAGGTCATGATCCCGGAGTCCCGGGATCGAGTCCCATATCGGACTCCCAGCTCTACGGGAAGTCTGCTTCTCCCTCTGACCTTCTCCCCTCTCATTCTCAGTCTCTCTCTCTCTCTCTAATAAATAAATAAATCTTTAAAAAAAAAAAGAATATACATTGCATGATTCCATTTATATGAAATATCCAGAATAGGAAAATCCATAGAGACAAAAAATGGATGAATGGCTTCTCAGGACAGGGGGAAGCAGAACAGAGAAATAGGCATGGGGTGTCTTTTTGGGGTACTGGATATGTACTAAAATTGAGGTGAGGGTTCACAGCTCTGAGTATACTAAACACCATTGAATTGTACACTCTAAATAGGTAAGTAGCACGGCATATGAATTACATTTCAGTGAAGCTGTTATAAAAAAACTAAGGAAAGAAGAGAAAATGGAATCATATAAAATGATCAATTAAACAAAAGGCAGGGAATGCCTGGGTGGCTCAGTGGGTTAAAGCCTCTGCCTCCGGCTCAGGTCATGATCTCAGGGTCCTGGGATCGAGCCCCGCATCGGGCTCTTTGCTCAGCAGGGAGCCTGCTTCCCCCTCTCCCTCTGCCTGCCTCTCTGCCTTCTTGTGGTCTCTCTCTGTCAAATAAATAAATAAAATCGTTGAGAAAAAAAAAAAAAAACGAAAGGCAGAAAAAGAGAGGAAGACAAAAATAAGAACAAAGAACAAAGGCAACTAATAGAAAACAACACTGAAGTAGTAAATATTAATCCAGGTCTATCAATAATCACTTTGAATGACAGTAGTCTAAATGCAGCAATTAAAAGAAAATGTCAGGGACTCCTGGGTGGCTCAGTTGGTTAAGCATCTGCCTTTGGCTCAGGTCATGATCCCAGGGTCCTGGGACGGAGTCCCACACCAGGCTCCCTGCTCAGTGGGGAGTCTGCTTCTCTCTCTACCTGTGCCTGTGGCTCCCCCTGTTTGTTCTCTCTCTCTCTCTCTCTCTCAATCTGGCAAATAAATAAATAAAGTCTTTAAAAAAAATAATAAAATCAAAGAGAATGTCAGAATGGATCAAAACATAAGACCTGGGGCACCTGGGAGGCATGGTCAGTTAAATGTCTGACTCCCAGTTTCACTTTAGGTCCTGGTTTCAGGGTTGTGAGACCAAGCCCCATGTTGGGCTCTGCACTCAATGTGGAGTCGGGTTGAGGTTCTTTCCCCCTCTGCTTCTCCCCTTGCTCTGTCTCTCAAACAAACAAACAAACAAATAATTTTTTTTAAAAAATCTTTAAAAAACAAAACCATGGGACCCAACTGTATGTTGTCTATAAGCAGTCTACTTTAAATACAAAGAAACATATAGATTAAAAGTTAATGGATGGAGAAAAATATACCGTGCTAACAGTAACCAAAATAAAACAAGTGTAGCCATATTAATTTCAGAATGAGATTTCAAAGTAAGGAAAGTTTTTATGCACAAAGTAGGTCATTACATAATGAAAAAGAGATCAATTCTAAGAAGACGTAAAAATTATTATTTTTATTTTATTTTATTTATTTGAGAGAGAGAGCAAACATGAGCATGGGGTAGGAGGTAGAGGGAGAAGGAGAAGCAGGCTCCCTGCAGCAGGGGGCTTGCTACCTTCGGGATCATGACCTGAGCCCAAGGTAGACACTTAACCAACTGAGCCACCCAGGTTTCCCAACATAAAAATTCTTATTATGTATGCACGTAACAACACAGCACCAAACTATATAAGGCAGAAACTGAGAACATCAGAATATATACTTTTCTCAAGTTCACATTAAACATTCACCAAGATAGACTGCATTCTGGGCCAGAAAACATACCTTAACAAATTTAAAAGAATAGAAAGAACACATTGTCTGCTCTCATTTCTACAATGAAATTAAATTAGAAATGAATAATTGAAAGAAAACTGGAAAATCCCAAAGTACATGGAGATTAAACAATACACTTCTAAATAACACATGTCAAAGAAGAAATCTCAACAGAAATTTTAAAATATTTTAAACTAGATGAAAATTAAAACATAGCTTACTAAAATTTAGGGGATTCTGTGAAAGTAGTGCTTGGAGGGACATTTATACCATTGAATGCATTTATTTGAAGAGAAGAATCACCTAAAATTGATCATCTACGTTTCCACCTTAGGAAACTAGACAAAGAAAAGCAAATTAAATTCAAAGTAAGCAGGAATGCCTGGGTGGCTCAGTTGGTTAAACGTCTGCCTTCAACTCAGGTCATGATCCCAGGGTCCTGGGATTGAGTCCTACATCGGCCTCCCCGCTCAGCAAGGAGGTTGCTTCTCCCTCTGCCTGCCGCTCCCTCTGCTTGTGCTTTGTCTCTCTCTCTCTTTCAAATAAATAAATAAAGTCTTAAAAAAAAGTTAAAAAAATTTCAAAGTAAGCAGAAGAAAAGAAGAATTAAAGCAGAAATTAGTGAATTTGAAAGCAGGTAAACAACAGGGGGAAAAAAACCCGATTAAACCAAAAGCTGGATCTTTTAGAATATCAATAAAATCCGTAAGCTTCTAGCAAAGCGAACTAAGACACAAATTACTGATATTAGAAATGAGAGGATGTCACTGAAGATCCCATGGAAATTAAAAGGATAATAAAGGAATGCTATGAGCAACTCTATGCTCACAAATCTGATAATCTAGATGAAATGGACCAATTCCTTTGAAAGACACAATCTGCCAAAACTCACACAAGAAGAAATAGATGACCTGAATCAGCCAATATCTATTAAAGAAATTGGGTCAATAAATAATAACCTTCCAAAACAGAAAACACCAGGCCCAGACGTGGTCACTGATGAATCTCACCAAACATTTAAGAAAAAAATGATACAAATTCTCTACAATTTCTCTCAGAGGATAGAAACAGAGAGGATACTTCCTAGCTCATTTTACGAGGCCAGCATGGTCCTGGTACCAAACCGAGACACAGCTATTACAAGGAAAGAAAACGACAGACCAAGATCTCTCACGAATGTAGATACAGAAGTCCTCAACAAAAATTAGCAAATTAAATCCAACAATGTATAAAGAGAATTATATACACCATGACCAAGTGGGATTCATCCCACATATGCAAGGCTGGTTCAACATCTGAAAATCAATTAATGTAATCCATCACTTCAACAGCCTAAAAAGAAAAATCACATGATCATATCGATACAGAAAAATCTAATAACCATTCTTTTAAAAATAATTTTATCTTCTTAAAGTTTTAGAAATATAATTGAACACTTAGTAAAAGATAACTAGAATTCTCCATACCACCCTTTCATAATACCTAGTTTGTCTCTTTATTAACTTTTGTTCGTTTCAAGTTTCTATTTAAATTCCAGTTAGTTAACAATAGTGTACATTAGTATAACAATAGTGTCACATTTGTATAGCAATAGTGTAATATTAGTTTCAGGGGTAGAATTTAGTGATTTATCACTTATATGTTATAACACCCAGTACTTATCACAACAAAACGTCCTCCTTAATACCCATCACCCATTTAACCCAGCACCTCCCCTCTAGCAAATCTCAGTTTGTTCTCCATAGTTGAGTCTCTATTTTATGGTTTGCCACTCTCTCTCTTTAAAAAATTTTCCCTATGTTCATCTGTTTCATTTCTTAAATTCCACATGAGTGAAATCATATGGTATTTGTCTTTCTCTGATTGACTTATTCTCCAATAACTCTTCTTGATAAAAACTCTCAGTAAAGTACAAAAAGAGGAGAACTTCCTCAACTTGATAATCTACACAAACCTTACAGTTAACATCTTACTTAATGCTGAGACATTTGAAACTTTTCCACTAAGGCCAGAAACGAGACAAGGCTATCCCCTCTTACCACTCCTTTTCAACACCATATTGGAAATCTTTGCTAAGGCAATAAGGCAAGAAAAGGAAATAAAAGGTATATTGATTGGGGAACCTGGGTGACTCAGTTGGTTAAGCAGCTGACTCTTGGTTTTGGCTCAGGTCATGATCTCAGAGTCCTGCGATTGAGCCAAGTCAGGCTCCATGCTCAAAGGGGAGTCTGCCTGAGGATCCTCTCTCTCTCCCTCTCCTTCTGCCCCTCCCCCCCTCACACTTGCACCCCCTTCCTCAAATGAGTAAATAAAATATTAAAAAAAAAAGATATACTGGGGCACCTGGGTGGCTCAGTGGGTTAAAGCCTCTATGTTCGGCTCAGGTCATGATCTCAGGGTCCTGGGATCGAGCCCTGCATCAGGCTCTCTGCTCAGCAGGGAGCCTGCTTCCCCCTCTCTCTCTGCCTGCCTCTCTGCCTATTTGTGATCTCTCTCTCTGTCAAATAAATAAATAAAATCTTAAATAAATAAATAAATAAAATCTTTTAAAAAATTAACTCAAATTGGATCATAAACTGAAATGTAAAACAAAACTACAAAACTTCTAGAAGATGGGGCGCCTCGCTGGCTGCCTCAGTTGGAAGGGCATGTGATCCTTGATCTCGGGGTCATGAGTTCCAGCCCCATGTTGGGTGGAGAGATTACTTAAAATCTTTTTTTTTTTTTAAACTTCCCCCCCCCAAATATTTTATTTATTTGACAGAGAGAGGGACAGTGAGAGGGAACACAAGCAGGGGAAGTGGGAGAAGGAGAAGCAGGCCTCCCGCTGAGCAAGGAGCCCAATGCAGGGCTCGATCCCAGGACCCCAGGATCATGACCCAAGCCAAAGGCAGACGCCTAATGACTGAGCCACCCAGGCGCCCCAAAAATAAAATCTTAAAAAAAATAATCTCCTAGAAGATAACATAAGTGAAAACCTAGATGACTTTGGTACGGTGATGCCTTTTTAGATAAAATACTAAAGACATGATCTCCGAAGGAAATAATTGATAAGCTGGGTTTCACTAAAATGGAAAACTCCTGCTCTGCAACTGACAATATCAGGAGAATTAGAAGATAAGCCACAGACTGGGAGAAATTATCCGCAAAAGACACAAATGATAAAGGACTGTTACCTGAAATATATAAAGAGCTCTTAACACTCGACAATAATTGGGGTTGAGGCTAGAGGGAGTTAAGAAAAAAACTTCAAAAAAAAAAATTTAAAAACCTGATTAAAAAATGTTCCAAAAACCTTAACAGACACCTTCACCAAAGATGTACAGATGGCAAATAAGCATATGAAACGGCCCATATCTTGTGCCATCAGGGAGAGGTGAATTGAAACAACAAGTTACCAGCACACATCTATTAGAATGGCCAGAATCCAAAGCATGGACAATGCCAAGTTCGACAAGGATGTGGAACAACAGGACCTCCCACACATTGCTGGTGGGAATGCAAAATGGTCCAGCCGCTATGAAGACAGCTTGGCAGTTTCTTACAAAACTCAACTTTCTTTTACCATATGATCCAGTGATACCACTCCTGGAGTGCTATCTCCTGGAGACTTACACAAAGGAGTTGAAAACCTCTGTCCGCACAAAACCCTACGCAAGGTTGTTTATAGCAAGAGGAGGGGCGGGTGCTGGAGATTGAACCAGCCAATGGTCAATGACTTAGTCCATCAGGACTATGTCATAAAGTCTCCATAAAAAAGAGAACTGGTACTTTCTGGTACTTTCTTCGAGAGCGTCCATGCTTGGGGAAGAAGAATACTTCCACATGCCTCCAAGCTGCGGGCCCCAAGCTCCACGGAGGACAGAAGCTCCTCTGTGTGGGACTTTGCCCAGTGTATCTCTTCATCTGGCTAGTGATCCATATCCTTCATCATATCCTTTAATAAGCTGGTAAACTTAAGTGTTTGCCTGAGTTCTGTGAGCACCTCTAGCCAACCAGTTAAACCTAAGGAGAAGGTCGCTGGAACCTCCAATCTGTAGCCAGTCATCCAAAGCACGGGTGACAGCCTGAGGCTTGTGACTGACACCTGAAGTGGAGGGTGGGGTGCAGCCTCAGAGGACTGAACCCTCCAACTGTGGGATCTGATGCTATCGGCCGGTAGATACTGTCAGAATTGAGTTGCACTCTGGGATGCCCTGCTGGTGTTTGAGGATGCTTGGTGTTGTGGGGGAGTCCCCCACCCCTGCATTAGTATTGTGTCTGGGAACCCGAAAAGACTACCCAATACATTTTATAGGGCTGAAATAACACTGATATCAAACACCTAACAAAGATAGTACAGGAAAGGAGAGTCACAAGCCAGTCTAACTCAGGAATCTATATGTGAATTTCTAAAAATATATGTTAGAAAATACAGCCTGGCAACAAATTGAAAGGTTAATGCATCCAACCAAGTTATAGTTACTCCAAAATTGCAAAATTGGTTTGACCTTTGAAAAGTCAATGTGATTTTATGTATTAAGAGGATAAAAGACAAAAACTACATGGTTATCTCAATAGATGCCAAAAAGCTTTTGATAAAATTTGACATCCTTTCAAAATAAAAATTCCTAGCAAAATATAAATAGAAGGAAACTTCTTTAATTTGATAAATGATATCTGCAAAAAGCCTATGGAAAACGTTATATTTTAAATATTGTATTTATTTATTTGAGAGAGAGACAGAGACAAAGAGAGCACAGGCAGGGAAAGGGGTAGAAGAAGAAGGGCTCATATCCAAGAGCCTGAGATCATGACCTGAGCTGAAATCAGATCCTTAACCTACTGAGCCACCTAGGGGTCCCCAGAAAACATTATTTTTAATGATGAAAGGTTGAAGACTTTCTTTTTGAAACTGGCAATGACACAAGAATGTCTACTTCCACCATATCTATCCATAATATACTGAAAGGTCCTGGATAATGCAATAAACCAAGAAAGAGAATTAAAATGGATAAGGATTATAAAAGAAGGAACAAATCTATCATTATTTTCAGATTATATAATTGTATACATAGAAAATCCAAAAGAATCTATATGTAAATTATTATAAGCATGCTTATCAAGGTTGCTGAATATCAAATCAATGTTAAAAATAATTATATTTGGGGTGCCTGTGTGGCTCAGTGGGTTAAAGCCCCTACATTCGGCTCAGGTCATGATCTCAGGGTCCTGGGATCGATCCCCGCATCCCCGCATCCGGCTCTCTGCTCAGCAGGGAGCCTGCTTCCTTCTCTCCCTCTGCTTGCCTCTCTGCCTACTTGTGATTTCATTCTCTCTGTCAAATAAATAAAAATAAAATCTTTAAAAAATAATTATTATTTCTGTATAAAATGCAATAGAAAGTAGAAAATTAAAAACTCTGAAGATATCTTTTTAAAAATTTTTTGAAGCTATCACTTATAATACTGTAAAAAAAAATAAGTACCTGTTAAGAAATCTAACAAATACATTTCATGCAGAAAACCATGGGACAATATTTAGAGAAATTCTAGAAGATGCAAGTCAATGGAGAAATAGACCATATTCATTGATTGGACAACTAACTCAATATTGTAAAGATCAGTTCTCTCCAGATTGACCTACGGATTCTACCCAGTTCCAATCAAAGTCTCAAGGATTTTTGCTTATGTTTTTGTTTTGGTAGAACCTGACAAGCTGGTATAAAGTATATTTTGAAATGGAAAGAACTCAGGGACCCTGGTGGCTCAGTTGTTAAGCGTCTGCCTTTGGGTCAGGTCATGATTCCAAGAGTCCTGGGATTGAGGCCTACATGGGGCTACCTGCTCCACGGGAAGCCTGCTTCTCCCTCTCTCATTCCCCCTGCTTGTGTTCCCTCTCTCGCTGTCTCTCTCTCTGTCAAATAAATAAATAATCTGTAAAGCAAATAACAACAACAACAAAAGAAATGGAAAGAACTCAAAACTACCGAGACACTTTTGGGAAACAAACTCAAGAGGGCTTGGTATACTGGATATCAGTTTGCAGTGAAGCTAGGAATATGGTATGAGAGTGGCACAGAGGTAGACACATAGACCAAAGGAACAGCAAAGATCTCAGAGACAGATCCATTCATATACATACGTTAGAATAATGCAAACATGATAGGGCAGTAGGAAAATAAGAAATGGTACCCTTTTCGGTAAATGACGCTGGCCAACTGGATCTCCATTTGAGGAAGAAAAGTGAAATCGGACCCCTACCCCCTACCTACTGTCATTTACAAAAATCAATCCCAGGTGGATTACAGACAGCAATGTGCTGATGAATATTTAAGAACTAGCTGCTCCCCAAGGGGAGTGATCCCTAACTGTCAATGTTAGGGAGTTCCGTGGTGTACACACTCCTAGAGTTGGTTGACTCTAGGCAACCAACGTAAGGTCACTGAATGCAGAAGAGGAGGAAAGAAAATGTGGGGTAGCAGTACATAGACAGTATTTCCAACATACAGATTCAACTGACATAAATAACCTAAAGAGCGGAGATAATAGTAAGATGAGTAGGAAGTGATGAATTTTGAGTATTATTTTTGTTTTTTTATTACACTTGTTTTTAACATAATCTATTTAATTGTAAATTTATATAGGTTAATTTTTAATAATCGCTGTATTTAACAGTTGGCTCACAAAATACATGAAAATTGAACCGCTTTCTTCCGAGCCAATATGAGTCAGCTCTAGCACACCACTGATTACAGACCTGGATGTGAAAGGCAAAACATAGTTTTTATTAAAAAAATATAGAATTATTCTATAATTTTAAAAAGTTTTTTTTTTTTTTTTTTTTTTTTTTTTTAAGATTTAAGTAATCTCTACACTCGACAGGGGGCTCCAACTCACCACCTCTGAGGTCAAGAGTCGCACGCTCCACCTGGGGAGCCGGCCAGGTGCCCCAGGAAAGTGTTTTCATCATCTCAAGATAGAGAACGTTTTTGTTTTTTTTTTTTCTTTCTTTTTTTGGGTTAGGTTGGTTGAGATATGTGTAGATAAGGGTTAATCTGGCCGACCCGGGAAAGGACTGCTTACAGGGTTGGTCCCGGGCTGGCTCGGAGCTCCAGATTGCGGAAGGGTTCTTACCACGCCCTCTGGGAAGTGGTTTCTGCAAACAACGTGGTTTACGCTGAACACCTGCTTGCCTTTTGGGAGACTGGGGTCTTGGTACGTGCTAAGCAGCGGGTGCCTACCGAACCGGTTCCCGGTAACAACTCTGGCCCCTGCATCTCTTTGATAGACGACGTTTCAAATCGTCGCGACGACCTTGCGCAATTGCGACGTTGTTGAAATTCATTGCTGCAGGAATTAAGTATGTGCTATGTTGACTCCACTGGGAAAGGCTTCTTGGAAGCTTGCTCTTTGTTCTCTCTGGACTTCCCTCCCCATGCCTTTCCTCTTTGCTGATTTTGCTTTGTATGCTCTCACTGTAATAAATCTTAGTTGTGGGTAGGACTACCGGCTGAGTCTTCGAAATCCTGCTAGTGAATCCTTATACCTGGGTGTGATCTTGGGGACTCCCCGACACACGGTGTAAAATTCACCTTTTTAAAATATACAGTTTGATGGGGTTTGATGCACGTGCAAGTTGTGTGGCCAGCAGCACAAGCTAATTGTAGAACATTTCCATCGGTGTGAGTTTCCTTATTCCTGGGCAGTCAATTCTCTCCCTCTATCCTCCAACCTTGGCAGCCACTGATGTATTTTCTGTCCTATGGTGTTGCCTTTCTCAGGAATGTAAAATAAACAGATCAAATAGTATGTAGCCTCTTTTTTTTTTTTTTAAGTGAATGCTACACCCAGTGGAAGCTCGAACTCACAATCCCAAGATCAAGAGTCACATGCTCTACTGATTGAACCAGCCTGGCGCCCCAGGATGTAGTCTTTTGATTCTGCCTTCTTTAACTCAGCCTGTTGTTTTTGAGATTTATCCATGTTGATGTGTGCATGAGTAGTTCATTCCTCTCTCTTGCTGAAGAGTATCCCATTGTACGACAGTTTATCTGTTCACAGTGGATGCACACTTCTGTTGTTTTCTAGTTTGGGTGACTGTGAATAAAGCTGCTATGTACGTACATATACAGGTCTTTGTATGGACATATATTTTATTTGTGTTGAGTGTCTGGGAATGCAATTCATGGGTTGTACGTATGTTTACCTTTATAAGAAACTGCCAACCTGTTTTCCAGAGTGCTTTCCCCAGAAGCAACGTTTGAGAGTTTCAGTGGCTCCACAACCTCACGAGCACTTGGTATTGCCAGTCTTTTTAATTTAATTTATTTATATATTGTTTAAAGATTTTATTTATTTATTTATTTATTTATTTATTTATTTGAGAGAGAGAGCACAAGTAGGGGGAGTGGCAAAGGGAGAGAAAGCAGCAGCCTCCCTGATAAGGGAGAGCCGGACACGGGGGCTCGATCCCAGGACCTTGGGATTGTGACCTGAGCTGAAGGCAGACGCTTAACCTACTGAGCTACCCAGGTGCCCCGGCCTTTTCATTTTAGCAATTCTACAGCTATCTAATGGTATCTTATTGTAGTTCTAATTTGCATTTCCCTAAAGACTAATGATGAGTATCTTCTGTGGGCTTACTTGCTACCAAATTATCTTTTTTTAAAAAAGTAATTTCTGGGGACACCTGGGTGTCTCAGTTGGTTAAGCATCTGCCTCCGGCTCAGGTCCTGATCCCAGGGGCTGGGATCGAGTCTCCCACTGAGCCCCTTGCTCAGGAGGGAGCCTGCTTCTCCCTCTACCTGCAACTCCCCCTGCTTGAGCTCTCTCTGACCAAAAAAAAAAAGTAATTTCTACACCCAGTGTGGGGTTTGAACTCATGACCCCAAGATCAAGAATTGCATGTCCTTCCCACTGAGCCAGCCAGGTGCCCCCAAAATTTCTTTTATGTTGATATGTCTGTTCAAATATTTTGCTCATTTAAATACTGTCTTATCAGGGCGCCTGGGTGGCTCAGTCAGTTAAGCATCTGCCTTTGGCTCAGGTCATGATCTCATAGTCTGGGGATTGAGCCCTGCATTGTTGGATTCCCTGCTCGGTTGGGAGTCTGCTTCTCCTTCTCCCTCTGCCCCTCTCCCTGCTTGTGCTCTCTCTCTCAATAAATAAATAAATAAATAAATAAAATCTTTAAAAAATATATTGGGTTGTCTCATACTGATTTGTAAGAGTTCTTTATTCTGAATACAAGTCCTTTATCAATGTGTACTTTGCAAATATTTTCTCTCTGGCTTATCTTTTCAAAGCGGTGTTTTTCAAAGAGCAGAAATTCTCAATTTTTATCAAAATAAAAAATTATATCAATACACTTTAACTACAAATTCTACTACTTTATTTCATTTTTTAAAAGATTTTATTTATTTACTTATTTGAGAGAGAGAGAGCAAGTGAAAGAGAGAGTGAACCCAAGCAGGAGGGAGGGGATAGAGACAGAAGCAGACTCCCTGCTGAGCAAGAAGCCTGATTCGGGACTTGATCCCAGGACCCTGGGGTGATCCCAGGATCCTTTGAGCCGAAGGCAGATGCTTAACCAACTGAGCCACACAGGTGCCCCTCTACTACTTTAATAAGTATAAGGCTTTTACAGTTATCTATTTCTTCCTGATTAGCTTTAGTACTAATTCCTTTGAAGGAATTTGTCCCCTTCTGTAGAAATTAACAAAGTTATTGGCATAAAATGGCTCATGAAATTCTTCATTATTATTTCAATGTCTATAGGATTTGTATACTGTGAGACCCATTCTCTCATTCTTGATCATTATGTAATTTGTGTCTTTTAGTTTCTGTTTGTTTTCCTGGATCAGTCTGACTAGAGGTTGTAGATTTTATTAATCTTTTCAAAGAATCAGTTTTGGCTCATTTATGTTCTGTATTTTTTTTTCTTTTTGGTTTTCTATATCATTGATCTCAGTGCTGATCTTCATTCTGCTTGCTTTGGGTTCATTTATTTTCTAGTTTATTAATATGGAAACTTAAATCATTGATTTGAAATATTTTTTTAAGATTTATTTTTAAGTAATCTCTACACCCGACATGGGTCTTGAACTCACAACCCCCGGATCAAGAGTCTCATGCTTTACCAACTGAGCCAGCCAGGTGCCCCTGAAATCTTTTTTAATAAAAGAGCATTTAATGTTATAAATCTCCCTCTAAGTACTGCTTTAGCTGCACATTCCAAATTTTGATCTGCTGTGTTTTCATTTTCATTCAATTAAAAGTATTTTCTTTACCTTGTGATTTTGAATGTTGGGTCAAAATGTGGGGTTTAATTTTCAAATGCTTGGATGTGGGGGTTTCCAGATATCTTATTACTGATTACTAGCTTAATTCTATTTTAGTCAGGACATGCTTTGAATGATTTCAATATACTTACATTTTAAGATTGATTTTGTGGCCCGGAATATCATCTTTAAAGCTTTTTTTTCTTTTTTAATATACATATTTTTAAGTAAGCTCTATATCCAGCATGGGTTTTGAACTCACAACCCGGGGATCAAGAGTTGTGCTTTAACAGATTAGTCTCTCATAGTTCTTTTAACTGGGTCATCTCTGGGTCTGGTTGTTTTGACCCCTTTTATCATTTGACAGTGGTTTGTTTCTCTTTTCTTTTTTTTTTTGTTTCTGGGTGTGGAATAAATGCCAGATATTGTGTGTAAAAGAATGGTAGAGGTTTAAGTAAATAGTACTGATGCCCAAAGATGGGCATGTCTCTTTTTCAGTGGCGTTTTCCGTAGACGGATTGAGGCAGTCAACTCAGTAGTAGAGCCCAGTTGGAGTTTTGCTGTTGCTCTAACTTCTTTAATGGCAAGCTGCTGCTACCTTTGGATTCATGTGAGGCCTGGGATGGGGTGTGAGGTTTTTCTCAGCGTTTCTGCGTTCCACTTTCAGCAGGCGCTGTGTGCCTGAACCTCAGAGAAGGAGGGTCTCTTCGTGCTTTTCCCATTTCGCCAGCAGCAAACTGCTGTGGCTTGTTAATCAGAGCGAGACCCGGGATGGGGGCAGTTTTTCTCATTTTTCCCAGTTCCGCTGCACTCTTAGTTAGACCTTGCATTCCTGAGTCTCAGGGTGGCGCTTCCTTCCCTTCCTTGCCCACCAAACTCTGATCTGTATCTGAGGGTAGGCTGGGGGTGGGGGAGGGTTTGGATCCCACCCCCCACTGTGGCAGCAGATCTTTGTATCAGTGCCCCCCCCCCCGGGGGGGCATTGTGTTTGCTTTGATCCCTCCCTCATACCTTTGCGGAAGGATTCCAATTCTTCCCTGGTATCCTCCCTGGTATCCAGTTCTTCAACAGGTATCAGAAATGAGGTTTATAGTGGGGAGAAGGGCTTCCTGCCCCGCCTGCCCAGGCAGATGGCTTTGCTTTACCCTCTCTCAGAGGCAGTTCATTTTTCCTGGCTGTGGGAACAACAAGGTTTCCAGAAGCTTAAGGCTTCTGCTTTGAGTGATAGAGGAGTCTGGGAAGTGGGTGTCGTTTTGTTCCTGTGCACCACGAACTGGGGTGCTCTCGGCTCTCGTGCTTCCTGCCTCCAGTTTTTCTTGCAAGCACCCGATTGAGGCTTGTGGAAAAGAGCGTGTGAATGGCCGGAGACAACCCTTGTGTCTAGAATTTTCTGAGATTCTGAGCTGTCAGACTAGCTAAACTTTGCCTTTGTGAATTCATTAACATATGGCTGTCTCCTTTCCCATTTTTATGGTGCTGCCTCCCCCTCCAGAACTCTGGGCTGTCTCTCTTGGAAGAGGCTTGTCACCCTTTGGAATTCAATTTATCTGGCTGCCTTGTGACCTCAGCTCCCGGATGGGCCCAAGAAGTTGCAGTTATGCAGGTTATCTGGTGTTTTTCTTGCTATTAAAATGTAAGAGGTGCCTTCGTGTGACCCTGAGCACCCGAGGTGACAGCAACTCTTCAGGAAGGATTTTGTAACTGGAAAGGAGGATGGATAAGTTTGACTACGTAAAAATCAAGTTTAATGTTACTTTAACATCGGGAGTACGAAATTGCAAGCCACAGAGGGTGAAAAGATATCTGCGACACATATGACCAATAAAACAGCTCATACATGTGATAGAAGACAGTCGAGTAGAAAAACGGGCTAAAGGGTTAAGCAGATGCTTCACAAAAGCAGAAATGTAGGGGTGCCTGGGTGGCTCAGTGGGTTAAAGCCTCTGCCTTCGGCTCAGGTCGGCTCAGGTCATGATCTCAGGGTCCTGGGATTGAGCCCCGCATCCGCATCCGGCTCTCTGCTCAGCAGGGAGCCTGCTTCCCCCTCTCTCTGCCTGCCTCTCTGCCTATTTGTGATCTCTCTCTCTCTCTGTCAAATAAATAAATCGAACCTTAATAAAAAAAAGCAGAAACGTAGATGACTAATAAACATATGGGGAGGGACGCAACCCACTGATCACTAGAGAATGCAAATTAAAATCACAATTACATACCATTACATGCCTAAAGAATGACTACAATTGAAAATGTGAGAATCTCACTCTCTCTCTCTCTCTCTCTTTTTTTTTTTTTAAGATTTTAAGTAATCTCTATTCCCAAGGTGGGGCTCTATCTCACAACCCCCGAGATCAAGAGTCGCATGCTCTACTCTCTGAGCCAGCCAGGTGCTCCAAAAATAGGTGAGATTATCAAGTGGTGATGAGGATACGCAGCAAAGACTACTCTCATCCGATGCTGGCGGGAGCTAGTCATTGACAGAGCCGCTTGCGACGCTATCCTGGGAAGGTCGAGATAGGCTGAGTTGCATCCTAGCAATTCTGCTCCTAGATACAGACCTCCGCACTGCACGCCGTGTATGTGCGGGGGCTGACCCTTGTGATTGACACATTTCTGCTTTTTGGCTTTGATAAGCCCTTGGCCAGGGCATTGCTTAGGCCAGCTGGCCCTCAGATCCCTCGGTGACTGTGTAATCTCATGGTTACACACTCAGGAGGCATTATTACTTTCATGTTCACTTTGGTAGAGACCCTCACTTCCCCAAAGCCTCTCACCAGCCTGTGGTGAGCCCCGGGGTTGAGGGGAGAGGCTCTGCTGTCGTTCTCAGCAGTGGTGTTCACACACCTCACTGCTTGCTTGACCAAAAAAGGTGCCTTTATGCCCCTTTCCCTTGGGTTTGGAGGGTTGGGTTGGTACAGCCCTTCCCACGTCTCGGAATACGTTCACATACCTTGTGTGACCATCAGGACACTGGGAAGTAAGCTCCATCAGGCTGGGCCTTTGGTCCATTCTGTTCTTCGCTTTATCCCTGGTGCCTCGGTAGTCCTGTGAAGAGGTAAGGATTTTTACAGATGAAGAACCTGAGGTTCCAAGAGTTCTTCTGACTCCCCAATCGAGAGGTCTTCTAGCTCTGAGTCCAGTGTTAGTTAGGGCTGCTTTTCAGAGCCCAGGCTAATCTTTCATTTCTATAAATTATATAAGAAAGGACAAGGGACTGTGTCTGTGGTGTGACGTCACACAAAGAAAAGGACACTGAAATCGAAGTTTAAAGTCTGGGTTCTCATATTGTCATGGATGCTTTCCAGTCTTAAGACCCCAACTCCAGGCTCCGGTGAGGCTGTGAGAAGAGCAGGGATGTGACATGTATTGTAAATAGAAAGGTGTGTCTGTGGGTTGATCTGCGTCTCACCGAAAAGACATATTGAAGTCCTAACTCCCACTACCTGTACGTATGGTCTCATTTGGCAATAGGGACTTTGCAGCTGTAATCAAGGTGAGAGGAGGTCCTACTGGATTAGGGCGGGCCTTCGACCCAGTGACCGGGGGTCCTTGTAAGAAGGCCTGGTAAAGTCACAGACACACAGACACAGGCAAAGGGAAGACAGCCACACGAAGACAGAGGCAGAAACTGGAGAAGCATAAGCCAAAGAATTCCGGGGATTACCGGCAGCCCCCAGAAGCTGGGAAGAGGTGAGGAATAATTCTTCCGTGGAGCAGTCAGAGGGAGGGCGGTCCTACTGACACCTTGATTTTAGAACATTGGCTTTCAGAACATTTCTGTTGTTTTAGCCATTGAGGCTGTGCTCATTTGTTATGGCAGCCCCAGGACACGAGCACAGGTGTGGCGTATGTGTCAGGGAAATGCCTTGTGGAGACAGATGGCTCAGCACCGCACGGACACTTCTCCGAAGTGAAGTGATCCGTCCGTGCTGGAAGGCCCCCAGACAAATGAACTTTCTTCCACGATGCCTGCGTTTCCCACATTTTCGGTTTGTCCTTTCTTTAGAGAGGAGGACACAAAACAGGCTATGGAGTAGGGTGGAAAAAACAGACAGAGGGATCTGGGGACCGTCACCTGATAGCGCCAGGGTGCTGAAGAGGGACCTCTCAAGCATAGATAATCACTGAGGGGCAGAGCTGAGGTCCCCAGAGAGGATGCTGGCTGGGCTCATGGAGCACAGTCACTAAGAGGCACAAACGCCCTGCAGGAAAGAGGGCCAGCAGAGAGAGACATCGATATATCCGATTCCAACATGGTGGCCTCTTCATAGGATCAAAGACTCTTGGCAACAGCTGGTAACTCCATTCATCAGGCCTGCTTTGTCTCCCGCTCCCCTTCCGATCTGGGTTTTCCTATCCCTCCTGCATGTGCGGTGAAGATGGGCTAGGGCCAAGGGCAGTGATCTGCATCCCATAATACTCTTGTGGGAAAAACAAAACACGATACTAACAAACTCTTATGTCTGGATGGGATTGAGAACTTACAAAGTACTTTCACATACAATCCCTCTTGATTGGGCCTCCTTGTGAAAGGGGCCAGAGGTGCCTAGCCATGAAAGACGGGTCTGTCTCCTGATTCAGAGAGTACAGGAAATCCTAAGTGAAACCATGCCAAACCCCCCCAAAGTGGATAAGCATCAGGTTAGGAAACCATAATACACACAGGCCGTAACCCAACATCCTAATTTGCAGCCCTATCCAACACCAAAGAGCAGACTGAGCTCATAGAACCAGCTGAATGTCATCTGGGCAAAAGTCCCAAGATGAAAACAGAAGACTTCTGTTGTTAGTAAATGGGAGACTAGGTAAATTTAGACCAACTCTTTCACTAAGGACACCAAAAGATGTACAAATAATCTGAAAAGCATCAAAGAGCTAACAAAATACTGCAGAATTACAAGGCTGACATCCCAGAGAAGACAGGAACTCAGACAGGTGAGCCCAGCATTCAGGCCACTTCTTCCCTGGAGGCACTTACCCATTTGGAAGAAGGGGCTAGAACAGTAAGTTGTGTTTCTGAATGTCTGGGGGCTCGGGGAGGCAGAGGTGGAGTACAGGACCCACCAAAGGTGGAAGGCTGGTAAGCCATTGCCTGTTTAGCGCCGTGACCCCAGAGGATTGTGTCCTTAGAGGTAAGGATGAACCAAAAGCAAACCAGCCCTTGCATAGTCTGATAAGTCTGTGGACTGGTTTCAGTGGCCTGGGACTCTCCAACCTTGATCTGGAATAATAATAATGTGATTCCAGATTCTAGTGCCCCTGGGCACTTGACAGAAGCAAACAAAAACCCCTCTCTAAAGGAAGAAATCATCCTACGCAAAATATTTCAATTAACTATTTTCTAAATACAATGTCCAGCACAAAATAAAAAATAATGAGGCACTTGGGAAGACTGATCAGGGAGAACTAACAAACAAATTAGGCTACAGAACCATGTACACAGGAATTCCATTTATTGGGATTATCACAGATTGAACACAGGCAAAGTTGTGGAAAACTCTTTTGAGTAGTAATTCTGGACATTTGGACCCCTAATTTTCTCTGTAATCCACCCTCATTTGTTGCCTGCATTGCTACAATCTCCATTCTGTCTGCATTCACCACTGTCTCTGGAGTTATCTTCTTAGAAAACAAATCTGACCTTGCCTCAGACATGTTTAATGGCATTCAAGGCCCTTCCCAATCTGTCCTAAATTGCCCTTTCCAGCCTCATCACTCAGGACCCATCCCTCTCACAATTTCTGGTCATATGGCAAGACTTTTCTATGAATATCCTCCCTCTACCTTGAACATCCTCTCCTCCCACATTATCCTGAAAAACGCCTCCTCATCCTTCAAAGTCCAATTTAAAGCTCACTCCTTGAAGCCTCTCTGAAGTCAAAACTCCAACTCTCACAATTTTGTATTACAATGTTGACACAATGTATTATATTTATTTTTTAAAATATTTATTTATTTATTTTAGAGAGAGAGATTGTGAACAGAGGGCAGGAGGGGTAGAGGCAGAGAATCCCAAGCAGATCCCCTGCTGAGTGTGGAGCCCCTACACAGGACTCGATCCCAGGACCCTGAGATTCAGACCCGAGCTGAAACCAACAGTGGGATGCTCAACTGACTGAGCCACCCAGGTGTCCCTATAATTTGTTTATAATTCTGTTTCTCAAGTACACCATTAATTTCCTGAGGTTAGGGTTTGTCTCATACATCCAGAGTTCCTGACATCTAGCATAATGCTTGGCTAAATGCTCGATATGTATTTATGAAAAAAGGGAAAGGTATTCTTTTTCTTTTTCTTTTTCTTCCTTCCTTTCTTCCTTTCTTTTTTTTTTTAGTAAGCTCTATACCCCTAGTGGGGCTTGAACTCACAACTCTGAGATCGAGTCACTTGTGCTACTGACTGGGCCAATGAGGCACTCCTAGGAAAGGATATTCTTAATAAATAAGGTGCTACAGACTCATGGACTGAATCATGTCACCCCCAGTCATATGTTGAAGCCCTAACCCCTGGTGTGACCGTATCTGGAGACAGAGCCTTCCTAATCCAATAGGGCTGGCGTCCTTATCAGAAGAGGAAGAGATACCAGAGACCTCTCTCTCTCTCCACGTGTGAACAGAAAAAAAGGCAAACAGCAACAAGGGGGCTGTGTGCAAACCATGCAGAGAAGTTCCTCCAGAAACCAATTGTTGGTACATTGATCTTGAACATCCAGCCTCCAAAACCGTTAGAACATACATTTCTATTTTGAAGCCACCCAGTCTATGGTGTTTTGTTATGGAAACCCGAGTCAATACACACAACACCTCTGGCATTTCAAACATGTACAAATAAGAACTTACTTATATTTCTTTTCTTTTTAAGTAAGTTTTTAAAATTTTTTTTAAAGATTTTATTTATTTATTTGACAGAGAGAGAGAGATCACAAGTAGTCAGGGAGGCAGGCAGAGAGAGAGGGGGAAGCAGGCTCCCCGCTGAGCAGAGAGCCCAATGCGGGGCTCGATCCCAGGACCCTGAGATCATGACCCGAGCCGAAGGCAGAGGCTTTAACCCACTGAGCCACCCAGGCGCCCCTCAAACTTATTTTTACTTCTTATTCTTATTAAGGATACAACACAGACAGACAAGAATGGGTAGGGAGTGGACACAATGACTCCCGGGAAATGGCTTTTAAAAAAGTTTTATTTCAAGAACTTTGTTTTTTACTCTTATTTCAAAAAAAGGGTGGGTCAAAGTACAAAAAAAAAAGTCAGTTGAAATAAAAGCATAGGTTTAGAAATTACAGCAGCAGAAGCAATGTACAGACGGCACAGACAAAACAACCCAACGGATGCGATTCTGTTCAGCGTCTTTGCTTACTTTGTGTTTTCTCCCTCCTGTACAAAATACATCCAAGCATGCCATGAGACCAGAGAAAGAAAAGCGTTTAACAAATGGTTACAAGAAATAGACTCTGTACAAGAGGAGGTCACGTTTCTTTCCCCGCCCCCCGCCCCCCCATCCCGTCTCTCGTTGCTCTGCTTTAGGTGAGGTTATTCTGAAGACAGTTCACCTCCAAGTCAGCCTGGTCACCTTTGCCACCCTCGAGCTTGGGTGACATGGAGTTCTGGATGTTAAATGACTCCTCCTCCTTCAGGCAGGACTTGAGAGCTTCCTGGATTTTGTGGGGAGCACTGGGATCATCCTGGAAGAGGGAAAAGGGTGAGGGAGGGGTGGGAGGGAGACACCGGATAGAGGGGGTCAAAGAACCACCCTAGGCTTTGGAAAGAAGAAAGAAACTCTAAGACTCGAATGAACCAAAGTGACACCTTTGCGGCCGCTTTCTAGGAATGTCATCCTTAAAACCATACATCCTCTGACGAGAGGCCAGAGGGGAGTGTGCCCCTTACTGGCAGTTGTTTATGTACTAAAAGATGCTAACTTACAAAGGTGTTTCCTCAATCCAAGCCCGGGTGAGTCCCGCTGCCTCGATGGGCCTGCCGTCCTTCACGTTGGACGGGACCCGTGTTGCTGGTTCGCCATCCATTCCTGATGGGCACAGAGCCCTCCTGCCCATCCAGGTATGTGTGTTGCCTGCAGCCCTCGAACCAGCCCCGGACTTGGACCTGAATTTGCTTGTTGCAGGCTTTCAGGAAACCTGCAGCGGCGCACAGGCCCCCAGTTCTCCATTCTGGGCATTCAACGCCCTGCCTCCCCACTGCTCTCTTCCCTCAGGGCCGTCTGGGCATTAAAGGTGCACCGCACTTTCTTGTGCTTCGCAGACACTGCTTTTTTTTTTCCAAATACAAATGGAAGGTCTGTGGTAAGCCTGGATGAGCACGTCTGTCGGCATCGTTTTCCAACACCGTTTGCTCATTTCATGTTTCTGTGTCACGCTTTGGTGATTCTCATAATATCTCAAACTTCTTCATTATTATTATGTTTGTTATGTGATCTGTGACCAGTCATTACAACCCGCCGAAAGTTCAGGTGAAGGCTAGCATTCTCTATAGCAAGAACGTCGTTTTAAACGAAGGTATGCTCGCCGTTTTGTTGGGCACTTACTAGACTACAGTATGGTGTAAACCTAACTTCTGTATGTACCGGGAAACAATCACTTTCCTTTGATGCGCTTTATCTCGGTATTCATTTATTGCGGTGGTCTGGAATGGAACCCACAGTCTCTCGGAGATGAGCCTGCACACCCGTGTGATCGGCGGGCCCCAGTTCTTTCTCAGGCGCCCCAAATAGCTACTGTGAGTGCACGCGGCCCCTGGCTTGCCCACTGGAGCCCAGGTGAGGAGCAGCGCCGGCAACGCAGGTGGGGAAGGAAGCGCCACTGGGAATGGGGAACATGTGTTCCCCTGCGGTCTGGAAATCATGCCTGAGGTCTTGGAAGCTCTACTATACTGCTCAGTTTAAGCTGGTCTTCTGGAAAAGTGCCAAGTGAGGCCAGGGGCCGGGAGAGGTGACAGTGATTTTTTTATACGCGCAGTCCTTTTGAACACCTCCAGCGTCCTGGGTGAGCCTGGAGCCTTCCCCTGCTTTCTTTCCAACCAGTCTCTACCCCGGCCCAGGGCCTCAATGACATACATTTAGATGTAGTGAGATGGGAAGAGCTCTCTGATATATTAGGTATGTGTACGCACTCATACACACACACACACACACACACACACACGCTGTATGGAGAGGGAAGTGGGATGAGTCAGAATAGCCCTTCTCAGGCCGTGTACTTCTGTGTTCTTTGGGGAGAGACGCTGAGCATGGAAGCTTGAGAGCCGGGCCTTTAAGATCCCAGGCAGAGCAGACTTTGGGTCACAGCGAACCTGGAATGGGACAGGATGGCCCGTACTTGCTAAGCCTCTTGCAAAGCTGGGGCTCACTTTCACGTTGCTCAACACCACCTCCCCCCCACCCCGCTACCCCTACCCACAGACATCACATGGTCTTTGGGGGCAAACAGGCATCGTGTGCGGAAAAGTAGATTTAGGGGTGCCCACAGACCTGGGCATCGAAGCTGTGATGCCATGAAGGTGGGGGCCCAAATTTAGGCTGGCTCTTGGGACCTAGACAGATGAGAAAATGGACTTCTGGGCCCACAGGTGGGATAGGTATATTCTAAAAATAAGGCACACAGGTGTTCAAACAATGCTATTAGACCAACCAAGTCCTTCCAACGAATAGGACAGGTGAGGGAGTGTCTGAACCAGGATAGGCTAGCTATCCTAGCCCAAGCGTCTCCTCCAGAACTCGATCCTAGTAAGCCTAAGGTTGCTGAATCCTCAGCTGAAGGCCCATCTGCTTTTGGGTTGCTGGAAGTCCCTTAAGGCAAGGGAGCTGGCCCTCCAGCTGGCCTAAGTCCTGGGAACTGCTCCGTGTCCCCCCTTCCCGGCATTCCACCCCAGCCAAATGGGCCCAGGAGTGGTGGGGGCTCAGGGTTGGAGCCCCACTTGTCTAGACACAAACCTCCCTCAGAAGGGAGCATGAAAGAGGAAGGAAGAACGATTTAAATGGGGATGGGGCGCAGAGAAGCACTAAGGGACACCATGGAGATGTGCTATAAGGAAGAAACTGAAATCCTGGAAGGTGTGCCGAATCTTAGGAAGACCACGTCATATCCGTGACATCCCGTGGACAGCACGGCTGTGAGATCCAACAGGGCGGCTTGCAGCATTTGCCCATGGATTTCAGGTGACTTTAGTCACCCTGCGCTTCCCACACACTGGCCATTGCTCCTGGAAAACTCGCAGGGCTCCAGAGCACAGGCGAGGAGAACAGGCTTCCCCTCCTGCTGCTGCTCCTTTCAGGGCCGGCTGCTCAGCTGCACACAGGCTCACGCAGCCCCTGGCTCGCCAGCTGGAGCCCAGGTGAGGACGCAGGCGGGGAAGAAAGCGCCACGGACGCAGGCCCCAGCCACGGCTCCGTCCCCCGACACGGGCCCAGAGCAGCACCTTTTTTTTGGTTTCAAATCTTTTCAGAGTGTGGCTCGTAGAGATGACTGGAGGTGGCTAGGAAAATGACCCACTCGATCTCCTTTACTTCTATAAAAGAAATAATGCCCCTAATAAGATAAGTGGAACTCTCCAAAATTTCTGGAGCCATTGATACCACCAAGGACACTTGAGGGGTGAGGGCAAGGGGCCCGGAGAGATACGTGCGCAGGCTTGACTCAGATGCACCTCGCCCCCTCTCGCAGCTCCCCTGGAGATCTCCTGGCTCCCATCCCGCTTGTGAGCACCCGACGCGGTGGCCGAAGCAACCAACAGGGCCTCGCTTCAGACTAAAGTGGCAACCGCCTTAACTGTCAATGCCCACAAGGTCTTGAGTGTGACCAAGTCTGACTTTGGGGGCTGGGTGGAGAGAATCAGGAGCCGAAGGGAGGAGATCCAGGGGCACACGCCCTGCTGGCCGGTAGAGTCATCCCCTCTCACACTCAGAGCTTTGGCAGAGAGGACAGGATGTCCCCTGGGACACAAGTTGAGGGCAAGATGCCAGGTGGACACGACCTGCAAGATCCAGGAGGGGCTGGAGACCACCAGAGCCTCAGCTCGCCCCTTCACTGAGGCTACACAGCCCACCCCACGGCCCTTCTCAGGCAGAGGCCCCCGTGGCAGACCGGCCCCTGCTCTGTTCTCGTTTTAAGGCTTGTCGTATTCTGAACTCAAGGTCAGTGACGAATGCCATGCTTTCCACAAAGTCGGGGCAGTCAAGGAGAACTGGAAACCCCAGTATTGGCTTATGCCACCGAGACCTCCGGGGGAGCGATTTTCTTCCCCTCGGGGGAAAGCTGTCCACACCGGGGACTGGGATGCCTGAAAAACGTACACATCAGAAACTTTCCTTGCGCTCTGGACAACAGAAACCCTGCCTGCAGGACCCACCGTGCGGGCTGACGGGCGGCCCCATGCGGACAGTGGAACCCGAAGGCCCTGCCGTAGGCCGGCATTCGCCAGCACTCCACCAACGGCGACTACAGGGCACTACTGCGGGCCGGACCAGGTACGGATGGAGTATGTGGGGACGAAGGAGACTCTTCCTGCCCTCAAGGTGCCTATCTCGAGGGCTGATTAATGTGACTGTCAGTCTGAACGTTTAGAAGACATCTGCTGTCCTGGGGTATTAGATTCCTCTTGAACGTATTAATGTCTTGATGCGAACCCAGTAAAATCATATCCGTTTCTCTACCTTTCGTATCAAAGACTTTAACAAATGATCCTAAACTAAGCTCTTTTGTTTCTTCTTTAAAGTTGACCCCTTTGCTTCTCCTCCACCAGGCCAAGTTCTTCCCTGGGGTTCGGTGAGCAAGGGTCACATTTACTGTTACTCTCTCTTTCCCCTCCTGGGGCTACACTGCCCCATCTGTCAGAGGAGAACAATGGTCTAGTTCCGTGCCGTCCCCACAGCAGCACGAGCCACTCTTCCACGAGCTTCGAGGCCACAGGTGGCTTGTGGCTGCTGGAGCCGGCCGTGCGCACACAGAGCATCTACCTCCCTCTCACACAAGGCGCCACTGGTCAGCGCTGGGCCTGGACGGTTGAGACCTCTAGGAGCTCTGGTAGCCTGGGCCCCACTGTTTTAAAGAACTTCTTCAAAATTTGCTCTTAATCTTCACCGCGTCCATCGGGAGAGTCTGAGTTCGGCTCCCTTATCCGTGCATCGAGGCCTTCACAGTATGGGGCCTGTGTCACGTGCCGAGTTCCCGGGCTTGGATGCGACGTGATCTGGAGCTTGGATGGTCAGAGCTTTATTTCTGGAAATTTTCTGTCACAGTACCCAGTACTTTACTGGTTAGTCTGGTCCAGAAAACACACTAGAAGGCCAGGATCTTTAGAAACCAGTCGACTGGGACCTTCTATTAAGTCTCAGCTGATAGTTCTGAGCCCATCCTCCCAAGAAGAGAATTCACTCCTAGACCTATTGTTCCACCAACATTCGGTGCCCTCCTTAGCTCTAACCAGTGCAAATATGCCTCCTCAGACAGTGTAAAGGACGCCAGTCCAGCCATCCCAAAGAGCAACCGCCATTCACGTCAATGACCCCCAGGACGTCCCCTCACAACGAAAACAGAGTCTTTCTTCTCCATACGGAGAGTAGAAAGACACAGAGAAAGACAAATCAGACTTCTAAATTCTAGATGAAGCTAAAAATCCCAAGTGATCTTGGAAAAAGATCTTCAGTACCACCTATAGCTGCCTGTCAAGGAAGCGATGCACCATCCTGGCCCTAGTCCCATGTCACCACCCCAGCTGGTCTCCCTGCGGCTCCCAGCTCCGACGTGGCCCAAAGACAAGAGCAGCGGCCGGGCTTATGGATAAGGGAGGGGGTGGGGAAGACGAGTCACCGGACAGATAAGTTATCACGGGGGGACCTGCAGAGCAGGGAAAGGAGGTACAGGGACTGTGGCAAAGTTTCCTTACGTTTGGGTGAGAGCCTTCGGCAATGGTGGAGAGGGAGAAGTTATCGTTGTGGAGCTCAGACGGGGTCCGGAATTTGCTGGTGGGGACAGAAGAGAGCGGGGAAAACGTGAGTGCGATGACCATGGCCAAGCCTGCCCAAAGCTCCGCGCGTCAAACATTTATTTCCTCAAACACCACAGACTGTAAAAAGGTGTGCCAGTATTTGATACACCGCGGAGGAAAAGACTTCTGCCATTTAACCTGTGATCCAATAACTTTCTTATCACCTAGAGTTTTTATTACATACTGGACGTAGCTCATTGAGACTTTCGATAAAGCAGCGACAACGATATGAACATCTCTGGCCGGGATCGTGAATGCCAGGCAATGACAACTACATTGTGACTGCCATCTGGCCAACAGCGATTATAAGATGCCAGGGACTGTGAGACACAGTCCAATTTCAGAGGCGTTAATATGTGGGGGGGAAAATGTGCATCTTAGAGACAGTAACCCACGGCAGCCTCTGTAGCGCGTGGAGGACGTGTAGCGTGAGCCCGAAAGCAAGCAAGCACGCGCTGGGAAATGAGGGTTACAGGCTCGGAGCTGAGGGCCACGGGGGCCAGGCTCTGCAGAACACAAAACCAGCTGATGGAGGAAGGCCTAGAACGCAGCCCTGTCTCTGGCCACCGTTCTTGCTTCTCCACTGCCCTGGCGGCTGCTCCCTGTCTCCCCAGTCCTCCTCGGCAGCTACCCTGGTAGGTGGTCGCAGCCTCGCGCTCACCTCTCCCTGCCCCCCAGGGTCCTGGCTGATGAGGACATGCACAGATGCGCCCCGCCTCAGCGCACAGACACAATGGAGAGGCACCCCCACCCCCCTCAGCGCGGGGATGGGTCACTGCAAGGCTCCCGGGGGCCGCCCGCGTCTGCACAGCGCAGTTTACCCAGCAAAGGAGCAACAGATGGCCTTTTGTCCTTTTCCCGGGATCCCAGGGAAAGTCCTTCGGGAGCATTCTCTGGAGGGATTCTGAGGTCAGCGGGGGACGGGAGTAAGGGGGCAACAGGTCGCAAGGGAGGTGGTGGCAGTTCTGCATAAATTGTCTCTCGGGCCCCCCAGGAAACTAAAGTGCAACCTCCTCCTTCTGGGACTCCCGTGACACTTCAGAACATTCCTTACTTTGCTCAGGGATACGGTGGCTCTTTCACAGTGCGTAAGGCCACAGCCAAGTGTGCAAGGCATGGACTTAAGGGGAAATGTGTGTGGATTCTCACAGGCACAGAGCAGTTACTCCTCTGCTAAGAGAGAAGCTGGAAGGAGACTCTATTCCCATCTGGCCCTGAAAATCCACCACACAGGAAGCTGAGCCTAGCCTAGGCCCCTCCACCCCCAAAACTCTACTTAGGGGGGGTAAAGAGGACTTCCCTAAGTCCCTTGCACTTCTGTCTGGACCAAGGGCCGATAAAGCTGGGAAGGGCAACACGCTGCCCAAGCCCTTCTCTCCCGCATTCAGAGGGAGCCGGCCCTGAGGACGGCAGATCTGAGGGAGCTGGGGTTACTCCTCGAGGTTTGTGAGCGAGAGCCTCACGCTGGCTGCGGCGGGCAAAGAGCCAGGGAGCAGGTGCAGTCCGGTGCGGGAGGACCGGGCACAGTAACTTATATGGGGGACCACAGCCAGGAGGGCGCTGGGTGCCTTTTCCTTAAGCGCCCTCCGTCGCAGGGCGGGGGACGTTGGGGATGGGGCCAGACAGCTGCGGTGTGCCCCAGCGGCTCGGCCCCTGTCACGATGCCAGCACATTCCATGCAGGAAGGGATCAACCTGGGGGAGCCTCTGGGATGGACACCATGACTAGGGAGGCAGAGCGGGTGCCAGGAACCCCCGTGACCAGATCCCCGGGTCAGGTGTAGGGGTGCAGCCGCAGGGTCGGGGTGGGGCAGGCGGACGCAGACTCACTTGGTCCTTCGCAGCTTGGTGTTCTCCGTCTTGAGCAGATAGAGCTTCTTGGCGAAGAACACAGTCATCATGAAGAGCAGGAGTAGGACGAGGGCAGCTGAGCCGACGGCCACGCACATCACCTGGAAGTCGGTGATGATGGACTCGCAGCGCATCCCCTTGTGCCAGATGTAGTCCTGTGTGTTACACCTGGGGCAGCGACAGAGTGACACTGAGGTGATGCGCCGGCGGCCACAGCAAGGGCCTGGCCCCCCGCCCCCCACTCACCTCAGCAGTCTGTTCCCGTGAGGGTCTAGAGGATTCTGGGGTGGAGATTCCACGCAGCGGGCAGGACAGCGCTGGGGTCCAGGACATAAATGAGACGCCAGGGCGCCGAGGGACGGAGTGAACAGGTCACTCACGTGACTGTTAAGGGACCGCATGGTGGGGGTGGGGGGGGAAACCCTGGTTTTCTACCTCACAGCCTCAAGGAGGACAATCACAGGATTCTCTCAGCTCCCCCTGCCCTTGGCTCTGGGTGACAAACCAGATTAATGGGGCCTTTGGCTACACAAGTAGCCAACCCACTCTACCCGGGAAAACCTATCCTGGTGTTCTGCAGCCCTGTCTAGTTCACGAGGCTCCCCAGATGCTGAAATAGAAGTGACAGACAAGGACGAACACAAAGATGGATGTGTACTCTCCTCCCATCTCTGCAGCACCCCAAATTCTGCCCCTAAAGCTTCCTGTCCCATTACCATGAGAACGGGCATGAAAGCACAGTGAGAATCAACCCTCTGGGTGGGTCACAGTCCTTTTGTTGAGTGACTTTCTCTTGCCCTTGGGGACATTCCCAGGCTCCAACTCTTCCAATGACATTGCTGTTTCCATGGGAACCAGGCTGCTTCAAAGAGGAAAGATGTGGAAGGATACAGAGGCAGGCAAAGGAGGGAGGACATGAACCTCAGGGTGAATGACAGACAAGAGAAAGGGGTCCAGAAAAGGGGAAATTATGCCTCGAAGAATTGGCTACTCCACGCCCGGAATAGGGTGCGGAGACATGACTAAGAGGAAAGTCTTTCTTTTCAAACGGACCCTCTGCAGTCCTGGGAGGCTCTGTCTGAGGACGGTGGGGAACGAAAATCCCGCTAACCCACGGTTTTAGACAAGTTTTGCTGTAGCTCTGCTCATTTCTGCAGTGGGTCAGGGTGACAGAGACAAAGGCGTGCTGCAGTCTGCAACCGAGGGCTCGGCAGTCTCCTGTGAGCGGAATGCAAAACAGTTTCTGAGCCACAGCCGAGCCTGGGCGTGCACAGCCGGAGGAGGCATCTCCGGGAGCGAGGCCCGAGTGTGCCCCTGGGAGGGAAGGTGAGCGAGGGGAACTTGTGGGTGGGGGGACTTGTGGAAAAGCCCTCTGAGGCGGGACCCACTGGGGGATCCCCGGTCAGCACAGCTAGGCAGCTCACTGAGGGCAAGCTTGCTTTCCCACTCAGGAGTCCCGAGAGCTCCAGGAGCTTCTGGGAACTTTTCGAGCTCTCCAGAGGCATCAAGGCTCTCCGTTTCATGTGGCGATGGCAAGACTACTTTGCAGGTGAAGAGTCAGGCCTCCAGCAGGATGAAAGATAATGATTCTGCACATAGATTTTAGAGCTCCCAGGCTAAATCCCACGAAGCATCACTATCGTCCCACTAACAAAAGCTTGAGGAGCAAAATCACAGGGTTTCCACATACTTCCGGTAGCCCTTAACCAACTGGCAAGGTACTATTGCCATAATGTCTTGGTGACAGTTCCTCCTTTTAGCAGTGACTGAACAATTCCAATCAGAACTGTGTGGACACATTCTATATGCCTGACCCTAATCATCTCATGATTGTTTATAGGAAAGAAGGAACTGGAAGTCAAGCTTTAATGCCAAAGGCACAACATTCATACTTTCTATATATTATTCTTCTATCGGAACATCAAGACCTACAGAGCTTGAATTCTTCACATACCTCCAAAAAGACCAAGAAAAAGAAACATCAGGAGTGACACTTACAGAGACACCCAGATTCCAGAAATGTTCCTCCTAGGATGAACGGAAACAAGTCCCAGAACAATCTGGGGGTTCTCCCCTACTTCTAGGGCCTGTAAAGGATGGAGACAAGCAAACTACCCAGATCACCCCTGACTTGGAATTCTTCCAGAATAAGCCAGTGAGCTCTCCAGCAGGTTAACGACCTTGCCGTGAGGGCCGTGTGTGATGTATTCCTGATGAGGCATGGGATGGTGGCTGCAGACAACGTCCTTAGAGACACTAAACTCTCTGGGTCTTTAAAACATTCTGCGCTGGGTAATCCCAAGGAGGACAAAAATCAAGTAGAAGGGAAAAAGCCACTACCCAAAGTGAAGGAACCCCATCACATCCACTATGCCAGGAAAGATACTCGGCTTCACTTAACCTACCCGAATGGCTGCTCTTGGGGTCTGCTCCTCACTGTGGCTCCACATGCCCACCCCCTACAGGTGCCCTGAGGGTAGACGGGGTCCTCCTCCTACCACATATGTGTCTCAGAGGCCTTCTTTCCTCCAGAGTGGGCTTATAAGCCTACTCTTTGTGCTCCTGTAGCCAGAACTCTCCAAAAAGAGCCCTCAAGCCAGTTAAGGCTGCTTTCCAAAACCCTTAGGGAAGTCCCTTTGCTTTGCCTTTATAGTCTAGTGCTTTGGTAAAAGACACACATTTGGAGGAAATACAAAATCTTACTTCTGGGGAATCTCTCCTAGTGATGAGGTCACAGGAAGTACATTTAAGAAGTAACTCCCCATGAAAGATATCGCGTGAACATCTCTTGACCTGGGAATCCCAGGATCCTCTTGGCTTGGGAACACACCACCTCTTGGAAGTTGTGCCCATCATGTCCCCCCTCTTTGCTGAGTCTGCCTCACATATGCTCTTCAGTTCTTTTACAAGCCCCTGTGCACCTCTCTGCCATATCCTTACCTGCAGAAGGCCCCTATGTTCTCCACCAGGTAGCACTGGCCGCCATTGTGACAGTAACTTGGGAAGAGGTCGCACACTGACCGGCAGGAGCCGTTATGTCGCACAAAGCCACTGCGGCACTCGGTGCCATTCTCGCTTGGGGCCAGGTCCCTGCCTGGCTCTCCCGGGCGGGGCCTGAGGGCAATGCTGCTGCCAGGGACCATCCCCAGAGTATGCTGTGGGGGAACAGCATGCCACCGACTGGTGGGCTGGCCAGTCCCGGGCCCCAGACCAGGCTTCTCAGTGGGCACCAGAAGGTCACTTTCATCCTCCAGGTCTCCACCTCCTGCTGCATCCTTGTCATCATCCTCTTCCTCCTCCTCTTCATCCAAGTCATCATAGAAGGATGTGGTGGGGTAGAAGTCAGATTCATCAAAGGGGGTGAAGTCATCATATAAGTCAAGCAGGCTCCAAGAAGGGGTCTCTCCCCCACTATCGGGGTGGTGCTCTGAGGTTCCTGGTGACCCTGGGAAGCTCTCCAGGTCGGCACCACGGCCCTCACCATCCAATCCTTCGAAGTAGTCGATGTCAATTATATCTGACGCCGGCCTGGGCTCCAGTGTGCCCTGAACGGGGAATGTGGGCTCTGGCCCATGCGGGTCATGTGTGCTGCCTCCCAGGTTCAGCCAAACTTCCAAGGGGCTCTCCTTGGGGAGTTCGGAGCCTGGGCTCAGCTTGTCGCCAGGAGTGGGGGAGGGTGGTCCGCTGGCCTCTGTAGCCTCGGGGGTGGCAGGTAGCATCGATGACTGTCCCAGGGCCTCCTCAGGACCCGGGGGCGTGGCTGGAAGGGGCTGGGTGTCACCGCTGCCCGCCTCTGCAGTCACTCCACCCAGGCCCGGGCTGTCGGCCTCCAGCCAGGCGGTGCTGGTCACCGCCGCGGACGCTTCCAGTGCCTCCTCTGGCCCCACCCCAGGCCCCAACCCGGCCGGCTGGCCGCCAGGTGCAGTCCATGAGGTCTCATCCTCCCCAGCAGCTGGTGGGCCGGCCTTCTCCCGCGTGCCATTGGCACGCGGCTCCCACGCCAGGACGCTCTTCACCTGCTCTTCGGCCTCGACGGCGCTGCCCGCCTCACGCGCTGTGGGCAGGAAGGTGAGGGCACGACGTCAGGGCCCCGCCCCCCGCCACCACCCGCTCGCCCAGCCTCCCAGCCCACCCAAAGACTTCGGGACCAGGTTTCCCAAGGCCACGCCCACCATTAGGCCCCGCCCCCAAGGCTGGGAGCACACCCGGCCCGACGTTTCCAGCTCAGGCCCCGCCCCTCAAGCGTCATGCCCCGCCCCCGACAAGGCCCGCAGTGTAACCCTGCGGCCCCTACCTTCGGCCCCAGGCAGAGGTTTGACCCTCAGGACTCCACCCCACCCCCAGACCCCGCCCCACCCCAGACCCCGCCCCGAAATCGGGTCCTCATGGCCCCATCACCTCCAGGTCCCGCCCCGAAGTCTCACCCTCAGGCCCCGCCCACTCAGGCCCCTCCCCCAGCCGGCACCTCTGTCCGCACACCCGGGTCGGGGCCGCCCCCCACCCCTCGGCCTCCCCCAAGTACCCCACCTCCTCGCGCGCCCCGTCCCCCGCCCCCGTCGCGAGCAAGGCACTGCCCCGCCCCCTTGCCACAGCTTGCGAACTCCGCCTGTACCCGAGGCCAGCGGGACCCTGGCCCAGGGTGAGGCTCGAGAGCCGCTGGGGTCCCGGTCGCAGTCGGTACCTACCCGGCGCGGCCCCGGCGGCGAGGACCAGCGTGGCCCCCAGAAGCAGCAGCAGCGGCGGCGGCCCCCGGCCCGGGCCCCCACCCCCGGCTCGGCCCATGGCGCGGCGCCCCGACCGCTGTCCGCGGTCTGCCCAGCTGGCTGCGCCCTCCGCTCGCCGGCCGCCGCGCCTCCCGCCCGCGCTGCGGCCGTCTCAGCCCACGATGGGCAGCGCGAGAAGCCGCATGCCGCCGCCGCCGTCCGCCGCTGTCCCCGGCGCGCCGCGCCTCCCCGCCTCCCGCGCCGCCGCTGCCGCGCTCAGCGCCGCCCCCACCACCCCGCCCGCCGCGCCCGCCCCGCCGCACGTAGCTCTGACGCCTGCCCTGCTCGGTCCGCCTGCCGGGGACAGACAGACCCCCGGCTCGGGACGCCGAGACAAACGGACGTGGAGTAGCGCGGGTGGGTGCGGAGCACAGCGCCGCGCGTGGCGTTAGCCGACAGGTGCACGGGCGGGAGACCTGCGGGGCGGGGCCCGCCCTCCCGGTGGAGGGCTGGCACGGGCCCCCCCACCTGCGAGGAACCCACCCGCCACGCGGCGAGCACGGAGGCGGGGGCCCAGACACCCGCAAGTTCGGGGCGGGGCTCGGGAGGGCCGCAGGGGGCGGAAGCCCGAGCTCGCGCTGTTGAAAATGAGCCGAGTCCGGGGCGCACGGAGCCTCTCGGATTCCTGCGCCAATGCCGCGTTCGGGGCGGGGAAGGGTCTCGGGGAGGTCTGCGGGTGCCCACGGGGGTAGGGCGGGCCCTGGCAGCACCAGGCAAGGGGGCGAAGCCGATGGCCCAGGCTCTAATCGGATCAGACCTAATCCGTCCACAGCCAAAGCCCAGACCTCGCACAGCCAGGCCCGCCGCAACGCATCCCAGGGGCTGGGGGCAAGACCTTCCTGAGACTGCAGCTACCCCGCCTTCCTTCTCGCCTCCTCGGGGCAGCCTGGATTAAAGCGGCCTTTAATCCTCGCCCCTTCCTCCCAGGATACATCCCCCCACCCCGTGTGTCCCAGGCCACCAAAGCTCAAGGTCCTGGGCAGACCTAAGCAGCCAAGATCGCAGCCTAGGGACCCGCGGGCTCCAGGACCGGCGTTAGACTAGTCTGCACGCTGACCAAAGTTCAGTGTTCATCCCCAGAGACCTGCTGGGTGGGGAGTTGTGGCCTAATCACGTAGCTTATCGCGCAAAGCAACCACCCACCTCCTGATGTGCTATTGACCCAAATGACATTCGGGGTCACCACCTTAGATGTGACGCCGTGGTATATGAGAGACATTCCCATTTCTGTCCCGAGGGAGCCACATAGGTAACCAAGTTGGAGAAACTATCTTCTCACGTCCTAGTGCATGTCTCTAGATGGGGTTCCTTTGGCTCAAAGTGTGTTCCTTTAACGGACACTACTGGGACAGCAGCCTCTTAGGCAGGCTGGGTTCCCTTTCCTCCAAGTCTGCATGGCAGACGGGCCAGAAAGCTGGGTTCCCGTCACCTTTCCCCTCTGCGAAGCCTTCCCAGCCTGCCAGTGAGACCGTCCGCCTACAGCAATTCCCCACTGGACTGCCGGGCACGTTGAGTGCACAGAACCAGGTACTAGGAGGTTCGAGAAGGCCAGAAGCAAACATGCATGAACGGCAACCAGGTACTCCTACTGCAGAACGTGGGTCTGGAGCTACCTGCAAAGTGGCTGACTTCATGAGGCTCTTTCCATGGCTTCATGCTGCCTCTGGGGACAGTAAATACCAGTTTGGAATTCAGCCTTCTCGGAGCTGGGCTTTGCACTTGCTGGTCAGCCACAGAGGCACTAACGTACCCTCCAACCCCGTCTCCGCTTCCCTTGTCTGTGGCTTATCTCCGTATTTTCTCTTTTGGCCTATGTACAAGTCTGTGTCTCTCTGCTTCTGTGTCTCCTTGATTCTTGGGTGGTGGTTGTGAGAGTGGAAGATCTTGGTGGACCTGCCTACCTCCTCCTCCCCCAGGCCGGTCTGTTCGGGAATGAGGCCTCACCAATGGGGCCTTGATATCTGCGGCATGAGGACCACTCCCTTGTTTTTCAATAGAAAGGTCTGAAGGGACCCTTCTCCCCTTTCTTTGTTAAAACTCCAGCTACTCCAGTTTGTTTCTCATTTTAATATATTTTATTAAATATTTAAGTATATTCTTTTAAATTCAATTAAAAAAATTTTTTTAGGTAGGCTCCACACCCAACGTGGGGTCTGCACTCACCACCCTGAGATCAAGTCACATGCTCCACCCACTCAGCCAGCCAGGCTGGCTTCAATTTAATTTTTGAATTATAACGTGCATATGGTATGAAATAAAATATGAAATATCACCTTCCTCAATGACCTTCTTCTCTACCTTGGAGACAAATTCTTTTAACCACTTTCTTCATTTGGGATTTTAAACCAATGGCTGCCATTCATGTTCTCCTCCCTAGACCTCAGAATGGAGCACGGCACGCCAGGTTTGGAGACACCTCGAGATGAATGGGAGCAGCTCATCAGGCAATGGAGTGTGACAGGAAGAGCAGTACTGGGCGTCAGCTCTGTGTGACCTTGGGAGTCAGTAACCCGTCTCCTTTATGAGAGAGTGGTAACTATAGTGTTCAGTGACTGCAGTACTTTTTCTGGGCACAGGGGTTAGGGTGGGCCAAGTAAGAGCTCGAACATGATGGAACTGTAGAGTCAAAGGATGGGAAACTAACCTCTATCTAGAGCCTACACCCATTTCCCCACGTTCAAGTCTTGTGCAGTTGGGCATCAGAGATGCTTTTGTGAGGCAATGGCTTCTACATGCCTCTGAGGTTCCTACTGGGGTTGGCGACCTGCCTCCAGTACCAAGGCAGGCACAAGGCCCATTGCCATGGATACAGCCTGCCTCCTTGGGCACAGAAAGCCTCTAGCTTAGTTAGGGGCTGCTGTCCAGGGCAGGAGCTGCTCCCGTTGCCATGGCCAGGGGCACACTTCAGTCTGGACAGGAAGCAGCGTGGTTCCGGGCTTTAAGTCCTCAGTAGTAACTACTAACATTTCTGAGTTTTTAAGTCTTCCTAGTACTCTAATTTGTCCTGTTCCTCACAATCGTGCCATAAATATCTTAACCATCTTGCACGTTTGCAAACTGACACTGAGATCATGCTGATGTGGGAAGGCCAGGACTTGAGCCAAGATCTTGATTTCAAACCTTTTCATTCTTGCTTCTTAATTTCAAAAGAGGAATCAGGACACGGAGGTCAGGCCTCACTTGGCAGAATGGAAGCCTAGCCTCTCTCCCCAAGCCCCACACCTGCCCCTGGGCATTTAAGAGTCAATGCTATGACTCCTTATTGGGTACAACATGGCAATAATCCAGACTCATGTCCTAGGTCAGAGTCAGAAAGGGCCATCTAGTGCGGCCTCTCCCCTGCCAGTAGACCTGCCTGCACCATTACCGGGAAGAAGGTAAAAGCCAAGAGTCAGAGGCCCGGATTATGTGCGCTGACGAGCACCTCCTTGCTGCAAGAACTCTGGATTCTCAATTGCACAAGTCCTCCTCCTAGAAAAGCCTGTCACAGCCTAGAGGTGGTCATCTTGTCTGGGCGGTGGGTCTGCTGCAAGATGGGAAAAGCTTGAATTTCATTCCCCCAAAGCCACGTCTGTTGGAAGAGACCCACACCGTACAAGCCAACAAAGCCTCAGACATGGACCAGCTCGGCTAGTCTGCAGGAAGGGTCCTGCTGTCTCAGCCGGCGACCTCTCCAGGTGGTTCTCAGGACACCCATAGGTACGGCACAGTAAGCAGACCAGAACAAGGAATGCCAGTCCATTTGGAGAACTATGGGAAATCCGTGTCAGGGCCAAGCCAGCCGTGGAAGTCAGCCTGTGCAAAGAAGCTAGTACCGTCCAGTGGCACTGCTGCTTCCTAAATCCCTCTGGGGCCATCTGGCTGTGAGGGCACCTGAGGTGGGAGGTTGCCACAGGAGAGAGTGGGAGGAATTTTCTTTCCAGTCTAAGTTGTCTGGAGGTATCGGTCACTGTACTGTATGAAGGCGTGGCTATTTTGCAGAAGTCTGCAAAGGCTGTACCCTACGGGTCCGCAGTGGTAAGGTGGCCATCAGCAGTCACCTGGAAGTTCTCCGTGGCTTTGGAAGGGCCTAGAAAGGCCTCTGGGGACAGGAGGGAATAAAGTTGGCCTGTTCTCCAAGGCAGGCCAGGCGCAGGAAGAGGGGATCCGACAAGTCTCTCTCCCCTTAGGGTCCCATGGGTTGGAAAGGGCTGGGGCTCTCGGACAGAACTGGCTCTAATTGCTTTCAGAACCTCTGGTTAAGTTGATTCACAGGACTCTCTTCTTTTGGTCACTACTGTTTCAGCTCGGTTTCAAATTCAGGGTCAAAGGTGCTTCCTAATAAGAGAGGTAGCAGGCCTAAAAACAAGCCATCAGGAAATGGAAGTCCAAGGGAGCTGTTCACAAGGAGATCCAACACTGAGGGTCCTAGGCTTCCATCCCATTCTGCAAGGTGACTTCCTTAGATGGAGACCATCCATTCACAGGGGAGTAAGGAGCTTTCACCTTGTTCCCAGTAAGTCCTCCTTCAACGGGACCAGTTGGAGTGCTGCTATGCTCCAGGAGCCATAGAAGAGAAATCAGGGGCTTTACGCTAAAGGTCACAGGCAGAGAGGTTTGCGGAAGGAAATCTCAGGGCTGGCACTGTGTATCCAGACCAAAGGGTGCTCGGATTATTCAGACGAGGTCTTCCTGGAATGAAGGTGAACCCTCACGTTACCACACCCAGCAGGACAGAAATCATGTAAGCACATCCAATCCACAAACTATTTACATTATCCCCCAGAAAGCTCTTGATTACGCTGTTTCTTTTTCTTCACGACCACTAAAATAATCCTATTTCTTATTAGCTATTCATGGTCTTGTATCCCCCACCCAAGAATGTAAGTGGCCTGGAGTGCAGGAGCCTTGCCTACCTTATTCATAACTATGACTGCATGCAAGGTCCAGTGCCTGGCATATTAAGAGGCCCTCAAATGTTTCCCAGACGAATGCAACTTGTAGAATGAACTGTCAGGAACCACAGAGATCTTGTTCTACCACACAACCTTCCTAACTAGCGGTTCCCAAAGGCTGGTCCCTTGCCCACATCCAAATCTGTTAAAAACACAGGATTTCAGGGGCGCCTGGGTGGCTGAGTCGATTAAGCATCCAACTCTTGATTTTGGCTCAGGTTATGATCTCAGGGTGGTGAGATCGAGCCCTGCATGGGTTCCATGCTGAGTACGGAGTCTACTTAAGATTCTCTCTCTCCTTCTTCCTCTGCCCCCCTCTCTAAAGAACAAAACACCACAGTGTTTCAGAACCCCAGACCTGCTCCATCAGTTCTGAGGGTGGGGCTGAGTAGCCTGTCTGTGAACAATGCTTTGGGTGATCCTGATCTGTACTGAGGTTGGGAAACCACTGTCCTTACCCACATTTGGGGGACCCACTCCACAGTAAGGATCCGAGGAACCTGTGAGACTGGCTGATTACACATGTCCTGTTACGCTTTCTAAAGAACTCACACTCAAGTTTATAAACCAGTCTTCAGTTTGTTTGGGTCAAGGCTTAACCTCCTTCGTCACAGAAGGCCTCACTTTTGTTTCACTGGGTTCATAAGCAGCTCGGAGGCAATGGCCTCTTCCTGTTTTCTGCACGGGGTTTGCCCCTGTGGATGCTCAAAGGCTGTCCTCAGAAGTACGTCAAGGTGCACGGACCCAACTGCCCTCAAGGTCTGCCTCCAACTCGGGGCTGTCTAAACGGCGTCCTGACAAACATGCTCTAGTTTGACAAACAAAACTATTCATTCCCTTGGAGGTGCCAGGCTGGTGGCCACACCCCTTTCTTCACTTTGACCACGGAAGCAGTGAGCAAGGCACATCTAACTGTATGTTCCTTAAGCATCATCAAGGTGGTCGCTCAGGAAGCCTCACATCACTGAACTCACTGCGGACCAGGACCAGGTGGGGCTGAATATTTAGACTCTTCACAGGAAATATGAAGAGACTGGTGTGTGAATGCAGAGAATGGGACTAGAATCCAGAAATGTTCTATTTATTCACTTAAAAAAGAGGGAGATGAGGTCTTCTTGATCAATTTCCTCCAATCTCCCAAAACTCCCTCCCTTCATTCTTCCAAAATAACAACACACTGAGAAACACATTTGTACAAAAACCACATATTATTCCCTCCCCCCACTCACAAAATTGGGTAGCTGTATTACAGGAACGAAACCAGATCAAAGACATGAAAAGAAAAAGTCACCACTTATAGTGAAACATAACAGGGTTAAGAATTCAGGTATTCTGTAGAATTGTTACCAGCATAGTAAAAATATTTCCACCTGGATCTTTTAAATTTGAAAGCGATCACATTAAAGACCTGAGGTTAACAGGGGACCACAGTATGAACCAGAATTCCATTTTCCTTCTAAGACCCCAGTGGAAAAGCTAAGTATTTGGAATGAGTTTCCTTTGGGAAAGACTGGCGGCAATTAGGGAACACCCTGGCCATTGTCAAAAGGCACTGGGATCTTTCTGGAGGCAAATGCATTAGAACTAAACTCCAGCAGGAACAAGCTCATTTCCACTCCAAGAGTCCAGAACAAACACACAAAAGGAACAAGGTCTCCTTGGTTCCAGTACTCGGATGGTGACCAGGGCCACCTGGTTAGAGGCAACACCTGAGGGCTTGAAAGGCAAATCTTAATTGTGGTTTTATTTATTTTTTTGCTTTCTGATACTAAGGAAGAAAGTTCTGAGGTGTTTTACAAACACCTCCCTACACCCTCTCGTATGTAAAGCTTTAAAGAATATATAGAAAAAGATATCCAAAAGGTGTTCCACTTTGCATTCTAAATAATTAAACTGCCACTTGAGAATGTGACATGAAGAGGCCAGGCTCTTTGGAAATCAAGATCCACCAAACATACCCTTCCCCCATCCATGGAAAGATAGGGGGTGGGGAGAAGGACAAGAAGAGCAAACCAAGAACTCTCAAGTAATTCATCAGCAGGGGTTGAAACGGGCTCGAGTTAAGGCATTTTTGTGGCTCCGCCTCTGGAATGGCATTCCGATCACTCAGGCCGAGTACCCCAACCCTAAAAGCATGACGCTCTGACTGCCAACTGAGTGCCTTGGTACCCCCAGCATCTCCCTGCCAACCCTGCGACAGATGAAATGTGAGATCTCACAAAGGGAAGGGAGAAGAAACAGGAGGCCCTCGATCCTGCCCCACTCCTCCAATTCGGCCCCAAACCTAAAGTACCGCTTCACTAAACCCCACTCACCCTGGACTGCAAGAGGTAGTTTGGGGACTTGAACCCCCAGCCATCCTAACGAAGTTCCATGAGTTAAAATGTTTAGCACTATCTACTTTTTTTTTTCCTTTTTAAAGGTTTTTTTTTTTTTTTTTTAAGAGGGAAAAAAAGAATGAGTACAAAGCAGTGACTAGTGGACTAGACTCAATGGGTAGTCATTGCCCTAGACTACTCAAACGTTCCTGACTAGTCTAGGGATTGAAGGAATGTCTCCCCAAATCCCACCCCTCATCCAACCAACCACCTGCATAGAAAGCCAGAACCAGTGGGGCCGGGGAAGGAGTGGGTCTGCTCTAAAGCTGTGCGCTCCCCTACCGGGTACTGAAGGGGCCACGCAGGGGGAGGTCCTTACAGTCCTCACCAGGAATAAAATCAGTGGGGTCCTGCCCCGTCCCCATCTCTTTGAATTTTGGTGCGTCTATGTGGGGCAAACGTCTCAAGAAACTTCACCATCAGCACCAATCTTAGCTCAGATTAGCAGAAATAAGGTCACTTATAATGCCTTTAGGTTCGTCCCCTCTGGCTATTCCCTCTGCCCATCACCATTTTTTTTTTTTTTTTGGTTCCTATAAACTTAGGATGCTCTCATTTAAAGCAATGACAAAAGGAAAAAAAATAGTAAAACATAATGATTATAAAGCATTAGCCATGTGAGCATAAGACAAAGCCAAACACTGCGGGAGAGCATTGAAACAATAGACATAAACATCTCGTATTGACAGGACCTGTGAAGAAACGGTCAGCACACCCCACACCAGGACAGGGGGACGCAGGCTACCGTGAGGATGACCAGGACACATGGCCCCACAGGCTGCCCCTCGCGAGCCGGCAGAGGACCTGACACAGGAGGTGTCCGAGCATGGAAAGGGCTGGCAGGGGGGACTGGGAAATATGGGATGCGTGCTTGGGGCTGTGAGAAGAAAAATCCTAAAAGAAACCCAAGGAAGCCGAGGAACACAAGTCTCGTCATCCCCCCTGCAGCTGGTGGCGCCGGGCGTGGACGCTGCCTGCCTCTTCCAGGCTAGGGGGCGGCCGAGGCTGGCGGGCCTGGAGCAGGAGGCGGAGGGACTCCATCCGCGGGTGGTGGCGGCGGTGGCGGTGGCGGCGGCTGCGGCGGCGGAGGAGCATCTGCAAACACAGCCAAGAGGGACTCGTCATTGCTGGAAACACAAGGGCTGGGGAAAGAGCCCCTTCAGAGAAAAATAACATAGGACGTGATTTTCTCTATGGCAGGCAATCAACACGGCCTCTGAGGCGCTGCTGCCCCCGCGGGCCAGGCAGGTCAGGTCACCCCGGAGCCCCCAGGTCTCGGCTCAGGTGGTGAGGTGTCTGAATCTGTCCCAACGTCCTCCGCGGCCCAGCCCTTCCAAGAATCACTCCAGACCTTTGCAGAACTTAATAATAGTTTGCTTTTATTGCATTTTAATGGTTCTCTCTGCTCATTTTTACTTCTTCAGTTAAATGATAAAGCTCCTTCCTGGGCAAGTTCTGTGTCTTCTTTTCTTTCTCTCTCAGTGGCTGGCCTAGGTGGGCACAAATCAGATTATCAATAACTTCTTGCTGATGAAGTGTCTCCACCAGGGTCAGAGAGCTCCACTCGAGGCCGCTGAGGGCAAGACGGACAGTCCGGGGAGGCCCCACAGCTCCTGAACTGCAGTCCTCGGATTTTTGGCCAAAACTAGGTCAGGTCCTGAAGGGAACAATTAGTATTGAGTGTCTGGGGCTCTTTCCTATTTCAACTTTAGCTGCTTAGCGTACAAAGGAACCCTAGAGATCATTTAATCCAGGGTTTTTTAAACCTTTTGATTTTGTCAGAAACAAAAACATATGAAACAAATAATTCAAGTACAGTCTTGCTTACCAGTCAGTTCGCTCAACCTTCCCCCCCAGGAGGTTTCTGCCAAACCGCTAAAGCTCTTCAAAGCATTTTGAAGGCCACTGATCTTCCCAGTGGAGGAAACTAAGACCTGAAGAGGGGAACCACCTCACCCAGTGAGGCCTGCCTGGGACCCCAGAGCCAGGTCAGCGGCCCAGAATCCCAGAAACACTCATCTGTGGCAGGAAGTGGGGGGAGCACCTGAACCCTCCCACATTCTCAAGGTGCTCCCCTGAGGGCCCTTCAGGATGAAATCCTGGACAGCGGTAAAGACCAAGGATATTATCTCTGTAACTAAGATGGCAAACTGGCCAACGGTCTTGGCAGACGGGCCCTGTAAGGTAGCAAGTTTAAGCGTTCTCTTGCCAAGGAGAAGAAGTATCAGCTACACTGCAACCGGTGAGCAAGGACTCAAGGGACAGGTTTTTCTACTGTCACGATCCTTTATACCCAGGTACACTGCTGTCTTTCTTCCGTGCACCTACTTGGTCCTGGCCCCCTAGGGGTCCAGGGAGAAATGAGACATGCCTTTGTGCAGCCTGCCTCCTGGCGCTGGGAAGTCTCCCCGAGTGCTACAGTGCACCCAAAGCACTTCAGAGTCTCTGGTAACTTGCAAATCTTGCTATTATCTACTTGTTCATTTCCCAACTAAAGCTCCTGGAGGCCAGGAATCCTTGAGTCCTAGCTCTCTGTACTGTGAACAGGAGCTAATTCCTTGGCACATACATGAACTTGTAAATGAATCAGGATCACAGATGTGGCCGGGGTACCTGGCCACCACGGGCTGCATTTTGGGATCATTCTGAGAAGATCAACAGGAGTAAAGGACAGGCCAGAGCTTCTGAAGCAACCCTCTGGGGGCCAGGATTGGGGGAGACCAGGGTCTACTGGAGAAAAGCCCTGGCTTCATACATATGTCAGACAGACACTGCTCAGCATCACCTGTGCTGTTTTCACAGAGCCTGCTAGGACCTCCTCGTCCTTCTCAACATAGCTCCTCAATACTCCTTCTTGAGTCTAAGCCGCTACACCAATATCCCAGAGGAGCTATGAGAGACTGTGATTTCTGCCTTAAACCGGTTCTTTCTTGGGACCCTCCACTTTTGAACCCCGTGTCCATAAAAGGCTCCTGTAGGAAAACCAGCAACAATTCAGTACGTCTAACAAAATTCAAGCTAGAGAGGCTTCAAGATGAGTGGGTGATGAATGTCCATCTGGCCTCCCCACAGAACTCGGGAGTGCAGGCCATAAAGGCTACGGCACACAAGGCCAAATGACAGTAAGCATCCGCACTCATCAGCTGTGCACCTGCTCATCAGGGGTGCTGAAGAGCATGGACCACAAACCGATCTTCTGGAACCCAGTGTCGTAGGCTGCACTGTCCACGGACCTGCCAAACTATAGACGACCTAGAGAATAAAGCCTTTGTCCCTTGCCTCCAGCCCACCCAGAGAGACCCTATGGTGATGCTTCCCCCCATCACACTACTTACACATGCCATTAGGTGCCGTGAGGGGTACCCGGGGTCCTAAGATGTTTCCTGGCATTGGAGGCATACCAGGAGGGGCCGGGCCACTCCCAGGGGGATGGATGTTGGCTGCAACGGTGGGAATCATGCGGCCTGGCATGGGCTGCCCAGGGATCATGGAACCTGGACCTGGTATCTGACCTGTAGAAGGAGATTTAAAGTATTAAGGTAAGTGTACTACCTTAGAGAAAGGGGTCAAGTCAATGCCCAGGACTGCTAAATACAAATACCTAACCCTCCGAAGGATCTGAAAGACCAACACAGCATTAATCTGTAATAACCTCTATGTCCGGATTTCCGGTTTTTTTGGGAGGAGGAAGGATAATGGGGCAATCTATGGAGCGAAGGACTACCCTAAATCCTGGTATGGGCAGGTAGCTGTAAGGAATAATTACAAGAAAAGCAAAAGCACCCTAAAAGAAAACATTCATTTTGGTTAGTGGGTGGACAGTGGCTTGTCATACATCTTCCTGAGGACACAAAATACCAAGCACAAGGCCACATGGGCTGGAGAGGACTTTTATAGAAAGTCGGTGCGCAGTCCAAGGACAGCAGCTTAGTCAAGACTGAGCTTCACACGGGGGCTTCGTGGGAGGGTATGTGTGAAAAGATACTGGTCACAACTGTGAGATCAACATTATAAAGGGATTCTGATCGGAAGTTCCAAGTCCTGTTCACAAAAACATCTCTCCTTCTACCCCCACCATGAAGCACTGTGCATAGCGAGATAAACAGACAACCCCTTCATCTCTTCCTATTGGTTTGAAATTAACGAGAGGAGACACCAGACACAAAAACAGTAAAATACCTCCTGTCTGCAGTTTCACACTGAGCCTTCAGGACGTTCGGCAAAGTTTTCTGTAGACCCAGACAGTAAATATTTGGATCCATATGGTCTCTGTCACAGCTATTCAACTTTGTCACTGTAGCATGAAGGCAGTCACAGATGACATACAGGTGTCACAGATAACAAAATATGTGAGACTGTGTCCCAATAAATCTTTATTTATGGACTCTGAAACGTGAATTTCGCATAATCCTCATGAGATATAAACACTCTTCTTTTGAGTCTCCCGCAACCATTTAGACTGTAAAAACCATTCTTAGCCTGCAGTCCATACAAAAATAGGAGGTGGGCCAGAGTTGGCCCGCAGGTTGTAGAGGTTGTAGTTTGCCAACCCTGCTTTAAACTCAGTGGCTTGGCTGCTGGGCTTGGTTTTAAAGAGCTACAAAGAAGAAAAGTTTAATGGGCACAGACCAAGGTTGAACTGCGTGCTTCTCTCTCTCTCTCTCGGCCAATTATACTCCCTGTACTCTCTCTACTCTCTATGGAATTTGGTTTTGTTTTTAAATCTAGGGACTTCAGTATCTCTGTAAGGTCAGTTGTATAAAACTAAATACGGGTTTCTAGACAGTTTCGAGACAGCAGGAAGTAAGAATGCTTGAGGTCCAGTCTTGTAAATTTGGGAGCGGGACTGATGGCTCCCAGTCAATTACAACAGAGAGAGCAGTACTGGAGATAACCTAAGGGGAGTTCTAGAAAAAGTCCTGTCTGAAGAAAGACACACAGTTTCAAGCCTCACATCATCTATTTCCAGCGTCCTGTTCCCTGACCCACGACAGGAGCTCCTCACTACTGGGGTGTCAGTGAAGAGCACTCCAGAAGTTCAAAAGTCAGGGGAAGAGGTGGTCTACTGTATTTGGGGGACAATTTTTAGAAAGCAAAATATACCATTATGTCTCAGAATAAAAGGGACAGCAAGTCAGGGGCTCTCAGGCCCAGCTTTCTGCGCTCTATAATGTAATCATGCAAGAGCCCAGCAGAGGAGTCCCCAGGGTCCGCCCACTGGAGGACAGCTTGGTCAATCTGCTTCGGAGAGGGCAAGAGCAGGCACTGGACTCACTGTGGGCCTAACCCTGCTGCTCACTCTTACACCAAAGCCAAAAGCTGTTGGGTGCCTGGGCCACAGTGCTAGGCCACATTCAGGCAGTGATGGAGAGCCTATCAATCTAGGGAACGACATGGAGATTAAAGGAGCTACTACCAAGCATGTTGTATGTCATACATTCCACAGACGTATGGCGTGGAAGGTACATGCAGGGACAACCCCAGAAGGAGCAGGCCAAAAAAACCTGAAACCGTCCAGTTAATTGAGACAAACCTTTGAATGACTTGGGTTTCTGGATGATGTGCAAAGGAGTGAAGGAGGGAGTCAGAGATAGGACTACAGCAGACTATCCTAAGCATAAGGCCAAGCCGGAGTTAAGCAATCAAAAAATAATACAAGTGTCATCCCCGCTGTTCCCAAAAGCTACCACTTACAGGTAGCACCTTCATACTCACAATCTATACTCAGGGAGTGCCCTGAGGTCCCTGCATTACCTTATTAGCTGTTGCTTGCACTTCCTGAGGAACAACAGGCTTGAAAAAGTAAAAAAAAAAAAAAAAAAAAAAAAAAAGTGTTCAATGTTCAAGCAAGAGCTTCCAGAGCCAAAGTCGGTGTGACAGGACTCACAGCAAAGGGGCCGGATGAGCCCCGCATGCGGAATGGGTCGGGACTCGGTGGCAGGTTTTGAAGGGAGGAGTGTAGGGCTGATGGCCTGTGTGACGGAGAGCTAAGAATGGACGCAGAGGAGCTGGAGCCTAGAGCAGAGGAAGAGGGCTTCTGAAGAGAAGCAGGTGAGAGGCAGCATCCCACGGGCGGCCTGGGAATGGGGGAGAGAGCAAGGCAGAGGGCAAGTGTGCAGCGGGGACGAAGTGGGGACGATGGGCAAGGACTCCTGCTTTGGGAAGAGGAGATGTGGGACAGGCCACCCCACAGTGTGAGAAGCATGGGGAGGCGGGCTGCAGGGGAGGTAGGCAACTCTCAAGGCTCACATGGCCGACGGCCCACAGAGTCAGTCCCCTGCCACTGTTTAAGAGGCTCCTGAGTCCCTAGGTCTGTAAGAGTGATTCTCTAAAGGTACTCTGCTGGTCTAACAGGGAAGACAGCAGATACTTTTGTTGTTGAAGACATGAGGCCCACTTTTAAGCCCAGACCTCTCATTTCCCAACCTGGAGATGAAAGAACTTTTCATTGACTCATGGCCAATGGAAACCATGCACTAGACCAGCCCCTGTCTGTCAGGGGGTACGAGCCACCTCCTTCTTCCAAGTTCAGTCTGGACAAGAAGCCTTGGGCAAGTGAGGAAGAGTATTTTGCCAGCCGTTCTCAGATCTCTCTCCAGAAAACTGAGGAGAGCGGGAAGGCACACCTTTACCAAAAAAGGCCAGAATGAGTACTTGGTAAAGATGGAAGAAGGCAGAAGGCAGAAGGCAGGCCACAGCAGGTGAGCGCTCACAGGAGTGGGATGACCCACAGCTGTGCAGTCCCAAGTGCTGCTCCTTTTCAGCAGCCAAGACAGAGGTTTATGCTTTGACGGGAAGAACAAGGTGCCGGCTACCCCACCTCCTGGTTCACCAGTGGGCATCCCTGCCAGCCGCCACCCAGTACCATCCTCAACAGGCAGAGTGTGGGTGAACTCATCAGATTGGAAAACTAAACAGCGTGATCTTACTTCCACGGCACCCCAACCAAGATCGAGCGTTCCTGGGCAGTCACTGAGGATGCCCGGAGCCTGGGTTTTCTGAGATTATACAGAGGAAAGCAGGTGTCTTCCCCACTCTCACCCTATGGATTTCTGTCTGATCAGGAAACGGTTTATTTGTTATAGTGCCTTATTATGTCACTGGCTCCTCCAACATACTGTGAGAGCAAATATTTCCATTGTATAGAGAGAAAACAGAAGCTCAGAAAAGTTAAGGGACTTCTGACAGAGAATTTGTAAGAGGTATCAGATCCAAGTCTTCTAACTCTAAATCCAATTCTCTTTCTGCCACACTATTCTGTGGTTAAATGAAACAGTTCACGCCAAAGGATTTAATATAATAGCCAGCTTTAGGGCGCCTGAGTGGCTCAGTGGGTTGAGCCTCTGTCTTCGGCTCAGGTCATGATTTGGCTCAGGTCATGATCTCAGGGTCCTGGGATCAAGCCCTGCATCGGGCTCTCTGCTCAGCAGGGAGCCTGCTCCCCACCCCCCCGCCTGCCTCTCTGCCTACTTGTGATCTGTCAAATAAATAAAAAAATTAAATGATAGACAGCATTTAAAAAAAAAATCGGGGCACCCGGGTAGTGCAGTCTGTTAAGCGTCCAATTCTCAGTTTTGGCTCAGATGGTATCTCAGGTCATGAGACTGAGTCCCGCGTACGGCCCCACGCTCACGCGGAGTCCAAGATTTTCTTTCCCTCTTCCACTGTCTTTCCCCCTGCTTGTGCTCTGTGAAATAAATAAATAAACCTTAAAAAAAAATCTAAGGTGTATACTTTAGTTCTAGTCATCATATTCTCTTCTTTCCTGTATCAGTTAGTTATAAGACTGCTTTGTTTCCTATTAGTTATAAGACTGCTTTGTTTCCTGCAGTACTTTTTTTAACAGTTTTTTTTCAAGATTTTATTTATTTATTTGACAGAGATCACAAGTAGGCAGATAGGCAGGCAGCGAGACAGAGAAGCAGGCTCCCTGCTGAGCAGAGAGCCTGATGCAGGGCTCGATCCCAGGACCCTGAGATCACGACCCAAGCCGAAGGCAGAGATTTTAACCCACTGAGCCACCCAGGTGCCCTATCCTACCGTAATTTTTTTAAAAAAAGGTTTGTTAGAGACAGAGAGAATGTGCACGAGTAGGGAGGGAGCGGTAGAAGGACAGAATCTTCAGATTCCCCACAATGAGTGTAATGCGATGCTTGATCCCATGACCTGAGACAAAACTAGGAGCTGGACACAACCAACTGAGCCACCCAGGCGCCCCTGCCGTAAGTAATTTTTTAATTTACCAAACATACGATACCCTGCAGTGGGTTGGATGGTGACCCGCTACTCCCCACCCAACAGATATGTGGTACATGTTCTAATACTCGGAACCTGTAAATGCAACCATATTTGGGAAAAGGGTCTTTGTAGATGTGATTAAGTTAAGGATCTTGAGATGAGGAGATCATCCTGGATTATCTTGGTGAGATCTAAATCAAATGACAAGAGTCCTTATAAGAGACGCATGGTTGCTGCCAGCCACCAGAAGCTGAAAGAGACAAGGAAGAGATTGTCCCCTAGAACCCCAGAAGAGAGCAGGTCTGGCTAGACAATGAACTTCTAGCTCCCAGACTGAGAGAACACGTCTGTTGTTTTAAGTCACCAAATTTATAAAAGGAGAGGACGGAGAGGTGGAGTAACTTGTCAATGTCATCAAGTGTAAACAGGGGAGCCCAGGAGGGACGTGGATACTGTGGCTCCAGAGACGGTACTTGTGACCACAGTGCACCCTGTGGATGAAGGTCTGGAGGAGGGGTCCACAGACTCTGCGATGCAAACTGTGCCGCCACTAAACTGACGGGTCACTTCTTTGATCCACCCCCGGCTCCAGAGAGAAAACAATTCTCCAACCAGCAGCTCGGTGTGGGAGTTCCAGCAGGGAAATGAGCTACTCAAGAAATAATCTGGCAAAGAGGAGAATCAGTTGCAGATCAACCCAGACCTGTGAGGTGACGCCTACCCAACAGGCACTGGGCTGAGGCTGACGGCTCTTGCGGGCAGGGCCCAGTGGTGCCATTTCCAAAGCTACCTGCTCAGCAGCAGTGGCCTGTTTACCTATTTCCCTATATTTTTATGACAACAAGCTGTGACAGAGCAGCTCTAGGGTTTTCCAATGCCATAAACCCAATAGTTGCAAGGAACTTCTTTTTCCTCACTAAAAATCCCGAAGTCTTCTGAAAACCAAAGTTTTCCCACCTCCCTGTAGTAACAGGGCAATAAAGCCACTGGGGCACGGGTGTGAGGGAGAGAACAGTGGCTCCTTTGGAGAGGTGCAGCAAAAAGGAAGAGCTAGAGAAAAAAACGGATTACTTCTGCTTGTCGGACTTTGCACAAACACTTCTCAGGAGAGCAGAGAGCACTGAGAACGGGCGATGTCCCTGTGCCATCCAGAGATGGCTGCTGTCAGGTGCTGTACGGCTCCCAGCGCTGGGTATCAGCGCACTGGATTTAGGGAACAGAGAGCGGGGAGACCAGGATATCACCCTAAGCCAGGGCCTGCCATTTGCCAGGCAGTGACAGTGTCCAACAAAGGTCTTACCACTTTTACAAGGATGACAATGTCTGAAGGCACTGCCATGACGTCTTACTAAACATGAAGAAAGCCACAGGAGCGGGCCTTACCACACGAAATGAAGGGTGTATTTGTATGTTTTGCCAGTTAAAAAAAAAAAAAAAAAATCAGGTATCTCCTTCCCTGGTAGAAAGGGAGGTGAGAGGGAGAAAGAGAGGAGACGCAGCTTCAAAACAGTAGCATGAAAGCAAAAACTGGTGGGAGTTTGACCTACATACAAGCTTAAAAAAAAACAAACACAAAAAAACACAGCAGGCATCTGAAGTCTGAAAAATGGAAAGGTTTGCTAAAATTAGGTTTAGCCTAGTGGAAAAATCCCTCACACTCTCTCAGGTTTATTAGATCTTTTACTAAAGCATGAAGCCCATCATGCCTGGTGGAATATTATTTAAGGATTCTTCTTCTTTGGGATGGAAGAGGCAGGTGGGAAAAGAACATGAAACTAGGAAAGGGAACTTGTGAATTTCCAATCTTGGGCACATTTCATCACTCCCTTTTCTAACCGTCCACAGCACATCCCCTGGCTGAGTGCCCCAGAGAACGGAAATAACACAATCAGGGCCAAGTGAGGGGAAGCCCGGCTCCTCAGGGACCGCCCCTCCTGCAGCGGCTTCCGGGGGTGCCCATGACAGACGCTCTTTGTTGAAGACTGGGCCCTCACTGTTCTCTCTGTAAGGGTAACCTGCTAAGCCGGAAAGTGGCTCAGCAGCCTTGTTATCACATGATGCGAGCAGGACCAAAGGCACCGCAGACAGTAAAAACTTGGCCTTTCCCTTTTCGGTGTGGGGCTGGCAGTCCAGGGAGTGGGCTGGGCAGAGATGACTGGGTGGAATCCTTCCCTGAGCATGGTTTCTCACGGGTAGAATTGTGTAAGTGGGTCTAACTCGGGGGCTTAAAAGCCAAGTGACTAATGCCTGGGTTGAAATTTCCTTAAACAACCAACATGTTACTAATTCTAGTTTTATCATTAAAACATCATCTCTACCACGTCTGAGTTCTCATCAATTCAGACCCATTCCTATTCTGGCTTTTTTAGGCACTTCCAGAAAGCCTCATACTATTAAACACAAGGAAACCAAAAGGGTACTTAAACCAACATGTCCTTTTCCTTCTGCTTTTCACACAGAGGCTTCCCCAAGGCAGGCAGCTCGTTCCAGATCCACAAAAACTCCAAAGTGCCTCACTGACTATAAATGCCCAGCGGAGGGCAGAGCTTACGTTGCACTCACATGCTAGAGTTTTGTCATTTCCTTTTTGACTCAACTCACTGACAGGTCGTGTTCCTGTAAGAATGCGCTGAGGCCCTTGGGAGTGCTGACATCTAAGACCCCAGCCATCAGAGGTGTCCTCTTGGCTCAGGGAAGCAGCACAATCAAGAGCATCTCAGGAAGCAGCAGCCGCGACCCAGGCCCCTCTCCTTGGTTCCTCACGTGCCGTCACGGATACGACAGGCCAGGGCGCACTCAAAGGACACTACGCGTGTGCTCAAGATCCGGCCACTATCATGACTGTTCACCTGTGCCATCCGCAGTGCAGTCGTACAGGGAGAACTCAGAAGGCTTGACTCTAGAAATCACTTCCTGAAATCAGTGTTCCAGATTAAATGCAGTGGCGTGTACTTTATCAAGATGAGCAAAACCTAAGCATGGTACGAAGGTGGCTGCGGCCACTCTAGGTCTCCACTTGCTGCTTGTACACGGGAGACATACTACAGATACGTCCTTTGCCTTTTTGTTTGGTAGCGAACGGGCCGATCTGGGACAGTTTGTCAGAGATAGGAACGGGCCAAAACCTACACAAAGCTGGACTTCCCAGGCTCGGAGCTGGACCAGATAACAAGCGCAGAGGAAGAGTGAGAACACCTTAAGGACCGTATTCCCTATACAAAATTCCAAGTATGTGATGAATTAGGGAGTGGTAGAGGAGGCCAGGTGTTGGTTTATACCAGCGGCTCTGGGGCCCAGGGTCCTATGTTCGACAGCCTGGCAGATTCATGACATCGAGCCGCTGCCGGAATGGGCTCTGACAGGCTCTGATGGGCGCTGACGGGCAGTTTTGTGGAGAAAAGATTATGCGGGATTTATCTACATAATTATACAAACCCTAAGTAAGAGAGCTGGACAAAATAACCACCCAGTGATAAATAAGTCTTGACTTTCTCGTAACTTCCCCAACCTTGCTGGCTTTTCAGAGGCTCATTTCCCCTTCCCTCACACACCATAAATTCTGGCCAAATACCAAAAGCTAGCCAACTGATCTGGATAATTATCCTCAGCTCCCAACACAAAAACTTTTCTAGGACTTAGGAAACAACAGTTGGAAGGACCAAACTCAAAGTTCTTAAACTACACCGGTAGCAAAAAGGGACTGAAGACGAACTTCATCCAAAACACTACCCACTTCCTCACCCGCCCAGCTTTAAAAGCCCCTTTAGTCGATCACCGGAATATGGCGCCCTAGGCTCACCTGTTAACAACCAGCTTTTTCTGAAGTGGTGATACTAAGGCAACTTTTAACTAGTGGGTTCAATTTATTGTTGTTCTTCATTTTACTAACACACTTGATTTAACTTTGCATTTGAACTCCAAAGCACCCCCACAAAAGGGGCAATTAAGAAAAATGATTACTTGGAGCTGCTAGAACTCCCACACACTGCAAGCATGTAAATTCATGTGACCATTCTGGAACAATCTTGGCAGCATCTACTAATATGAACATATGCATATCCTATGACCCATTCTAGGAACTTTGGGGCACACACAACAGAAGTAAGTGTATACTTATGTCTGCTCTTGGTGGGAATGCGAGCTGGTGCAGCCACTCTGGAATAAAGTATGAAAGTTCCTCAAAAAGTTGAAAACAGGGGGGCCTGGGTGGCTCAGTGGGTTAAGCCTCTGCCTTCGGCTCAGGTCATGATCTCAGGGTCCTGGGATCGAGCCCCGAGTCAGGCTCTCTGCTCAGCGGGGAGCTTGCTTCTCCCCTCCCTCATGTGCCTGCCTCTCTGCCTACTTGTGATCTCTCTCTGTCAAATAAATAAATAATATCTTTAAAAAAAAAATTGAAAATAGAGCTACCCCATGACCCAGCAATTGCACTATTAGGGATTTACCCCAAAGATACAAATATAGTGACTGAAGGGGTACCTACACCCCAAAGTTTATAGCAGCAGTGTCCACAATAGCTAAACTATGGGAAGAGCCCAGACGTCCACTGACAGATGAATGGATAAAGAAGATGTAGCGCATATATACAATGGAATATTATTCAGCTATCCAAAAAAAAAAAAAAAAGAAAGAAATCTTGCCATTTGCAGTGACATGGATGGAACGAGAGGGTATTATATAAGTCAATCAGAGAAAGACAATTATATGATCTCACTCATATATGGAATTTAAGAAACAAAACAGAGGATCATAGAGGAAGAGAAGGAAAAGTAAAACAAGACGAAATTAGGGAGCCAAACCGTAAGAGACTCTTAACTCTAGGAAACAAACTGAGGATTGCTGGAAGGGATGGGGTAGTTAGATGATAGACATTAAGGAGGGCACATGATGTAATCAGCACTGGGTGTTAAAGAAGACTGATGAATCACTGAACACTATCTCTGAAACTAATAATACATTATATCCTAGTTAATTGAATCTAAATTTAAAAAAACATTAAAAAATGTCTATCTATGTCTATCAAAAGACATGTGCACATGCATATTCACAGTAGCACTTACTATCTGTAATAACCCAAACCTGGAAACTAATCAATGTCCATCAACGGGAGAACAGACGAATACACCGGGGTTGAGCCCCACAGCGGACCACATACAGCAAACAGGAGAAATAAGCTTGCAACCACTGACAACGGGCGTGGATATATCTCACATACCAAGTGTTGAGGGAAAGAAACCGGACAGAAACAAAAGTCATGGCATGAGTCCCTTTAGATAACATTCAAAACCAGCCCAACTACTCACTGCTGTTAGGAACCAGGATAGCGCTGCTCCCGGGGAAAAGGAGGTAGAGAGTAGGACAGCGGGGGATTCTAGCCAGTGGCTGCAGAGGTAACTTCTCTTTATTAAAACTCACTAAATACTCATGATTTGTGTCTTTTTTCATACATACATTATATTTCAATAAAAAACTTTAAGAAAAAAGATGATCTCATCACAGATTTTAGTCTCATCATACATGCAACGATCCTTTCTTTAAAATTCACTGAAGAGCTTATTTCTGTGAGAAAGTAAAAAGAGAAAAACGCCCTATTTCTATTCTAAAGGCTATTTTTATAAACTCTCGTTTCTTTGGCACTATCTCCCTACGAGAAGAGCTGTATGTGAATCTGCTCTAAGTCCCCTCTTAGTCCGGGGTCACGGCGCAGTGTCATGTTACCATTTTGGAATCGGATGGAGCCCAGTACAAATCCTAGTCCATGAAGCGGCAAGGCCATGTGGTCCCTGCCAAGCATCAGTTCTTCAACTGTAAAGCTAGGACAATGAGAAGTGAGCAGAACAAGGTGCGTGAATGGCCTAGCCTGCAAAGACTTATCCTCACCAGGATGTAATTTAGGCAAAAAGGCAAAAGCAACTCTCTTCCCATCTTTTACAAGCTAAATGCAGATGTTGGAGCTCCTGTGAACAAAAACTACAGATTTTGATGCTTCATGCCAGCCAGAACCAAGCACCAAGTAGCCATAGGAAACATCCCCCTTAAATATTTATCCCAGTAGTTTTAGAAATAAATTTTAAAAATAAGCACTGTTTCTGAAAAATCACTTTGTGATCTTCACTCAGTTAAGCATTTGTATCTTTTGAAAGCTTAATTTTGAAGAAAATTCAATCTCCCACAGAGAATTTAAGATCTGTTCAAGCAGACAGAAAGACTGAGAAAGAAAGAATCCTATCTTGTGAGGAGGGGTGACTCCTAGGTTTATAGCCACAAACATCATTTAGATCAAGAGGCAAATCTGATGGCGGTCATAAATTACACAGCTGTAATTTAATAGTCGTGTGTGTGAAATGAATGCTTCCCAAAGCCGACCTAGCCCGTCTTGGGTATAGCCCACAGAAAAATTAATACCTAAAATATGTTTTGGGTGGTGAACTAAAAGATCCATGTTGATAATACAAGTTGTCAGATCACAGTTTTTTCAGTCATGGCTTTCTCATGCCTGGTTATTTCCACGAGATTTAGAAAAATCTGTCATTTGAGGCAGTCAGGCTAGCTGTTATCATCACATGTTGGGACCCTCCCTGGCTCGCAAGGGTCTCTGGATATTACCTGAGTTCATTTCCATGTGCAGTGGCCAGAGAATTTGCATCCCATTCCAAGAAATACAAACTTGGGCTCTGCTAGACCCCTGGCATATTACAACAGAGTAATTATGAAAATCTTACAGGATGAATGTTACTAGAACAAAGTAACACACAGCACACACCCATACACATCGCTCTCTGTGAAGGAAAGGAACATGGTGGGAAGAAAAGCTGAAACTAAAGGTATGTTTTAGGTTTTCATGATATTGGTGGGTAGTTTTTGTTTGGGGAAGGTAGTTAAGTTTGAAATGACTAAGAGCTGAACTCTTGAGGTAGTTAAAATGTGGTGGGTAGTTGCCAGCTTGAAAGAGCTCCCATGAGGACCATCTGAGCATCAAAAACAATAATGTCCGTAATAGACTGAAACACATAAAATATACCATACATAAATTCACAATACTAAAAACATACACACCCCCTTACTGGTCACCTTTGGTGAAGACCGTGGTTAGGAACCCATTACTGAGGCAACCAATAAAGAGAAAGGATGAAGCCTTTATTCAGACTTTCTTGTAAGGAACTCGTTTTCAGGATAACTACGTGACTGATCAGGTTTCTTTGTTTTTTCTTTTTTAAATAGAAGAATCACTGCTAAGAAATGAAGAATGAATAGAAATAAATGCAGGAGGGAAGATCAATTGAGACATCTCACCATTTTGCAAGGCCTGATGAAAGAGCTCATCTAGAAGCAATTCTCAAAAGCAGGCAAACCCTCTGGGGAAGTCTGTAGCAGATGGATCAGCCTAACAACACTAGAACCTCTGACCAACCTTAATGTCACCAAAAGAGACAACTGATACTACACTAAAAATACCAGTTTCCAAAAAGTGAACCTGCACCTGGTAACACTTCCAGAGCAAGCCTCTGGTTTATGGGAGATGTGTGGGAGAGGGAGGTGGGGAGAAGAACATGCAAAATGACACCATGCACCTTCCGGGCACATTCAGGCAGTCATAGGTGGATGAATGGCATCAAAAAAAAAAAGCGGGGGGGGGGGGGGAGGGCGCCTGGGTGGCTTAGTGCCTCTGAACAGGCACTCTGGCAGAGTGCCTCTGCCTTCGGCTCAGGTCATGATCTCAGGGTCCTGGGATCGAACCCTGCATCGGGTTCTCTGCCCAGCAGAAAGCCTGCTTCTCTTTCGCCCTCTGCCTGCCTCTCTGCCTACTTGTGATTTCTGTCAAATAAAATCTTGAAAAAAAAGAAGGGGAGGTGAACTGTTAACACATTAAGACAGACTAAAGAGAACTATCAGCAAATGCAACGTGTGGACCTTATCTGAACACCGATTCAAACAAATGAAGCCTCTGAGGGCATCAGTAATGGTACTAGGAATTATGGGTGTGATGACAGTAGTTATGTTAAAGAGTAAGATTTCCATTGGTTAGAGATATATCTTGAAGTCTACCTCTTGCTCCAGAGGGAGGAGGAATAAATAAAATATCGGCAATTCTGAAGCTGTACGAGAGGTATATGTGGGGGGATTCTTACACTACTCACTCTCCTTTTCCCCATGGTAGAAGATTTCTCTAACAAAAAGGGGAAAATGGCGGGAAAGTGATGGGTGTGGAAGCTGGGTCATAAGAGTTCACTGCATTATTATTTTTGTGTGTCTATCTTTAAAAATGCCTGTCAATTAAAAAAAAAAAAAAGGTGAAGACAATCCAAGGATGAATTTTTAAGGAACTCTGGGATATACTGGCCACTTGGAGGCTGACTGACCCGAGGAAAGGCATCACACCAGGAAGAGAACGTGCCAGCGTCATGTGGTGAGGGCTATACAAGCAGGTCTCACTTGCCTACAATTACCTAGACGACAACTGACATCCTAGTCACAGTCCTGACCCCCAATCACCAAGGGTGTGGTTAGCTCCTCTGCCGCTGAGCCACAGGGGTGACTGCGCCCTTACCGACCTTACCAGCGAGCGCAGCCTGCCTCTCACCTGGCTGGGGCGGGTGAGGTGGTGGCATCTGGTGGTGCATCAGAGGGTAGGGAGGGGGCTGCTGATGAGGCATCATGCCGGGGTGCCCCGCTGCTCCAAGCGGCGCCAGGCCAGGTCCTCCTGAGTGCTGGTGTGCCTGCTGAGGGTTCTGCCCGTGCTGCTGCTGTTCCATTTGCTGTCGGGCTCGCAATTCGGCATATTTCAGCTGTTCCATGTGGAAGTTCTGGCGTTCAGTAAGCAATTGCTGCCTCTGTTGTTCTAACTGTTAAGAAAAGGAAGGGGAAGAGAGATGACACCAAGAGAGCTTCTCGGGAAGGGATGACACACAGGACATCGACCCGCTCCCCGAATTCCCTGTACCACCTCACAGGTACAGAGCCACCTCACCCCCAGCAACATCCACAGTGAGAGAAGGCATCACTTCTCGAGCAGCTTATTTCCATTTGGACACCTGCTGCCAAGGTGAAGGTCTTTTCGGTGTTATGCACAAGGTGTGCCTTTCCTGTAACTTTCACCCTGTGGGGTTCCTGTTCTCTGGGGCCCCTTGGTACACATGGAATCCTGTCTGGCAGGCCTTCAGAGATGTAAAAATAGATTTCATGACTGCCCAAGTAAAACAAACCTCTCCTCTCCTTTTAATAGTCCCCCAACTACTAAAATTTCAAGTCCACACAACTTTCCCAGGTGCGCACTTCTGGATGTGATCCTTTGGTTACTATTTTAGAACTGACACAGAATTAAATCCTTGGGATAAGTGGACGTGGCCCTAGCTGCAAATACATACATTTTTCTATGTGGAGCTTTGGCAGTGCCACCGCAAATCTTAGCTTTCAAGTACCCAAAATTATACTGGGTGACACATTCACAGAATATTTTAGGTGCCTAAATAAAGATATGCATGAATCTTGGTTTGAAGAATGTAAGTATTTCAATATTCGAGATAATCTTTCTGGGATCCACATTAAAATAAAGAGAAATAAGCTATTACACGTGCCAGGAAATCCAGAAACCATATGCCTGAGAATAGTTCAGAGGATGAAGCCCACCTTAAATGCTATCAAAATTAATTTAATGCAGGCCTGGAAAAGAAAATCACCTTCAACATGAAGGAAAGTAAAAATCCAGATTTTGGAAGTAAGAAGTGTAAAGATCACAAGGAGGGTTAAGGGATCTTTTTCTTGTCAATAAGGAGCCCACCATTTCCAGTGGCAAGATCCGAGTCACTGGGAGACATTTTTAGAGTTTTTCCGTCCAAGACGGCAGACAGAAGCCACAAATGGCTCCTGAGTACTTGAAATGTGGTCAATCTGAAGTGGAATGTGTTTTAAGTACAAAACACAACCAAATTCTGAGGACTTAGCATGAAAAAAATTAATTTTTCATATTGATGTTATGTTCAAATAATATTTTGTATGTACTGAATTAAATAGGTATTACAATTTCATCTTTTTAAATGTGGTGAATAGAAAATTTTAAATTACATGTGTGGTTCACACTGTATTTCTGTTGGATAGCACTATTCCAAGGCATTAATAGATTACAAAAATATAACATTTTAGCTTTCAGGAGCAGCCAGTTCTATAGTAGATAAATACTATATACTAGCACCAGCAAAAACTGGTTGGAATATGCCTAAGAGTTAGCCTAGGATTGTGGGCTCCCAGGAGAGGGCTGTCTGAGGAGAAGACCCTGTGGAACCACGTGAGAAGCATCACTGGTTATCAGGAGTGGCAACTAGGGAGTGGCCATGGACGGGGTGCAGGAGGGTGCGAGAGTGACGAGAACAGGTATGACCAGGTGAGGAGGAGGGGGAATGGAGAGAAGAGATGGTAAAGCTATGTTCCACGCTGGCTAGCTGGCTTGCAGGGAGTCTCCCAGGGAGAAGGAGATCTTCTGAAACACGTGATTTTGTGAGTGGTTAAGGGTCATCGCAGGGTGCTGGCACAGTCCCAACAGACTGGTCTGGGCACTTTGTTTTCTAGGGAGGATGACCCGAAGAGAGTAAGCCTGGCCCGGTGTCCCTCCTCGTCTGCATAATGAGTAGGGAATTCCAAGATGTAAAAAGCAACAGAGTCCTCGGGAAGTCCAGCTCTGCAAGTCATTTAATCAGTGAGGAAGAGGCAGACTGATAAAAAAGGGATCTAAAAATTCTGAGTACAGGTCCTAGGATTTGCTTTTTCCTAACGATTCTTTCTAGGAAATTCAGGACTTTGCTGAAGTTAGACATAAGAGGCTGCCAGAAAAGGACCTCTTATCTATGTTCTTGTCAAGCCACTATTGGTCTGGATGGTTTGGCCGAAGTCCCGCAGTTATGTAAGAACTATAATTTAGGTCAAGATCTGTTTTGTCAAGAAGCTGGAAGAGATCTTCTGTCTCTGAAGGGAAATTGTAGTCTCTGCCGTTACCTGTGAGTGGTTTGGTTCTGTTTTTAAACCAAACCAGTCCTCCCTTGGGAGCTGACCTTACTCTCAAGTTATTAACCTCAGAAAGAAAAATTTGCCCAATTTGCCATGTCCACAAATGTACTAACCTTAATTACTCTATTTTTTCCTGAGCTTCACTTGTCATTTCAAAACGTGGAAGGTAATTAAAAGAAAGTAATTAGAAGAATTAAAACAGATGAGTGATTAAACGTATACACACATTCCTGAAAGAGAACCCAGTTTCAACGAAAGCTCCCATGCAGGCTGAAAAGGTCGTGTGGGGAGAGGGCAGCGCCCAGACAGCAGGCTGCGGCGTGGCTCCAAGACGGCCACCTCTGCTCTGCAGCACTCGAGGCAGAGCTGGCGGACACATCTTGGCCTCATCAAGCAACAGCCATTCCTCTCTTGCTGTGGATACCTTACTGCTGCTGAGTTCAACTGAAGATTGCATTCATTTTTTGGCAATCAGAGACAATGTAAACTGGCAGTTTTTGAGGAGAGTTCGACAGTATTGAGCATATTTTAAATACATGAAACCAGTGATTCTACATCTGGGACCCTGTCCTCGAAAATTCTATGTATGTGTCTAAGGACAAGCATTAAAGTAGTGTTTTTGATGTGCACCTGCCTGAGATACACTGAGAAAAAAAAGCAAGTTGCAGAAATATTTATTAACACAATCCTAATTCAATTAAGAAAAAAACACCTTTGTATTCACATACACACATGTTATATACACAGTGAAAGTGTCCTAGAAGACACCAAACTCTTAGGTGATTATTCCTAGAAATGAAATTGAGGGTAAGAAAGACTTTTTAATTTATTCATTTCTTTCTTTATTAAAAATTGTTCCATTACACATAATTTTTTTGTCAAAAAACAAACCGCTAGGGAGCCTGGGTGGCTCAGCCGGTAAATCGTCCACCCTCGGCTAAGAGGGTCCATGATCCCCAGCGTCCTGGAATGGAGCCCTGTATCAGCCTCCCTGCTCAGCAGGGAATCTGCTTCCCCTTCTGTCCCCTACCCCCCTGCTCATGCTCATGCGCTCTCTCTCAAATAAATAAAATCGTAAACAAAACAAAACCCACACACTGAAAAAACAAAATAAAAACCCCAACACGAAAAGCATGCAAGTCATATGCTATAGATAGCTTGATTTTCTCCTCTCCGTTTTCCATTTCCTAGAATTGTGGACAAAGTCCCAAGAGCAAAAGTGAACCGCGTATGTACGTTCACGGACACAGAATGTTAATGAACCTGTCCATTTTCTCTCATGGCTCTGATCTGGCTCAAAGGCAGCCGGTTTCACACAAAGCTGCCTGTATCCCCGCTCTGAAGCCACAGCCCGCCAGCGCATCCAGACTCGGCCTTCCTCCCCCCTTCACTGCTACTGTGTGTGCCTCAGAAGCCGAGTCCAAGCGGAACCGGAGCACAACAGGGCACTTCTCGGCACCAAGACGCCCAGCGCAGACGCAGCTGCGAAGTGCAGCCGAGCTCACACAGAGCTCTTCTCCTGGCGTCAGGGGCTCACAGCAGGGAGGAGGGTGGGAAAGTCAAAGGTGGGGGCCACCCTGCCAGCGCGGAAATACCGACTGAGACTTGAAGAAGCCTCTGACCACCTGGCCTCACAGCTAAGTAAAAATCACACCCCTTCCTTTGAAACGCAAGGGGTCAGTGACCAGACATCCGTTTACAAAAACCAAGTCCCAAACAGAACCCTCCATTCCTCCTGGCCCCTGTGCAAAAGAGACCACAACTGCATCCCGCGGTTTCCTGCGCTTTGGGAGGTGAAACCCACGGGGCAGCCGCACATCGTGGCGACGGGTCACCCTATCTTCTTGCCTTGTGCCTGCTTCCTGAGGCCGGGGCTTCTGGATTTAGAACTAAACCTACAACTGAGCACAGCTCTCTTCAGCTCAGCTGAAGCTACCCCTCCCATGATGGCACGTGTCCAGGACGTTCCGTGATGGGGCTGGCGGCATCGAGATGCGTTACCCCAAGTCCAGAGAACACCAAGTGCAACGTACTTCTCCTGGGGCAGCACGAACTTCACTTCCTGGCTTTTTGTTCTTTCTTCCCTAATGTGTCCTAACGTACAACAAACTTTCCTGAACCTACGTCCCGTGGGTGATAAGATCCTATTAACCTGAACATGACAGTTTCTCCCTGGTCCAGGCCATCGTCATCGCGTGTGGGCTAGTTTATCAGCCCTGCCACCGCGTCCCCTTGCCGAGCCCTGCTGCTTTGTCATTGCCTCCCTACAACACAGCCGGCACATGGATCCCTGCGAAATTGTAAGGAAGATCATACCAGCCTTCTGCGTTTACTCTTTTTATGGAACGCATACAACTAGCTCTGTAGTTTCCCCACACTTTAATCAGAGTAAAATGAAAAGCCTCTGGATGGCTTACAGTGACTTCCGTGATCAGGTCACCAAATCCCTGACTTTATCCTCTCACCTCCTCCTCACTTGTGCTCCAGCCCAACCAGTTCCCAAACATGCCCCTGCCTCAGAGCCTCTGCACTGTCGCTAGGCCTCCAAGCTCCTCAGGAAGGCCTACTCAGAGGACACCACGGGGCAAAGTGCGCTCTCCCCTCGCCCCTCCCCGGCCTGGAACAGACAGTTGTGTATGCATACACACACAGCGCACACATTTCCTAACGCCCTGCGTGAATTATTTCAAGCTCCGCCAAGGCAAAGAGTTTGGATGGGTTTCATTCACCCGTGTATCCCCAGTACCGTACGCATGTCTAGAACAAAACAGGTGCTTAATAAGTATCTGCGGGGCGAGCAAATGACCTTAATCTTACATCACCTATGCGGCATAAGCCCTCAGCTCCAGGCAGGCTGACTCTTCAGTCTCCTCTGAAATCATGTCTTTCTCTGCATGTTCTGGATTTAGGCCTTTTTAATAGCTCAGATCAGCCCCTCCTCCACTAGGACGTTCTCCTTGGTAATCTCCGCCAACCATGGCTGAACCCCCTCAGGATCCCCCTCTCCTCTGGATTTCCACTGCCCCATCGGCTCGCAGTAGGTAGTGTCTCTACGTCTCAATGTCTCTTTCACCCTCTAACCTCCTTGAGGACGTGGAATCCCAGGATTCCCACGATGTCGCTCTTTACTGAATGTATTCAATTTCTACACCTAGCCAAACGACCTGTAGAAGTTCAGAGAGCATTTAGCTCACCAGATCATGGCTATCAAATTATATATTTTTTAATCCAAATGGGAATGCTTTCGACAGGGCCCAAGCCCCCTAGTTCTCTCCAGGTGGCTCCATTCCCCAACATAACCCGTGCCCGAAACCTGTTCTCCGGACTGATGTGCGCTGTCCACCTGGCATGGAAGGCTGCTCAGGCGGGCAGACCTTCTGAGTTATGAACCCAGCACAAGCTCAGCATCCTCATCCCAACTAGAGTCAATTCCTTTTTTTTTCTTTGAGATTTTATTCATCTATTTGAGAGAGAAAGAGAGCACAAGTAGGCAGAGAGGCAGGCAGAGAGAGAGGGGGAAGCAGGCTCACCGCCAAGCAGAGAGCCCAACACAGGGCTCGATCCCAGGACCCTGAGATCATGATGTGAGCTGGAGGCAGAAGCTTTAACCCACTGAGCCACCCAGGCGCCCCGAGAGTCAATACTCTTTTATCATGTCATTTCCTGGATGGGCTCTATACATTTCATAACTGCCTTCCTCCAACACCAGCACTTCGTGAGAGTGTAACAGTATCTTCTGAGCTCTAATTACAGCTGTATGCATAGTATCTATAAAACATTAACATTTATGTCCTTTGTTCTTAATTACTACATACTTAAAGACTCAAGAGAACTGATTTTAACTTATTAAGAGAAAAAAACAAAGTTCATATCTGATTCTTTTTTTTTTTAAAGTAGGCTCTACACCCAGTATGGAGCCCAACATGGGGCTTGAACTTACAGCCCTGAGACCAAGACCTGAACTAAGATCAGAAGTCGGATGCTTAACCAGCTGAACCACCCAGGTGCTCCTATATCTGATTCTTAAAGTCTAAGAATAGATTTTGACATCTACCGCTATATAAATGAAACCAAATGTTTAATTCAAAAAAAGTATGTCTTGAAGCAGGTGGATAAAAGTATGTCTTAAAGTGAACTGAGGCAGGGGTGCCTGGGTGGCTCAGTCATTAAGTGTCTACGTTCGGCCCAGGTCATGATCCCAGGGTCCAGGGATCGAGCCCTGTGCCAGGCTCCCTGCTTAGCGGGGAGTCTGTTTCTCCTTCTGCCTCTGCCCCTCCCCCCATGAGCCCATGCTGTGGCGCTCTCAAATAAATAAATAAAATCTCTAAAAAATAAAAAATAAAGTGAACTGAGGCAATGCGGTGGGCAGAGGAACAGCAGGTGGTGAGTGCAAGGCTCTGTTCCTGGCTGACCTGGACTTTCTGTTCTCGGTGATAAAACCTTGCGTATCTCAGGGGCACCTGGGTGGCTTGGTCCTTAAGCGTCTGCCTTTAGCTCAGGTCATGGTCCCAGGGTCCTGGGATGGAGCCCCAGATGGGGCTCCCTGCTCGGCGGGGAGCCTGCTTCTCCCTTTCCAGTTCCCCCTGCTTGTGTTCCCTCTCTCGCTATCTGTCAAGAATAAATAAAACCTTTAAAACAAAAAAAAACCTTGCATATCTCAGAGTCTCTTGGTTATAAGGAGTTGAGAATGGTTCATTTCTTTATAAAGTGTTAGAATGTATAGAGCTGAACAAACACAGGCTTAGTACTTGGTTCTGTCCCTTCCAGACTGTGATCGCAGGTGCGTAACATTCTCTGTCCAAGCTCTAGTCTCTCCATCCGTAAGAGAGGTGAGCAAAGATACTGCCTCATGTGTCCATCCAGCATCACCGCTGGATTCCTGTCCAAGGAGATTCAAAGCAATCAGTATTTTCTTGCTAATGGCTTCCTCATAGATTTGAGAGATTAAATAAGAAAATCCACGTAAAGTGGTTTAGCACAGTGACTGGTCCGATAAATGTTTATAAAGCCAACAAAGGCTCACAAATAATGAGAATTTAATATATAACCACTGGTTACTAGTGTGTCTGAAGAAAGGGAGGCGTGTAAATGTTTACTGAGCACCTACTGTGTGTCAGAGGCACCGTACTAGGCACATGGCACACTTCTCCCATTCAACTCCCGTCACAGTCCCGCGCTGAAATCACTGGTTAGGAAAGCAGCCACAGCTTTGCCTGCCCATATGGAAGGACAGGAGAGCCGGGCCCGGTGCAGAAAGAAAGGTTATGCCAGCACTGTGCGCAACACGAATGGGAGCTATTCTCAATTTCGCACGACTCTGGTTCTGAGAGTGAGCCTCCGAGCCGGCCTCCACGCTCCCACTTCCTGGTATTTACACCTTCTGCCTCCCTGAACCATGTCTAACCCCCAAACCCGGTCACAGGACCACAGTTGGTCTGGGTGACTGAGAACACAGCAAAGTGAAGGAATAAAGCCTTGGAAGTTTAGGGGACAAGCAACAGGGTGGCTTCCACTCCGGGTGCTCGTTCACATTCTTACTCTTTTTAATCACCCGCCCTGGGAGAGCCCCCTCATGAACGGCACCCCGGAAAGGCTCGTGTGGGAGGAGCTGAGGCCCCAGCCCTGCTGAACCCAGGGAGCCTGCACCCTCGTAAAGCCCCGTGCCTGAGCCGCCGAGCCAAGGTGCCTGCCTGGCTCCCCACCCCCAGAAGCCACGGGACACCTGGTTTTCTGTTTCGGCCACTAACCTTTGGAGTGACTTTTCCACAGCAGGAAATAACACAGCCGTGTTACAGACGGCCAGCAGCTAGGGCGTGGGACTGTCCCACACAAAGGGTTTTCCTGTCCAAATGCTGACTGAGAGAAGGCAGGCTGCCCACCAAAGGCTTTGAGCAGAGCAACCTGATGGGGTGCAGGTATTCCCAACATTTTCAGTTGTGCTGTTTTATTCAGAGACTAGTCTCTAAAATGTTTTATGGGCTCTGATCAGAATAACAACAACAAAAAATTCAAGTAGGAAAACCACAGTGCAGTTCTGTAATTTGAGGTAGTAACTGTTATAAATCCATAGCAGGAGGGAAATTTGTTTACCTGTCTTCGCCACTCAACTAAGGGGCAGACTCCCCCTTCCCCTTCCCTAGCTTCTGACACTGATGCCGGTGTATACGTACTCAGTAGTCACTGAAACGTGCCCACAACGGGCCGGTTCTGTTTACAAAGACACTCGACCGATTCTGCGCTTGAAGGGCCTACACTCCGGAAGGGGAGATGGACAGGTGAGTCAGCAACTACAACACACAGCGTAGTGCTCTGTCAGGCTGCCACGGTCGCAGAGGGGGTGGGCAGGTCACCCAGAGGGCCAGGGCTGAGGAAGGGGGCTTTGCAGGAGGAGGAGCAGAATGCACACGGGTGGCATAGAGAACAAGAAGGCCAGCATCATGGGGCGTGGTGTGGCTCGTACACACTGGGCGATGGAGAGGAGACCGGGCTGGCCAGCGGCTCCCAAGGAAGGAGAGAGCCAGTGGTGGGAGCCATGCTTACAGGGTCAAGGAACTGGGGACGGGCTGGGGAAGGATGTGGGTAGAGAGTTACTGAAGCAGCCTTGACACCCTCCAGGGCCAGGATGCCAGTCGAAGTGGCAGAGCTGGTCTCAGGACAAAATGAAAATGGGCTGTTTATGACAGTTACTGGGCTACTCATCCTGAAGAATCTGCCAGAGGATGTGATTGGACTGACCACCAAGAAACAGCTAAATAAATACAAAAAAGTCTTTAAAATTAGAATGCCTCTGGGATAATTTAAAGGTTCTACCACTTGGATATCAGTTTCTCATATACAGATAAAAAAGTTAAAATAATCAGAGAGCACAAGTCCTAACTAAATCCTCTAATTCAGTCCACTGCTTAGAAAGTTACCAACTCCTGGGGTGCCTGAGTGGCTTAGTCGGTTAAGTGTCTGCCTTTGGCTTGGGTCATGATCCCGGGGTCCTGGGATCAAGCCCTGCATCGGGCTCCCTGCTCAGTGGGGAGACTGCTTCTCCCTCTCCTTCTGTCCCTACCCCTTGGTTGTGCTCTCTCTCTCAAACAAATAAAATCTTAAGAAAAAAAGAAAGAAAGAAAGAAAAAGAAAAGTTATCAATCTCTCTTCTAGTCAACTCATGAAAAAAAAATTCTCCAAAATTTACCTTGAATGACCAACTGTTCCCTTGGCCTCTACGTTTCTTACTTTTTGTTGCCTCCTTCCTCAGTTTTGGTCTTTTTCATAATTCTCTTGACCCTGTTTGGGCTACATCTTTCTCTCACAAATGTCTGCCCCCACCCATGCTGCTTCAGAGCTCAGTAAGGGCCTAGGCCAACCTGTCCTCCACTGTGCAGGGAAGGGCAGGAAGACTGAGAGTCCAAAGTTGGACCAGAGGAGGGTTCGGTTAAAAGGGGTCACAGGAACAAAGCTCCTAACTCAAAGAGATTAACTCCTACTTTTTGATATCTGTATTGAGGAAGACAGGAAATCAAGAAAATGCTTAAATCAGACAATGGATCTATATGAATTCTACTTTACTGGTAACAAGACATAAAAGAAATCTGAGATCTAACTTCTGTAGAGAGAAGAATTTTATACCATCATGCATCTGGAAAGCTGAGAGGTATAAACCTGAAATTTAAATCATTAGTTTTAGAATAAGAACAGAGATCCTTCTGTTCATCATCAATGACTGAGAACCCTTTTGAGAGGGCAAAGCAAACAAGGAGAAAGGACCAACAGGGTAGGCTACCACTCATCTAACTTGTGGTTTACGGAAGGTGGTCAGCACTTCCTGGTTAGAAAGCCACCAGAACCGTCCCTTTACTTACAGCCTCCTTCTCTCTGTCCATGATGGTTTCCAGCTCCTCAAAATGTCGAAGTTTGATCTCCAACTTCTTCATCTGTGTCTCAACCAGCAGGGCCACCAGAGACTTGATCTTTCTCTCCTCCACAGCAGCCAGGTGCTAAGTGTAAAAGATCATTCCAATTATTTAGGTAAACATTTGTTTAAAATAGAGCAACAAAATGCTGAAGTTGCTATTCAAAGTAGGGATTACAGAATTAAGAATGGTATCCTAGATCCCTCCTTTGCTATGTCTCTACTAAACATCTACTTCAATTTAAAATAGCTTGCTGAATTTCTGGTCCTTATAGGTATAAATAACTCTTTCAAAAGGTTAAAAAAACACCAGGAGTAAACTCCTCTCAAAAAGAGCCCACCACGAAGGGACCGTTTAACCAGGACCCTGATGGGCAAAGAGAAGGACACAAGTAGCCTGGAGTACACCTCCCCATCTGCCACCCACTTACCCTTACCCTCACCCCTCTACTCCACGCCTCCCCTCACTATCCTTCCCTCCTTAGCGACTGTCCAGGGACAGCTAAGCAGTGGCTTCCCCCCACACCCAACACTCAGAGGTAAAGCCTCTGCTTTCTCTCTAGTGAGTGGGACTGGGTTTGGAAAGGAGGGTGTGAACAATATTCCCCACCAAGTTTGAGGACAGGATCTGGAACAAGAGAAACACATACAGTACAGGACAAGGAGTTACTCTGGAAGAATGTGCTACTCGCCTGCCACAGGATGGACGATGAGCCCTAGTCACACTTCTTGCCTACTTAGCAGGACACAGAGGAAGGCACCATATTACACAAAGAAGACGAGGGGCCCCTATCTCACCGTGACACTGTGACTACCTGTATCTGGCCAGGGGTCAATCGCACCTTCCCCAGACACCATCCAAGAGCGGTGCCAACAAACTCCCAACACTGTTCTGAATTCACTTTTGTTATATCTGCTGAATTTATGTCCTCATCTTTCTTTTGCACAAGTGAGAAGAAACATGGAGCAGCTGTCTTATTGATCTCTGTTTCATAGAGAATCTAGAAGGACCTAATATGCAGGAGGCATTTAACATAGGCTTTGGGGAGCTAACTTAAGAGACAACACTTAAATGAGAGTCTTTTTTTTTTTTTTTAAAGATTTTATTTATTTGACACAGAGAAACACAGTGAGAGCGGGAACACAAGCAGAGGGAATGGGAGAGGGAGAAGCAGGCTTCCCACCCGAGCAGGGAGCCCGATGTGGGGCTCAATCCCAGGACCCTGGGATCATGAACTGAGCTGAAGGCAGACGCTTAACAACTGAGCCATCCAGGCGGCCCTTAAATGAAAGTCTTATTTGTCACTCTTTTATAGTTAGAAAGAGAAACGCAGTTTTATATCATAGAGATCCATCTACAGGAAGATGTAGGAGTATAAGCAAAAGGTGACAATGAGCAGGTTATATGAACAAAACTATAGCTGTTGATGAAGTGTTTGCCTCCCTAACCACACTCTGAGCTATAGATCAGTAACAAGTTTAAATAAAGATTACATGATCCTAAGCCTGCTATCATTGTATAGTGTTCTGCCATTTGTATTTCTGAACAAGATATATGGCACAACAAAAAATCAGAAGTTCATAAGCAGGCGTCACATGAGAAGCAGGTCCCACTTCACGTGTTATCGCCTCGCCATCAGTAACCCCACCTTTGGAGAAGACTCATGTTATCAGTTCCCAGATCTATTTCTAAGAGAGTAGAACCTGTAGAACTCTGATGGCTATGGCAGAAAATGCTCTTATTTGATTGAGAATTATCCAGGAAGTCGGGGACATCCCAATGTACTATCACATCGACATGCCAAACTCTTTCCTCCCAAAACCTGAGGATCAAGAGTTTTCAAACAGAAAGGACCACCAATTAACAAGAAAATAAAAATTTGAAAAATACACAGTAAGGAACAACTCTGGAAATTTAAGACCAATTTAAGAAACAGAGTGAAACCCTACAAGTTTCCAGAAAGGCAAACAAATAATAAAGTAGGTTACAAATGAATTCAGACTGCATCAGGCTTTTCTCAAAAACAAAACCAAGTTTTTTAAAACGATGGTAAAAAAACCCTCCAAATTCTGAGGGAAAATGCATTTCAATTTAGAATTTCAAGTACAGCAACTTAAATGAATTAAGTGTGGGCATAGGACACACTTATCTGAAATCAAGGACTCAAAAAAGTTTACATCCAGGGCACCTGGGTGGCTCAGCTGGTTAAGTGCCTGCCTTTGGCTCAGGTCATGATCTCAGGGTCCTGGGATGGAGCCCTGAGTCGGACTCCCTGCTCAGCAGAGAATCTGCTTCTCCCTCTCCCTTTGCGTCTCCTCCCTGGTCGTGCTCTCTCTCTCTAATAAATAAAATCTTAAAAAAAAAAAAAAAAGTTTAATTCCTACACCTGCTTTTGAAGGATACGGTCCAGTTTCATGTAAAACCAGAAAAAGGCAAAGACATGAGATCCAGTCGTCACAGACTTAACCTATGAAAGAAGCCCTAAGTCCACAGTGGGTCATCGATAGGCCAAAAGCAAACAGAAACAAATGAAATAAGACTGGCAAGGTGCTGATTACCAAAGCTGCTGGTGGATACACAAAGAGTCATTATACTATTCTATTTCTATATACATTCTAACAGTTCTATAATAAAGTTTAAAAGGGGGTGGTGGGTGGGTTAATAACTGGTGCCATGACAACTGGATATCCAAAGGCAAAACAATGAATTTGGACCCTATCTCCTATCATGTACAAAAAGTTAATTCAGTAGGTCAAAGATCTAAAAGTAAGAGCTAACATTAAAAACTCTGAGAAGAGGAATACCTGGGTGGCTTGGCTTGTTAAGCAACTGACTCTTGGTTTTTCACCTCATGTCATGATTTCAGGGTCGTGAGATCGAGCCCCGCACTGGGCTCTGTGCTGAGCATGGAACCTGATTAAGATTCATTCTCTCCCTCTGCCCCTCCCACAGGACAAAAAAAAAAAAAAAAAAAAATCTGAGAAGAAAAAACAGGAGTAAATCTAAATGATCTTGGGGGTGCAGTAAAAGATTTCATAGACGTGACACCACAATCCTAAGTGCTAAAGGGAAGATTGAGACGTTGGACTTCATCAAAATTAAAAACATCTCTGCTTCAAAAGACCCCAACAAGAAGGCGAAAAGACAGCTCACAGACTGTGGGGAAATCTTTGCAAATCATATGTGTGATGAGAGATTTGTGCCCAGTTTATAAAGAACTCTTTGCAACTCATGCCTGTGGATGGAGAGAAGCTCGCAGAGATGCGGGGGACTTCAAATACAAGCTGGTCAACATCCAAGACACTTGGGGGAATTTTGAAGATGCAGACGATGGGAAGCCAAGGAGTCGGGTTCAAGGAAAGAAAGAAATTCTTGCAAACTCCCTTCTGAAGTGATAAAGACTCCTTCAAAATCCCAATCTTAAGTTCTGCAAAGTCACAGCCAAGGATCAGGGGTGGTCCTGGAGGAGAAGGACCAAACTGCCATCTACAAGGACCACCTAGCTTCACCTCAGCCCACGCCCCTTCTCAGGTCTGTGAACACCACAGAGGAAGGCTGAATCGTATAGAGAGACGACATCATCACCTGGGGCCTCTAAATTTTATGTATATATAAAACACTTTTTTTCTTTTTATTCAGAGAATCTAAATTTTTATACATATCTGGCATTCAATCAAAACAGCAGATCCACAGATGGCACAGACATTGGACTTAGCAGGCAAGAACATTAAAATATGTTAAGATCACTCACTATGTGTAAGAAAATGTAGGAAAATATGGATAAGAAGAGAATTTCAATATATTTAGAATTTATATAAGAACCAATATACACCTGATTGAAATTATGATTAAAATACATGATGACTGAAATAGTAACTCAAAGATTAGGTTTAAAAGCAGATTTGTCTAATGAACTGAAAGATAGGTCAACAGAAAACATTCAAACTGTATGAAAGAAAAAGAATAAAATGAAACAAAACCAAACCCCACAACCAAGCATAAGAGACATGAGAAACATTTCTATAGATGGGATCACAGGAGAGGACAGAAAATGAGGTAGAAGCAACAGAGGACACTTGAAGAACACAAGTTTGAGCTGTGAAAGCCCAGTTATGGAGAAAAGGAAGTCTTTTCCTTATGATTTTCTTAACATTTTCTTTTCTCTAGCCTACTTTAAGAATACAGTATATGATATATATAATGTACACGTGTGTTAATGGTTTGTTATTGGTAAGTCTTCTGGTCAACAGCAGGCTATTAGTTCGGTTTTGGGCGAAGCAAAGTTATATGCTGGTTTTCGACCATGAGGAGGGTTAGTGCCTCTAACCTCGACATTGTTCAAGTGTCAACTGTATTCAACAAGGTAATGGGTGACAATTTCCCAAAACAGATCAAACAGATAAACATACAGATTCAAGCTTAGCAAACCCAAAGGACAGAAAATGCAACAACAAAAATCATATCAAGGTACACTACAGAGTACTAAAACCAAAAAGATAATCTGAAAAGTATCCAAAGGGGGGGGGGGTGGCACAGCATCTTCAATCACCTCCAACGGCACAACAATGAGGCTTACTTACATTTGGTTTACTAATAGCTAAGCTGAAAATGGAATGGGCCGTTTTTTTTTTTTTTTACATTAGTGAAAGAAAATAACCACCAAACTTGAATTCTGTACCCACTAAAAATACACTTCAAAAAGGAAGATGAAATCAAGATCTTTTAAGAGAAACAAGAAAGAAGTCATTGCCAGTAGGCTTGCACAGAAAGTTCTCAAGAGTTCTTGAAACAGGAGGAAAGTAACCTATTTCATCAAAGAAAACACTGCAGTGTAGAAATGAAGTGAGAAACAGTGGACAGGAAAAAGCACTAAGGTTCTCCCATTACTGAAGAAGTGGTAAGAACACTTCGGATTAAACTGCTACAACTCAAAGATGCATTCTAAAATCACTAGAAACAACACTGAAAGTGTAACAAAAGTCTATGGAATTAACAAGATCATAGAGGAGAAAACAGAATAAAAAAATACTAATTAAAAATAAGATGTTACTATTGGAGGAAACTGGTGAGTGGTCCACAGGATTGCTCTGTAATATCAAGTTCTGCAACTTCTGCGAACTACAGTTATTTTATTTTTTAAAGATTTTATTTATCTGAGGGGTGCCTGGGTGGCTCAGTGAGTTAAAGCCTCTGCCTTCAGCTCAGGTTATGATTTCAGGGTCCTGGGATCAAGCCCCGCTCAGCGGGAAGTCTGCCTCCCCTTCTCCCTCTGCCTGCTTGTGATCTCTCTCTCTGTCAAATAAATAAATAAAATAAAATTAAAAAAAGATTTTTTTTATTTGAGAGAGAGCGAACACGAGCATGGGGGACGAGCAGAGGGAGAGGGAGAATCAGACTCCCCACTAAGCAGGGAGCCTTCTGCGGGGCTCGATCCCAGGTCCCCGGGATCATAACCTGAGCAGAAGTCAGATGCTTAACCAACTAAGCCAGGTGCCCCAAACAATAGTTATTTTCAAACAAAAGTGGGAAGAAAAATGAAAAAGCCTGTTCAAGGCTACACAGCTTCATGCGGCAGAAAAGGGATTAAAAATCTCGTTAAAGACACTTGGATGTGACTAGATCAAAAGCTTTTGCATAGCAAAGGAAACAGTCAACAAAACCAAAAGAAAACTGACAGAATGGAAGAAGATATTCACAAATGACCTATCAGATAAAGGGCTAATATCCAAAATCTATAAAGAACTTCTCGAACTCAACACCCAAAGAACAAATAATCCAATCAAGAAATGGGCAGAAGACATAAACAGACATTTCAGCAAAGAAGACATCCAAATGGCCAACAGACACATGAAAAAGTGATCAACATCACTTGACATCAGGGAAATACAAATCAAAACCACAGTGAGATACCAACTCACACCAGTCAGAATGGCTAAAATTAGCAAGTCAGGAAACAACAGATGTTGGCGAGGATGTGGAGAAAGGAGAACCCTCCTACACTGTTGGTGGGAATGCAAGCTGGTGCAGCCACTCTGGCAAACAGTATGGAGGTTCCTCAAAACATTGAAAATAGAGCTACCCTACAACGCAGCAAGGGTAAAAGGGTATTTACCCTAAAGATGTAGTGATCTGAAGGGGCACATGTACCTGAATATTTATAGCAGCAATGTCCACAACAGACAAAGTATAGAAAGAACCTAGATGTCCACCCACAGATGAATGGATAAAGAAGATGTGGTATGTGTGTGTGTACACACACACACACACACACATACACACACACACACAGGAATACTATGCAACCATCAAAAGAAATGAAATCTTGCCATTCATAACAACATGGATGAAACTGGAGGGTATCATGCTATGTGAAATAAGTCAATTAGAGAAAAACAATTATCATATGATCTCTCCGATATGAGGAATTTGAGAGGCAGGGCAGGGGGTCATGTGAGGTAGGGAGAAAAAAATGAAACAAGATGGGATCAGGAGGGAGACAAACCATAAGGGACTCTTAATCTCACGAAACAAACTGAGGGTTGCTGGGGGGTGGGTGGGGAGGGTTGGGTGGCTGGATTATGGACACTGGGGAGGGATGTGCTATGGTGAGTGCTGTGAAATGTGTAAGCCTGATGATTCACAGACCTGTACCCCTGGGGCAGACCTGTACATTTTATGTTAATAAAAAAAATGTTAAAAAAAAAAAAGACTCTCTGATGTGAGATACACAGTCTGAGGTAGGAGAGGTACTAACAGTGGATATCTAGGCAAAGTTATTTGCTACTTTATGCATTAAGCGTGGTTTAATTATGCTGAGAATTTAAGCTGGACCAGTGTCAGCCCTTACTCAGATATTCTTAGAGTGGTCTTTAATAGTTGCCTGTATACTTGCCTCGTCTCCTTTTACACTCCAATTCCTGTGAATTACTTGTCTCTTGATATGCCGCATCACACAGAGGTTAATAAAAGGCAAGAAAGGGCAGGCCAGAGTGCTTACTGCCTGTTCAGGAATACCTTGGAGATAATGGAGGTACACTTCCAGACCACCCAATAAAGCGAGTATCGAAACAAAGCAAGTCAAATCCATTTTTTGGTTTCCCCAGAGCATATAAAAGTTATGTTTATACTACCGCGCAAAGTCTATTAAGTATGGAATAGCATCATGCCTCAAAAAAATGTAGATACCTTAATTAAAAAATACTTTTGTGGCTAAAAAATAATAACCACCATTTGAGCTTTCAGCAAACGGTAATCACTGATCACAAATCACTGTAAGAAATTCAATAATGAATACGTTGGAAATATTGAAGAAATCCCCAAAATGTGATACAGATGAGAAGTAAGCAAATACTATTGGAAAAATGGCACTGACAGACTTGATCAACTCAGAACTGCCACTGACCTTCAATTTGTAAAAAACTGCAGAAGGTGTGAAGCACAATAAAACGATGTTCACGTAACCATGGGCTAGAAGTCAGCCTGCCTGTGCCTGTTTCCTCAGCTGTGACTCGGGAAAACAACTGCACCCACATCAGAGTGGAAGTGAGCACACACACAACATACGGAGAACCGTGACCGGAAGGAACACAGTGGGGGACGCGTACTTGTGAGCTAATACTGCTGACACCCTGGGAGCCCATTTTGTGGGAAGACCCTCTTCTACCTGCATTGGACCACTTCCAATATGTCTTTTAAAACTCAGCATCAGGCATCACTTCCTCTGGGCAGCTTCCCTGCATCACGGCTCCCACGGCCTCCCTGACAATACATACTGCGCTGTGTTTTATCGATTCACCTGACTTGCATTACCCAGGGCCAAGGCCTGGGGAGAAAGCCCCATGTTTTACATGCTTGGCAATTTAAGAAAGGGAGGCAATGAGGACATGAGGTGGAGAGCAGAGAGAACAGGGAAAAGAGGCAGCCTGTATCAAAAACCCAGAATTCACTTGTGCTCAAGGTTAGAAAAAACACCAGAAATCTCTACAACTGAACATGGGCGCTTTGTGGGGTAAAAGATGAAAAACCCATGGCCTTCAAACTAAAGAGACAAATGAGTGAAAGACTCGGGGAAGGAAAAAACAAAAACCTCAATCTCTAAATTTTATGGCAATTTGCATACGACTAAAGATTTATAGAATTATTCAGTCTCACCTCTACTTAAAGAGAAAATTTGAATAGGTATCAAAATTACCCCATATCACATGTAAGACTGTTGACTGGTGAGCTTGATAACATTTGGATGTTGAGTGGAAACAGGAGAAAAGAATTAATGTTCCACATCCAATTTGGCTTTTTTCATATTTTGGGTCTTAATAATGTTTATTTATATATCAGCTTTTTCTTTATACAATTATTAAAGCCAAATCACTGCAGCTTTTCTCCCATTCCATCCTGCAATCCTTATTTGTAAGAGGAGAAATGCAATAGTAGGTTTCTCGGAAAGAAATGGCCTGGTCCTTTGCATTGCCTCACCTTCGGACCTTGGCGACTGCACCCTAACAGTTGTGGTAACATGTCATTTCCTGATCTCCTGCATTTCTAGATCTAGGAGAAGAGCCTCCTTTTTGATGTAACTTCTATGACTATCCTTATTTTTACTGGTACAAGCTTTTACACCTGGGAGAAGGCAAGAACGTGGTATGCTTCACAGAAAAGCATATGTCCTGCTACCAAGACTCCTAAGAAATTATGCTACTTTACAGATTTGGTGACATACGTGTACTGAGTCAATCAAGCAGAAGTCACAAAGGCTTACTAGAAGTAGATACTACAGGAAATTACAAAGCCTTCACAGGGCCTTGAAGTGATTAGATAAATGTTGCGAAGCACTAGAGAGGAGTTGTTAATGAATCCAAATATGACTTGTGTCTGCCTAAAAAAAAAAATCTGAGAAGGTAAAAGTCAGAGTTAACTGTTGAAATGCATTACTGGACTAGGGGAGGAATACTGGGGCTAATTATGCACTTATAACATTCTAAGACATCATGCTATATTTTCATGCTACTTCTTTTACTTCTAATAATAACCTGCTGGAAAAGAAATTTTTTTTTTTTTTTTTTTTTTTATTAGCGAGCGAGAGACTGAGAATGAGAGGGGAGAAAGTCAGAGGGAGAAGCAGACTTCCCGCAGAGCCGGGAGTCCGATATGGGACTCGATCCCGGGACTCCGGGATCATGACCTGAGCCGAAGGCAGTTGCTCAACCAACTGAGCCACCCAGGCGCCCAGAAATTTTTATATATAGAAAGAAACTGAAGATTGGAAAAGTTAATGATCTTACCAATGGTCACAGTTAACTGGGAATTGAACTATACTCTGAAGAGCGCCTAGAAACAAAACTGACCAATAAGAAAGGCGACCCATGACGATGGGGAGGAATGAATTGTATTAGATGTTTCCTTCTTTCTTCTGTTCTTTATTTTTTCAAAATTAGAAACTTAAATCACAGACATACTAAGAAACAAAAAACAAAAACAAAAAAAGGGTATTTTTTTTTGAGCTAGCTATTGGGTTTTTCATTGTAAAATGTTTGAAAACATTTTCATTAGAATGGATAATTTTATCAGATTATGTCTCTGCATTGGTTGAACCAGCCAGACTCCCAGTCTGCAGATCTGGATTTTGGTCTTGGTTCTACAACTAGTCACCTAACTTTGGGCTTCTCATTAACCTCTGTGTGTTTGTTTCCACATCTGTGAGATGAAAGAGTTCCCAAGAAGCTAAAAAAAAACCCAAAAACCCAAAAAACCAAAACAAAAAACAAAAACTAAAAAATCATCTGTGACATTAGAGAGGAAACATCTTTGTTATTAGGGATTAAATGTCTATTAAAGCAGTAATCCATCTATAACATAACTTGTGTAAAAATCAAATACACAGAAGTAGAATAACATGTATTGTGTGTGTAAGAGTTTCATTCCAATATACAATATATGAAATTGTATATAATCACTAATTAGATTTCACTTGATACTGACCCTTAAAGTTACATTTCCAGCATTCTATATCTGTTCTTTGGTTTAGTTTTTTTTCCTTCACAACTAACTGTATATCCTGATGGCTCAACCAAAACATGAGTCTCAAGATGAGTGGGCTGACTGCAAGTTCCTAAGAGGCAGGCACCATCCATATCTCTTTGGGACCAAATAACCCCACCATTGTAGTAGAGTCTAGCACATAACGGATTCTCAGATACTGGTTTAGTGAATAATCAAAATATGGCACTTCCCAGCTTACAGAATGTTTTTTAAATATTTGATTCTTATAATAATAATCTTATCAGAAAGGCAGATCAGAAAGGATTTCTGATTCAAACAAAATGATACAGGGTCAGAAAATTTAGTTGCCTCAGGTTAAGAGACGAGTAAATGGCAAAGCTGGAATTAAAAAAATTTGAAATGCTATGGCCTTTTATAGTTATCTACAAGTGTCTGTTTAGAACTGGTATCTTAGTGGGTATTTTCCCAGGGAATTCTTAGAAGAGATTTATTGTAGATTAAAGATGGCCACAAAGTCACTGGCCGCCTTTCCATGAGGAGGAGGGTCTATAATGTCTCTTCTGGAATCAAGGCAGGCAGCTCTCTAACTGCCTTGCCCAAGAGAAAACAGTGGTGCCATTTTCCATCTTGGGAACTTTATGCCATTTTCCATGCTTGGGAACTTTATGTCCCATCCCTTAGAACATTCCTTCTGGGAGTCCTCAGCTGCCACGTAAGTAGGATTCAGCTGCTCCAGAGACTGTAAGGAAAGACTATGAGACTGTATGAAGAGGGAACAGGGTCCAGACACCCTTGCCAAAGATTAGCACTTGAAGGGATCTGTCTCAGACTCTCCAGATGAACCTCTCCATGAGGTGAGTACCACTACAATTCAACTAATCACCTCGTTGAACAGAACTGCATAGGTGTTTAGGGCTCAAATTCTGCAAAATCATGTGATCCAACAAAATGGCTGTTTGGTTTCTTTTTTCTAACTACTAAGTCTTGCTTTGGGAAGAGAAATTTGGTATTTGGAAATGGGGTGCTGTTTTATCAAAAACTTTCAGTGTGGGTTTAGATCATGCACTGGGCTAGGCTAAAAAGAGCTCAAGAAAACCACTGGCGAGAGCTTTAAGACAGAGAGGGAAAGGTTACTGGAGGTTGGAGAGAAGTCAATCTTTCTTATATAACAGCACAAAGTCTGGAAACATAGTCACTTCTAGTGATGTGGACAGTAGAAATGATCATTAATGACCGTGTGGATCTGGCTGGAGTGATTTCCAGGCAAAACACAAACATCCTTTAGGTAATTTACTACAAGCAGCCAGAAAAGAAAGGAACCAAAGAAAGAACTACTCAGTTTCCAGATCATCATTATTGGAGTCAGAAATCTCAAAGACAACTGAGAGCAAACAGAGCAGGATTTGAAAAAAAGAATGGTTTCTCATCTCTACTTGCTCCCAGCAAAGATTTGAAACTAGAAAATGGCTTCAGGACAAAGATAAAACCCAGAGCACTACCACTTGATCGAGACAGAGTAAACAGCTCACAGTGTGGCTGCAGAGCTTCTGAACCAAGTGCATGGTAGGATTTTTAAGAATCATAAGGGTATGCCTACTTCTTAGACCCTCTCCATCGGATGGGAGGACCTCCAAGTATCTTTAAGAACATGTCTCCTATATTCTGTATTACCATAAACTAATGTTTTCATTCAAATCTGGAGTTTTCAATCAGCCATGATTTCTACCCACCCCTCCTTCACTCTCTCCTTTCCTTCGGGGACTTACTGTAGGTCAAGAAAGCCTCTTAGCAGCAAAACTGGGCTGCTTTTTTAATGGAAAAGGAAAATGACTCAGAAGGCAGAATCCAAAGCCCAGAGGGCCAAGTCAAAAGCTGCAGAGAGTAAGTCACAAGGGGCAGGACTGGGCCCTGGTGAAGAAAGACACTGGAAATGTGCACCTGACTAGATTTGAAAGTTGCTACGAACCATGAATACGCTCTCGGCGCCCCCCATTTTCACCCTTCTTGAACATGAGCACAGTTTTTCTCCACACACCTTACCACTGTTATGTCAGTCCTTATATTCTTGTAACTGAAAAGACCAACATGCAAGGTACTCTAACTGAAAGACCATTCCTAAGGAGCTTCATCTGTACCTGGACTTATTTTGAGAAGATCTCAGACTCCCAGCCTTAGCCTGTTATCATGAACATGAGACAACGGAATGTTTACTTTTCAACCAGGAGCGCCCATCTCTTCACATACCGGCTTCATGGAACTTAAGAATGATGAAGTCTGGGAGCATGCCACAGATGCATGCTATGCAGAGAAACAACCACAAAATGATTAATGATTAATGACAAAGGTAACTTGGTTGTAACAGAGTTGAGGTGAACTTTACATAACAAAGCAGAGATTTCAGTTGGTAGTCACATAAGGATGAAAGTGAATAGGGCTAACGGTAGGCAAAATGATCAAATAGGCCAATTTTTCCTTCTGTCTTCTCTCCACAGTATCAAGTAAAAAGATATGGTTTCAGTGAACAATGCATATAGTGTCAATTATTTGTCAATACTTAATCTGGTAAAGCCTTAGGACAACATACAAGGAAAAATTTCCCATCTCAAGACGGAATTTCAGGTAAAAGGGAGCAAGAGGTATCATTGAGAGAAAAGAGAGAATCTTCCTGTTACTCCAGAACTAACACCCAGTAACCATGAAGACAAACCTACTTTAGGCATTTCAAGGCACATGGGCACCGGATGGTGACAGAATTGATCTGAAGGAAACATCTGTGGTCTTAAGAAAATGTGATCTCTGCTATCTGGGAAAAACTGAATCCTTTTGCTGCTGAAAAAAAGAGAACATATTCTAGTTTGTGGGTTTTCTAGTTTATTCCAGCAATAGTTCTGGGCTCTTCCTTTTAGCTAAACCTAAGCACCCAGATGGAAGGGATGTAGAGAACCCAGCCAATGGTGTTTCTTCTCACACCCACACACCACTCTTCAGGTGGGTCAATTCACAGCTTGTCAGTAGATGCAACGAAGAAATGGATATGCTACCAGAGAGTCCTTCACATGGTAAGCATGGGGAAAAGCCAGAAAGCATGCCCACCCTCCCTGCATGTTGTGGAGATGGATGCAGAACCTATAATTACCACTCCATGTCAGTGTGACAAACAATTAAAATGTATCAAGGAAAACTCTTAATAACAAAGCTGTTTATAGATACAGAAGAACAAAAAGAGAATAAGAGAAAACTTGGATTGGCTAGATAAGCTGTGCTAATTACAGTAATTTCAGTGAATTCCTTGCCCGTAATTCCCATGTAGCACAATGATGATTATGTGTGCTGTGAAATGCATGAGACCCAGCTGTAAGTGGCACTCAACAGCTCACGCGTGCCAAGTCATGCATCACATGCATGTGTATCACTCACGGATCTGGGGAAAACGCAGCTGTCATGAGAATAAAGATCTAAGTTCCCAGTTATCAGAAGTAAGAGTGAGTGAGGATAAGGGAGTGAAAATTCAGTGACCTGGAAAGAAAATGTTCTTTGGACTCTCCTAAACCTTGTACGGAATATCGAAGGATCAGGGCAACTGATCCATAAAAGCAGTTTCTCTATAGTAAATCAATCAAAAGAAATCCTGGCAAGGTGGTCAGGAGTGCACAATACACAAACCACTGTGCCCAAAGCTGCACATCTTAACAGCTATGAGGCCATCGTGTTTTTAGTGGCCATGAAAACATCAAGAAGCGTCTGTAAGATATTTTCTGGAGTCTACCATTTATTAGTAACTTCTCTGGCAACCGACAGTGAAGCAGACACGGCGCCAGAGGGAGAAGACACAACAGGAAGGTGAGGGGGAGAAACATCTCTGTGAGAGGGAAGTGGGTCCCAAAGGGCACAGTTGGAGATGTCACAGTGGGTTCTGTCCAGGAGAACTGCAAGGGACAGTTCAGGTCAGATGGGCAAGAAATGATGCCTGAGAACCAAGAAGGGTCCTGAGCATGAAAAACGTGTGAATTCCCCACTAAAGAGTCTGAAATTTTAGCCTGAGTTAGGGAGCTTATTTAAGAAAGTTTCACGTTCCTGTTTGTATTTTTTTTTTAAGATTTTATTTATTTATTTATTAGAGTGAGAGAGACTGAGAATGAGAGGGGAGAAGGTCAGAGGGAGAAGCAGACCTCCCGCAGAGCCGGGAGTCGGATATGGGACTCGATCCCAGGAGTCCGGGATCATGATCCGAGCCGAAGGCAGTTGCCCAACCAACTGAGCCACCCAGGCGCCCACCTGTTTGTATTTTTAAAGATTTTTTTGCATACTGTATGATTCTGTTTATATGAAGTCAAAAAAGCAGAAAGTAATCCATGGCATTAGGAGACAGACTACCAACCACTCTTGGGGGGGGGGGCAGGGAATAACTGGAAAGGAATATGAGGAAGCTTCTGGAAGGCTGGGAAATGTTATGCTGCTTGATGTGGGTGTTGTCTGTGAGCCCATAGGTGGGCTCAGTCTGTGAAAAATTCACTAGCTATAAATGTATATTCAATAGACTTATTCAAAACTAAGTTATACTTCAACAGAAAATTTTAAGAACAAAAAAGATTCCTCTGGCTGAAACAGAGAATGGGCTGAAAGAGAGAGGTGACAGATGATGGGAGGCCAGTCTAAGGAAGCAGTGAAGGGGCTGGGCATCACCAGGGGCACTAACGCACCAGGAAGGAGCTGGTGGCTTAGCAGCCATGGAAAGTGAAAGAATGAGAGGAGGCAGAGAGGAGCCTAGGCTGTGGGCATGAAGACTGGGGCAACGGTGTGCTGTCCCCTGATAAAAGTCACAAAGGACAGAAGCCCTCCAGGCCTCCAGCTCATTTGTGAAACAGGCCCAAGGCAGTCTTTAAGGTCTCTGGTGATAGCCCGAACAATGAGAACTCAGCTCAGAGACAAGGAGGTGCCAGAGAGTCCAACCTGGCAGAAGACAGGGAGGCTCCAAAAGCTGCTTCTGATGAAGGAACAAGGAACAAAACCAAACGGATGAGAAATCACCGTCAAACTGGTGTGCACATAAGTATTCACTTCACCCAGAGTGCAACTCAGCAGTCCCCAGAGGCAGGGAAAGGGAAGGGGAGAGATATCTAATACTGCAACCAAATCACCATGAAGATCAGGAGGCATCTTGGGAAGAGACGGGGAGGTCTGGACACGCAGGCCCTCCAGCTACTGTAACAGGAACCCGCAGCTGGGGGAGCCATCTGCACGGAGGGGCAACACCCCCCCTCCTCACGGGCGGCACCCATGCCCGATGGCAGGACCTCAACCCAGAGGTCTTGTGGTTTGAACTGGGTCATCTGCGGGTCTGTTATAAATCACACATCAGATTAAACCCTTGGAGGAATAGTCTGCAGCAGCTGACAGTCTGTGGGTGTTAAAGACCATGAAAAAATATCTTTACCAATGGATTAAGAACAGCTCAAGATAAAACGATTAGGTATGTTCCAGTCAATACTGCTCAAAATGTGGGAACCTACAATGGAAGGCAACTACTTTGGAGGGTAAGATGGAGAGGAGGTGAAAAGGTTTTTTGAAAACTTCACACACTCATGCCTGGAAGGCTTTAAAATGCTAAATTAACACAAAGTGGGGAAAATAACATTCTCCTTTCTTCTTAAATATGCCGTGAAGCCAATACTAGGTTATAAATAGAGAAAACCACCCCCAGAAAAGCTGGCAAATTCAAGAAGAAAAAGAGTTATTTTAGGCCCCCCTCTCTCCTTTCAGTCTGTTAAGAGCAGGGTGAAGTATTTATACAAGGAAACAGATTTTTGTCTTAAAAATCACAAACATTTCAATCGAGCAGAAATTGGAACAATAGTCCGAGACAAGTTCCGCAGGCCAACGCGAAGGACTTTAAGTTCTGCCCCCCATCCCTGCAGTGTGCACGAGCTGAGAGCCGAGTGTGCACGGAGCAGTACGAGGAATGCTTGGAAGGCAGCCCCCCAGTTTCCAGACAAGATCTGCAACTCGCACCCCCACCCCCACTCCTGCCTGTAAATCCTTAACCTAGAAATGCTGGTCAAGCAGTCATCTCCTTTTGGATTCAAGGCTCTTTGTACTAACATTCCCAATAACTGAAAACAAGGCGACCATTCACGGCTGAAGGGAGCCTGGCAAGGGCTGTGAGTGGCAAACCTTGGCTTTGGTTGCAGCTGAGGCGAGAGCAGCTGCTGCGGCCGTGGCCACATTTCCTTCGGAAATTTCGTGTTCTACTTTCTTCTTCCCGAGATCACTTTCTCTTTCTTTACAAGTATCAGTGAGTTCCTTGTTCTCTTCAGTTTCCTTTTCTTCTGAAAGAAATCAGAAAGCTTTATTACCAGTGTGCCCAGACTCAATAAGCCACCGTACTTCTCACCTCCGCCACATGACAAACTAGGACTGAGGTTACAGAGAGATCTCAGGGTTGCCGCCTTCTTTTTAAGATTTTTGCAGAATCATTCCATGCATGTAAGCATGCCTCTATCTGAGATGGATTTTCTAAATAGTACATTTGCCTTCCCCTCATTTCTCTAAGCTCTCTATGTAGTTCCCGAAGATATAAAGGGAACTAGAAGCCCAAAGACCAACAAGATCAGTCAATGCAATGCTCTGGAAAACCCTGGGGTCTGCAGGAAATCGGAAGCTGGGAGCAAAGGACTTCCGCAAGCCTTCTGAGATGGACACGACGGATCCGCCAGCCACTGACTTGCAGACCAAAATGGCAGGTCTGCGTGGTGCTTCAGTCACGGCGAACAACTTGTCTGTCTACGTGCTACTGACACAAGGCAGCCACTAGCATTAGCACTGGTGCCTTAGGAGCAAAATAAAACTCAAATTCTAATGCATATTTACTGTTACATTAAGAGACAAACCCAAAATGAATAAGGAAATATTACTGTATAATTAAACTGCCCACACTTCTCCAGTGCTTTTTAGTTTCATACGATAAAGTCTAAAGAGGGGGCGCCTGGGTGGCTCAGTCGGTTAAGCATCCAACTCTTGATCTTGGCTCAGGTCATGATCTTGGGGTTATGAGATCAAGTCCTGCAATGGGCTCCACACTCAGAGGGGAGCCTGCTTGAGATTCTCTCCTCCTTCTTCTACCCCTCCTCCAGCTCTTTTGCAAATAAATAAAATCTTTTCAAAAAACAAACAAACAAACAAACAAACAAAATAAAGTCTAAAGAGTGTCCTTGAATTACCTGATTTGGTATCTTCACTAACTTCACTGTCCTGCTCCTTCTCACTGTTTTTTTCATTTTCTCCATCTTGTGCTTTATCACCTTCATCCGTTTCATTTTCTCCTTTGTTTTCTGCCTGAAAGGAGTATAAAAGAAGGGAACCGAGAGTGAGCAAAAACAGTCCCTCTAAAGTGACATTATCTGAGAGTAAAAAAAACCTCTACTATTTTTGGCAGGAAATGACCTAGGTTCAGAAGGGTCTTAGAAGAGCTGGCAAAGAAATTAATAAATTTGAAGAAATACTTTTCACTTCCTCAATGCCTGGGTGCTCACATGTCAATACACCTCCAAAACACACAATCCCTGCCCTCTCTGTGCCCCCTGCTATAAAGCCAGGGTCACAATGTCCAAAGTATGTCATGGAAATTCATGCATATTACTTCCTGATTAAACAGAGAAAGGCTTCATAAATAAACAAATGAATTATTGACTACCTGTCCAAATGGACCAAGAGCATTTAAACTGGACATGATCAAACAGAAGCAAAATGGAATGCTGCCAAAATAAAAAAGCTGGCAAAGCCCTTTAATACAGTCATTTGCTAATGGTTTTTGGGAAGAGCCACAATAGGGCATCAGTGATTATGCTCTGGGGACTGAAAACTTCAATTGCACTGGTCAGAATGTGGTTTCATTTACAGCTTTTGAAATCCCTGTGACCTTGGACAAATCATGTAACATTGTCTATAAAATGAAGAGATTATCATTGACGTGATGAGACTGTTTAGGAAAAAGATGAATTCATAAATGCATAAATGGAAAGTACAAAGCATAATATTTAGAACAGTATGAGAACTAGAATTTTATTATTATCTGGTCCTCAACTATATTCAATTTTAAAACAACACGTGCAATCAAGACCTTAAAGCCCAGCTTGTATATGTTCAGTCAAATAGTGCATGAATGCTCATCATGTGCTCCTAATCTTATCTTTGTTTTTCACTGAAGTAGAGCTGACCTACAAGTTTTTGCTAAGTTCAGGTGTACAATGTAACGATTTGACAATTCTATGTATTACATAATGCTATGAAAACCTAGTTACCGTCACCACACATTATTACAGTATTGACCATATTCACTATGCTGTACTTTTGAACCCCCTGGCTTATTTATTTTATAATGTGGAAATTTGCACCTTAATACTCCTTCACCTACTTTGCCCATCTCTCTAACCCCCTTCCCCTCTGGCAATCGCCAGTTTGTTCTGTATATTTATGGGTCTATTTCGGTTTTTTTTTAGATTCTGCATATAAGTTAAATATTAACAGCAGCTGTCTTTCTCTGACTTATTTCACTTAGTATAATACCTTCTAGAGATCCATTCACGTTGTTGTGAATGGCAAGAGTTGATTCTTTTTTATGGCTGAGTAATAACATTCCTGTGTGTGTGTGAGAGATACACACCACTTCTTCTTTATCCATTCATTTATCAATGGACGTTTGTGTTGCTTCTATGTCTTGGCTATTATAAATAATGCTGCAGTGAACACAGGAGGTGCACCTATCTTTTTGAATTAGTTTTTCGTTTTCTTAGGATAAATACCCAGTAGTGGACTTGCTGGATCATATGGTAGTTCTATCTTTGAATTTCTGAGGAAGTTCCACAGTTTTCCAGAGTGCATGAACAAACTGGCAATCCCATCAACAGTGTACAAGGGGTCATTTTCCCCACACTGTTGCCAACACTTGCTGTCTTTTTGTTATTAGCTTTTCTCATTGGTGTGAGGGGTATATTGCTGTGGTTTTGATTTGCATTTCCCTGATGATGAGTGATACTGAGCATCTTTTCATGTGTCTGCTGGCCATCTGGATGTCTTCTTTGGAAAAATGTCTATTCAGGTCCTTTGCCTGTTTTTAAATCATGTGCCCCTGATCTCAAAGAAGCCGTGAAGTCCTGTTCTGCCTTACTCGCTGGGCATTCAGAGCCACTCTGAGCCAGAGATCAGGTCACGAACACAGGGGGCACTCTGATGATGCCTTCTGCACACCGGCTTTAGCATCCCTCCTCCAATGCCAGTGGGATATTTGATTCCCTCTCCTCTACCTCAATTTCAATCTTTACAGCGCTACCTGCTCTGTAAAACCTACCTCAAATATCACCTTCTCATTAAGACTTTCCTAATTATTTTCCTGCTGGCAGTTAACTCTCCTACAAAATCCCTTAATATTCTATATTCTGGCACAAGTACAGGACCAAACCCTGTAATTCAATATTCATAAAAACCACAATTTTGTATTCATTTTCCCAACTATGCCTGAAAGGGATATAAAAGGAAAGGCTGGGGAGAGGATAAATCTTCCCGAATGCATAAGTGAAAAATGTCATAAACCAGCAAGGTCCAATGGCTGATAGAATCATCTGTAGTTCCCTGAAAGAGATCAAAGATCAAAATAAACCCAAACCGTTATGCTAGGAAAGGCATGCTCTCTCTGTGTCTTTTCTGTGGTAGGAGAATTCAAACGGACTTCACCTTTTCAGGCTGCTGACCATCAGTATCTGTCTCCATTTTTTCCTCTTCAGCCCCTTCTACAAGCAAAATAAGAACAAGTAACACAATATGGAACAAAGGTAAAAGCTATCATACAGCTGTGATGCTCGAAATACAAGTACGCACAATAATACGGACATGTCTCACAACCATAAGGTTGACGTGAGAAGTCTAGCAAAAAACACAGACTTTATGATTACATTAATTTCAAAGCTCAAAAACAGATGAAAGTAATCAATGGTGTTAGAGATGAGGACAGCGGTTAACCAGGGAAGGGGTAGGCAGACAAAAAGTGGGTTCAAGGGGGGCCTGAGGTGCTGGTAAGGATCTGCTTCTTGATCTTCGGGCTGCTTATGTAAATGTGTTTAATTTGTGAAAATGCATGGAGCTGTGCACTGAGGGTTTTTATTGTTCTGCAGGCATAAAAATAAAAACCTCAAAAAAAATTTAAGTACAAAAAAAGCAAAAAAGAGCCCCAAATAATTTATTACTATTTAACCAATGCTTAATGAGTATGTACTTTGAGTAGTTCACATTGGGTACCGGAGAAATAATGGTGAGCTAGATATTCACTGTATCTCCAGGGCCTCACACTGTGGCTGGAGAAGACACAGAGCAACAAGTCCATCACAGACGTGCACGCAGGAGATGCTGTGAGAAGCACAGAGGGCACGACTGTTTCAGTCAGGGGAGAATACATGGTTACAGCCACGCAGACATGGCCGGGGTTGGCAGTGGGTAGTACAAGCACAGAGAAGGACATTTCAAGGGAAGAGACAGAAAGACTCAAGGGTCTGGGGAAAATAGAAGTCACCAGAGGCGCCTGGGTGGCTCAGTGGGTTAAAGCCTCTGCCTTCAGCTCAGGTCCTGATCTCAGGGTCCTGGGATGGAACCCTGCTTCGGGCTCTCTGCTCAGCGGGGAGCCTGCTTCCCCTTCTCTCTCTGCCTGCCTGTGATCTCTCTCTCTGTGTCAAATTAATAAATAAAATCTCAAAAAAAAAAAAAAAGAAAGAAAAAGAAAATAGGAGTCCTTGGTAATGACCAGGAAGGGGAGGGAGGGGGACAGATAGGAGAGAGAGAAGGAGGGACATAATGCTGGTAACGGCCTCAGAAGGAAGAGCCCTGAATGCAGCACTAAGGGTCTTAATCATATACTGTAGCTAAGAAGTTAATGAAGATTTTAAAAACAAACATAATACAATCAGATAAATATTTTTGGTTTTAGAATTTTATACAGAAACAAATATTTCACACACAATGAAGGTTTGCCGTAGTTTTAAACAAAAACACTCAAATATTCTACAGCTTTAATTTGAACATTTTCCTCTTGTAAATGACAAGACTAAGCATTTATCCTCAATGAGAATACTTAAAACATATTTAAACAAACATATTTAAACAAACATATTAAAAACTAACCATGTTAAAGTTATTGAATAGGAAAATCCCTCTTGCTCTAATTCTTGCAGATGGAAGCAAACCTTGCTTCCAGAATTCTGACTGACCAAGAGCTCCAGGAGACATGATAGTTTGAGATACCATGAATCTCACATAAGGTAATCTCGCATAAGCTTACCACCTTCCAAAAAATGCCAAAAGACTAACAGTGCCAAGAGTGGGGCCACCGTGGGGAAGTAGCGGAGCCAGGGTCACGCCCAGACATAGTTGCTTAGAGGAGCTCAGCATCAGGAAGCTGAGCCCTGGACTAGCCAGGTCCAGGGTGGGGAGAGGAAGCCCAGGATTCTACAGAGCCGGCCAGGAGAGGTGGCCAAATGGGATCTCAAGCCAGTGGCAACTCCCAGCTACTAAAAGAAACAAAATCCTCTGCAGATAGTTTTTCCAAACCCAGTTGTAGCCGTCCAAGTAATGAGCTCACAAAGAGCAAAACACCAAAAAAGGAAGTGGCCAACACGGAGCAGAAACATTAATCCAGTTTCAGCACTCAAGTATTACTACCAAGATGAGATCTGCCAGATCCTGAATCTAGCACGACCGTCGATGCAACAGATAATTAAAAGAGAGAATAATTAAGATCTCCAACCAACAAGAGCATATTAGAGATGTGCAGAGATTTTTTAAAAAAAAAAACCAAAATACCAAATTTTCTAGAAAGAAAGTGAAGGGAAACAGATAAAAAGAAAAGTACAAAGCTATAAAACACCTCTAAAGAAATGATCCATACAGAGACCACAAAAATGGGAAATACAAAAGCATAACAAAAAAGATAAGCCAGGCAAAAGCCAATCCAAGGAATGGTGGCATTCCCACAGTCCTGTTACTTAATACAGGCATCAAGAACAGAGCATTGCTAGAAATGGAGGGTGACAATGTAATGAAGAAAAGGTTTAATTCACCAGAAAATTTTAACTTTTCATACTTTTAGGAACCTAATAAAAGTGTCAAACTACATAATGCAAAAACTGACAGAATGGCAGGACAGAAATGAAAATGTGCCTCACAGTGGGGGAAACGAATATACTTTACTCAATTAAGAACAACAGTGCATGTAAATGCAGCAAGATGGTTCTATGCCCACCATTCAGAGAACACATACATATTTAATTTCAAGCTCACACGTTACATTTAAAAGTACTGGTCACAAATTAAGAGCAAATTTTAACAAATTTCAAAAAGTCAGTGACATACAGCCCAAGGTTTTTAGCCATAATGCAATGAAATCAGAAGTTTAAAATATACAGATAAACTTCTCTGTGCTTAGAAATGTAATTTTGGGAGTCAGTAAAAATAGCATGAAAGAAGGAAATATAAAGGCTTCTTAAACTTACATCAGAAAAGCAAAAAAAGCTTGATGTTTACACGCTCTATATTCTTGAGAAGCAGACAAAGAACAACAGAATATAGAAGGTACAGAGAAAAACATAGCAAGGACAAAAATCAAAGAAATAAGAAACAAAAATACGATAGAGTTAAAACATAAAACAGAGACTCAATATACCCCAAACTTGGTTCTTTGAAATAATAAAGTTGATAAATTGATGTGATAGATCAAGAAAAGACAAAGAAGTAACAAATTAAGTGTATAAGGACTGGAAAAAAGGTCATAACTATTAATAAGGAAAGGTGAAAATGGAAGTGACAAAGAACTCCCAAAAACCTCATGCCAAATAGAAAAATTAAAAGGACAAATTATTAGAAAATGTATTTTACTAAACAGATTCAACAATTCAAGAAGAAAAAGAAGTCCTGAGTAGTCTCATAAGAAAAAAATAAAATAATCTAAAACCTTAAATCAAACCACTACAGGCCCAGGTGTTTTTCCTGGGGGTACTCTACCAAACTTCTAAGGAATAAAGGATTACAATCTTACTTAAACTTTTCTAGAGAAAAGGAGAGAGAATACCCCCTAATTCATTCTATGAGGCCAGTATAACCTTGATTTACGAATCAGATACAGACAACAGATAAGGTATAGTAGAGCCACTAGGCTAAATCTCACTCGTAATCACAAATGAGAATCTCCTAAGCAAAAAATCTGAAAACAGAATACAGCAGTGTATAAAAAAGGCACTACAAAATGTGTAAGCCTGATGATTCACAGACATGTACCCTGGGGCAAATAATACATTATATGTTAATAAAAAATATTAAAAAAAGGCACTACATTATGACAAATTAATATGACAGTATCAGAAAGATAATTTAACATTTATGAGTGTAAAAAACTTATAGATTTGTTTGATCACACCCATGAAGTATCTGATGAAACTCAGTATGTCTCATGACAAGCTCCTGGAAAACCAAGGATACAAGGGAAGTTCCTGAGCCCCCAGAAGACTGTTATCAATAACCCTATAACAAGTGTCATCCTTCCCGGCGAGAGGCCGACAGGATCTCCTCCAAAATCAAGAGCAGGACACAGGTAACAGAGCTACCACGTCTCTTTAATGCTGCCAGAGTTGCTGCAGCCCAAAGCAGTCAACTAAGAAAAGGAAGCAAGCAGTTTTGATGGTAGAGAATAAAACTGTATACCTGAAAGAATCTGCCAGAAAGTTACTAGAAATAATCTCAGGGCAAGGTGGTTAGCTACAGAATTAACATATAAAAGCAACCACTTTTCCGCATGTTAAAAACCAATTCCAGGGGCGCCTGGGTGGCTCAGTTGGTTGGGCGACTGTCTTCGGCTCAGGTCATGATCCCGGAGTCCCGGGATCGAGTCCCATATCAGGCTCCCAGCTCTGCGGGAAGTCTGCTTCTCCCTCTGACCTTCTCCCCTCTCATTCTCTCTCTCTCTCTCAAATAAATAAAATAAAATAATATATATAAAAAAACCAATTCCACATAAAGACACATGAAAACAACAAAACCTGGATGATATTTTTAACATGACACAAAAAGTGCTAATCATAAAGGACTAACGTCACTCTATTATTTTTTAAAATAGATTTTATTGGGTGCCTGGGTGGCTCAGTTGGTTGAGCAACTGCCTTCCGTTCAGGTCATGATCCTGGAGTTCTAGGATCGAGTCCCGCATCGGGCTCCCAGCTCTGTGGGGAGTCTGCTTCTCTCTCTGACCTTCTCTCTCTCATGCTCTCTCTCACTTTCTCTCTCTTTCAAATAAATAAAAATAAAATCTTTAAAGAAAAATAAATAAAATAGATTTTATTTGTTTGAGAGATAAAGGGAGAATGTGAGTGGTGGGAGGAGTAAGGAGAGGGAAAGCCGACTACACTCAGCACAGAGCCTGATGTGGGGCTCGATCCCACAACCCTGAGATCATGACCTAAGCTAAAAATCAAGAGTTGGTCGCTTAACCGAATGAGCCACCCAGGAGCCCCAACTTCACTCTATTAAAGTCAAGGACTTCTTTTCATTACAAGTTGCCAAAAAGAAAGAACAAGTAACCAAACAGGAGAAAACACAGGCAGCATAGCAACTAGAGCAGTGTATCAGATTTATAAAACAAATCATAAAAACTGTTAAAAAGTGAACAAAAGACAAAGTAGTTATGTTACAGAATGATGTGTGTATGACCAGGAAACAGAAGATACTCAAATGAGTTACAGAGGAGTGTAATTTAAAACCAAAATGGAGGGCTGCCTGGGTGGCCCAGTCCCTTAGGCGTCTGTCTTTGGCTCAGGTCATGAGAACCCAGGAGTCCTGGGATCCAGCCCTACATAGGGCTCCCTGCTCCGTGGAAAGCCTGCTTCTCCCTTGCCCTCTACCACTTCCCCTTGCTTATGCTCTCTCTCTCAAATAAATAAATAAAAATTTAAAAAAATAATACAATAAATAAAATCACAATGGAATGTCTTTTTACACCCACTATATCCACAGAGCCTAACACTAGGAAGTGTATGACTGAGTGTTAAGGTCCAAGTGTCAAATGATACATACACTCACGCTGGGGAAAAAACTAGAATTCCCTAAAACCCTACAACTCACACGATTAGTTCACAACAAAGAAGTTACACAAGAATGATCAAGGTTCAACGTTCAAAATATTCAAAGCTCTAACTTTCCTCTACCAAAAAATTCACCTTATGAAAAAGTAACAACCAATTTAAACGGAGGGCTGCTGAGTGACGCCAACTCCTTGTCCCAGTGGGACAACCGGTCCACCAAGCACGCTTGGAGGAGCATCGCGTCTCAGAGAAACCCTGCACAGAGGTGCCCTGTGAGGTACGAACAAGACTGTGTGTGATCTTAAGTTCCAAACTTAAGCCTGGACATAAATGTTTGAGATGGAACAAACAGGAACCCAAAATGCCCACCCAGTAACAGAAGAATGGATGATTAAAGCGGGTCACCAACACACTACAGCCCATTTCACAGCAGTGGAAATAAATGAACTGCGCCGACCTGCACAATGTAACTACACGGATATGCACTGAAAACTTAAGAGCGAGGAAAACAGTCTCAGAAGTACAAATAAACCTTGTTTTATAAAGCTTAAAAACAAACAAAATTACACCTAACACAATATTCAGTACATCTTTCTTTGTGGTAAAAGTCACTTAGAAAGCAGCCCAACAGTATTTCAAAATTTAGGATTCTCAGTGCTGGTGGTTGGGAAGTGAGAAGGGAGAAACAGAGATGAACACCCCTGGTAATGCTCTAGGTTCTTAGTTCAGATGAAATACACAGCATGCATTATGACACACTAAGATATAAAAATGAAGAAATCTGAACAAAAATCAAACACAGATGGGATTTAAAAAAAAAACCACCCAACTTCACAAGTTATTGCTAATTGAATGAGCCTTAGGCCACCTTTGCTGAGTCAGCTTAATTAAATTACACAGTGAGTATTATGTGGGAGGAATGCAGTATTTTTTTTAAAAGATAATCTGCTTTTAAATGACGACCCACAATCTATAGTTCCACACTCTAAAGAGATCACACACTCACTATTACAAGGTAAGTCGCATTTAATATTAAATCTTTTAATTAGCTACGAGCCCATGATGAACAGTTGGATAATACCTATTCATACAATGATGGCGCAGTTAAAGGGAAGAAACCTGTGGCCAGTGCTCAGACCTTTAATGAGAAATCTATTAAGAGTTAATTAGGAGTTGTGTGTTCCTCAAGATGCCATGTGGAGGAGTATGCAAAGTGGTTTCTATCCCACAAAACATTTTTTCAAGCTGCTTTTAGACATCTTGGAAAAAGAAACACAAAACAACAGCTTCTCTTTGGTCTGAATTCTGGTTGGAAGTGTAAACGCTTAAGAGGCTGCAGCCCTTCCCATATGCCATGTCGTCTTGTTGATGTCTATAAACTAGACGGCTGAGAATCCTTCCCTACAAATGTGTGGTCTGACCCATGTCTGCAGAGATAAATGACGATGATACTAGAATGAATTAAAAAAAGTTCCAAACTTAAGCAGCAAGAAGGCACATAACATAAACCAGTGGGCCAACGCCAAACACTCGAAGGAAGAGAAAGTACAAAATCGTCTGACACATAACTGAGCTATGACCGGGAATGCCCAGTCAGCCAGGTGAAAATATCAGCATCACGGTTCAGTCAGAACGTATGCTAGAGAACAGGGCTCTGCAAAGGGCGAGAGTAACACTTCTCAGCTTTGCAGGCCGTGTGAGGCTTAGCTGCCACCACTCAGCTCTCCCCAGCAGCACACCACCAGCCGTGAAAGCAGCCTAGGACCGAAGGAGTGTGGCTATGTTTCAATACAACTTTACAGAAACTGAAACGTCAATGTCCTAGAATTCATGTCCCAAAATAGTATTCCTCTCTTGATTTTTCCAACCACTTAAAAATGTAAAAACTATTCTCACATATTATGGGTTAAATAAATGTAGGTGACAACCTGGATTTGGTCTAAGAACCAAAATTTCTTAGCCCCTGCTCTAGAAGAAGCAGTGAGTTCTGGATCCAGACTGTCTAGGTTCATATCCTGTCCCTGAATTTACTGGCCGAAGTGATCGTGGGAAGCTACTTAGCTGACAGACGCCTCAGTCTGCTTATCTACAAAAGGAGAATAATGACAGCAACTCCTCTGTAAGTGCAGTGCTAATGATTAAACGAAGTATTTCATGCAAAATGCTAATAACTGGCTGGTAGTAACTGCTCGATGATATAAATTCAGTTGACTGCACCCCAGTTCTACCTCTCTACTAACATGAGCTCTTGCTGTGGCCCTGGGCCCTGCCTCAGTGACACCAACAGAGGGCTCGCATTCTGCCCTAAACTTCCAAAGGTCCTTCCCAATCTGATAGGCCATCCGTGACTTTTCCTCCCCATGTGACTTTTGACTTTCCTTTAAAGGGTCAGTCATAAATCACCTGCCCTTGTCCCATTTTCTTAAAATGTTACTATTGGGTCAGAGATAGCTGACCAATCTGATTGGGGGTCAGCAAACTACAGCCCTGCTGCCTATTTCTCTAAGTACAAATTTCATTAGAATACAGCCACACCTGTTTGGTTAAATATGGTCTATGGTTGCATTTGCACTACAAAGGCAGGGCTGAATAGTTATGGCACAGACTGTCCAGTTTGCAGAAGCCTGAAATTTTTATCATGGCTCTTTACAGAAAATGTTTGCTGAACCTTATGACAGAAAAGTTCATACTGTGACAGTTCTGCTTATGAATACAGATACTGTGGAGGTCTCTAACGCTTAAGGTCTTAACGTTAATGTTGGGAATTGGGGGACACTGACAAACGGGGTGTGACCAGAACCTGGGAGAATGCCTACCAAGGTGGTGAGATTCTAGAGTGGTCCCACTGATCCCTGACTCATGGTTTTCAAGTCCTTGTACAATCCCCTTCCCCTGAGTGTTAGCAGCATCTGTGATGTGTTTCTAACCAACAGAGTAAGGGAAAGGCGATGGAACGTTCAGTTATAGAAGGCCCCATCTTTACTACACTCACGCTAGAGACTCCTCGCGGGCCCGACGCAGCAAGCTGCCACAGTGGGGAAGCGTGGTTGGTGAGGAACAGTGGGTGGCCTCTGGTAGCTGAGGGTAGCTTCCAGCTAACAGCCAGCAAAGAGCAGGAGCCTTCAGTTCTACAACTAGAAATAAATTAATTCTGACAACAGGAGTCAACACGGAGGTGGACTCTTCGGTAGCTGAGGACACAACCAGCCACCACCTTGAGTGCAGCCTCACAACATTCTCGTCAGAGGGTCCGATTAGGCTACGCACAAACTTCTGACTCACAGAAGCAATGAGACAATAAATATATTGGGTTTTAAGCCATCAACTTTGTGATAATTAACTATGCAGAAACAGATAACTATCTATTCACCTACTGGACTTTTGAATGAACCTCAACCAAGGCTGCGAGGCAAATTAGCTGGCAGCCACAAGATAACAGTATGTTCAGAGACGAGAAACAGGAAATGGTAATGCCAGTCTGATTCCACTCTATTTCTCACTCTGTCTCCCACAGCTGGAACCCTGTTCCCCAACTGACTCTAGGCCTTCGCCTCCACATTTGCCCTGTGTCCCCAAACCTACTTTAGCTGTATGTCCCTTCCACCCTTCTTGGAGAGCTGAGCTTCCGTCGCCTCCCATCCACCAGGCCAGAACACTGTCCTCCATGGGCACCACACCTTTCTCCTAGCTTCGGCAACCAAGTGCTTTTTAGTCTAGTGATAATAGTGCCAGCGAAACGAGAATGAGGAGATCTAGAAACCATCCCCTAAGAGCTGCAAGAGCTGGGAAAGGAAACTTGGAGGAGAGAATGAAATGCTTGCAAAAATAAAAAAGTGGGCTACAAATAAGTAATGATGCTTCTTGGAAAAGAACTATGATTATTCTGTGGGAACTCTTCCATTTTGTGCACATCATCTGTAAACTGTCTGCAGGTACTTCCTAAAACAGGCTGAATCCTGTTATTTCTTTTTCATGGCGACTTCTTGATTTCCACAAGGTAAAAGCCCTTCAAAATCACCCCCCCACACACATCTATACGGCTGTACTTGATCACACTACCTGCTCCCCACAGACTTCTTGGTATAACTTCCAGAATATGCCACACATGCTCATCCCTTTTTCCTTACTGTTTAAAAGGTTACCGCCTCTGTGAAGTCTTCCCTAAATGACCTAAGCATTAACTGTTTCCTTCACATGTGCCTCTATCTAGAACTGTATTTATTTGTCTTTTGTCTTTCGCCTCCCTCCCTCCCTTCCTTCTTTTCGGCCTCCCTTTCCTACCTACCTACTTATGTCCCCCCCCCCCCCAACTGAATATCCTTCAAGGACAAATGTTTAATTCAGTGATTCACAAAGTGTGGTCCAGGTACCCACCCCCCCCACGGCAGAAACGTCCCCAAGGTCAAAACTATTTTCATATCAACACAAAGATGTTATATGTGCCTTTCCACTCTCCTCTCCTCTCAGTGTGGAGCGTGGCTTTCCAGAGGCTACATGACGCATGATGAAGTCAGCTACAGGAACATGCACCTGTGTATTGTTTTGGTTTAAAAGTTTCTAATTTCAGATAAAGTAAATATCAACAGATATAATTCAAATAAATTAAAGCATTTGGGGTTCCTCATTATTTTTAAAGAGCATAAAGGCTTGAGACCAAAAAGGTTTGAGATCTGCTAGTCCAATAATTTGTGTCTTCTCAGGGAACAGAGAAGAGAGTAAGGGCCATGGTAGGAACTCACTCAACACTTCTGGGAAACAGACCATGTCATTCCCTGTAGTAGTTCAGCGTTCCACAGAGCTGCACGATACAGTCCCAGCCTGCACCACCCTCTGACTCTGCTCCCATCTAGCTGTGCATCCGATCTCTCCGTGTCCTTATCTGAACTCTGGGTTGCGGCTAAGCCGGTTTGTGTCCCACCCTCCACACAACCCTCCGTTACCATCTCTGGGCCTTTGCTCACATTGTTCTGCAGAACCGAATACTTGCTCTAACCTGGCTCAGTGACATCCTAAACCTCTTTTCCATCATTCAATTCAAATCCTTTCTTTGTGAAGTCTTCCTCAACATAAACTTACATGTCCCTTTGTGCTCTTACAGCACTTCCCATACCCAGTCCTCCTGGAACAATCAATACTAAGTATGTCTATGGTTCCCTATGTCTCCAATCCTTGAACACTGAATTATCTTTCTACACACGTGTCGCCCAACACACACAAAAAAGTCCCAATTAATAGAGGGTTTTTCTTTTTTCTTTTTTTTTTTAAGATTTATTTGTTTGAGAGTGTGTGTGCTACTGAGGTGAGGGGCAGAGGGAGACGAAGAAAGACAAAAGCAGACTCCCTGCTGAGCACAGGGCTCCATCTCAGACCCTGGGATCATGACCTGAGCTGAAATCAAGAGTTGGATGCTCAAGACTGAGCCACCCAGGTGCCCCGAATAGAGGGCATTACTTATGTCTTACATAGTAGCCTACAGCAAGAGATCTCTATCAAGTAAACAAAAGGCCTAATTTGATAAAAGTCCCCCAAAGGCATTATCTAATTATGTTATAATGGAAGCCAATGGAAGCCAATTTATTCCTAAAAATACGTATCCCACCATTTAATAAATATGGGTTACTAGGCAAGTCACTTAAATCCCAGCCAGCATTAGCTAGTCCTTAGAGGTTAAACATCCAATTATGAGCTGCTAAGAAAAGTGACTCTATCCTTCTCTGCCTCTTGAAATCTAGAAGAGTCTTCAAACAGAAAATCGACAAAGAAGAGAGAAGCCACTCTACCTGATAGAAGTCCCATAATCAAATACTGTTCCACTGTTTGCTTAGCTTCACTAGCCTAGCATGTTTTCACACATGGTGTTCTAAAAGTGCCTGATTTTTAAAATGTTAGGGAAATCCTCGTGATGAGAAGAATGAGGCTATTTATAAGCGATGACTAGTATCTGAGGCAAGAACTAGAACAGTTACTTCTGGGCTTCCTGTTCCTAGAAAGTGACCCTTTCGACATTACTGTCAGGATGCTCTTAATCTCCCGATGGACTAGAGACTAGTTTTTAACTTTCCTAAAAACTAGAAGTGATTAATTGGGCTCTTCTACACAGAGGTGGGACAAATGGCTCAGGATACACTCTTTGCAGTCCCATATTTCACAGGGTAAGGAGCTCGGTGGACAACCCACTCACTGACATAAAAGAATCTTCTCTGAACATTCTACTTGTGATTCAATAGCCCTAGAGCATACATAGTCAAATGTAAGCAATAAGCATCAATTAACTTAATCTTTCAAATTCCTCTAAACAAAAATTAAGATACAGACAGTAAATCTACTCAGAGGGAAAAAATTAAATAAATAAAACCAATACTTGACACCAGGAAATACAAATGGGGGTTACAATAAAGAAGTCTTCCACAGACCCTTGAATATGCACGTACATTCCAATTCCCAGGGGGAGGAAGGGCTGCCAGCCTCAAAAGGAACTAAGATGCATTATACTGTGATAATTATATAGGAGAATGTCCTTATTCCTATAAGATGCTGAATTATCGAGGGTGTAGACTCATGATATCTACAACTTACTTCGAAATAGTTCACCAAAACAAAATAAAAATCATTTAGATTCCTAGATACCTAGATAACTGGTAGGCCCATGAGATTTCACTGTGCTATTCTACCAGTATTTTCAGCATGTTTGACTACAAGTAAACAGGTTACCAGAAGGCTATTTTGTTTAGTCTCCAGGTCAAATAAAGAGAAATAAAGTATTTAATAGAGCCGCCTGGGTGGCTCAGTCGTTACGCGTCTGTCTGCCTTCAGCTCAGGTCCTGGGATTGAGCCCGCGTCAGGCTCCCTGTTCTGCAAGGAGCCTGCTTCTCCCTCTCCCACTTCTCCTGCTTGTGTTCCCTCTCTGTCAAATAAATAAATGAATCTTTTTTAAAAAAAGCATTTAGTAAAAGTTTTTATTATATGGTAAAAAAATTATATTTGATACTCAAATATATTACATAAGTCCTCTGAGAAATAAGTCAGTTTAACAACTCCTAGACGGGTGTTATTCTCAACTTAACAGAATGAGTTTTAAAAAAATATAGGCATTCTTGACACTCTTCTGGTCGAAGCCCCCCCATGAGTTCCATCTCACCTAGAGTAAAAATTAAAACTTTATAACGGCCCATAAGCCCCTCATGACCTCCCATGACCACCTCTACCGTGCAATCCAGCTACTTGTCCATGATCTCCCCTTGCTAGTCCTCAACTGTAAAAGGCAGCTCCTGTCCAGGGGCCTGTACAATGGTTGCTCCCAATGCCTGACCTTAGATGTCTGACGACTCCTTCCCCCCCTCGCTCAAATGTCACTTTCTTGGTAACATATTCCCTGACCTTTGAAAATTGCAATTCCATACACTCATGCTTATCTTCCTAATCCTACTTTAATTCTTACCACACCACTTACCGCCAACATACTCTTTCTACATTTTCTATTTAATTTACACAATCTAAGTTTTACGTATCGTATTTTTCATCTTCCACCTTGAAAATACACAATCCTTGCAGGCAGGGATTTTGGTCTGTTTTGGTCACCACTACCCTAGCACCTAAAACACCATGAAATGACATGGTAACAACACATTTACAGTCTTATGTATCCCTAGAAGTTAAAGGGGAAAAAAAAAAGTCTAAGACTGACCTCCCATTCAAGAATGCTTATATGGTGCAGGCTTGTACACTGAATCACTCTGACTAAATTCTGGCGTGGGTTTCTAAGTACTTGATCTCATAGAGATGAATCCAGCTGGTCTTCCTGGTGCATCTGCCTCTCCTTATGTAGCTCCTATAGATTTTCAAGAGGACCTGGGTCTCCTCCTACTATATTTCCCGTAGGATATAAGGCAGGACAGTACAATGGAGCCAAGGTCTTAAATGATCCTTGTTTGATAAATGAAAAATACGACATACTGACACATTTTACTTCTGGCAGCACGCTACAATAAAAAGAGGCTGATCTTTAGGATCAGAGATTTAGGTTCAAAATTTAAACCAGATTCTCACAAGCCTATGTAATCTAATGAAACTTAGTTTCCTTGGTTTTATAATAAAAACAATGCCACTTCCTCCAAAGGATTGTAAAAAAAAAAAAAACACAAATCCTCAAAGGACCAGTCAGAAAACCCCTATATAACCTGTCACAAAGAAATGCTGATTTCCAGCAACTTCTGAAAAATGTTTAAAAATTCTTTTCCTTTCTTTCCTTAACTTCCCTCACCTTCCCCTGTAACTGGGCAAATAAAACCTGGTAATATTTTCAGTTAAATATAAAAGGTCTCAAATATCAGTATTTTTTCTATTCCCAGAAAAAAACAAACAGAAAAAAAAAAAAAAACCAGAAAAAAAAAATAACAAACAAAAAAACCCAATACAGATTTAGAGAAGTCAGTAGATACTCGTGAATGACTAGAGTTAAAGAGGATGAAATGATAAGCCTCTCTGAGAAGCGAGCCCTCACTTCCTCAAGAATTCCTAGAAGTCCCCTAAACGAAAATAAGAGGTGTTTCAGATTTTACCAAACACTCCCCACATCCCAAACCCCCAGTAAGAGTCTGTCAGGTCCCTGACAGGTCCCTGACAGAAATCCAAGAGGAGTCCTGTATTTCACAAAGAAACTTATTTATTTTTTCCTGTGATTATCATCTTACCACTGTTAATTCATATAAGTTAACACGGACAGCATAATAAATGAAGTACAACAAGAAAAAGTATGTGAACGTCCCATTCAACTACAGTGTCTCGATAAGGAAAACCCTACATCATTCTATTTCAAATCAGTGGCACTGTTTTGATATATCAAGTGTCAGTTTAAATGTAAAATCAATACCCTCCTTTCTGTGAACTCCCTTTCTGGAATGTGGCTCAGAAGGGAAGGAGGTACACTGCTGCGTTCACACCACAATTTGGCTGAGCCAATTCCACCCCAAGATCCATTGGCTATCTCCTAATTTATTCCGTCAGTCACAGCCCAACATAAATCCATTAACTATCATAGGGCAACATTAAGTTGTAGTTCCATTTCTATATAGTTCTATACCAATATTCATATCATACTGGTATTTTTCTTTGCACTTATTAAATGGTAAAAAGGCCCGAATTCTGTTGTTGCAACCAGTGAGTATCCACTGCACTTCAGAGAGGTTTTCTGATAGGCTATTTCCAGCTACGATGAATGAAGTTTACTTTCTGTGCCATTCAAAGAATCATCCTCTGCCGCCTCCAGAGTTTCCTGCAGCAGTCGGATCCAAGCTTCGCAGACTGCGGAAACCATACATTCACTACTGACTCAGAAAAAGGAACCACGAAGGCTGAGGTTGCTAGATTTTGGGTTTGTCCTGCTAAATTAGAAATGGCTAAGTTTGCAACCTGTTTCTTAACCCCTCATGCTCTATGGGATCACCTACCAAAATTTTAAAAACAGATTTACATATAGAAACTTGTCCCTGATTTTGCAAAGTACAGAAACTTCTTTGAATCAAACTAAGGCGGCAGTGCCAACCCTTTTCAATTCCATGACCACAGGGAACCAAAAGACCCTGCAAATGAACCAAAACCACAAAAAGTCGAGGAAAGTAAGACATTTCCCAGGCATTCAATAGGTCCAGGCTTCCCCTGCCTGAGCTGGGCACTGCCTGGTGGTGCAGAATCAATAAAAAGCAAGAGGGATGTGGCTCGGTTTGCTAATTTGGGTATCCATTTAAGACAGAAAAATAAGTGAGTTTTCAAACTAAGAAATACTATGGATACTCTGTTAAGGACAGGTCAATAATTTGCTCTGAGGGCTAAAAGTGAGCGTTTGATTAATCTGAAAATCTGTTTGCAGATATATCTGCAAAATGAGACTGCTAGATTGACACTTTTATGAAAGCAAAGGGAACAACAGGAGTAGGACCTATGCAACCTTAGGAGACCACAAGATTTTATGCTTGAAGAGACCTCACTGGGATCTTCTCGGACTACCCGGAACAGAGCGCGGGAGGTCAGATGGGGTCATGTGTGGAGTACTTCCTGGCAGTTTCGCTTTTTACTTCACCTAACCTTTATTCTATAAGAACAAATGAGAGAGACAAAAATAAAATGACTGCAGTTGAAGCATAATAAATAAACTATATACGACTGAGACAGAGATGGAATTAGGCGAGGTGACAGCTAAAGAAACATTTAGCTTGAGTTATTCATCAGAAATTGTTTCATAATGAAAAGAAAAAATTAACGAACAACGTAAGAAATGTGGGGAATACGCTACAGATAACTGTATATGAAATATTTTACCTTGGTGTGAAAATTAACCTTTTTAGCGTATAGGAACACTTGCCATTTGAGAAGCCAGGTATTGCTTATGAAGTTACTTTCCTAACATTTTTACTCCTCTTTGTAATAAATTAAAAATAAAGTCCTTAACAGCAAAAATGTCATCTGTCCAATATCACAAACTAGCATAACTATACAATACATTAGAAAGAGTATCTAACCATCACTTTGATGTCACACATCAAAGAACTCAGACCTAACGAAGGTAAATAGCTTTTCAAAGTCCTATAGCTATACAGGGCAGAACTGAAGGTACAACCCAAGTCTGTAAAATCCTGAAATCCAACAAACAACATGCTGTCTATGAGACACCTATCTGGGATCCAAACACACCAAGAGATTGAAGAGTAAATTAACGGAAAAAAGATACCCCATGCAAACACATAGACTTTAGGTTAAAAAATGGTTAAAGAGAAAAAGATGTTATACAATGATAAAAGGGCCTATTCATGAGAAAAATCAACAATCGTAAATATGTATGCAACTAACAAAATATATGAAGCAAAACCAGACAGAAATGAAGGAAGAAATATATAGCTCAACGATAATAGGTGGAAATTTCAAGACATCACTTTTTTTTTTTTTTAAGATTTTATTTATTTATTTGACAGAGAGAAATCACAAGCAGGCAGAGAGGCAGGCAGAGAGAGAGGAGGAAGCAGGCTCCCCGCTGAGCAGAGAGCCCGATGCGGGGCTCGATCCCAGGACCCTGAGACCACGACCTGAGCAGAAGGCAGAGGCTTTAACCCACTGAGCCACCCAGGCGCCCCTCAAGACATCACTTTCAATGAAGGATAGACCAACTAGAAGAATGATAAACTAGACAACCTGAACAACAGTATAAGCCAGACCAAACATACACAGAAGATGCCATTCAACAACCGCAGAATGCAAAAGGCATGCCAATATATTAGGCAACAAAAAAAGTCTTAATAAATTTTAAATAAGATAGAAACCACACAAATTATTTTTTCTGAATACAATGGAATGAAATGAGAAATTGGTAACAGAAGAAAATCTAAAAAATTCACTAATTTGGTGTATAAACAACTCACTCTTAAAACAACCCATGGGTTAAAGAAACCAAAAGGGAAATTACGAAATACTTTGAGAAGAATGAAAATAAAAATATGTCTAAACTTATAGAACACAGTAAAAGGAGTACTGAGAGGGAAATTTATACAGCTGTAGAACTCAACATTAACAACAAAAAAAAAAGAACTCAACATTAATAAAGACAAAAGATTGCATCACTATCCCATCCTCCAAAGTAAGGAAATATTAAAAAGCAGAGCAAAATTAGGGGCACCTGGGTGGCTCAACTGGTTGAGCATCTGATTCTTGATTTCACATCAGGTCACGATCTTAGGGTCATGGAATTGAGCCCCACCTCAGGGCTCCATGCTCAGCAGGGAGTCTGCCTGAGATTCTTCCCTTCTCCCTGCCCCACCCTCCACCCTCCCCTCCCTCTCTCTCAAGTAAATAAATCTTAAAAAAAAAAGCAAACTTAGCCAACAACAAGCAGAATGAAAGAATAAAGATTACAGTTGCAATAACTCAGAGAACAGAAAAATAGAAAGAATCACTGAAATCAAAAGCTGGTAAAACTGAGCAGTCTTTATCTAAGATTGACGAAGAAAAGAAAAAAAAAAAAAGAGTAGACCAAATTACTAAAATCAGGAATGAAAATGCTGACCTTACTACCTATAGAAATTAAAAGGAATGTAAAAAGCCATTATAAACTTTTTTTTTTCAAGATTTTATTTATTTATTTTACAGAGAGAGAGAGAGAGAGAGAGCACGCGCGTACAAGGAAGACAGAACGGCAGGCACAGGGAGAGGCAAATGCAGGCCCTCCACTGAGCAGGGAGCCCAAAGTGGGGCTCAGTCCCAGGACGCTGGGATCATGACCTGAGTTGAAGGCAGAGGCTTAACCCCCTGAGCCACCCAGGCACACCCATTATAAACTTTTTTTAAGAACAGCTTCTGAGATATAATTCATATATCACACAATCAATCCATTAAAAGAGTACAACTGGATGAGTTTTAGTATATTCCGAGATATGTGCAATCATACCACAGTAAATTTTAAAACCTTTCTATTACCTGAAACAGAAACCCCAAACCCTTTAGCTATCATCTCCCTTTGCCTGTTCCACCTAGCCCTAAGCAACCATTAATCTACTTTCTGTCTCTATAAATTTCCCTGTTCATGATATTTCATATAATTGGAATTAAAGAATATATTGTTTCTTCTCACTTTTTTCCCCCCACCTACCATGTTTTCAAGGATGATCCATGAGGTTGCATATGTCAATACTTCATTCTATTTTATGGCTGAATAATGTTCCATTGTAATACCACATCCTGTTTACCCATTCATCAGCTGATAGACTTTTGTTGTTTCCACTTTTGGTTGTTATGATTTCTCTGTGTGTGTGTGTGTGTGTGTGTGGCCAACAAGTGAGACACTGTACATGAAATGGACAAATTTCTAGCAAGAGGCACACTACCAAAACTGACTCAAACAGAAATAGAAAACCTAAAAAGACTTGTAACAAGTAAACAGAGTAAGTCAGTTCTTAGAAAACATTAAAAAAAAAAAATCAGGACTTAATGGCTTCCCATGTGAATTCCAGCAAACATTTAAATAAGAATGAGCATCAGTTCTCAAAACTTTTCAAAAAAATAAACAATTTCGGGACGCCTGGGTAGCTCAGTTGGTTAAGCAGCTGCCTTCCGCTCAGGTCATGATCCCAGCGTCCTGGGATCGAGTCCCACATTGGGTTCCTTGCTCAGCGGGGAGCCTGCTCCTCTCTCTCTGCCTCTGCCTGCCTCTCTGCCTGATTGTGTTCTCTCTCTGTTAAATAAATAAATAAACCTTTAAAAAACAAAAAAACAATTTCTAACTCCTTCTTAGAGTTCAATAACACCCTGACATCAAACCAGATAAAGTTACCACAAAAAATGAAAAGTACTGAACAAATGTTCCTTATGAAAAAGATGCAAAAATACTCAACAAAATACTAGAAGAAACAAAATCTAATAGAGTGTTATGTGGAATATTCCCATAATCAATCAAGTGGGATTTATCCCAGAACTGCAAAAAGTGGTTCAACAGGCAAGAATCAATTAATACAGCATATTTAAAGAAAAAAGTAAAAACACATGGTCATCTCAATTGATACAGAAAAAGCAGCTGGTGAACTCCAACCCCTTTTCAGAATAAAAACATTCAACAAATTATGCATGGAGGGAATCTAGGAAAATCCAACAGCTAACATCATACTTAATAATGAAATGCTTTCCCCTTAAGATCAGGAAAATAATTTCATTTACAAAAGCATTCAGAAGAAAAAAATACAAAAGAATAAATTTTAAAAAGGGAATGTAAGTAATACAGGTGCCAAGAACATGCAAAACTAAAAATTAAAAACAATGGTTAAAGATCTAAATAAAACGAAAACATCCTGTGTTCAAGGATTGAAAAACTTCGTATTGTTAACATGGCAATACTACTCAAACTGAATGCAAATGAACTACTTCACAAACACTCCAGCTGTGTATCCTTGAAAAGCAGGGGTGGGGGGGGGGGGGACAAGTGTTGGTAGACATGGAGAAGTCAGAACATTCGTATGTTGTAATTACTGAAAACATAAAATGGTACAACGACTACAGACAACATTTGACTAGTTTCTCGAAAAGCTAAACATAAAATTGCCAGTTGATCCAGTAATCCCACTCCTAGGTACCAAAAATCAAAAAAACCCTATGTTCACAAAACATCTTGTACCTCGATGTTCATAGAAGCATTATTAAAAATAGTGAAAAAATGGAAACAACACAAATATACATGAAGTGATGAACGGAGAAGTAAAATGTGGTATATCCACTGAAAGTATTACTCAGCACAGAAAGAAATGAAGTAATGATTTTATACTACAAATGGATGAACCGTGAAAACCTTATGCTAAGTCAAATAAGTCAGATACAAAAGACTGAGTACTGTATGATCCTATTTATAGGAAATGTATAGAACAGGTAAATCCATAGAGACAGAAAGCAGATTAGTTGTTAACAGGGCCGAGAGAAGAAATGGGAAACACCTGCTTAATTGGTATGGGATTATCTTTCTGGGATGATCAAAGTGTTCTGGAGTTATACTGGTGATGCACAACACTGAATGTACTAGAAGCTACTAAACTGTATACCTTTAAGTGATTAAAACAGAGAATTTTATATGAATTCTACCTTAACTGAAAACAAAAAAACAACGAATTTAAACCTTCCCAGAAAACATATAAATTAAAATAATCACAAAAGCCCTGTCACTATTCTTATGTTTACATGCTCAAAACCTAGATCTGAAAACAGGCATCACAGGGCACCTGGCTGTCTCAGTCGGTGGAGTTGGTGACTCTTCATTTCAGGGTCTTGATTTTGAGTCCCAGATGGGTGCAGATATAACTTAAAAATCTTAAAACTTGGCATCAGATACTTCACAACTGTGATGCTGTTAACAGCTCTCAGACAACCTTTAAATTCTATCTACCATAAAAGGAAGGGATAAGAGAAAAAAATCACATACTAATCTTAAGGGACAAGTTAATACTAATCATTGTTCTCATTATTAAATGCAAACAAACCCAATTATTTTAGCAAGCTGATAGGAAAATATATCTATGAGCCCTGTCCTTGGGGACAGCCATAACTTACCAAGTTTCTCTGGCTCATCAGGTCCCGTGCCTGCAATGCAGCTGCTCTCCAGGCCATAGGTGGGATCCACTTTCCCAGAGGCTCGTGCTGCTTCTTGTACTTTCTTGACATGAGCTTCGACCAATTCTAGTGGTACCTCCTCTCGGACCCGAGAAAACTCCTCTGTTCAAGAAAAAAAATGGAATACTGTGACTTGGTTTTGCACAAATATTTGCTTTAAACCACGAGGAAATCCAACACATTAGAGTCTTGAATACAGTGACCTTTCTGGGGACTCAGTCTTAGCTATCCCAGCAAACCAAGAACACCAAATGAGATAGTCATGTAGACTAATGAAATACTATGATTCTATGTTTTAACTTACATGTCACAGTATCTTGCTGTATAAATAGCAGAGATTTCTAAATTTCCAATAGTAACAATCAAAATTGTTGAACCTAATTGGTTCAACAAACCAATTTTCAGCAAAATTGCTGAAACCTAATCTAACGCTGCAGGATAGATTGATAATAAAACAAAGAGCAAGTATTAAACAACCAGAAATCCAAGAAAGGGATTTAGAGTATGAGAAAGTTCTAATTATAATAAAATCGAACCATGTTAAAAAGTTCTTTTGCTGGTTACATCAAAGTCCAAATAAGGGGCGCCTGGGTGGCTCAGTGGGTTAAAGCCTCTGCCTTCGGCTCAGGTCATGATCCCAGGGTTCTGGGATCGAGCCCCGCATCGGGCTCTCTGCTCAGCAGGGAGCCTGCTTCCTCCTCTCTCTGCCTGCTTCTCTGCCTACTTGTGATCTCTCTCTCTCTGTCAAATAAATAAATAAAATCTTAAAAAAAAAAAGTCCAAATAAATAAAATATACCACAAAAACTGTTTTGCCCCTTCAGTATTTAATAAATGCTCTTAATTTTATTTTTTTAAGATTTTATTTATTTATTTATTATGAAAGAGAGAGCGTGAGAGAGAGCATGAGAAGGGAGAAGGTCAGAGTGAGAAGTGGACTCCCCACGGAGCTGGGAGCCCGATGTGGGACTCGATCCCGGGACTCCGGGATCATGACCTGAGCCGAAGGCAGCTGCTCAACCAACTGAGCCACCCAGGCGCCCCTATTTTATTTTTTTTGACAGAGAGGAGAGAGATCACAAGCAGGCAGAGAGGCAGGCAGAGTGAGAGGGGAAAACAGACTCCCTGCTGAGCAGAGAGCCCAAAGCAGGGCTCGATCCCAGGACCCCGAGATCACGACCTGAGCCAAAGGCAGAGGCTTTAACCCTCTGCCCACTGAAATGCTCCTAATCTTTTTTTTAAAGATTTTATTTATTATTTGATAGAGAGAGAGAGAGAGAGAGATATCACAAGTAGGCAGAGAGGCAGGCAGAGGGAAAGCGGGAAGCAGGCTCCCTGCCCAGCAGAGAGCCCGATGCGGGGCTCGATCCCAGGACCCTGAGATCATGACCTGAGCTGATGGCAGAGGCTTTAACCCACTGAGCCACCCAGGTGCCCCTGAAATGCTCTTAATTTTAAAACTCTTAATATCTTAGGGGCACCTGGGTCGCTCAGTGGGTTAAAGCCTCTGCCTCTCAAATAAATCTTAAAAAAAATTAATATTATAATACTTTTAAATATAATATCAAGGGGTAATGTCTGATTTTGTTGTATAACTGAAATGAACATAGGAGCTGGTAACACTTAAATCTAGAACAACATGTATATGAAGGAAAGTATAAACCATTATCTGAAAGGACTGTGTTGGCGATGTGGTTCAAGAAGTCCATACCCAAAGCTGCTTTTGCTGCGGCAGATGCCACACGAGGGTCCACCACAGATGCCAAAAAAGCAACAGTGCTCATGACTGGGTTTCCTGACTGACTGAAAGGGACAGGTTGGTAGGCCAAGGGCCCCAGGGAAGCGTCTGAATTCTCGAGGTATGGGTCCTCAATAGGAAGCCTCAGAAAGTGGAGGATGCATTCATCCTGAGTACGACTTCCAACATGCTCTGACACTTTGTTCCAATCATCCTTGTACATCTCCAGGGCCTACAACAGAAAAAGACAAGGAGCTGTAGTATAAGGTAAAAAGGAACTAATATATAACAATATCAGAAGCCTGTGACTAAAAACAGTATCAGAGAGCCTGTGACTATCTTTAAAAAAATAATGAAAATTATATAGTACATAAGAAAACAGGCAGATTTGACTGCTCTCCTTATATTAAATCTCAATCAGGAAAAGAAATAAATAAAAAGCATACATACATAAAAGAATAGCTGTTTTTTGTTAATATACATGATTGTTTACATAGAAAATCCAAAGAAATCTATAAAAAAATACCAAAACTAAAAGGTATAACAAAGTCACAGGTCAGAGGTGGAATAGAAAAACTCAATTTTATTTCAATGAAAGCTTTAAACTGGAAAAAAGTACCACAAAAATGAAATACTAGGAATAAATATAATAAAGAATGTATAACATCAACATGCTGGAAAACAAAACACACTGAGAGAAATTAAAGGCCTAAATAAATTAAGAGCTATGCCATGTTCATCCATTAGCAGTCTCAATATTAAGATGTCAACTCTCTCCAAACTCAATTAACAGGTTCAACAAAATCTCATTCAAACTCCAAGCCTTTTTTGTTAGAAATTAAGAAACTGGTACTAAAATTTATAAAGTGTATAAATTTCAGATATTAAAATTCGTAATTTGGCAGAGAAAAATGCTGGAAAACTTTCAAAAATAAAAGCGAAAGCAGTCTCCAAGGGGGAGAGGGACAGAATGTTATGAAGAAAGTCAAAGAAGTCACTGGATAAAGACAATGTATTCAGTAGTTGACCAAAGCTGCCATTTCTAGATGATTCTCAACTGGGGGCAAGTCTGCCTGTGATGCCCAGAGACATTTTTGGGGAGGTGCTACTGGCATTTAGTGGATAGAGGCCACGGATGCTGGTAAACACTGTACCGTGCACATAAGAGCCCCCACCGAAAAAAACCTATCTGGCCCAAATGTGGGTTGCAGGAGGCTGAAAAATGCTGCTCTAGAGCCTGATTCGCTGATCGACACTGTGAGATGAGCCTGTGAGATGGTTCCTTCCACCTTTATGTAAGTAAATTCTTAACCGCTGCCCCAGGCTTGCCTTCTTGCTGGAATGGTAGAGGACTCCTCCAAACCCACACCAGCCAACGGTCTTATTCATTAGATCCCTTGAAAGACAAGGCTAATTCTGGGTTTCCCCTGGATAGCCAGTGGCCTCAGGCAGTTCTAGAAGAAATTACTTGGTAAAAAAAAGACCTAGATTGTAACAAAAAAGAAAATGAATCTCTCTCCCTAGGGTTCTTGGGGCCAGAAACATAATTGGGGCTATCATATGTTTCTGATTATGGGGAAATTTTCTTGGGATGCTCTACCATAGTCTTTTCAAACAAACTTATTTAAAAAAAAAATGTTTTCCTTTATTTTCCTCAGAGTAACATAAGAAAGTCCAGTAAGTTTTTGCCAGAATAGAGCTAAGAAACCCTTTGACATGCAAAATTCAAGAAAGAGTCACTGTCCAGAAAAGCATAAGGCTGAGAAAGTGAAGACCCAAGCCTGGGCACTGATGGCAGCATTTTGTAACAGGAAATCAAAGACATGTTTTCAAACAGAACATGGTGATGGACTGGCTGGGAAGGAGGGGGAGAGCTGATATATTAGAAGACATTTTACAGTACTACAAAACACCTTCATTCCTCCTGCTATGATCTGGGTCCCTTCACCGCTCCTTACCTGTATTCTTAGAATTGCCTCTCTCTATCCTTAAATTCATTGTTCTTCCTATTGCCAGAATGAATATGTTTCACACATGACCCTGTCTCTCTCCTGCCTAAAATTATCTCCTTGTTCATAATTATCTTATGGAATTAAGTCCAAACAGAATGAGGGCTCTGCCCCATTCCGCCCCACTTTCTACTCCTTTATGTTCTAGGAATATCCAGATCCCAAACACTGTTCCCATTTTGTCTGTGGACACATTGCTCTGTACCAGAAATATTACGTACTAGAGCCAACGCACAGCTGTCCCATTCCCAGGAAGCTGTCTACTGAGTCTCACCTACCCAGCCTGTTACACAGCCATTCCCCTGGATGTGACTTGTGCTCCAGGTCCAGCTCCAACCGTGAAGCTAAGAAAGCTGCACTCATTTTTTGTTTTAACCTGTTTCTGTCACCCATTAGAATACGAATCCTTTCAGTGGAGAGATTATAGCCCAGCCATCTCAGTCTGCAGAGTCCGCCACAGTACCCAAGAAAACTTGCTGAACTTAACCAGAGGGAACTGGACTAGACCAGGAAAGGAATTTGAGTTCTCCCTGGCTCCAAATGTAAAAAAACACCCTGTTTTCCTCAAGACAACTATATATATATATTTTTAAATTAGAAGACATACTCATCTAAAATGTAATTCAAAATTACACAGAAAAAAATCTTTCTTGGGTGGCATATCAAGGAAAGGTATATATCAGGTACAAGCAGACCGTGAGGAAATCGTCGAAGCTGCTTACTATCTTCCAACGCTACTGTTTCTGTCATCTAGCCAGTATAAAGTATGTGAAGAACTCTTCTAATGATCAACAACTCTTCTAATGATCACACTTGATGGCTTTTATCTGCAGGTACAAGATTTCATGTCCACTATTTATCTAAGAGATGAGAAAGCAAACCAGGCACGAGAAGCACTAAAATTAACAAAGGAGAACCGATAAGCTCCCAGACTCGGGTTTCGTCAATTTCAAGCCCAGGGACAATTATAACGATCAGGAAGACCACTGCTATCAGCTGTGGACTTAAAAGAACTTGTGAAAGCCTCTTTTAAAAGTCTTGGTCGTCACTATGGAACAGAATGGTGCCATTTCTTCTTCGACTCTGGCATCCTGTTTCTGTCAATGCAATTTCAAACTGATGGAAGGACTATGTTAGCCTTTTATGGCTTCTTAAATTGGTGATTCATTTTCAGGTGACACACCTGGAATTCCTCACACATTTTACAAAAGAAAGCTACTCAGACAAGTCTCCATCATCGTTATCCTATGTAATATATTTTTCTGAAAAAAACTAATAGAAAGCCTTATTATTTGCCTTCATGTCTACCAATTTAAGGCCTTTTTCCAACTGCAATTATTCATCCACTGTGTAGATTCCACATTGGTTATTTGCAAAACTGAAACTATGTCTCCAAAATCTGTAATAAGACAATGAACTAAATATAACCACAGATATACCTGCAGTATTCCAGGTAAGAACTGTGCTTTAATGAGAGACCGTATCAAATAAGGTGTTTTTAAAATGAAAGCAAGTGGTCTAAGAATAATCTAAAATAGTTGGGATGCTGCCTGTGTGATATATTGTCTAATAAAATGGGATTGGGGGGAGGGGAACCAGAGACCTTAATGGATCTTCCAGATTTATGTATTTATTAGGAAGAAATTAACTGGTTTTGGTTATAAATCCATTATAAAGCCACTTCATATTCTTAAGCTATTAATTACCAACAAATAAACTCCAGAAATAGAAGGTGTCAGTGGTAAACAATACTGCTGGGGAGCCTCTTTATAAGAGCAGGCGACACCTGTTGATTCAACTGCATGTTTAAAAGAAAACCAACCACTGGACAGGTTCCACCTGCAGGAGAAAAAAATGCACTATTGTGTAAGGATACTGTGGTTTTCCTGGGTATGTTCAGGGTAAACAGCAGCTCAGTCACTGTGTCCTCACTCTGTATTTACTATTCACTACTCTTAAATGTGATAAAGAATGAGTAGTTGAGAATACACTAAAATAGTGGTAAAAACTCAAAAAGAAGAAATCTTTTTGAATTTTAATCCAGAGAGAGAGAAAGAGACAGAGAGATTTGAGAAAATAAGGAAAAGTAGAAGAGGGGTGTTAAAAAAAAGGAAGTTCTGGGGGGTTTGTTTTTTAAAAGATTTATTTATTTGTCAGAGAGAGCAAGCGAGCAAGCATGAGCACACAAGGGAAGCAGCAGGCAGAGGGAGAAGCAGGCTCCCCACCGAGCAGGGAGCCCACTGTGGGACTCGATCCCAGGACCCTGGGATCCTAACCTGAGCCGACACTTTACCAAATGAGCCACCCCGGCGTCCCAAAAAGGAAGTTGTTAATGCAACACTAAAACTTCTTAAAAACACAACTGTTGGAACAACTTGAAAAGCCAAATTAAAGCGATACAGAACCATGAGCCATCAGCAGGTCCAGTGTATCTCAGTGTGGTCTGAACACCCATGGGGCACCACTCTTTCAGAGGGGCCCAGAGATCAACCCGTTTTCCTAGTAACAATAAGACAGTGTTGTCTTTTCATTGCAATGACATCTGCACAGTCGGTGCTAAAGCAGTGGTGAGCGAACTGCCTACCCTCAGCGTGAATCAAGGCACTAGCACCAGACTGTCTTCAGGGTCAATCTAGTCTTCCCTGCAACATCCTCACAAAAGTAATCCAACTTTACTTTAAAATTATTAATTTTATGAATCTAAACATCAAAGTCCACTTGTTTTCAGTATTTGGTACTATGAAATGTGAGGTACACAAGAGCACTAAAAATCAACCATCCCAGCATAATGCTGGGCTGAAGAAAGCACTGTGCGATCACCTGAGTTTCAAGTTCAACTACCATTTTCACAGACTGTTTTATTTTATTTTTTTCAAGATTCTATTTATTTATTTGACAGAGAGAGAGAGATCACAAGTAGGCAGAGAGGCAGGCGGAGAGAGGAGGGGGAGGCAGACTCACAGCTGAGCAGAGAGCCTGACGAGGGGCTCGATCCCAGGACCCTGAGATCATGACCCGAGCCAAAAGCAGAGGCCCTAACCCACTGAGCCACCCAGGTGCCCCAGAAGACTGTTTTTATTAGAACAAATGGCTAACACACCATGGTTTGGGGGCAAAAATAATCTGGCAGACATCTTCTGATCAGCACAGGAGTTGTGACCTGCTCCATTCCTGACTGGGCCAGTTCACCTTGCCTCAGGCATCATGGTGGGCCCCTGCTCTGGGGAGGCCACCATACTGATGCCAAACTGAGTGCAGACATGAAGGTGGCATAGCATACTCCCGTCCAGAACCCTGGGCCTTGCGCAATCCTCTTGCCTTAGCCTCCTGAGTATCTGGGACTAACAGGAACTCGCCACCAAAATGGCACACATTTTCCCCAAAGCAAACAGGACTCTGAAAAAATTCACTTCAACTGGGTAGCTCAGTCGGTTAGACATCTGACTCTAGATCTTAGGTCAGGTCTTGATCTCAGGGTCCTGAGTTCAAGCCCTGCATGCACCAGGCTCCATGCTGGGCATGGAGCTTACTTTAAAAAAAAGGAATAAAAAATAAATAAGTTACTTCAAGAAAACTGAGTATCTATTGCCAATAATTAAGTGAAAATTAGGATTCTGAAAAATATACATACCGGCCACGAAAGCTTATCTTACAGGAATATTTATAATTATTTGACAAGGCCATTAAGATACTCCTCCTGTTTCCAAATACATAACCAGGTCATGCCAGATTTTCTTAATATACTTAAATTAAAATAATATATATGATGGAAAAGCAAGTACGAAAATCCAGCTATACACTAATAAGTCAGACATAAACATGGCTAATGTGTAACACCGTATCTTTCACTAGTATCTTTTGTTTTTCGAAGCCCATTTTTTATAAAAATGTTAACTTGCAGTGGGTTTACTCTTATTTTTACAGAAATTAGTTTTCTGTTGTTTTTTTTTTTTAGTTTTCTCAGTTTTAATTTATAATAGAGAAAATACTGATAAACTCACAAAAACTCTTTGAAGTCCTCAATATCATTTAAAGAGTGTAAGTACATCCTGAGACCAAAAAGTTTGAGAACTGCCGACTTAATCTAATCTACTTGGTGCTGGATTTCTGAACTGCAAAAATTACACATGATCTGTAAGTTTGGATCACATGAAATTCTACCATAAGGGAGCTCTCTTCCTCTGTAAATTCAATGCTCTAATGTTATAAGCAAAACAGGCACTCTAAGTTACCAGCAACAATCATCCCTTTCGTCCAGGTTGACCTCACTAATGAAACTAGAAAATCACATGTTCCTTTTCCCGGCATCACCTGCAGTACTCAGTGAGCACTAAGACCCATTCTGAACAATGAGGTAGAAGGGAAAGGCTTATGAACTACTTCTGGTTAAGCTTTTCATTCCAAGAAGAGCTCAAGAAGAAAAGGCCCCATAAGTGCCCTTTCCAACTTTCTTCCTGTATTTTTTTTAAAGATTTTATTTATTTGACAAAGAGATAGAGCCAGACAGCACAAGTGGGGGGAATGGCAGAGGGAGAGGGAGAAGCACGCTCCCTGCTGAGCAGAGAGCCCAATGCAGGGCTCGATCCCAGGACCCTGGGATCATGATCTGAGCCAAAGGCAGACGCTTAATGACTAAGCCACCCAGGCACCCTATTTCTTCCTATTCTGAATGGGGATACGAAGCCGGGGAACAAACCAGCCTTCCTGGGACCAGAAAAGAACACACGGAGACAGAACATGGACATCTTAAAGAAGGTAGAACAAAACAACAGAAAAGCTAGGAACCTGATGATATACTTGAACAGTGAAAAGAATGTTGGGGGGTGTCTGGGTGGCTCAGTCAGTTCAATGTCTGCCTTTGGCTCAGGTCATGATGTCAGGGTCCTGGGATACAGCCCCTGAGCTGGGCTCCCTGCTCAGCCCAAAGTCAGCTTCTCACTCTCCTTCTGCCCCTCCCCAACACCTGTGCGTACACGTGCATGCTCTCTCTCAAATAAGAAAAAAAAGTTGAGGCGCCTGGACCTTCCAGAGTGCTGGGACCGAGCCCCATATCAGGCTCCCTGCACAGTGGGAGGCGTGGTTCTCCCTCTACTTCTCCTGCTTGTGTTCCTTCTCTCTCTCTCTCAAATAAATAAATAAATAAATAAATCTTTAAAAAAAGAAAAAAAAGTTGGAATTGCCAACCTGAAGATAGCCAGTTGAACAAAAAAAAATGTCCTTATAGTTTAATCTACTGCTAGATTGGATTTTCTGTACTCTGTAGGGAAAGTGAGATTTTCTGTTAGAATTTCTGTTCTTCGTAGGCAAAAGCATTCCTAAGACGCTAAACAGTAAACTTCCTCACTGAGTCCTAATTTAGCTTTCACATGCACATTCTACCCAAAAATACTAAGTAGTGTCACAGTCTTCACTTTACCCAATGATTGTTCTATAACAAAAGACAAATGGTCCTTCTTCAGAAATGGTTGATAAATATGAAACCCAACATTCTATATTTCTTACGTTCCAGCACAGAAATAATTGCTAAGATCTACTTGTGTAAGAATTTGCAAGAATCTCCAGACATGAAGAAATTCAAAAAGCATTCAACAAACTGACTGACAGATATCTTGAATTATCATTGGTTCAGTGTTCTCCTTTCAAGAATAAAACAGTATTTTCAGGGATAGATGTCTTTATCTACTTTTCTGGAATCCTTTTGGGAAATACAGAGGTTGTAGATTCAAATGCATATAAGCAGTGGAAAATGCATCGACAATGACCAAGGTGGAATAAGTTTAAAGAAAACTGGAATCTGAAGAAATATTTCTCTTCGAAGGAACACCTGGGACTCAAGGTCAGCCAATTACTGCCCCATGGGAATGAAGTGCCAGAATTACCACATCTTCCAATTTTGGAGGAAAAAGCAAAGACTTAAAAATAAACAAAATAACCCAACCTGGGCCAAAAAAACACATATCCAGGCTTGATCTCCCTACTGATAGCCCGTAATCACCTCAAGGAATGAGGTATGATATTTAATAACGGCCCAAGAAAACTCTATTAAAACTCAATACATATTTCAAAAAACTTCAGGATTAATTCCAAAGGTATATTTCAAATGTGAGTCACACAAACTAAGCACCCATCTCCTGTGTGATAACGGAGCTCTGATATTAATGTGCTTACCTCCAGGAGCAGAAGGGTCTCCTGTTCAGTCCATTCTCTTCCAGCACTAGCACCTTTACTCTAAAGAAACAAAACCAGAAATTAGGTACTCATTTCCTAAAGGCTGAATATGGAGCTCAGCAGGAGTCCCGTCTATGTAAAGGGGGCTGTTTTATGCAAACAAACAAATAAGTCCCTGAACAACAGGGACAAAACACTTAAAGGTTCCTAAACTTCCACCAGCAGAAAGGCAGACAGACCTATTTAACTGATTTCTTGCTGTCTATCAAGGATTCATAGACTACTCAGACATGTTACTTCTATTATTTTGATATTTAAAGATTCCTTTTGAAGCTACAACAGCTACAATATTTTAATGCATACTATGAATTGGCTATGATATTATACATAATATAAATATCTGGTATAACTTAAAGGAAGTATTTTTTCCAAGATTCAAAGACAAATTATATTACATATAAATTACTCTGAGGGATTCTTGATTCTAACAGCAACAAGTTCATATTCTCAATTTTATCACCTCTTGATTAAAATAATCACCAAGTGATTCCTTAAATTTCAAATCACTCTTTCTATACGAATCCCTTTAATTGCCAATTCACATAAGCATGGGGGGAGAAGAAAGTCAATTTTGTGTTACGTAAAAATTAAAATTTATCAGGATGCCTGGGTGGCTCAGTTGGTTGGGTCATGATCCCAGGGTCCTGGGACTGAGTCCCGCATGGGTCTCCTTGCTCAGCGGGGAGCCTGCCTTTCCCTCTGCCTGCTGTTCCTTCTACTTGTGCTTGCTCTCTTTGACAAATAAATAAATAAAATAAAATAATTTTTTAATTAAGATTTATCAATTGATTCATACTTGAGTTGGTAAGCCCTGCTCTATTCATAGACTGGCAGAGGACTGGATGTGTGGTATACTTGACATTATTCTCCACCTATAAATCTTACTAATTCAAAATATATATTCTAACATACCCCTTCTCCGAAAACTCTATTTTGGGAGATTAGAATTTAGTAAGTGAAGAGAAAATTTCTATGGTCTGTGATTACCTTGTTTGTCACAATAAAGCTTCTCAAGTTACTTGACTCAAACTTTCTGCATAACTGGGCTCCATACTATGGGTAAAAGTTAAACTATGACTTGCTAGGTTTCCATGGTATTCAATACATATCATTCTGAAATTTTTGCAAAAAAATATACTAAAAATAACAAGTTCTTTAACTAGAGAATAAAGAGGAATCTAAGCATTGTAGAATTCAAGTCTGACAGCATGATGCTGTGAAAGGAAAAAAAATGCATATAGCTATAATTCATAATACTGTTCAGATTCCTTAAGGATTACAATAACCAATGTTCATCTTTTAGTGAACCAACCTCAGAAGTGACCATTAATCAGATCTGGAGCTCCAACAGGAGGAAAATTCATTAACACTTCACCTAAATCGTGAAGAAGGCAAACCTGACTACAGGAAAGATCCACACAACATACACAAGACAGCATTTACTGGGGACATGCACACTGAGCACATAGTATAGTTTTTCTTCTTGATAAAAATTGGTTCTGGGATGAGTGCATAATCTCAATAGGGTACATGAGATGATTGTGGGGGTTTTCTCCAAGATTTTAGAAATTTTTTCTTTCGTATTTATTGGGGTGGAATGTATGTAGAATAAAACACCCAAATCTTCAGTGTATAGTTAAATACAATTTCACATATACACCCATGTAACAACCACTCAAATCAACATCCAAGGGGTCTCTCCTTTAAATCTCAAATTGATAGTAACTCACAGATGTACACACTATTCCCAATTCTATAATCTATAGAATTATAGATTTATTATAGAATTCCCAATTCTATAATAAGGTTAGTTTTTCTTAGAAATGAACTTTGTAAAGCCATTAAGTGTGAGTTTGTGGGTCTGGCTTAATATTATGTCAATAACATTCGACCATACTCTTTACATGAAGGAAGTCAATTCTTTTCATTTCTGTGTTAATATTACATTGTTGTAATAAACTACAATTTATCCACTATAGGCTTGATTGATCACTGTTTAGAGTTTTTGGCTATCTTGGATAAGGCTGCTAAGAACATTCATGCACATTCTTTTATACATTCATTTTGTTTTTAAACTGATTTATCTTATTTATATAGCTAGGAGTTCAGTGACTGGGTGTGTTTATACATATATTTAGCTATAATAGTGTTTCTTCCACTTTTATTTCCTGAAAGAGTTTATATAGGTTGGTATTATTTCTTCCTTAAATGTTTGGTACAGGGACACCTGGGTGGCTCAGTCGGTTGGGCATCTGCCTTCGGCTCAGGTCGTGATACCAAGGTCCGGAGACCGAGTCCTGCATTGGGTTCCCTGCTAAGCAGGGAGTCTGATGCTCCCTCTGCCTGCTACTCCCTTTGCTTATGCTCTCTCTCTGACAAATAAATCTTTACCACAAATGTTTGGTACAAAAGCATCAGCAGAATCATCTGGGCCTTGAGTTTTGTAATCAGGAAGGTATTTCACGACATATAGATATTAACAGACACAAGGCTATCAAAATACATTAGTTTCCTGTGGCTACTGTAATCAAATTATCACAAACTTGATGGCCTAGAATAACGAAAACTCATTCTCTCACAGCTCAGGAGGCTGGAAGTCCAAAATTAATATACCCGAGACAAAAATCTTGATGTGAACTGGGCCACACTCTCTCCAGATGTTCTCTGAGAGAATTCATTCTACACCTCTTCTGCTTTCTGGTGAGTGCTTTGGAACTCCTTGGTTTGTAGCCACCTCGTTTTAACCGGTGCCCTTCCCTCTTTTTCTTTTCTTTTTTTTAAAGATTTTTATTTATTTATTCATGAGAGACAGAGAGAAAGAGGGAGGAGAAGTGGAGGGAGAAGCAGGCTCCCTGTGTGGCAGGGAGCGGGATACGGAACTCAGTCCCAGGACCCTGGGTTCATAACCTGAGCCAAACGCAGACTCTTAACCGACTGAGCCACCCAGGTGGCTGCAAATCTCTCAGCATTCATCTCTTACAAGAACACATATCATGGGGGCACCTGGGTGGCTCAGTCAGAAGCATCTGACTCTTGATTTCGGCTCAGGTCAGGTTATAATGATCTTAGGGTGGTGAGAACAAGCCCCACATCAGGCTCCATGCTGGGCAAGAAACCTGCTTAAGATTCTCTACCTCCCTCCCTCTCTTTTCTGATCAGTAATTTGTGTCTTCTCTTTTCTTCTTGATCACTCTGGCTAGAGACTTATCACATTTATTGATCCTTTCAAATAACCATCTCCTTATTTCACTCATTTTCTATGGTTTTTCTGGTTTTGGTTTCTAGCTTAATTTTGTTGATGTGGTTAGCCAACCACATTTATATCACACGTATGAAATCATACAATCACATTTTATAGTATCATTCCTTTAAAACTGAGACCCATTTTATGGCTCAGAACTGAATATACTTTGGAGAGTGTTCCCCAAGAACTTTAAAAGAATTGTGTTTTCAGGGGCCTGAGTGGCTCAGTTGGTTAACCGTCTGCCTTCAGCTCAGGTCATGATCTCAGGGTCTTGGGCTCAAGACCTGCACTGAGCTCTGCTCAGCAGCAAGTCTGCTTCTCCCTCTCCCTTTGCCCCTTCTCCCCTCACCCCAGCTCGTGCTCTCTCTAAATAAATAAAATCTTAAAAATGCTGTGAAATGTGTAAGCCTGATGATTCACAGACATGTACCCCGGGGGCAAATAATACATTATATGTTAATTAAGAAAAAAATTATTTTATTTTGCATAGATCCTTCTACATACCAAATAGGTCATATTGGTTCACAGTTTTGGTCTAAATCTTCTCTTACTGACTTTCAATCTACTTGTTCTATCAATTACTGAGAATGGATTACTGAAATTTCCAACTATAATTTTATGTCTGCCTATTGCTCCTTTCTATTCTATCAATTTTTGCTTTATATATTTTGAAGTTTTTAAATTAACTGTACACATATTTAGGACAATTACGTCCTTTTGATTAACTCTTTTATCATTATCAAATGTCCACGGTTTAATTCTGGTAAAATAACTTGTCCTAATGTCTACTTTTGCTAATATTAACATAATGACTCCGGTGTTCTTCTGATTAATATTTAGAAGGTATGTCTTTTCTTATTCTTTTATTTTTATATTTCAAGTGAATTTCTTATAGACAATATACACTTGTACTTAGTTTTTTATGCAATCTGACAGTGTCTGCTGCTTAACAGATACTACAACCCCTTACACATAAGGTTACTGCTATCCTCGCAGACATTTGTACACCTACCATCTTGCTACATTCTACTCAGCACATCGATCCTCTGCCTTTCTCAGTCCTTCCCTGTAATGGAGTAACTGTTTTTGGAGTCCTGTTGTTTTTGTCTCCACCATTAACTTAGTAGTTACGGGTCTTTACGTACTCTACGATTCACAATAGTCACGTCTAACTTGCCGTGGCGTATCAAATACTACGTTACGCATGCGGTCTAGTAGAGGCACTGTAATGCACTATACTTCCATTTTCCCTTCCCGTGCCTTGAGCCCTGTTAGCTCTTTAACATTCACATGTTATAAATCTAAAGATATGCTGGTATCATTCTTAGTCTGAAGAGTCTATTACCACTTTTTAAAACTACAAATGAGAAGAAAACCTCTTTTCACTGACACAGGTGTTGACCTTTTCTGGCACTCATTACTCTTCCACACAGATCCAGGCCTCTTCCAAAATGCTTTGCCGAAGTATTACATAGTTTAACCTGAATCAGCATTTTGATCACATTTCTAAAAGATACCAGGACTTCAACTTCATCTAATTGTCTTTTTTCTGCCATTTTGGTCATTTCTACATGTTATGAACTCCCAAAAATAATCACTGCTTCAACAGTCTAACCGCACATTCATTCTTTTCCCAGGACTGCTTCCTTCCTAGTCACGTACGTCCATCAGGGATCAGAGTCCCTCGTCCTGAAAAACTTCTCTTGGTTTTCCTACACTGTGTGCTAGTGTTGCCCTCACACATTTCTCGATGTCTTTACTGCCCATTCACTCCTGAAAGGTACTTTCCTGGAAACATAACTGCAGAACAACAGCTTTGGCTTCAGTGTTTTAAAATGTTATTATGCTGTCACCCTCTGGCTTCTGTCATTTCTGCTGAAAAGTCAGACATCAGTATTATAATCGTTCCTTTGAATTTAATGTGCCCTTCTCCAACCCCACTGACTCCCCACAATGTGACTGTTTTTAAGACGTTAGTTTTCAAGGTAAGTTTAAGCGTGATGGGCGTGAATGTGGTTTCCTCTGTATCCAAATTTGGATCTGTTCAGACTCATGAGTTGGTATCGCTTTTTTTAAATCAACAGTGTTTAGTCATTACATCTTCAAATATCGCTTTTGTTTCATTCTTTCTCTTCCTACAGGTCTCTAATGATAAATATGAATTTTTACAGTAGCTTGTTTCCCTTGCACTCCATTCCCTTCGTCCCCCTCCCTCACCCTCATCCAATTTCTTTTTCTCTTGGTGCTTCAGTTTCAATATATCTACTATCTGTCTGAGCTCACTAATACTGTCTTCTGTTGTGTTCAGCCTGCTGCTAAAACCATCCAATGAGTTAATTTCAGGCATATTTAATTATACGATATTCATTTGCTTCTTCATATAGATTCCAATTATGTTGAAATGACCTACTTATTCTTGTTTTAACATATTACTCAGTTTCTTTGAAACACCTATATTCTAACCTACAGAAAAAATGGTAAGATAAGTGATAGATGTTTTATAAAATGCCAGCAGGTTAAGTAGAATGCACAACTTCCCACACTATAGAAAGTAAGTTTCTTATGAAAACTGACATTTCTTAGAAGGACAAAGAAAAAGACATGCTGGATTACAGCCCAACTGTGCCTAGAAAAAAAGTTTTTACCTTTGCTAAGGTTTTCTTGGAGTAAATGTCGGTACGAAGACCAAAGTTCTGCAAATCAATTGGTTTTTCCTTGTTTTTCTCAGGAAAATTTAACATCTGCTGAGCAGCAGGGACCTAGGAGTCAGAAAAATGATAAATGGCCGTATTAACCTCCACAAAGTCAAGGGGATAGAAGTTTTTAAAGCACTGTTTAACAATGGCACATAAGGAGATTTTACACAAAAAACGAAACCAAACAAAAAAAACCCACCCACACCTCTGCCCTATACTTCCAACATTTCAACATACTGTATTAGCAACATTTTCTGCCTCTATTAACTCCCAGAGAAAAAAAGTAACAAATTTTCTTTAATATGCTCTCCCATTTCATATGAAGAATAATTGATACCTCAGATTCATGTTATTCTAACTTAAGGCTATATAAAATCTGGTCGACATACTAATCTTTTCAAGAATATATGTATGGGGGCTCCTGGGTGGTTCAGTGGGTTAAAGCCTCTGCCTTCAGTCATGATCCTTCTGACCCTCTGCCTCAGGTCATGATCTCGGGGTCCTGGGATCGAGCCCTGCATCGGGCTCTCTGCTCAGCAGGGAGCCTGCTTCCCCCTCTCTCTCTGCCTGCCTGTGATCTCTCTCCTCTCTGTCAAATCAATAAATAAAATCTTAAAAAAAAAAAAAAAAAAAGAATATATGTATGGATGTCCACTTTCCAAATGTTAGAAAGGGGAAAAAGTTTCACACAATCAGTGTACAGTGTACTAATAAGCTAATATTACTTTATTAGTATAATAATTACTAATACTGAATTATAATAATATTAGTGTAATAATTAAGTTACCTGAGGTGATCGAAGATGTAGAGGCACAAGCCCAGAGGGAGTATCAGCTAACACATTAAAATGAGGAGTAGGAGGAGGTCCCATAGCCATGGGTCGACTTTCTGGATCCACTTGGTAATTAACAAGCCCCCACTGCTCTAAAAAGGCATGAACCCTGGAAGAGTAAAGCTCTGAAAGTTAAAATCTACATACAGAATGTACCCCATCTCCTTCGTAACCATCATCACAGCTCATTAAAAAATAAGAATACAACAAGTAAATGTTCTCTGTAGGCTATGAACCATCACAAAGTTAACTTGTAAGTCTGGTTTCTTGCATGAGGGACAATTTCTAAACACTCAATGTTGACAGCATAGCACCCCAAAACCTAGTACAAAGCCTAACTAGTTCAAACACAGAAATAAGAGAAGAAATGTTCATTTAAGTCCCCAGGGAAAGAACTCATACACAGACCAAATTCAAACAAGGAGATTCACATTGGATTTGTTTCTTCAGACAGATCTAGTGTACAGAGCTTATCCGGTCTCCTGCTCAACTCACTCTCAATCCCTGGTCATTTTATGATTTCATTATAAAATAAAAGATCTCAATTGTAAAATCTTAAAACGAGAATAAAACGCCAAGGTATTAAATACATAATAAATAAAAATAAAAATAAAATAAAAAACATTTGGTTAAGGTATGTTATTAATAAAGAAAACATCAAGTGTAAGCACTCAAACATTAAACAGCAGTGCATCAGTAACCACCTGAAGTGAAGCGTCTGAGAAAAAGTCAGGCGTTTTACCTCATCACAGCACACACGTCTCCAGTCAAGTTCCTCCGACAAGCAGTGCTGGTTAAATATTCTTGGGGGTTTAGGCGATATGTGTCAATCATAAAATTTCGATATGCCAAGTATCTAAAAAGCAGTGGCAAAATTCATAAGGTGGACACACATCCTTTCAGAAATAATAACTCATAGAGCCAAAAATCATCACATTCCTCACAACCAAATCCAACAAAAAGTTAATATTCCAACCAACAACAGTATTGAGTATTTACAGTCATGAATGTAAACAAGGATAAGAACCCTTAACTCCATGCAAAACAACTATTTACTAATATGTAACAACAATAAGTAAAATGGGGGTGCCTTGGTGGCTCAGTGGGTTAAAGTCTCTGCCTTCGGCTCAGGTAATGATCTCAGGGTCCTGGGATCGAGCCCCGCATCGGGCTCTCTGCTCACCGGGGAGACTGCTTCCCCCTCTCTCTGCCTGCCTCTCTGCCTACTTGTGATCTCTCTCTCTCTCTCTCTCTCTGTGTCAAATAAATAAATAAATAAAATATTTTTTTAAAAAATAAGTAAAATGAAGTAAAATCTGATGAAGTTAATGTGAAGTAACACAGGGGAACCTGGCTGGCTCAGTTGGTAGAGCATGCGACTCTTGATCTCAGGGACATGACTTTGAGAACCACACTGCGCATAGAGTTTATGTTAAAAATAATAATAATAGTAGTAGTAGTAGTAATAATGTAAACTAACATAAATACAAAAGTGGTCACAGGGGTACATGGATAAATCATCAGTTCCCTGCAGAATTTGCAAATAACACCTGGTTACTCGGGCTGTCTCCCTAACTACTGTGTAACCAGCCATAATTCATTTAAACCTCACAATTTCTCCATAAGGTAGGCTGTACTATCATTTCATTTATCAAGAAGCAAACTTAAGCACAGAGTGATTAAAGAATGTGTCCTAGACCACAAGGCTGGTTAAGTGTGGAGCTAATTCAACACGGGGCGGGGAAGGAGGAGCCTAGCGCTCTGGAATCTATGCTTTTAACACACGCTGTATCTCATTTCTAGATTCTTCCTAGAGCCACATGTGAATCTGGTTCGAACAATGGCTATATACCCAGCTAGGTGAGGACTAGAACCCATGAGGCCAAAATCAAAGCTAAAACAAAAACAGGTTAAAAAAAAGAAAAAAACTGAAATTCTGAGTCACAGCAGATTATACAACATACCCAAGCATTTATACAACAAAATATTTAAAACAAGCGTGTTGAGAAGCTAGAGACCCAGCACAAGTTCTTGCCACAAAAGTAAAACAAAAATCTGGCAGGTTAAGGGCAGTTACATAAGAGTAGAAAAGGTCTGCTCAAAAAAAGGTCTTGTATAAGCTCAGGTGGTTAAACAAAGACCTAAGGTAAATTTTTAAATTTAAGCTGACTAAAATGCTAAACTGTGCTTGTAAACAGAAGACTGTCAAGAACCGTAAGTATCTACAAACGCTGGCAATCAGCATACTGGCTAGAAGATACCAAGTCTAACTAGATGGAAAAACTAAATGGGTTTCTTATGCCAACTCTCTGATTGTGGTTTTAAATGAAACCTTATAGCTTTCTCATGGAAAAGCTGGAATTATCTCTGACACCTAAACTTAAAATCTCAAACTATCATGGACAATCTATTACAAGAAAATATTTATTATTCAATTATCTGTATTCTAACATGTGTTTAATGTGGAAAATTATCTTTCCCTAACAATTTAAACAAGAGATATCTATTTCTGAAATCACAAAAGCATAACAATGAATTAATACTATAAAGATAATATACATCATACACACACGCGCACACACACACACACACACACAGACACACACACTCTGTATTTTACAATATGATAGGTATGGATTTATTTTTAGGGGAAAGGGTTTCCAGAAATGTGTATTTAAGGGTCACCAGGCAAAAGAAAAACTTCCTAACATGATTCTTCCATCCATGTTTTCGTATTTTCAATGTAAAAGCACTACAATGCTTTACGTAATTAAGATCGATTTATAGGCAGCTACGACATCAAATTTGGCATTCTTTTAATTACTAATCATTCATCAGGAAAATAAGATAAAGATGTCACTTTCTTCTAGATTATTATATGTAAATATACATACATATAATCTATAAGACATAGGTACATACAAGGTGGGAACTTTGGGGGGAGAAACCTGAACCCATTTTTGTGAACATCTGTTACTGAATTCAATCTTAGCTGTAAGAGCTGACATGCATGCAGTTCAAGGTTGTAGGTTCAAGATGCAAATGAAAGAAAAAATCTAGAACAATTTCCTTCACAGCAAGGAATTCTGTGTGCCTGACATATGAACACTGTTCTGGATGGAATAATACATTTGCAAACGTCTACACATTAGCAAAAATGAACTCAGAAGTATCCTTTTAAAAAACCCTGCCCAACACATTCAAATGAACAATTTTTCTAGACACTGACCCCATTCTAAAGTAAGTAATAGTATCAAGATTACATCTTCAAGTTTCACTCACATTTCTGGAGTCTTGGATTTGTTTTTTCCATTGAAAAACTCAGGAAGAGCACGCCGTTCAATCACGTGAATACTAGGGAATAAAAAAAAAAATTCTCTTAGAAAAATGAAACCTTGAAATTTGAACTAAGTTTGTTTAATTTGCAAAGTAAAACTGATAAATCCAAAAACAGAACATTATTTTCAAAACTTAATTGTCTTGATCAAGTACCTAGGTATTAACAGAAAGCCTTCCGCCTTACCCTTAAGACTTAATTGTAGTTTTTTCTATTCCCATACCCAAACTCAAGAATTTCCATCAGCATATTGAAAGCTATATATTTTACTATGTTCTTGACATAACACATCATAAGTAGATGATGAGCCATAAAATACAAAGAGTTCGCTGGAAATGGCCAGACATCACAGCAGCTGGCATGGTAACAAACTGATGAAGTGAATGACCAGCCAAAAGATGATGGAATTTACCAAGAATCAGTCTCGCAGGCTCTTAACATCAATGCACCCTTTGTTCAGCCCTCAGAAACTTTGTGCTGACCTGAATTTTTTTTTAAAGATTTCGGTATTCTATTGCCTTTAAAAAGATTATAGAACTAGTTCTTAATATCGAAATAAAGGCACTGGTAATTTTATAAAATGTTGCAGGTGATAAGCACTATAGAGACCAGGTAAAAAATCCGGCCTAACGCACAATACAAATGACTCAACTGTGGATATACTACAAAGGTTTTGACACTAATAGTAATCGATGTTTTTGCTGATGACACTTTCTAGCTTCTCAGTGGCTTTCCAGATATGCAGTATGTACTCGTTATGCAGGGAAGAACAAATCAATAATCTATGAATGTAACTATAGGCATCGTTTGGCTGGCTTAGTAGAGCATGTGACTTTTTCTTTTTTAAAGATTTATTTAGTTAAAAGAGAGAGAGACAGTGAGAAAGGGAACATGAGTAGGTGAAGCAAGAGAGGGAGAAGCAGGCTTCCCACTGAGCAGGGAGTCTGATGCGGGGCTCAATCCCAGGACCCTAGGATCATGACCTGAGCCAAAGGCAGACACTTAACCACTGAGCGAACCAGGTGCCCCGAGCATGTGACTCGATCTCAGAGTCCTGAGTTTGATCACCCTTTTAGGCACAGAGTTTACTTTAAAAAAAAAAAAAAAAGGCATTTACTCTTGCATCATTTGGGAACATTTAAATTGTATGAACAGGATCTGTATTGCCAAATAGTATAAACATAATGAATTACCTGAAAACTTCTAGAAAGATAATTTCTAAGATGAATTAATGCTATATAGTTACGTGTAACAACTTTTCAAGTTTTACTGTAAAAATAGATATAAGCAATTAATTATATAATTCAAACATACCTCTCATTGTTTTATTGTTAAAGGTTAGGAAGCCCACAAAAAACACAATTTCTATATTCACCAAGAACAAAACACACATGAATGTTTAACCCTAAGCACTTTCTTTTCTGAATTGCTGGCAGCTGATTCCTTAGGTTCTAAGAATGAGTCAGAAAGTGGTGTGCTGAGAATCAGAAAACCCGAGTTCTACCAATTGTCCGCTGCAATGGTGGTATGCTTCCACGGACAAAGTACTTGTCTTTATCTATAGAATAGGGATGTGACTTACACCTCCACTATCCATAAGAGCAAACTTTGTGACGTGCAGTGGTTATGATGCAAACGAGTGTTTATGCGACCTATAAAAACCCTCCAAGTTATATACTGTTATGACTGCACTTTTTTTTTAATTTTAGAGGAAAAGAACACTAGTTTCTCAAGTGTGTCCTTTTAAACAATTCTGAATCCGAACATGTAATTACAGTTACCAACAGTGAGACCGAGACACTTCCAAATTTAAAAATAACACATCATCAATGTAATGAAGATTGACCTTCAAAGAAGAGCTATATAGTTATTCTGTCCTAGGTTCTATTTATTCAAAACATTTAGGAACGGCATAAAGAGTTGACCGTAAAGGCATGCAGAAAAGTATCAATATTGGAGTCATATTTTCTAGTTTTTGGAAAAAAATAGTTCCAAGTGAATCATCCACCCTATTCCTTTATATTGGCTTCTAAAGACATATATATATATATACATATCTCTTTACCTATATCTATATCTAATGCATGTATATATAACATGTATAAAGATACACATAGGTAAGATCACATTTATCCTTAAAGAATGATAATGTGTACCCCTGAAACAAATAATACATTATATGTTAATGATAAAAATTAAAAAAAAATAAAAAAGAATGATAATGTGTAACAACTGAGAGCAAGCAACAGAGCCAAATAAGATGACAAGATTCCAAGTAAGGGCAATATCACTAGAGTTAAGTGTACAACTTTCCAATGAAAGTACCTTAAAGAAGCTATTTGGTAGGGGAAGTTCAGGTATATAAACTTAAAAATATGGGGCGCCTGGGTCGCTCAGTGGGTTAAAGCCTCTGCCTTCGGCTCAGGTCATGATCTCAGGGTCCTGGGATCGAGCCCTGAATCGGGCTCTCTGCTCAGCGGGAGCCTGCTTCCCCCTGTGTCTCTGCCTGCCTCTCTGCCTGCTTGTGATCTCTCTCTCTCTCTCTCTGTCGAATGAATAAATGAATGAATAAATAAATAAATTGAAAGAAAGAAAGAAAGAGAGAGAGAGAGAGAGAGAGAGAGAGAGAGAGAAAGAAAGAAAGAAAGAAAGAAAGAAAGAAAGAAAGAAAGAAAGAAAGAAAGAAAGAAAAAGGAGAGAGAGAGAGAGAAAGCCTGGGCACCTGGCTGGCTCAGTCATTAATCAACTGCCTTCAGATCAGGTCATCATCCCATCATCCCAGGGTCCTGGGATTGAGCCCCACATTGGGCTCCCTGATCGGTGGGAGCCTGCTTCTCCCTCTCCCATTCCCCTACTTGTGTTCCCTCTCTCGCTGTCTCTCTCTGTCAAATAAATAAATGAAATCTCTTTTAAAAAAATAATAAAAGAAATAAGCCAAATAAAAATTAGCCTGATATGAAATAGTCACACTTTGTAAATAATAAACAAATAAAATATATAGGATTCCAGCGGCACTCCAATAATGCCAAATGGTTGTGGTAAATGACAGGGAAAATGCTGAGAAAGGTGTTTTCTTGAACTTTCTTTTTTAAAGATGTTTTACTAATTTATTTGAGAGAGAGAGAGAGAAGGAGAGAGGAGCAGGGGGATGGGCATAAGCAGATTCCCTGTTGTGCAGGGAGCCCAGTGTAGAACTTGATCCTGGGACTTCTGGGATCATGACCTGAGCCGAAGGCAGATGCTTAACCGACTGACCCACTCAGGTGCCCCATTCTTGAACTTTTTATATATGAAAATTGTCTTAATGTTAAAAATATTTCCTACTGGGGTGCTTGGCTGGCTCTGTCAGTAAAGCCATGTGACTCCTGATATCAGAGTTTGAGTTCCAGCCCCACACTGGATGTAGAACTCACTTAAAAAAAAAAATTCCTGGGGCGCCTGGGTGGTTAAGCGGCTACCTTCAGCTCAGGTCACGATCCCAGGGTCCTGGGATCGAGCCCCACATTGGGCTCCCTGCTCAGTGGAGAGCCTGCTTCTACCGCTCCCTCTGTCTGCTGCTCTGCCTACCTGTGCTCTCTCTCTCTCTCTGTCAAATAAATAAAATCTTAAAAAAAATCCTATTAAAATGAAGCCATTACTAGGGAGTGAGAGTTCTTTTTTTTTTTTTTAAGATTTTATTTATTTATTTGGTAAGGAGAGATCACAAGTAGGCAGAGAGGCAGGCGGGAGGGGGGGCAGGCTCCCCCCGCCGAGCAGAGAGCCCAATGCGATCCCAGGACCCTGAGATCATAACCTGAGCCGAAGTCAGAGGTTAAACCCACTGAGCCACCCAGGCGCCCCTGAGAGGAGTTCTTTTTAAAATGTATTTTCTTTAATGTGTTTTTTTAAGTTTTTTTTTTCATTTTTCAGTAATCCCTACACCCAATGTGGGGCTCAAACTTACAACCTGAGATCAAGAGTCACCACCAACTGTTCCAGTCAGTTGTTGGATGTTCCATCAACTGAGCCAGCCAGGTACCCCTAATATTTTAAAATCATATAATGAATGTTAACATTTTAAAATTATTAAATAATAAATTATTTGCCCATCTGAATTGTAACTGATTCGAAATGAGTTAAATCTAACCTGAAAAAATTTTACAATCCCTAAGTACAACACAACTTAGTCTCCATCCCTAAATTACTCTAAAGAAAAGATTCCAAAGGGAAAATAAAATCACTTCCCATTTCCCTTCTGCCATTTTTTTTTTAAGATTTAATTTATTTGATAGAGAGAGAGAGAGGGAGAGCACAGAGGGAGAGGGAGAAGCAAATTCCCTTCTAAGCAGAGAGCCCAATGTGGGGTTCGATCCCAGGACCCTAAGATCTGGAACTGAGCCAAAGGCAGATGCTTAATCAACTGAGCCATCCAGGCGCCCCCCCACCCTTTTTTTTAAGATTTCCCTTCATCCAATTTGGCAGTGCTCAGTGATACAGGGATTTGGGCAGGGAAGCTCTCCCACACCTCAGTACCATAGTCACACGTGTACATCGCCCACTCACCAGTTATAATCAAACCACGACGCGTAACTGGGAATAATAATATGATTGGTCTGCTCCGTCACGTTATCTTCTCCAGGGTCAAGTGAGCGACTCTGATCACCTTTGCTGGGATCTTCATCTTCCTAGAGAGAAGAAGCCAGAGTTTAGAGAAACAGAGAACTACAGGATACAAATACTAGCTTTCCAACTGCTCATATTAGGGCACAAAATGAAGCTACCTGATCCAATTTCAAGTCTCGGAAAAACAAATTTCAACTAAAAGCAACCTTTCACAGTTTTTAAAGTACCTTCATAAGATATGCAGATGACATAACAGATTCCTCCCTTTTACAGATGAGGTAATCAACTCAAAGGCGGCCCAAAACTTTCCCCATAATAGCCTGCTTCTTACTTGTCCAGTTTTATCTAATCCTAGGGTTACAAATCTAAATTACTAGTTCTCAAGTTATTTATAAGAAGGTGACTCAAGGATACTAATGAAGCATATGGCACACCTTCCTCTATCCCAAGACTGATCAGTAAGTATCAGCTAGTGGATCTATGCACCTTATCTCATTCAGTCCTCACAATCAACAGCAGGTATTATCACCTCTTTTATGGATCAGAAAATGATGCACAGAACAAGTAAGTTATAAACAGTTATAACTCCAGAAAACCCAGTTTGAAGGCCTATACGTGCAATCGTTTTCACTACTGAAAGTCAGCTCCGATTTTTATCAGATGTATGGAGGTTTTACAAGTGATTCCACTAAAAAAACCTAGCCTGGCTAATACAATAATTTAAAAATCATTGCTTTGGGTCAAAACCCAAGAACACTTCTTATGCTGCTAGTAAAGAGTAATAATAATTACTTTTAAATATTATCATATAATACACAGCTTATGTTCAAATGGTTCCAAGAAATCCCCAAAATGCCCTTTATACATTTTTCTCCCTAAACCAGAACCTGTCTAAGGAATCCACATTATATGATACTCATATCTCTTTAGTTTCCTTTAATCCCTGTGCCCATTTGGGTGAGGGGGGTACTTTACGACATTCAAATGTTTCAAAATTCCAGACCAAATGACTCACGTAATACCTAACAATCTCTATTTGTCTTACTGATCCTTGATAATTAACTTCTAATCAAATATTTTTATCAAGAATACCACAGGAAGGGGTGCCTGGGTGGCCCAGTTGTTAAGTGTCTTTCTTCGGCTCAGGCCATGATCCCAGGGTCCTGGGATCGAGCCCCACATCTGGCTCCCTGCTCAGTGGGAGGCCTGCTTCTCCCTCGCCCTCTCCCACTCCCTCTGTTTGTGTTCCCTCTCTCAGTCTCTCTCTCTGTCAAATAAATAAATAAAATCTTAAAAAAAAAAATACCACAGGAAGTAAGTTTTCTGACATTCAGATGTTTTTCAATCTTCTACAGTAAACACCACTATATCCATCACTCTTTTACCTGTGGTGTTTTACTGTTTTTATTCTTATGAAATAGGAAATAAATAATTGTAAATGTCCTGTGTTAGAATATTTGTAGTGAGGATCTAGTGTTACTGCCTAGAAATTTAAGATAATAATTTTCTTAAGATTAATGAATATAGAAAAAATGTAATATATGAAAGTATGAAAGCCCCAAGGAAACTCTGGGTGTTACTTAAATGATGTTGAAACAATTTTGATGACAAAGGTAAGAAATGTTATTTCCCAAATCAGGGGAGCTAGTAAAAAATATGCTCATGGTTAATGAGTTTTAAGGTGTAGATATCACCAACTCAATTAGAATACAAAAAATTTCTCAAGGAAAACCAGGGAGAGACTGGCATGCAATTAATAAAAGCCAATAGACTATGATTTAATTACCTGAGTGACAGAACGCATGGGATGACATTATGGGACCAGCTGTTAGAATAACTATTTTCTTTTCTTTCTTGTTTTTTTTAAGATTTTATTTATTTGACAGAGATACAGCGAGAGAGGGAACACAAGCAGAGGGAGTGGGAGAAGGAGAAGCAGGCTCCCCGCTGAGCAGGGAGCCCGATGCGGGGCTCGATCCTAGGACCGTGGGATCATGTCGTGAGACAGAGGGAGATGCTTAACGACTGAGCCACTCAGGGGTCCCTGGAGTAACTATTTTCTAACAAGCTTTGGTTTCAGTTATACAACAGACTGAGCTTTGGTTTCAAGACACTCCCTGCCCCTGGCATAAAAAAAAATCTACAGGTCAACTGTCTTGGCTTTTTATTTTGGTCTCTTTCACTGCCACACAGTAGTATTTACACTAAACAATGACATCTTTTTACAAATATAACATCTGTTAATGGTTGCTAAGTAGCTCTTTAACTAAAGAAGTCTAATTTAAAAGAAAAAAATCATAGGGGTGCCTGGCTGGCTCCATCTGTTGAGTGTGTAACTCTTGATCTTGGGGTTGTGAGTTCGAGTCCCACACTGGGTATAGAGCTTACTTAAAAATAAAATCTTCTGGGCACCAGGGTGGGTCAATCAGTTTAAGTGTCTGACTCTTGGTTTCAGCTCAGGTGATGATCTCATGAGTCCTGAAATCAAGTCCCACATCAGACTCTGCACTCAGTGGGGAATTTGCTTAAAGATTTTTCTCCCTCTGCCCCTCACCCCTAGTTGTGTGCACACACTCTCTCTAAAATAAACAAATCTTTAGAAACTAGAGTAAAATCTTAAAAAAGAATCATAAGAATAATTCCATTAAAGAGCCCTATGGAGATGAGTTTCTCGAAAGTTTCCAAGAAAATCCTATCACAAACAGGTTCACTTCTTGAATGTATAAAAAAAACAACAATACATGTCAATTTGAGGGATTTCTCTGATTCAATGAAAAAGAATTATCCATTTTCAGCAAAGTAAGGGAATTATCTTAAGGAGATTGTTATTTGGAGGATTAGGGATTAGTTACACATAACTAATAACACAGTCAAATATGGCAGTTTGAAAGAACAATGGGCCATTTACTAAAAATCCTGCCTTAAATTCAACACCTTTCAACAACATCATTATTGCTGGTCTCTACCACAGGACTGATGGAACAGGAAGCTGCTGACTGTGAGGGCTCAAAAAAGGTTAAGAGTATGCTCAATGGCTATGGGCTGGAGATTCACCCACAAAAATGCAAGTGAGAAAACCAAGGCAATCAACGTGGTCCCCGCTTAACCTGTCCGCTCAGAGGACACCTGGAACACTGCAGTCAGCTCTGATTACTACCTTGCAACCAGGGGGTGACAGAACTGAAATGATGGCATAAGAGGAATACTTCATGAAAAGACAGAAATTTCCTCAATAAAATTTTCAGAGTCAAGAAAGACAAATTTCAGGAGTGTGTTAAAAAAAAAAATCAGAACGGCCCTCAAAATTGAACGTTTCTAAGAACACTTCTAATCAGTGTTCCTAATGCTCCACGCAAGAGGACCTTCAGATAGCTACTTCCACACCAGGCCTAACCAAATCGTTACCTTTCCTCCTGTTGTGACTGTTTCTTCATCCTGTTCATCTGTAAAATCAAAATACACGAGTTATTTAAAAATCAGGTACACTCTTTGGATTACTTGAAAATGTCAAGGTAATTTTAAAAACTTTAATTGTTACATACAGAGAAAAGGAAAGAAATAAAGCATTACTAAAGCAAACCCACCTCTAGTAACTCAGTAAATTGAAACTGTACACAGAAGCATATAAGTGAGTAGAACTTCAAAGCATTAATAATTAAAAATTTCCAACAACAGGGAATTTATAACTAATTACTGCTTGGGCTACTATCTTAGTCATGATCTTGCTAATAAAAGGTAAAGGACTTGATTAGGGAGGGCTCTTGCCTCCTGAGATTTGATGAAACAAAGTAATAACATTTTGGATCTCAGAGGAAACGAGTGAAGGAAATGAGGAGTCAGGATGTGAAAATCAATCACTACAGACAAAGTCCTGGTAATAATAGTGTTAATATATTCTGAGGATAGAGGACTCCGGAACATAAATGCTGGTCCTGCAAAAGCACAGTAGTCAACCCAAGTATAATTTAAACAAGGCAGCTGATTTCCATAGCGGCAAGTAAAAGTACCAATATGGATAATTGTTAATATATGAAGGAAGGCTGCATTTGCATTATAATGGCAAAGTTACTTAATTGAGACAGAAACATTATGGCCCACAATGTCTAAAATATTTACTACCTGGCCCTTTCCAGGTTAAGTCCACCAACCTCTATTTTAGAGAATATACAAAGATCTAGTACATGAACAAGTAGTACTCAAACTTTCAATCCTATTTCACAGAGTGCCTCTACCACATGCCAGCCACGGTGCAAATGCTAAGGACACAATGAACAAGAAAAGGTCCCAACTTCGTGGAGTTTACATTCCAGTTAGGCATGGCAGGAGACAGAAGAGAAAACACACAAATTGGTTATCAAATGGTACCAGAGGAAAACAAACCAATATATTTTAGAGAGAGGCTGGGTGGATGACCCCCTCCCAAATAAAGAGGGAAGGGAAGGACAAAGCAAGCCTTCCCTAGACAGGAAGCAGCCTGGTCAAAGGGCCACAGGTGGGGGTGGACGCCACCTCCGCAGATCTCAACGGCCGCTACGAGCATGGATAAAAGGCTGGGAGAAACGAGCACAGCGAGAGCAGAGGGGAGTGACACAAAGCATTGGCACGAAAGTTAGACACCCCGGGACCTGACCCTCTGCTCTGTCATTTGACAGCTGTACGCTTGGAAACATTACTGAACCCCTCCACGCTCATGTCCTCATCAGCGACACGGGGCTGACGTGATTTTACAGGGAAATGCGAACACACGTGCCTGGCAGGTACTCATGCAAAACAGAGACGGACACTGTTGCTCGATTTTAAGTTAGACGAACACCTGCTAGCACGGATGTGGGACTCACTGCGCGGTAAATAAATCACGGTCAGCCGGCTCTGCACACAGACTACTTTTATTCTAGGAAGTGAACAAACAGATCTAAATAACGTCAAAAATGAACTTTTTGTCCTCTCTGGTCAAAATATATACCATTTAAATTTAGTCTGACAGATTTCTGTCCCTGAGGCAGTCTTGGTACCCAATGGAAATAGACTTCTGATAATACTAAAGTAGGAGGACAGATATCCTGCTGATTCCTAAACAGTAAAAATAAATGTTCTCTTCCTCCTTCCAGATGTGGGCAATCACAGTCTCAGCCCCTAGATCCTGACCTTTCAGAGATCTCAAGACAGAAAGGAAGGAAGGACTCGGTATATGTAGCTAGGAGACATATAAGGCAGAATATGGACCAGTTAAAGCAATAAACAACTCTGTGAACAGGCATTCCCAGTTGATGGATCAATTACCCCTGGCATGGTTCAGGTTATAGCTAATGCAGAAAGCCAGATGCTTAAGCGATACATGGAAAGCCCATTGGTCCCTGCATTGAAACCAAGAGAAGTTTCAAATTCCACAGACTCTAGCTCTCCAGCCATGATGAGCAGCATCTTCAGCCACAATATCCTTACTATTTAGAACTCAAACCTTTCACAAACACAAAGGGAAAATCTCTTACATCCAGCACTAAAAATCTTAATCAATTGACACCTCTATCCATTTCTTAAAACTGGCTCCAATTTGACTCCTCTGATAGTGTCCATTATAAAAATTCTCTAATACTTACCTCCACTTCTAAAAGGACAATTGCCCACTCCCTTAAAACTAAGACTGATTCCTTTTCAGGATATATATTTAAAAAAATACAAACTTATTCTGTTTAACAAATTGTCTCAGTGAAGATAATCAAGTCTTAACAATCATTTACCCTGCTATATTACTGAAAATATAAAAGACTGCATATAGCTAGTTTTGTTTTCCCAGCCTTTGATTCAGTGGTAAGTACCAGTTGTGGAACAGGCAATATAAAAACTTACAGAAAATGGAAATTATTGATAGTTATTAATATTCTACTAATAATGTTAAAGACAATTAAGAGGAATGTTTTGACAGCATTTCTTTTTTGTTTATTTCATCAACCTAACACCATCTTTACATAAACTGTCATCAAGACAATTTTCTATCTCTACTTCTGACATAATAAAAAAATGGAGTCATCCACTAATGTTAAATGACAGGCTTTAACCAGAAAAAGGAGGGTGTAGTGAAATGAAAAAACAAAAACCAAAAAACCCCTCCCCTAACTATCTACTCATAGCTGTCATCAAGAATCTCTGAAAAAGGGGCACCTGGGTGGCTCAGTCGATTAAGTGGCTGACTCTTGATTTTGGCTCAGGTCATAATCTGGGATACATGAGTCCTGGGATCCAGCCCTAAGTGGTGCTCTGCACTCAGCAGGAGTCTGCTTGAGGATTCTCTCCCCCTCTGGCCCTCGCCTAGCTCATGAGTTCGCACACACTTGTGCTCTCTTTCTAAAATAAATAAATCTTTAAGGGGAAAAAGGTATCTTTGGGAGGAAAAAAGAATCTCTGCAATTTGTCTGAAATACGGAATTCACTTAGTAAGGAGATAGAGAAACTGAAGTCTCATTTTCCACATAAAGAAATCTCAAACATCCTTTCCAGGTGTAAAATTCCCAAAAGTCAAAAATTTGATATACTGAAAACACTAGGTTCTCTTCTGATTTTTTTAAAATAATTTTATTTGTTTGAGAGACAGCGAGCAAGCAAGCGAGGGAGAGAGCAAGAGCGAGAAGTAGAGGGAGAGGGAGAAGAAGACTCCCCACTGAGCAGAAAGACCCATGTGGAGCTCAATCCCAGGACCCCGGGATCATGACCTGAACTGAAGATAGACACTTAACCGACTGAGCCACCCAGGTGCTCCTCCTTTGATTTTTGCAAGTGAAGAAAGAAACTGAGATGCATATATATAACACTCAAGAACAAAGATGTTTAAAACTACCTCTATTTTCTTAAACTGGAACAAGTGACTACACTCCTCTTGTCTACCCAACAGCACATCCGAGGATTATGCCTTATTCGTGAAAATGTACTCTGTAACTTGTAAACAGTATGAGCAGATGATGTGATTCTCATCTTACACTATTTAGAAAGCTAGAAGAAATACTTTAGAAAAAAAAGCATTTAAGAGACAGCACACTTTTGTTCTGAAGATGCAAAATCAAATCAGTAAGAATGGAAAAAATGGATCACAGCAAATTAAATTATTAAATTTTCCGACATGGCAGCAAACAAAAGGACAGTGGTGCTAAGGGAACCATGGTCAACGTCTATGCTGGATGAAAAGGTAGCAACTGGAAGCGACATCTTTCAGGAAAGAAAGAATTATCAAAGAAACAATCTTCAAGGGAGGAAAAAAACACAAAAGTGTATAGACTGTTTTGGTTTTTACCTAGATCTGCGACAGTTCCTCCTTTAACGGGTGTGTTTTCACTGTCTTTCTTTGGGTTCACTGGAAAGAAAAAAAAATCACGTTTTAGGGGGAAAGTTCTACTTTTTTAAAAGAAGAAAACAGAATAAAAGATGATTGAAAACTACAGAAAGCTCATTGCAAATCCACTGTCATCCAGTGTTCACCATCATGAAAAACCCAAGCCCAACAAAGACTAACACTTCCTGTAACAGATTGCATTTTGTAATTAATTTCCCGAGCACCAATATTTTTTCATGACAAAAAGTACACAATACAAAAATATACAGGTCAAATCCTGAAAAGAACCTTTCAAATCCTTCTCACAAGTATTTTTTATTACATTTTCTGTGCATTTGTTGATTCCCATCTTTGTGCCATTCCCTTAAATAAATTGAGAAAGAACTAATAATACCTTTTATATATCTATGTAGACTTCAAAACATATCAGAGGGTTTTAAGTTTTATAGAAATGTTACCCATATTGTGCTCTTCCTTAGCACTCTATTTTTCTCATTCAGCAGTGTGCCTGTATGACCTTTCCACGCTACATATTTTTAATTTATAGCTCTTTCATTTTTTTTAAAGATTTTATTTATTTATTTGAGAGAGAAAGTATCAGAGGGGGGAGGGTCAGAGGGAGAAGCAGACTCCCTGCTGAGCAGGGAGCCCGATGCGGAAATCTATCGTGGGACTCCAGGATCATGACCTGAGCTGAAGATAGTTGCTTAACCAACTGAGCGACCTGCGTGCCCCATGTCTTTCATTTTCAGTAAACCTACTAAGTCCATGGGTGGGTCATGTCCCTGAGGTAGTCTTGGTACCCATATAAAGTAACTAACTAGTCCTGTACTAATGGAAACTTATCTTATTTGCAACTTTTTACTGCACCGTAATCCACATTCTCTTACTTAAAATGAGCTCTGAAATTAAAACTTTCTACTCAATGTACACATTTAAAACTGAACAAATACAGCCAAATTGTGTTAAGTGGCTTCATCAATTTATACTTCCACTGATAGCATTTGAGAATACGTACTTTCTCAAAACATCAGTACTTTGGAAATCATCTGCTTTTTAAGTTTCGAAAATCTAATGGATGAAAAATGTTCCTTTAATAATTTACATATCATTGGTTAAATAAGGTTGAGCATCTTTTCTACATTTATTGGCCCTGAAATTTGATTAAACTACCATTTACTTTGCCCCTTACTCTATAGGTTGTAAGAATCTTTATACAAATTTAGAGTTCTAATTCTATGTTAAACGGCTAATGAGTATTTCCCCCAATGCTAACACTTGCTTAAAGTACATTAATATTTGAAAATTTACTTTTACTTTTTTTTTTTAATTTGGCACTTTAATCCACCTGAAGCTTTAATTCCTATTTATGATACAAAGAACAGAACTAAATTTTCTAGAAATATCTAAGGAACAGTCTGGTCTTTTCCCACAAATTGGTACTGTCAAATTCATAATAAATTAATAAACAAACATGGATCTATAGTTGAACCAAAATTCTACTCCACTGATGGATTCAGCCATTCCTGTGTCCAAACCACACTAAATCCATTATTACAGCTTTTACAGTTCAGTTAGTTATCTGTTAGAGGACTACAACCATCTTTACAGCTCTTTTACTTAAAATAAACATTTGGGGGCACCTGGGTGGCTCAGTGGGAAGAGCACGCAACTCTTGATCTCAGGGTTGTGAGTTCGAGTCCCACAATGGGTATAGAGATTACTTAATAAACTTTAAATAAATAGATAGATAGATAAACAAACAGACTGAATGAATGAATGAATAAATGAATGAATAAATAAATTTGGGTCACTTGGCTGGCTCAGTCAGTAGAGCATGTGATTCTTTCTTTTTTTTTTTTTTTTAAGGATTTTACCCATTTATTTGACAGATTAGAGAGAGATCCCAAGTAGGCAGAGAGGCAGGCAGAGTGAGGGGGGAAGCAGGCTCCCCACTGAGCAGAGCCCAACGCAGGGCTCGATCCCAGGACTCTGGGATCATGACCTGAGCCGAAGGCAGAGGCTTTAACCCACTGAGCCACCCAGGTGCCCCAGAGCATGTGATTCTTGATGGTGGGGGTTGTTAAGTTCAAGCCCCACACTGGGTACAGAGATCACTTAATAATAAAATCTTAAAAAAAAAAGAGACAGAGAGAAGTGACGGTGTGGCTCAATCAGCTAAGCATCTGACTCTTGTGATCAAGCCACCCATCAGGCTCTATACTTAGCACGGAGTCTGCTGGAGAGACTCTCTCTCCTTCTCCCTCGGCCCCTCCCCATCAACACTTGTACTCTCGCCCTCTAAAATAAATAACTAAATCTTTCAAAAGAAAAAAATAAACTGAAAGATGCATACTGTAATCTCTACAGCAACCACTAAGAAAAAAAGAGGTAAAAATCAAATAGAGAATATGAAAATCTATATAACAGAAAACAGAATAGTGGTTGCCAGGATATGGGAGGAAGGAGATCATCTACACTAACCCCTAGTAAGTCTGGGGTTTCTTTTCAGGGGGCTAGAAATGTTCTAGAATTAAGAGGTGCTGATTGTACAACATAATGAATACACTAAAAAACTACACTAAAAAAACCACTGGAGTGATTAAAATACACTTTAACTGGGGAATGTTATGCTATGTAAAGAATATCTCAATTAAAACTATGCCATATAAAAAAGTCATAGAAGTTCTAAAATAAAAGAAAAGCAAGGGCGCCTGGGTGGATCAGTCGGTTAAGCATCTGCCTTCAGTTCAGGTCATGATCCTGGGGTCCTGAAATTGAGCCCTATGTCGGGCTGCCTGCTAATCAGAGACTCTGCTTCTCCCTCTCCCTCTGCCCTTCCCCATCCCCAATCAGGCACTCTCTTTCTCAAATAAATAAACAAAAAAAAAAAAAAAGGAAGAAGAAGAAAAGCAAAGAAGCCAGAATAGAACATTAAAAGTAGTGGATTGGGGCGCCTGGGTGGCTCAGTTGGTTGAGCGACTGCCTACGGCTCAGGTCATGATCCTGGAGTCCCGGGATCGAGTCCCACATCGGGCTCCCTGCTCTGAGAGGAGCCTGTTTCTTCCTCTGACCTCTCCCCTTTCATTCTCTCTCTCTCTCTCTGTCTCAATTAAATAAAATAAATCTTTAAAAAAAAAAAAAGTAGTGGAGTAAAACAAAAGAAGGGAGGAGATACAAGAGGGACAAATAGGAAAAAAAATATCATAATGGCAGACTTAAGTCCAATCACATCAATAGTTCTGTTACATCTCAGTGGACCACATACTCCAATTAAAAAACAAATGTGTATTGGGGCGGCAAGGGGGGCAAAGCTCAACAACATGCTGTTTAAAATCAACATGCTTACATAATCAAAGTGAAAGTAACAGGATGCAAGAGAGAGATTAGTCGGAAATCTAACATGTAAGAACAAAGCTTGTGTAATTTACAAGACTATTCCGCCCAAGTCCCGAAGTCCCATGCAATGGAGACTAATAAAAAAGACTGTAGGAATAAAGAAAAGGTGTGGTGTGAAGAGGATTTAAAATCATCAGAGAACCTGGGCTTCAAGACAAGCACTACGATGGCACGTAGAATCACATGACATCAGAGTCAATTCATCAGGACAAGGTGATCCTAAGTGTCTATGCCCTTAACTAACAGAGCTTCAAAGTACATGAAGAAAATACATAAAAGAAAAAATATTCACAGGAATCAAGGAAAAAAATAAACAAATCCACAAATATAATTAAAAGGGTCTAACACTCTTCTCCCAATAACTGATTTAAATACATTAAAATGTACATAAATACACCATCTTCTCATCTGTATATTGATTCTACTGGGATTTAAAAACTTTATTTCAAAGCACTGCTCAATTTAAAGAATGTTTCTTTCTTTCTTTCTTTTCCTCCCTCTTTCTCTCTTTCTGAGGAGGCTCTATACCCAATGTGGGGCTTGAATCCCAATCCTAAGATCAAGAGTCACCTGCTCGACTATCTGCTCCAGCCAGGAGCCCCATTAGAGAACTTTTTGGACACAGTATTTTTCTCAATAAGTAGCAAAAGTACACCAAAAGACTGGAAAAGAGGTAATTTCATAAACATTTTCACTTTGAAAGTTGGGAACTGGGAGCACAGAGCAAGAAATGATTCATCCCACGGCATTGCTAAGAGTGATTACTTCACGTCTAATACTCTCATAGTCCAGGCAGAAGAATACAAACCATTTTTTGGAAGCACCACTTCCTCTATGTTGGGTACCGGTGTTGGGTCTTCCATGTCCTTGGTAAGATCTTCTTGCTCATCTTCCTCTTTCTGACTTCTGCGCTTCCCATAAAGACTAGCTTGGCTAAAACATACAATGCATATAAACACAAATAAGGTGACTATAGCTACTCATAGCAGACAATTTCAGAGGCTTTACCCTCATTGTTAGAATCTATGCTCAGAATTGTTTAAAAGACAAATAGAAATCAAATAAATTAGGTACATCCCCAAATTACATGTAGCCAGCCAGAAGGAAAATAAAGGTTATTGGGAGTAACAAATGGGCCCAGAAATTCTACTATACAAATTGGGGACTGTATCCTAAAGGGGGCTTAAATTATGAAATGAAAGAACATCTGCTAAGAAAATATGGTACATATTTTACCTCACATCAACAATTACTTACATAGGAAATTTTCTCAAAAATATGTACAAACTTACTTTCCTCGCTCTTTTGTATCAACCAAATATCAAGAACTGCAAAGTAAAATCACTTAGGATGGTACTAATTTTGTTTGTGTTTAAAAATTGCCGTTGCTCTTTCTTTAGTTTATTTTTAAAACTAACACATTCCAGAAAGCAGATTAGGGTTCAAACAAGAATGGAAGGGCTCCTTACCTTGAGAAATTACAAGGGATACAGGATGGAAATTATCATTTACCTCATATAATACGAGGTGCCACAAACAAATAAGGGTACCAAGAAAATAAGACTTAAGATCGAAGGTGACAGTTAAGCTACACTTTGGGAACTGTAACAATTCACCAAAAAGTAGGCAATGTTTCAGGACAATGGGTGCAAGCATAAAGGTATAAGAAAAGAGATACCCTATTCTTGGAAGAACAGTCAGGAAGCAACACAAACAAGTGAGGAGGAGAGAAAGAGCTGACAGAAATATGCAGTGGGCCAGCCCGAGTCCTCACGCTGCTGAGAGAGTGAGCAGAGTTCTCTGCTAGCACAGACCAGATACTGCCAGAGATCAGAACCAGGTACACAAGTAAAAATATTTTTTAAATTTTTAGTAAAAACTGCGTAACAATTTTTCAAAAGCTTGTGAACCTAAAGGTATTAGGTAAACAAAATACTTAAAAAAGGAAGAAAAAATGCAGGGAAGGTCAATAAAACACAAGTTAGGAAAACAGATGTCAATGTCTTTTCATTAAAGGAAACTTAACAGGAAAATTGAATGACTGCTCATTAGAAAGCAGATGTATGTGGGGGAGCCTGGGTGGCTCAGTGGGTTAAAGCCTCTGTCTTCGGCTCAGGTCATGATCTCAGGGTCCTGAGATCAAGCCCCACATTGGGCTCCCTGCTGAGCAGGGAGCCTGCTTCCCCGTACCCCTCTGCCTGCCTCTCTGCCTACTTGTTATTTCTCTCTCTCTGTGTCAAATAAATAAATAAAATATTTTTTAAAAAAAAGAAGACAGATGTATTCAATTCAAGGATATGCATGTATCTATTTTGGGAAACTCAATTTCATGTGTTTTATACTCAGAGTAGAGGCTCAGTGCCACCACCGTGAGCCTCCTGGACATCACATCTTGGTTTGGGGACCACTAGTGTCCTGGCATTGCATCTCAGCCCCTACGTGGAAAGAAGGGTGCATCGAATTCAGGCCCAGGAACACCTGGAAAAGTTGTACATCAGGAAGCTCTGAATTCTCAGCACATCAAAGACTCAGATTAGAGATTAAGAAATAAGGTTACTCTCATTAATCGCTAATGGAAAGTCTATTTTTGTGGGTTTTTCTATCATAATACATTGACTTGACAAAATAACAACATCCTTTTAGGACTATGACTGGCTCATTAATATTATTTATAAAACGAAGAGTTTTTTAACTTCCCTAACAGCCCTTGTACACAGTTAACAATGCTTCAGAGAACCCTACCCTTCAAGAAGTAACATGATTCTAGTGAATCACAGACCTGTACCTCTGAAACAAATGATACATTAATATGTTAATTTTAAACATTTAAAAAAGGGAAAAAAAGAAGTAACATGATTCAAGGCATGTTCTGGGCATAAAAAAATGCTAATTTTGCTATGGGAAAAACTCAGTAAAAGGAAGCTAAAGGAGAGAAGATGACAAGTAAATCTTTACAGTCCAGTCAACAGCCAGAAATTTAACAAATTTCCAGTTGCATGAAAAGAAGAAATTTTGCATCTGTCATTTTCTAAGACTAAACTTAACCTCTTTGAAATTAAATTAAAAAAATTTTTGAGCAAGCCAAGCTAAGCAAGTCAGAAATTAAGTATCTACTTAATATATAATAATAAATGTTAAGTATTACCTGCCATTTATTAAGTACCCACTTCAGGGCAGACACTGCGAGGCAGCTCTAAAGTCTCACTTGATCTCCACAACTTATTCAATAGAAACCAGAATCCACACTCAAGTTAAGATTCACTAAAAGACAAATGTGATGCCCTGAACAAGACACGCTGCTGGACATGGAACAGACACAGGTTCATTTCCTCTACGAGTCATTCTGATCCCAAATGGGACCAGTGGTAAAGTTGGAGAAAGAGACACTAACTATGGTGAATTTAATTTCTTAAATTCCTTACCAGCCACACTGCTCAATATATGATTAGATACAGAAAAGACTGTATTCAGGATGCCTTGATATAAATACAATATCAGATGGCCATCTCATAAAGGAGACAAAGAAAGGGGAAGGAAAAGTAGAGGAAAAGGAAAAGAAAGGCGAAGAGCCAAATAATCCACCCTTAGACCTTGGTGAAGGTGATGGAACGTAGTTGAAAGGATACAGTAATGGGAAGCCCAGAGTCCAGCTTAGAATCTTGACTCTAAGGAAAAAATCTCCAGGTGACCTTGGAAAAGTTACTTCCCTATCCTGAACCTCAATTTCTATTTCTTTTTTTTCCTCCCCAAACATGTTTATTTTAATTTTTCAGTGTTCCAAGATTGATTGTTCGCGCACCACACCCAGTGCTCCATGCAATATGTGCCCTTCTCGATACCCACCACCAGGCTCAATTTCTAGTTCTTAAAATAAAGATGCTTATGATACTTCAAAGATCCCTTTCAGTTTCAAGATTCTGTGCATGGTTTCTACTCTCACTAAGCTGTGAGCCAAAGTTCCAATCCAGAAGGCAAAGATTCATCCCCTCCGCCTGGCTAGGCCAGAGAGAGAGAAAATAGTTTCTCTCAGAATTTGATCATGGAATTGGAGTGGCTGTGTTTTAAATACAGATTAGATATCACAGTATGTTTACGTGGAACACAAAGTTAAATGTGGGGTGTGAGAGAGAGAGAGAGAGAGAGAGATGTAATATTATTCAGTCATTAAAAAAGAAGGAAATCCTGGTACTTGGGACAACATGGGTAGACCCTGAGGCCATTTTGCTAAGTGGAATAACTGAGAGAAAAATAAATACCGTACGATCGCTCTTTTATGTGGAATCCAAAAAACAAAACAAAACAAAACGAAAAACGCAAATTCATAGACAGAGGGAACACACTGGTGGGTGCCAAAGGTAGGCACTGGGAGAGAATGAGAAAGTTGGTGGAAACTGGTGGAAGCTTCCAGTTATAAAATAAATAAACCCTAGAGATGTAATACAGCATGGTGCCTGCAGTTAGCACAGGATCATGCACTTGAAAGTTGCTAGATCTTGAAAGTTCTCATCACAAGAAGAAAATTATAACTATGTGTGGTGCTGGATGTAACCAGATTTTCTGTGATTATTTCACTATACCTATTGATTTAAAAAAATGGGCGTCTGAGTGGCTCAGTCGATTAAGCAACTGCCTTTGGCTCAGGGCATGGTCCTGGAGTCCCCGGATCTAGTCCCACATCGGGCTCCCTGCTCTGCAGGGAACCTGCTTCTCCCTCTGATCTCTCCCCTCTCATGCTCTCTCTCTCTCTGTCTCAAATAAATAAAAAATAAATCTTTAAAAAAAAAAAAAAAAGATTGTATGCAAGGTGCCTTAGCATAAATACAACAGAAGATGGCCATCAGATAACATCTGACAAGATGAGCTACCAGAGCAAAGACATCTACTAAGTCAAAGTAAGACAGCTTCCTTTGAGCAAAACTTCTGGTATAACTGTAAAAATCTGGAATGCCCTCTGCAGTTTGTTTTAATGCCTCTGAATCACACTGCAGTTCTTACCCTTTCTTTCCACTCTTCTTCCGGGATTCTGTGGGTGTGGGAGGCGGAGGGGAAGGCGAATGTTTCCTCTTTCGAGCATTAGCTGATGCTTTCCTATCTCTTCTCTCTGGACTTCTGACTGGCTAGGAAGAAGTAAATGGAAATGAATATCAGCCAGCTTTTCTGACTCCTCAGTTTCTAAAAACCCTTGTCCAAAGAGGAGTTTCACAAAGGTAATACTAATACCACTCAGAGCATCCTAGACCACCAGCAGTCAAGACTCTGGCCTTCTGGTGATAAACAGCCAATGGAAATGTTAGAACCATCCCATTCAAACAGACAAGCCCAAATCCTGTAAACTAAACACTGTTCCTGTTAATTTCTTAAATTCCTGTTCACCTTCTGCTTCCAGATGGGAAAAGCATTTTCAACAACTACTGGAAAATACAAAACATATGCTATTTAATTACTGAAATACAAAGGCTGAATGTGCTTGTGAAAGTGTATCAGAAACTAGTCCTGACACATCAGTAAAAGGAACAGGAGAAAACTTTATGACACAAAAGATGTTAAACAAGATTGCAATTTATAATTTAAAAGTCAATCCAATAGAAGTACAAATATCCCTATTTGCAGATGGTATGATCTTATATAAAGATAACCCTAAGGAAATTACCAAAAAACTATCAGAGGTAATGTCAGAGGTAATGAGTTCAGCAGTTTCAGGATACATACTGAAATACAAAAGTCAACCTGTAGATGATAATTATGGATTTAATAAAATAGACAATAAAGAATTAACACCTAAGATGATCCAAAGTATTGTACCTGAGGTGCCAAAATAAATAAATAAATAATAAGATTAAAACATGAATTAAACATTCACCATCTCCGGTATCTTCATACTCCTTACAACTGTGTCTTTTCAGAAGCTCGGTAGCATCAAATTGGAAATCTGAGTCATCTTACAGGCCTGTACAAGAAGTTTTAAGGAAAATCTAAACTGTCCACACTGTACACTAAATCCGAAGTTAAGCTTTTAAAAAGAGGTGTTAAATGCATTTTTATAGAATCATCCTAAAAATAAGTGAATAAATTAATACAGAAGCCATCTAAATCTCAACAGAGATGGCGATGGACAGGCCTTTTTAATAATGTGATGGAGAAATTAGAATATCTCTGACAAAAAAAGATTGGTTGGCAACATATTAAGGGAAAGCAAATATGTAAACATATGGGGGGGAAGACTGAATAAAAAATAAACTTCAAGTCAAATTCCACAGCACATAAGGACCAATTAAAAATGAAAGGATATGAAAAAGACCCAGTTTTAAAATATTTTTCTTAAAAATAAAAAATATACATTGTGCATCCAAAAGTTTTAGTAAGAAAGTCTCAGGGCTGAAAATAGGTATAAAAGAATGGTACATTTTAAGTGAACAGTTAAAAATATTTGTTTCAGAAATTTTTCCAAGAACTATGATACAAAGCAAAAAGCAAAAATCTGATGGGAGAAACAAGTGAAAGGGAATGAGAATTTTACCTAAGCAGTCACCAGCCAACACCAATACATCTAAGCCTTCTCAGCCTGCTTTCCCTCTGGGTGACACACCTACCTTTGCTGGCTGTGGCTTCTCAAGAACCACGTTAGAACTTCTGGTGGGTGGGCTTCTTAAAGGATTAAAGAGTAATAAATGCCACATCTTCCCACCTTAAAAAGGGACTGACCTCTACCACTGAGGCCTATACAACGTACTATTTTGTGTACAGTCACAAAGCTATTAAAAAATATTAAGACAAAATTAGTTTTCCCTTGAAAAGCCTACATTAAATTACTGCAAAATAATATTTGGTTCACAAGATTAAAATCAGACCTGGAAAACAAAATCAGCTATTCCAATGGCACACTGCATAAGCCACTTTAAATCTTGATGAGCCTCTGAGATTGTCATGCCCCTTCTTTGGGAATGCCAGCTCCTGAGATGGCTATATGGCTATTTGGTAACTCTTCCATATACCTGATGAGTGATGCACCTTGGATTGTATGTCAGAGCTTATTAGTGAAGATTTGACAACAGAGAGGCCCAGAAAGAAGAAACATCAAGTGGAGAAAAATGATGCCAAACCAAATACCTCTTCATTCTTTGTTGAAATTCGCTGACGAAAGCTCACGGGCTTCCTGTTCTCATCCACCTCATAATCCTCTTCATTCATCCATTCATTGAAAACATCAGTGTCCAAAAGCCATTTCGCATGAACCTAAAACCACATTCAATCATGTGTATCTATATAAATAGTAAATCATTACAGTTTTTAAAGTACTCAAAATTAAAGGAGCTGATTTATTATTCTGAAATCAAAGTCTCAATTGCATAAAACTTTAAAAACATGACACCTTATATAAGGGTGCCTGGATGGCTCAGTTGGTTAAACTTTAGACTCTTGGTTTTGGCTCAGGTCATGATCTCAGGGTCCTGGAATCAAGCCCTACATCACGCTCCGGAGCTCGGTGCAGAGTCTGTCTGGCATGCCCTGCCCCCTCCCCCCAGCCCTTGTCACTTCCTCTCTCTCTAACAAATAAATAAATAAAATCTAATGATAGTTAACCAGTGTTAATATATATATTATATAATATTATATATAATATATAAATATATTATATATAATATTATATAATATATATATTAAAAACTCAACCATGAGACTATTAAAGACCTGTGAATGGCAATTTAACCATTTCTAATTTTTATTCCATGTTACTGCATATAGCAAGAAAGCATCACTGGTTTTGCAAAGACTGAGATTTTAATAACTAAGACCCTTAAATTTGATAATCAGGTCATTTGTCTTTATTTTAGCTTTATCTAGGTATAACTGAAAAATAGAATTCTAAGATATTCAAAGTCTACATCATGATGATTTGATATTGAGAAAGGATCCACCCATCTAGTTAATTAGCACATGCATCACCATACATCCTTAACTTTTTTATGTGTGAGAACATTTAAGTTGTGTTCTCTTAGCAAATTCCAATTATACAATGCAGTGTCATCAACTCTAATCACCATGTTTCACATTGTATCTTCAGATAATTCTCCCAACTGCTAGTTGGTGCCGTTTCACCAACTTCTTACACCCCCGAGCCCCTCCTCACTGGCAATCATTTCTCTACTCTTGTTTCTAGGGCTTTTTTTTCCCTTAAAGTTCCCATATAAAAGCAGTATCATGCAGGATTTATCTTTCCCCATTTGGCTTATTTCACTAATCATGTTATCTTTATCCTGATGAAAACCACTGAAAAAACATTCAACAGCAATAGGCCATTCAAAGCAATAGGCCTAGTCCATTGCTCTAGACATGAAGAATGTCTCTGTGTTTATGCATTCAACAAAATTCGAAGGAATGATGAAAGAGGACATTTACACAGACCTATCATCAGACCTATCACTCTACCCTGTCAGGTACGCAGGTGCTCTGTGGAGACCTTTCAGGGACAGCAACAGTTGGGGAGTGAAAAAGTCAAGAGTCAGATTCAGGATTCTTCTAAGCTCTTTACATGGCAACTTCTCTTGCTTTTTTGTTAATGTTTCTGAGTAGGAATTTAAAAAATGATGGGTTCTCTAAATGTTGTATAGATACAGATGTAGATATAGATACTGAAACCACAGACCTAGCCTACATATTCCTATTATCCAACAGAATTTTTCAAAGGGAGTACACTGGAATTTAGGACTAGACAATCCTTTCCTGTGTAGACAAATATGAAACAATTTCAGCACCAAAATAATTAAGTAATAAGTTACCGACCACTGAAAAACTAGAACTCCATAAATCCATACTAGTAACAGAGGAATAAAAAAATTAAATCAGAGGAAAGGAAGGACTCTTGCTTATACAACTCTGAAAGCCAACTGGTAAATGTGGAGGCAGGGCTGGAATGGAAAATTATCACTGTGCAATCATCAAAGAAAAGATTGGTTCAGGCAAGAATTTCAAGTGGATGCTAAATCTGGGCAACGGATAGAGGATTTTGATGAGAAGCAGGGTATCTGTATGGCCTAAAAGAATCCCTTACAGATTGCTTATAAATTGCAAGTGAAAAAAAAAAAAGGAACTATACAGTGAAGCCAACAGAACAACCATATCTGGGTACCAGCATCACCAACAAGAAGCAGATGGACACGGCATGCTTCCCACTATGACGCCCTGAGGACAACACATCACTTAAGGCAATATTCGGACTAGAATGCATAATCTGACTTAACCATGAAAAAAGATCCCAAATTTCAAAAATCAAACATTCCTTTCAAATTCAAAAGTGTCAAAAGAGGCAAGGAAGCACTGGGTAACATTTCAGATTAAGGGAAACTAAAGAGACAGGACATTTGAATATAATAGTTGATATTCAACACTATTCTGTAATAGAAAAAATGCTATAAAAACCATTATTGGGTCCTGTGGCAAAACTGGAATAAAGGCAGTAAATTAATGTATTGGGTCAATGTTAAATTTTACTGAAGTTGGTAACTGCAAAGTGCTTATGAACGAGACTCCCTTATTGTTAAGAAACACAAATTTATGTTTTAGAGTAAAGATCATAGTCTTTACCATAGTATATGCATCTTTATCTCAAAAGGTTAAGAATAAAAATTGTATATATATAAACACAAGGAGTAAAAGTGATAAATCAAAATGGGAGTAAAATGTAAACAATAGGGAAATCTGGATAAAAAGGATACAGGTATGCCACCTACTATTTTTTTTTAAGATTTTATTTATATATTTGACAGAGAGAGAGATCACAAGTAGGCAGAGAGGCAGGTGGGGGACGGGGGGGGGGGGGAAGCAGGCTCCCCACTGAGCAGAGAGCCCGATTCAGGGCTCGATCCCAGGACCCTGAGATCATGACCTGAGCCGAAGGCTGAGGCTTTAACCCACTGAACCACCCAGGCACCCCCACTTACTATTCTTATTCTTACAAGTTAAGTTTGAAATTATTTCCAAATAAAAAGCTTTCAAAAAAGCCTAAATTTTGTTAATTCCATTTTCCTCATATGAAATTTGAAGCTCGAAGGCTAAGTCTTTCTGAAGGTCGCAGATTTCAAAATAGGGTCAATCAGGTTTCACAACTAATATTTTGATTCAATTTAAGTGGTCAGTACATTACATAAAGCAGTCAATAAAAACTATGTATAATTACCATTGCTCATGGAAAGGGACCAGAGCTCCCTGCAGAAACACTGATTCCAGGACTAGAATATGGAATTACAAAAAGAGTCTGGAACATCTTTTTGTCCCAGAAATAGGAAGTATGCAAAAATGAATCGAGTAATACCAAAAGGTCACAGGAGGCAGCTTAAAGGAGTTCCCACTGGCCAAAAGGTGGACAATTCATCAGAATGAAGAATGGTGATCGTGTCACTTCCACAATGCACACAGACACCACAGGCACATGTAGAGGGAGAAAGGAAAGCTCATTCCCACTGCAAAATGTCAATTAAAGATGGGATGGATAGAATGGGGAAACCACTAGTAGTAACTAATTCAGCCAGGCAGGAATTATTAATGGGTGAGCAAACTTTGGGACATAAATTTAATAAAGAAAACGATATTCATATAATCTCAAAGTATTTCCGTGTAAGGTATTTTTAATTTTAACGGGAAAAATGGTAATGCTATAATGGGAAAACCAGGCAGACAGTACCTTAACAAACAAACAATCAGGCATAATGGGAAAAACTGAAATATATGCCTCCTGATAAGAGGCAGTGAGGAGTAATTAGTCAAAATTACTTTAGTTTTACAACCAAAAATGCATAGTTTAAATATAGTAATTAGGAAATATTCACACAAACTCAAATTCAAAGACACTCTAAAGGGGCCTCTGGGTGACTCAGTTGTTTAAGCGTCTGCCTTTGGTTCAGGTCATGATCCCAGGATTCTGGGATCGAGTCCTCATCGGGCTCCCTACTCTGCAGGGAGCTTACTTCTTTCTCCCCGTCTGCTGCTCCCCATTTGTGCTTGCTCTCTGACAGATAAATAAATAAAATCTTTTAAATAAAAATTCCTTTAGAAAAAAAAGACATTCTAAAACAAACATCAAAATCTAGCCTATACATTTCAAAAATGTCAGAACCATAGAAGAAAAAAAAGAAAGGCTGAAAGTTCCACATTCAGGTAGACTAAACAGATCTGACAACTAAATGCAGTGTGTGCTCCTGAAATGGATCCAGGATCAGGGAGAAGACTCAGTATCAAACTTACTACATCACTGGGACAATTGGTGCAAAGGGAATACAGGTTCTGTATCAGGTATTTATATTGTTTCAAGAATAATATCCTGAAATTATCAACAACAAGGAAACCTGAAGAGTATAAAGCACAGAAAAAAGAAAAAAAAAATATTTGTAATATATTTACCAAACAAAGCTAGGACAGAAAAAAGAAAAAAAGAAAAAAGAAGAATATAAAGAAGCACTTTGGTTTATATTGTTCTAGCAACTTCCAGAATTATTTTCACATTAAAAGTCGAAAAATAAGAGTTGATGCATGGACTCTTACCACTGTAATAGAAATGTAGGACTACTTAAGTCTGTTTCATCATAAGAGGCATGCAGGCACGGCTTCGAGCCTTCCTAAATGACACCACCAATGTTCGACTGCACTCCTCCTGCTCCTCTCTCTACCACCCCAAACCACAGTGTAACTGGACTCTGGGGTCTCCTCAAACTCCACTGCAAACATTTCCGCTAAGACCTAGATAATGAGTTCTTCATGGTCATAGACAGCTTAATAGGATGACAAGAAAGGAAGTTCCTTATTCTGTATTTCTTGAAGCACTGTTGTGGAAAAGAGCTGAGAAAAACTACTAAGTTATATAAGAATAAATTTTTTTAAAAAAAGGATTTCTCACCTTCCACGGCTTTTCTGGAATTGGTGGATCTTCAATTTCCGCATCAACATCATTGCTATGGACCCAAGTATCATAGCTACAAAGGAAATGAAAAAAGGAAAAACAGGTTAGAAGCCAAATTCATTCACTAAAAAGACCTTTTATAAAAAGGTAAAACTGTATTTTAAAAATACTTTCAGGATCAAGTAATAGCAATATTTCCCACACTTTTGTCTCTGCCGCTCTGACAAGAAAACTCTTCTGTAGGTCTATGGTGATCCTGACCCTGTTAAGTCCAAAGTTCAAGCCTCAGTGCACAGAATTTTATTTATTTATTTATTTTGAAGATTTTACTTGTTTATTTGAAGGAGAGAGGGATCACAAGTAGGCAGAGAGGCAGGCAGAGAGAAAAGGGGAAGCAGGCTCCCTGCTGAGCAGAGAGCCCGATGCAGGGCTCGATCCCAGGACCCTGAGATCATGACCTGTGCTGAAGGCAGAGGCTTTAACCCATTGGCTACCCAGACCCCTCTGTGCACAGAATTTTAATGACGGGATCGCCCTCTCCTCAAAGCATTTCCCTCACTTGGCCTCCAAGACAGCTCTATCATCTGCTGTTTCTTCTAGCCACCAGCCTTTCCCCAGCCCGCATGGCCAGTTTCTCTTCTTCTCCCAAACCGCTTCAACACTGGAAGGTCCCAGGTTTGGTTTGCAAACAATCCTCTTGTCCACTCATTCTCTTGATCTCATGCAGCCCTATGGCTTCAAATACATACTCATCTGCCCTCTTCTCTGGAAGAGGACTCCACTGACTCCAATGCTGGACTCATGCATCCAACTGCCAAATCCATCTTTCCCCATGTTCAAGAAGGCTTTCAAAACTAACACACTCAAAACTCAACATGCAGTACCATCCTCATCCCAAAAATATACCCTAGTCAATCATACCCATCGCAGTAAATGCCAACTCCGTCCTTCCAAAGAAAGAGAATTTTGTTCTGGCCAAAATCCCTGGAGACATCCCTGACTTCACTCTCAATCACATCCTACAATCCAACCATTAGCAACTTCTACAGTTCATTCCATCTTCACAATATGCCCAGAATCTACTTCTTACCCTTCTACTTATGCCCAAAGCCCAAGTCCATTTTTCACAAAGCAACCAAAGAGATTCTTTTGTTTGTTTCATTTTTAAAGATTTTAATTATTTGACAGAGACACAATCAGAGAGAGAGCATAAGCAAGGGGAGCAGCAGGCAGAAGGCAGGGAGCCAGATACTAAGCTCAATCCCTGGACCCTAGATCATGACCTGAGCTGAAGGCAGATGCTTAACGACTGAGGCACCTAGGCGCCCCTAAAGTGATCCTTTTGAAAATCAAGTCTGTCCATATTACGATTACTCAAAACCTTCCAACAACTCCCACCTCACTCAAAGAGCCAAAATCCTTATAGTGGATTGCCAAGGCCCCACGATCTGGTCCCATGACTGCCACTCTGACCCCATCTCCTAGTCCTCTCGCCTCAATCATGTTTCAGTAGAGCCACATGGGCTTCATGGTGTTCTTTAAAAATGCCAGGTAGTGGCCACTTCAAGCCCTTTATAGAGGCTTCTTGCTACCTATAGCAAGGTATATGGGGGGGTGAGCCATATGATATCACCCCCCATATCTTCACACCTCTTTGCTCAAGTGTTAGCTCTTTGCTAATTAACCCAACCTATACGAAAACTGTGTATACATATAATCTTAAAATTCTGAACATATCTAAAGACATATTTCCTTCTTTAAAAAATATCTTGGTATTATGCTAAGTGAAATAAATCAGAGAAAGACAATTATCATATAATCTCACTTATAAGTGGAATTTAAGAAACAAAACAGAGGCTTACAGAGGAAGAGAGGAAAAAAATAAAACAAGATGAAATCAGAGAGGGAGATAAACCATAAGAGACTTTTAATCATAGGAACAAACTGAGGGTTGTTGGAGGGGAGGGAAGTGGGGGGATGGGGTAACTGGCTGATAGACGTTAATGAAGGCATGTAATGTAATGAGTACTGAATATTATATAACACTGATGAATCACTGACCTCTACCTCAGAAACCAATAATATATGTTAATTAATTGAATTTAAGTATTTTAAAAATGAAAAAAAAAAATCTTTACAGGGGTGCCTGGGTAGCACAATTGGTTAAGCGCCTGACTCTTGGTTTCAGCTCAGATCATGATTTCAGGTTATGAGATCTAGCCCGGCATCAGGCTCTGCACTCAGTGTGAGTCTGCTTGAAATTATCCTTGTCTGTCCCTCCCAACTTGTTCTCTTGCTCAAATAAATAAATCTTTAAGAATATGTAAATTCTAGGGCGCCTGGGTGGCTCAGTTGGTTGAGCAACTGCCTTTGGCTCAGGTCATGATCCCGGAGTCCCGGGATCCAGTCCCATATCGGACTCCCGGCTCTGCGGGAAGTCTGCTTCTCCCTCTGACTTTCTCCCCTCTCATTCTCAGTCTCTCGCTCTCTAATAAATAAATAAAAATCTTTAAAAAAAAAAAAAAGAATATGTAAATTCTGGGCGCCTGGGTGGCTCAGTTGGTTGAGCAACTGCCTTTGGCTCGGGTCATGATCCCGGAGTCCCGGGATCGAGTCCCATATCGGACTCCCGGCTCTGTGGGAAGTCTGCTTCTCCCTCTGACCTTGCCCGGCTCCCTGGCCCGGGGACTCGGACTCTGGGCCTCCGGGCCTCCGCGGCCCCGAGGCCCCGGGTCGACCAGCACGCCCTGCGGGCGGTGCACCCGGTGCCGGGCCTGGCGATGCCGGCTCGGAGTCTTTGGGGTCTCCGGGGTCTCAGGGGTCCCCTGGGCGGGCGGCGTTGACGCCCTGCTCCCTGGCCCCGGGACTCGGACTCCCGGACTCCGCGATTCTCCCCTCTCATTCTCAGTCTCTCTCTCTCTAATAAATAAATAAAAAACATTTAAAAAACAAACAAACAAAAAAGAATATGTAAATCCTTGGGCGCATGGGTCACTCAGTCAGTTAAGTGTCTGCCTTCAGCTCAGGTCATGATCCCAGGGTCCTGGGATCAAGCTCCACATTGGGCTCCCTGCTCAGCGGGGAGTCTGCTTCTCCCCCTCTCTCTGCCTGCCTGTGCACACTCTGTCAAATAAATAAATAAAATCTTTTAAAAGATAAATAAACAAATAAATATCTTTACAAGTAAAATAAAGTTATTCAAATAGATTAACTTAAAAAGAGCACACAACCAGACATTATGGTTCATCATTAGAAGACGAACAAACATCTATACCTCCATGAACTGAAGTACACTCTGATCAACTCCAGATCCAACTACCAATTTAAACACCCTGTTTCTTAAATAATACAATGCATGTGGTCAGGTGGGAAGGAAAGACAGAAAGAGAACTTAGACACTGAAATCAATTAATCACAAAATGTTATTGAATTCTACCTCCAACAAATAAAAATCCATAAGTTAATCATACACATCACTTATATGACGACACTGACTGGATAGATGATATAAAGGAATTTTGTTTTTTAGATTTGACAGTGATATTACCCTTACTATTTTTTTTAAAATGAGGCCTTATTTTTTAGAAATACATATTGAAATATTTATTATTAAAATGTTATGTGTGGGATTTGCTTCCAATAATATGGGAAAACTAAAAGTGGATAGGGGTATAGGTGAAAGATGACGAGTCTGACGTGGTCAGAATCTTTCCCACAGCTCCACTGTAGGTTTAAAAAGATGAAGTTCATGGAAGGTTATCTGTATTTGTAAGTGTCCTATGTAGGCATAGTATCAATTTAAAAAGTACCATCATTTTCACTCACATCTAGTTCGTATTTATAATATTCTTTATCTATACTTAGAGAATGAAACATAGCATGAGTTATGATTATCTCAAAGTATTAACAACAATAGGGAAATAAATTCCTGCCAAGAAGAAAAACTCTGTTTTAGATATAAAATAATTCTTTCTTAATAGTATGGCATAATGATTTTTTGAAGAAACAAAACTAGCCATAAAATACTAGAGAAAAAAATTTATTTCTTGAAGGAAACAAATCTGGATTAGCAGTCTGGTATCATATTGAAGGAGTGTTTTGGCAAATGCAGCAAACATATCAGTTTATGAAGAAAAATAAAGCCCTGGGACTTTGAGTTCAATTCCATAATTTCAATAAGAAAAATCAGTAAGACTCAAAAAGTCAGACAAAACACTGAAGCAAACAAAGTTGTCACTATTTAGAATATGAAACTACATATAAATAACTCTGGCTTGCACTAAAAAAAAATCTTTAAACCAGATCTCAGGACATGTCAACATTACCTGTCTGGGTAAAACCCCCAATGCACTAACACCTGCTTATCTTTTCTCATCACCGGTCTCAACCATTCTTCTGAAAGGGAAAAAGAAAATACTTTAGTTAAGTTAACAAAATAAATGAATAAACTATTATTTAGACTTAATTTCTACTTAGAATTTTTCATTTGCTTGTAAGCCCCCCCAAAACATTTTCTCATAATTGAACATTTTATCTGTCATATTAAGGGAAAGTATTTTCACCCATGTGCTCAGAATTACTGAAGTGTAGGCCTATTACTCATTACTCTTGGCAAATCTAATTGTCCACTGCCATAAAATACCCCCCTCCCACCCACCTGCTTGTTGGTCTACAATTCCATCCAAATCATGATCACTATATTCTTTACTACCACATTTCCACGTAAAACCTCTGCTGCCTTTTTCTGTTAGGCTTTGGAATTACTATACATTTTTCGAGGTGTAAGTCATGCTTCATATCCTTGATCAAAGTTTTACCATATACTTCTTCTTCCTTTAGATTCAATTTCTCTGGTATCCTAGAGCACAGACTGCTACATCAAGTGTTTACTGATAAGACTGTTTTCCTTATTTCTTAATGGCGCCCTACCTATTAATTGAGCCCTCCCAACAACAGTGTAAGCAATATTATCAATCATATCAGATATTTTTATTTCCAATTTCCTTACCAAAGATAAGTGTAAATTTATACAAATTTATAGGATGATCCTTATTGATTTGAATCATAGTTGTATTATATCTACATTTTAGTACTTGTTATAAGGTGTTTCTTTGGTAGTCTAAATTTAGCTTAACAAACTTGTCTCTAGTGCTCTGAGGAAATTAATAAAGTAAGCCCCTTGAAACCCAAGAAATAGCAAAATAGAAAAACGTAAGAGAAACCAGCTAAGTATAAGTGGCTTTTCATTGCCAATTTCAATAAAGAAATCATCCCAGCTTCACTGACTAAAGACATAAAAGCCCACAAGCCTATGTTTTGCTTTGTTCTTTAAGTTTTATTTGAAGTAGACTCCATATCCAACGTGAGGCTCGAACTCACCACCCAGAGATCAAGAGTCACGTGCTCTACTGACTGAGCCAGCCAGATGGCCCAAGCTTGTGTTCTTTTTCAAACATCCAACTATCCAAACTCACCTTACTATCTTGAGAGAAAGTGAATAGGAAGAGATCAAGCCCAGGTCCTTAACCTAATATCCCAAAATGGCCAAGGAAAGGGGGAGGAGCAAGATGGAGTAGGAGACCTAAATTTGGTCTGATCCCAGGAATTCAGCTAGATAGTTATCAAACTATTCTGAACACCTACAAACTCAATAGGAGATTGAAGAAAAGAATACCAGCAATTCTATGAATAGAAAAGAGACCACTTCTGGAAGGTAGGATGTGTGGAAAAGTGAATCTGAGGCAATATTTGGGAAGACAGACCACAGTGGGGCGGAGAAAGGGGGGCGGATCTCTGTCAGCCAGCTCCCAGCAAGTGACAGAGCAGTGGAGCACAACTTTCAGAAATCACCTCCACTGAGGGACATAACTCCAATGGCTAAGCTGGGGGTGGAAACATCACTGGGACAATGTGGTCTCAGGACCCTCGGGGGGTCACAGAAAAACCAGGGGTGCCTGATGGTGGCAGTGGCAGAGCCCCCAGGTATCAGAGTGGGGAAGCAGGTGCAAAGATGGAGCTGAGGAGGGGGCTCTCAGCTCAGGGTTGCCATAAACCATGATCCACGGCATAGTCAGGCCACTTGTCTTCAAGCAGAGACCCAACAAGGGGCAGATCCCCACTTCCTCCACTGGGAAAAGCAGAACAGGAGCACACCACAGTAATCTGCTGAGTTTGAAGACTCCAAATGGGGCCGTGGACCAAAGATAGAAACGCCCGGTCACAGGCCAGGTAGCATGGAGTGCCACTGGAGACCAGGGAGACAGGAGTAACTGACTGATCTTCTCTGAGGGCTCACTGAGGAGGGGGGCCCTGGGTTTTCAGCATCTTCGGAGCCAGAAACTGGGAGGCCACCATTTTCATTCTCGTCCTCCAAAGCTATACAGGAAGCTTTCAGGGAACAAAAGCTACTGAGCGGATCATTTAGCCTGGCCCCTGGCAAGAGCGGTGCAATTCCTCATCAGGCAAAGACATTTGAGAATCACTGGAACAGGCTCCTCCCCAAGAAGATCAGCAAGAACATCCAGCCAAGACCAAGTTTACCAATCAAAGAGAACTGCAAAACTCCAGTGCTAAGGGAATACAGCACATGGTATTCATGGCTTTTTTCCCCATGATTCTTTAGTCTCTCAAAATTAACTTTTTTTTCAATTTTATTTTTTCTTTTTCTATTTTTTTTAAATTTTCTTCTTTACTTTTCAACCAAAATCTTACCAATTCCTTTTTAAAAATCTTTTTTAATTTTCATCTGTACAGTCATATTCCGTCCCTTGATTATATTTACTCTTACTTGTATATATATAGTTTTCTTTCTTTAAAATTTTGGGAGGCAGTTTCTTCTAACAGACCAAAATACAACCAAAATCCAGGGTGGGCTCTGTTCTATTCACCAGTCTGATCATATTCTTTTTTTTTTTTTACCCACCCCCCCCACCGCTTTCAGCTCTCTTCTGATTTGTTTAGTGTATATTTTTCTGGAGCCGTTGTTACCCTTTTAGCATTTTGTTCTCTCATTCATCTACTCTTCTCTGGATAAAATGACAAAAACGGAAAAACTCACCTCAAAAAAAAGAACAAAAAGCAGTACCAACTGCCAGGGACCTGATCAACATGGACATTAGTAAGTTACCAAAACTAGGGTTTGGAATGACAATTATAAAGATACTAGCTGGGCTTGAAAAAAGCATAGACGATACTAGAGAATCCCATTCCGGAGAAATAAAAGGACTAAAATCTAACCAAGTCAAAATCAAAAAGGCTATTAATGAGGTGCAATAAAAAATGAAGGCTCCAGCTGCTAGGATAAATGAGGCAGAAGAGAGAATTAGTGATACAGAAGACCAAATGATGGAGAATAAAGAAACTGAGAAAAAGAAAAATAAACAACTACTGGATCACAAGGGGAGAATTCGAGAGATAAGTGATACCGTAAGATGAAACAATATTAGAATAATTGGGATCCCAGAAGAAGAAGAAGAAAGAGAGAGAGGGGCAGAAGGTATATTGGAGCAAATTATAGCAGAGAATTTCCCTAATTTGGCAAAGGGAACAAGCATCAAAATCCAGGAGGCACCAAGAACCTCCCTCAAAATCAATAAAAATAGGTCAACTACCCCGTCATCTAATAGTAAAACTTACAGGTCTCAGAGACAAAAAGAAAATCATGAAAGCAGCTCAGGACAAGAGGTCTGTAACCTACAACAGCAGAAACATTAGATTGGCAGAAGACATATCCAAAGACGGGCAGGCCAGAAAAGACTGGCATGATATATTCAGAGCAGTAAATGAGGAAAACATGCAGCCAAGAATTCTATATCAAGCTAGGCTGTCACTGAAAATAAAAGGAGAGATAAAAAGCTTCCAGGACAAATAAAGAATTTGTGAACACCAAACCAGCCCTATAGGAAATATTGAAAGGGGTCTTCTAAGCAGAGAGCCTAAAAGTAAAAGAAACAATATACAGTAACAATCACCTTACAGACAATACAATGGCACTAAATTCTTATCTTTCAATAGTTACCCTGAATGTAAATGGGCTAAATGCCCCATTCAAAAGACACACGGTATCAGATTAGATAAAAAAAACAAGACTCACTGATATACTGTCTTCAAGGACTCATTTTAGACCCAAAGACACCTCCAGATTTAAAGTGAGGATGTAGATAGCCATTTATCATGCTAATGGACATCAAAAGAAAGCTGGGGTGGCAATCCTTGAATCAGATAAAGTAGATTTTAAACCAAAGACTACAATAAGAGATGAGGAAGGATACTCTTTCATACTTAAAGGGGCTATCCAACAAGAAGATCTAACAAGTTTAAATATCTATGCCTCTAACATGGGAGCAGCCAATTATATAAGCCAATTAATAACAAAATCAAAGAAACATATCAACAATAATATAAAAATAGTAGGGGACTTTTGCACCCCCTCACTGAAATGGACAGATCATCTAAGCTAAAGATCAACAAGGAAAAAAAGGCTTTAAATGACACACTGGACCAGATGGACATCAGATATATTCAGAACATTCCATCCCAAAGCAACAGAATACACATTCTCTGGTGCACATGGAACATTCTCCACAATAGATCACATCCTGGGTCACAAATCATATCTCAACTGGTACCAAAATATTGGGATCATTCCCTGCATATTTTTGGACCACAATGCTTCAAAATGGCCAAAGAAAAAGTGAAGAGGACACCAGTGGGTCATTCATAAGTCACTATATAACAACAAACAAAATATACTTGACTAGTGAGAACTGCCCTTTAGGATATTAAATCTATCTTCAAAGGCTGTGCAGCTTTAGGAGGTAAAGAAAAAAGAATACCCATTTTTTTTTTCAGCTGATTTTGACAGAAAGAGCCTGTAGCATTGACTGCCTTTGGAAATCTTCCAAGTAGCAGAAATAACCAAAGGTTAGAGATGAAAATCCACATTCTTCCCAGAGATAATCATATGCCACACAGAACTGATAAAAACAACCACAGTTTTATGAATAAAAATTAGTCCAAGAGACTATATAGATATATTGAGAATATATATATATAACTCTCACAATTCAACAAAGACAGTCTAATTAAAATACAAGCACAGGGGGGCACCTGGGTAGCTCAGTTAGTTGAGTGTCTGACTCTTGGGTTTTGGCTCATGTCATTATCTCAAGGTCATGGGATCGAGCCCCATATCAGACTCTGCGCTCCAAGGGAGTCTGCCGGAGATTCTCTCTCCTTTTCCCTCCCCCCTCCCACATGTGTGCATGCCTTCTCTCAGATAAATAAATCTTAAAAAAAAAAAACCCAAAAAACAAAAAACAAAAAGCAAAGATCAAATGAAACATTTCTCCAAAGAAGATACACAAATGGCCCAAAAGCACATGAAAAGATAGTTGGGATCATTAACAACTAGGGAAATGCAAATCAAAACCACAAAGAGATACTGCCTGACACCCACTAGGATGGACAATATAAAAAAGAGCAAATAAAAAATGTTGATGAGAGTGTAGAGAAATTGGTATCTCCATACAATGCTGATGAGACTGTAAAATGGTATAGCTAACTTGGGAAACAACATGGTCGTATCAGAAAACGTTTAATACAGAGTTGCCAATATGGCTCAGCAATTCAATTTCTAGGTATAAATACAAGAGAATTGGAACCATACATCCACACTATAACCTGTACACAAACAACCATAATGGCATTATTTATAAGTAAGTGTTCATACACTTACAATTGACTAAACAAAAGGTAGTATATCCATACAAGGTAATGTTATTTGGCCATGAAGAGAATAATGTGTAGGATTTAACATCGGCAAAGTAACATTACAGGAGGTCCCAGACCTTGTCACACCACAGAGACACTGACTTAACACCCATATACCATCTAAAAAGTCTCCATCAGAACTCTAGGAGCCAATTAAGGAGTTGCAGTAGTTCAGGCAAGCTCCGAGTCAACAGCTGCATTGTAACAGTAAGAAAAGCCATTTCGTATCAACCCTATCAACCCCGTCAGCAATTCTCCTAAGCCAGCAGAGCTCAGGAGGATCAGGAGGGAGAGCTCAGCTTGCAGCTTCTCCCTTGGGCTGAAAAGACAAGAGTGAATGTGCATCCAATATTCCAAATTATTAGGGGGGCCACTTGCCTCACCTGACGTAGAGCACTGATGGAATGGACACATGTTGGATGTGTGCTGGTCAATGAGAACACCAAAATCTAAGTGACTTACTACGGTACCAGAGAACCAGGAACGCCACAGAGGCTGGGTCAACTGGGTGTGACCAGGAGAAGGCACCAGATCCCAACTTCTCCCCTGGTAGGGAGAAAGAAGAATGGAACATACACCCTATGTTCTGGCTTTTCTAAGGGCTGCCCAACGGACAGGTTTCTGTCTCAACTGACTCACAGTGCTGATGGGAAACCAGCATTTTTTGGAAGCCTGGGCACCATCAAGATCAAAAGAGAGCTCAGTGGCTTGTCCCAACAACAGAGAACTTGTGGTAAAGCAGAGAGACACAGAGAAAGCAAGATATTACAAGCTCCTGAAAGAGAAATCAGCAAACCTCTTTACACACACAAGTGCAGAGAAGACGTATCCTCTGAAAACCTTTGAGAGATGCCTAGAATCTCCAGCTGAGCTGACTCGTAAAGTTCTTCCCCCGTACAAAGTCAGACCATAGAGACCAGGAGAGGCAGCTGTTCATTCAAAGGCACAAAACACAGCAGAAAATATCAAGACACACAAAGAGAAAGGGAAAATGGTCTAATCAAAGGAATAAAATTAATCTCCAAAACTGACCCTAGAGGGGCGCCTGAGTGGCTCAGTGGGTTAGGGCCTCTGCCTTTGGTCGGGGCATGATCTCAGGGTCCTGGGAATGAGCCCCACATTGGGCTCTCTGCTCAGCAGGGTACCTGCTTCCCTCTCTCCCTCTGCCTGCTTCTCTGCCTACTTGTGATTTCTCTCTCTCTGTCAAATAAATAAATAAATAAATAAATAAATAAATAAATAAATAATCTTAAAAAAAAAAAAAAGAGACTAACCCTAGAGGGAAAAAAAGATCTATAAATTACCTGACAAATACAAAACAATTTTTTTTAAAGATTTGATTTATTTGACACAGAGAGAGAAAGAGTGAGAGAGGGAACACAAACAGGGGAGAGTGGGAGAGGGAGAAGCAAGCTCCTTGCTGAGCAGGGAGCCCAACGCGGGGCTTAATCCCAGGACCCTTGGATCATGACCTGAGCCAAAGGCAGACACTTAATGACTGAGCCATGCAGGTGCTCCAAAATAATCTTTTTTTAAAGTAGCCTCTGTGCCCAGCATGGAGCCCAACTAGGGCTTTAAACTCACAACCCTGAGATGGAGATCTGAGATGAGGTCAAGAGTTGGACACTTAACCAACTGAGCCACTCAGGTGCCCCAGAATAATCATTTTAAATGAAAAACCAATGGGTCAAAAAAAAAATCAAGAGAAATTTAAAATATCCAAAACAAACATAAAATAATCAACATACCAAAATCTTTGGGATGCAGCAAAAGCAATTCTAAGAGGAAAGAGCATAGTGATAAATGCCTACCTCAAGAAACAAGAAAAATCTCAAATAAACAGCCTAACTTTATACCTCGAGGAACTAGAAAAAGAAGAATAAATGAAGCCCAAAGTTAGTACAAGACAGGAAGTATCAAAAATCAGAGCAGAAATAAATGAAACAGAGACTAAAAAGACAATAGAAAAGATAAGTAAAATCAAGAGTTGGTTATTTTCTTTGTTTAAAAAAATAAACAAAATTGGGGTGCCTGGGTGGTTCTGTGGGTTGAGTGTCTGCCTTCAGCTCAGACCATGATCTCGGGATCCTGGGATCAAGCCCTGCATCGGGTTCCCTGCTCAGTGGGGAGCCTACTTCTCCCTCTTCCTCTGCTGTTCCCCCTGCTTGTGCTAACAAATAAATAAAATCTTTTAAAAAATAAAAAACTGACTCATCACGGAAAAAAGAGAAAGAGCTCAACTCAATAAAACCAGAAATGAAAGAGATGTTACAACTGATACTACAGAAATAAAAATGATTGTAAGAAACTACTATGAACAATTAAACACCAACAAATTGTACAATCTAGAAGAAACAGATAAATTCCTAGAAAGATACAATCTTCTAAAACTGAATCATGAACAAACAGAGCGCATCTGAACAGACTGATTATTAGTAAGGAGATTGAATCAGTAACTTAAAAACCCCCTACAAATAGAAGTCCCAGACCAGATGGCTTCACTAGTGAATTCTATCAAATATTCCAAGAAGATTTACTACCAATGCTTTTCAAACTCTTCCAAAAAATAAGAGGAAGTCTGGAATACTTATAAACTTATTTTATAATGCCAACATTATCCAGACACCAAAATCAGACAAGGGTGCCAAGAAAAAAAAAATTACAGGCCAATATCCCTGATCAACACAGATGCAAAAATCCTCAAGCAAATATTATCAAACCAAATTCAATAATACATTAAAAAAAAATCACACATCACAATCAACTGGGATTTATTCTGGGAATGCAAAGATAGTTCAATACCAGCAAATCAATCAGCGTGACATACCACATTAACAAAATGAAGGACCAAAAAATCATATGATCACCTCAATAGATGCAGAAAAAAACCATGTGATAAAGTTCAACACCCACTTAAAAATAAAGATTCTTGATAGAGTAATACAGAAGGAACATACCACAACATAATAAAGGCCATATATGACAAGCCCAAGAGCTAACATAATACTCAACGGTGAAAAGCTGCAAGTTTTTCCCCTAACCTCAGAAACAAGATTAGGATTCCCACTTTCACCATTTTTATTCAACACAGTATTGGAAGTCCTAGCCACAGCAATTAGGCAAGAAAAGGAAATAAAAGACATCCAAATTGGAAAAGAAGAAGGGAAACAATCACCATTTGCAGAATGCATGCTACTATATTTAGAATATCCTAAAGACTATATAAAAAAAAGACCTTTAGAATAAATGAATTCAGTGAAGTTGGCAGAATAGGAAATTGATACACAGAAATTAAAATAATGGTTTTAAAGAGACTCAATGCACTATAAAAGAACACATTAAACAACTAAACAAAACTAGGAAAACGATGCATGAACAATAATAGAATATCAACAATGTGATAGAAACTATAAAAAAAGAATCAAACAAAAGTTCTGGAGTTAAAGAATAGAGTATCTGAATTGAAAACTCCGCTAGAGGGTTCAACATTAGATTTGACCAATCAGAAGTAAGAATCTGAGAACTCCAAAGACTGAACATTTGAAATTCTCAAGTCAGATGAACAAAAAGAATGAAGATAAAACCTAAGGGACAAATCCACTCATCTAAATAAATGTTCTGAGTGAGATTTATCTTCCTCTTCTGGTGAGTATCTCGATTTTTTAAAATTCTCACCTATTTTCATCTCTAAGGAAATACATATTCTTTCTGCTAAAACCAGTAATTCAACCCATATTCTTAAACCAATCCTTCTATCCCTTCTAGGTTTCAACTCTATTATGTGCTTCAGTTTACTTTTGCTCTGCCCCAGAAATAAACTATAAAGCCAAATCTTGAAAAAGACAAAGGCAGGCCACCTGCTAGGTGGCATCCTCCACTTTCTTTTCCCTGTCATACATTCTCAGAAACTGGTGATCTTCCAACAACTCTACAACTTACTCTCAGTGGCAAGTTACCAAAAACTGCATTCTCAAAGGTTACCAATTATTTCCTTGCTGACAAATCCAAATGCCTTGTCTCAGGCCTCACTTTTATTTCTTTGTAACAGTTTCATTACCAACCTCCTGCATTTTAAAATGCTTTCCTTATTTTCCCATGACTTTTAAGATACGGACCATCCTTGCCTTGCCATCTAATTTCCTTTGCTCTCCTAATAAATGTATTTATCTCATCCAATGACACAATCTTCCCTCACTCAGCAATTTAACTCAGAGCATCCCAAAGGTCTTTGACCAGGGGGACCCAAAGACTTTGACCAGTCTCCTTATATCATATATCCCAGAAATCAGCTCCCAGGAAGTTTTCCTAATACAGCCACAGTTGCACATTTCTCTCCACCAAAATCATCAATATTATTTACCCTCTCCCGCATCCACCTAATAAAAACAAAACTCTATACTGGAGCTTTGTCCTCTCACCTACCTACTCTTCTCTCCCACTATGCGGAGATATACAGCCAAACTTTGCCTTTTCCTTTCCCTCAAAGTTCATGATTTATTACCTCTATGCTTTTGCTTAACAATAACAACCCCCTTCCAGCATGCCATAGCCCAAATCTCACCAAGAGATTAAGGCCCATTAAATATCACCCTTTATTTTAAATTTTGACTAATCCTCATTAAATGTATACCGGCTTTTTAAGGGTTTCAAGATATGGTTTCCAGTGTGTTTGTGGCTGGTACTATTCTCATCTAATATTTACTTGAAACAAGTACTTGTATGGAGCCCAGCACAAGGCTTTGCTGAGAGTCAACATTTACCTGACAGTTCTTCTAAGGTAAATTCTACAGTATGCCAAATCATGTCTTCTATTTCAAAAATAACCTTCAATATACTAAAAATTAAATTTAAATGCTATCTCCTAACAACTGCTGTAACTACTGATAATACCAAGCAAGCATCATCAGTATGCAGTAAACTAGGTTGTATTAAACAAAGAAGAAAAATAAAACTAGCACCACTAAGGAATCACTAAGTATCCATATGTAACAATTACGGTTCAAATCTTTTGTAAAGGGCAAGTTTTCTCAAAAAGCTCACATGCTAAAAGTTTTACCTCACTTATTAGAGAAACAGAGCCGGCAACAGAATCCGTACTCTCACATCACAGCTATCCACCACCCCCATCTAGTGGACACCAGTTGCTATTACCTAACAGGAAAAAGGCTCAGAAAAAATCAGTTAAACACTAAAGGCAGAGTGAGGTTTCTCACTTTATAAAAGCGTAAAAATCACAGAGCTGAGATTTTTTTACTATAACAAATAAAACTGAACTTTTAGCTATCAAACTAATGATGAAAAGACCTAAATGTAACGGCTAAAACTGCAAAACTCTTAAAGGAGACGGGTTGTAAAACTTCGTGACTCTGAATGAGGCCATGGTTTCTTAGATTTGACACCATGCACAAGCAATCAAGCAACCTAACCTATCAATTGTTTTCAATATCTGTAGGATCCGTAGCAATGTCCCTCTTCCATTCTTGACATTACTTCTTTCTTTTTCTCTTGCTTATTTGGAGCACGATTTGAATAGCCTCATTGATCTCTTCTGAGAACCACTTCTGACAGTGCTGAGCACCTTGCTCCTGTATATTTTCCACATCATTAATTTTTGCTCTTAACTATTCCCCTCTTTCCTTAGGTTTAATTTGCTATTCTTTTTCCCATCTCTTGAGAAAGATGTGTGCATCACTGATTTTTCAGTCTTTCTTCTTTCCTAACATACACATTTAAAGATATAAATTTCCCTCTGGGCATAGCTTCAGCTGTATCCAACAAAATGTAACATTCTCGTACTTTATCAATCATTTTATAATTATTCACTTACAAAAATTTTCTATTCCCCCCCCCAAAAAACCAAAAAACAAAACAAATAAATGACTCTCTCCTGCCCCAAAAAGAGATTTTCTATTTCCATTGTAATTTCTTCTTTGACCAATGGATTACTTGGCAATATATTTCTTAATTTTCAAACATACAGGGACTGTCTGGCAATCTTGTTGTCACTGACTTCTAGCATAACTGCACTGGTCAGAAAAAATACTCAGCATGGGGTAATTAACAACTCAAATCTGATATAATTTGGTTCTTATTACAGATGTTCTAAAGGGACACGTTATGTTAACCAGAAGACTTGATCCCTCATAGGAGAATTATTTCTCAAATTAATCTAGTTAATTTATTAATTCATATTTTCTTTCTCAACAAATCAGTTTCCATAGCCCTATCAAACTCTGGCCACTGACAAAATCAACCTGCAGGATAGAAAAGCTGAAGTTCAGAATCTGAACCATTGTAAATTCACCAAACTAAAATATTGCTGAGGGGCCCCATTCAGAAAGCCAGTAAAAGTTCATCCTCCCCAGAAATGTTCTTCCATTTTACAATGTCTCTTAATTTTCACAATACAAGTGACACAGAAAACATTAACAAAGTTAATACATAAGGCACACCTAAACTTAACACCCAGATAATAACCAACAAAGATAGATCTAAGTTCAATGATCAGAAAGTTGGATATCAAAGAATTAGTTTCCTTAGACCAAATCAGCAAAAAAATAGAAAACTACATTTAAATAATCTGTGGAAGTTATTTAATACTTAAAAGTCTCTTTTTCAAAAAGCCTGTAATATGAAAAAAAATTTTTTTTAATTTAAAAATTTTTTTTAAAATTTTAAAAAAGCTTGTAATATTGCTTAAATCTCTGATAAAACTTAAAAACTAATGAAGTAGGAGTTCATAACCAAAAATTAACTTACCATCCTCCTGTGAGGAAGGATACGGATAAATGTGGTGGGAAGCTTTTGACTTCTCATCAGTAAAAGTCCCCTGGAAAGCAAATGAACAACATAAGGATAAAGCACACGGCAAATAGACTATGCAATGCCAGATGCAATTTGCCTAAGAATCATAAAGGCATTACTTTATTTACTATGTTGTACACACACACACACACACACACACACATCTATAATATTTGTTATTTTTAGTCAGAGAAAACAATTATTAACAAGAACAAATAAAAACACATAAATTGGGGCACCTAGGTGGCTCAGTGGGTTAAAGCCCCTGTCTTCAGCTCAGGTCATGATCTCAGGGTCCTGGGATCGAGCCCCACATCGGGCTCTCTACTCAGTGGGGAGCCTGCTTCCCCCTCTCTCTGCCGACCTCTCTGCCTACTTGTGATCTCCCTCTCTCTGTCAAATAAATAAATAAAATCTTAAAAAAAAAACCACGTAAATTATCTATAGACACAGTTTATATCGTGTATAGAAAAATAATGCAAGTACGTCTTAGCTAATTCTCTACGTATCTTTCTAGAAAACCTTGTCTGTAATATGAGTATTTCTAAATCTAAAAGTCACTCCAAAGTCATCAGGACTTATCATAACTATCTGAAGTGAGTCAATGCAGGTCTAGGACCATGAGCCACAACTTATGGTTACAGACATATAACATGGACATTTCACTTGGTTCATACATGTATGTACACTGCTGTTGTTTTACGTGCAATGTTAGAAGAGCGAATGACATAAATACTAAGGTTAAGGTCTAGCTAGCCCACAGCTAGACTACTGCATACAATCTAGAATATGACTTGGAAGTCCTTTTTTTTTTTTTTAAGATTTTATTTACTTCTTTATTTGAGACAGGGAAAACACACAAGCGGGGGGGAGAGAGAGGGACAAGTGGACTCCGTGCTGAGTGTAGAGCTCAACACGGGGCTCAATCCCAAGACCCCAAGATCATAACTCAAGCCAAAATCAGGAGTCAGACGCTTGACCAACTGAGCCACCTAAGCGCCCCTAAGTGGAAGCCATTTAAATATAAAAGTGGGGGCGCCTGGGTGGCTCAGTGGGTTAAAACCTCTGCCTTCGGCTCGGGTCATGATGTCGGGGTCCTGGGATGGAGCCCCGCATAGGGCTCTCTGCTCAGCGGGGAGCCTGCTTCCCCTTCTCTCTCTGCCTGCCTCTCTATCTACTTGTGATCTCTCTCTCTCTCTGTGTCAAATAAATAAATAAAATCTTTAAAAAAAAAAAAGACTCTTTAAATATAAAAGTGCTCATTCTAGAGACCACAAGAATGAGGACAAGTCTTTTTTTTTTTTTAATGATAAGTCTTAAAATCAGGTATAAGTAGCATCTTAATGTATTTCCTGAATTTTATCTTTGACAATGAGTGTTTACTAATCATTACAACCAGAAAAACACAACAATGCTGTTTCTACCTGAAGAGAAATTCTAAAATTTAGGACTATCTAAAGATGAATTAGTTACAATAAAGCAAGGCATTCTCAATCATTGCAAGTATTTGGGCATACTTTTGAACAACCACAAAAGATGCTGAAAAAGGTATGTCAGAGGAGTACATTTGCGACTTTGGCCTCTGGAGTCCATTAGACAGGCCTGGGTTTGAACCTCAGCTCTACCATTTACAACTTGGGTGATACAAGCATCTAAGTTTTTTTTGGTGCTTCAGTGTCTTCTGTGAAATACAGGGGTAATAATACCTATTTCACAAGAATTATAACAATTTAGCAATGCGCTAATGATAGGGACAGGTACACTGTAAGTACTCAAACACTGGAGTTATTAATGCATTTTAAAAGTTTGAGTATCAGTATTCAATAATATCATTAGCTTACTGTCTCTTCCCTACAATTCTATGAAACCAGTAAGAGCCTTATGTCCCTCTAGAGGTTATCCCTAGAATACAATCGCTAAGCCAGACTTTTAAGAAAAATGAGAACTAAATATTGAGGATCAACTGCAGGAAAATATATAAGCTTTTTCCAGGATTAACTTGGTAGCAATAAGAGTAGGTAATTTCAGCTTGAAGTTAATACCCAGCAGGTTAATTTGTTCTGTTTCTGCCTTCTAACATTCTAGATATAATTAAACTACGCTTGATAGCCACTCCATTAAGCAGTCCAGGAGAGAAAAGGAGGTTAAATGACTAGTTCAAGGTTAAAATGCTGGTGGGACGAGGAAGTGGATTTGAGACTGCCTGATCTGACAGCACAATTATCTATCTCATCTTTCTCTTTAGTAGGGACCTTGCATGTAAGGAAACAACTGTACTAAATCTCCAAATGTAAACGGTATTATAAATCCTTGCTTTAGTAACTTGGAAGATATTTTACTAACTAGTGAAACATAACACCACTGGCAATCTCTCTTGCAGAAGAAAAAAGAAAAATATTTCAGGAGGTTTCTCAACTAATCCCAAGGATTAGTAAAACTCTGTCACTCAAATGACGTTGGTTCAGAAAATTATCTTCTACCTGGGTCTCCTCAGCTAGTTCACTAAGACATGGACTTGCTTTTCAGCCACATGTAGCCACAAACCTACATGCAGTAAATACCCAAGGTCTTGCCCTAAAATGAGGTTAGAGGAGGGAGGAAGACATCCAAAGATAGCACTGGCACATGTGAATCAAGACAGTGTAAGCTTATGGGGAAAATGGAATTTTCCAGTCCACATACATAAGTGCAACATGTATCAATGGGATGGCAGGGGTGAGGAAAGACAGATTTACTAGAAACGATATTTGAACTCCTCTTATCAACAGTTCTGTCATCAACTTCTACTTTGTTTGCCTTTGTGATTATAGTAATGTAGATCACATGGACTCTTTAAGTTACATAAGCCCAGGGGCACCTGGGTGGCTCAGTCCATTAGGCATCCAACTCTTGATTTTGGCTAAGTTCATGATCTCGGGGTCTTATCGGGCTCTGCACTCAGCAGGAGTTTGCCTGAGATTCTCTCTCCCTCTCCCTCTGCCCTCTGCCACCTACATTCACTCATGCACTTGTTCTTTTTTTCTCTCTCTCAAATAAATAAATCTAGAGGTGCCTGGGTGGCTCAGTCGGTCATGATCTCAGGGTCCTAGGATCAAGCCCTGTGTCGGGCTCTCTGCTCAGCGGGGAGCCTGCTTCCTCCTCTCTCTCTGCCTGCCTCTGCCTACTTGTAATCTCTCTGTGTCAAATAAATAAATAAAATCTTTAAAAAAATTTTTTTAAATAAAATTAAATAAATCTTTAAAAAATCAGTATATTACATAAGCATGTTTCACAATAAGACTATAATGACTCCATACCTATGACTATTAAACGCTAATTTGGGATATATATGTGCAACAATTCACCATATTATACACCTTGAACTTACACAATGTTAGGTGTCAATTATATCTCAACAAAGCTAAGGGGGAAGGAAAATGCTTCTAGGATAAGAACCGGAGGTGAGTAGGGAGAAAAAACTTGGTACTATAAGAACCAAAGAGGGAGAACTTTCATTTAAAGCAGATATATACAGAAATTAAAAGATATTATGATTGAAATTTATAAGCTTACTACTACACAATTTTCTGAAGTGATCATGTTTATTACCTGATGTCGTTTGATAATATCCTTCAATTTGTTAGCCAACTTCAGATCAATGTCTGGAATGAGGTAGATGTTGGGTCTGGTCAGACAATTGCTCTGAAGAAGAAAAAACAGATTTTTGAAATTCTCCTGGTTTTGAAATGATGTTACATTATTAATGAATTACCCTAATGGGCACAGTTGACATCTGAAAGCCACAGTGTTTAAAATGGGAAGATGTTTTTTAGTATAGACTGTAGAAGTCTCATCTCAGTATCAAACCTAGGTGTTCAGCAGGCCACTTAATACCAACCCCAGATCCCTTGTCTGCAGTTAAGTACACCTAGGCAAAAAACATTTGGAATCACAACCTAAAGAAATTCATCATATTTTTCATTAAGGTACCACATTGACATATTTATACTTCTATACCCAGTCATACCTGAATTGACCTTAACAGTCCAAATCTAATGTAATGTTTCCACTTATACCTTTTATTGGGGGGGTGGGGGAGAGGATCCCAGGGGAATGCACATTTTGGCTCATTATATAAGTTACTTATAGCTCCTTTTCCCATTTCTAAACTTACAAATAGCAATGATTAAAACATGCATATTAACTCTTCAAACCATCATCAAAAATCAGTGAACCAACCAAAAAAATCATTTCTCTAGCTAGCAGTTCATGAGACAAAGTTCAGGCATCAAATGAATGATAATACCTAGCTGAATCTTTGCCAGCTGCCTCCCCCCAGAAGGCTAATTTAGTAATCATTAAAAATTACCAGTCAATAAAAATATTAGGAAAGAAAAGAAGAATACTGTGTTCTCTCTTCCAGGTTATACCTAGTTGCGGAAGTAATGAGATCTATATTTATGGTACAACCCTGAAACACATTAAAAATAAAAAAAGACAATATAAATGAGTGACCAATAGATTAAGAGTGTTTATATTAAATATGTAAGATAGGGTGCCTGGGTGGCTCAGTGAGTTGGGGCCTCTCCCTTTGGTTCAGGTCATGATCTCGGGGTCCTGGAATCCAGCCCCACAGGGTGCTCTCTGCTCAGCGGGGAGCCTGCTTCCCCCTCTCTCTCTGCCTGCCTCTCTGCCTACTTGTGATCTCTCTCTGTCAAATAAATAAACAAAAATCTTTATAAATAAATAAATAAATAAATAAATAAGATATTCAAATAACGGATTAGGTGAAATAAAGAAAAAAAATATCAGGGCATCTGGATGGCTCAGTTAATCATTTCACTCTTAATTTCAGTTCAGGTCATGAGATCGAGCCCTGTAAGATTCTCTCTCAAAATTCTCCCTCTCCCTCTGCCCCTTCCTCTCACCCTCTCTAACTCTAAAAACCAAAAGAAAGGAAATATCATAGATTATTTCACAAGACATTTAGAATCAATATTTTATAAATGATAAGTTTCCGTCATACTTTACAGCTCTAATTCCCCAAAACCGATAAAAATAACAGACCAGATTTCAGAAAATTTTTCTTCCTTTGATCTTTTGGCCAATAAAGCCAATCTTAGAACTGAAAGTATATTAAAGGGAAAACATTTTTAATAATTTAACTTTCTGAGTTACCTGCACCAATGTTTTTTCAATGTTCATAAACATTTCAACATTTCGATCCATTCGGGATGGATTCTGTAGATCAAACCTACGCCTAAAGAGAAGAAAATCATTAGTCAATTTGTCTTCTACCTTCAACAAAAGTGAAAGCTTAGTTTTAGCACCAAACACAAATGAATTGCAAAGATGTGGAAATTAAAATAGCACTCTACAAAACACGAGGGTATTTTCTCTGTATAAGAAAGCAGTATCAAAATCTTCATAAAACATTAAATATTACGACATTAAGATCCACTCCAGTCAAAATGAGAACCAATTCCATGAAGTATCCTGTTTTCCTTAAGTCTAAGATACTTTCCATCATCTAGAAAAGGAGTCCACACATTCAAAGGCAGTGAACTATAATACCATTCTTCAAGTATAAGGAAAGTTTATCTCGTTTCTACATGCTTAAAAACCATTTGCTCAAATTCATCAGTGTCTGTGCCTTCTTTTAGCCTATTGTCCCAAATCTGGTAAATCCATCAATTTACCTTTCTCTCTCCCCAATGTCTTTTTATGTAAGTACCGAAGCATAAGATTCTAAAGTTGTCTGCCTATTCTCACTCACTTCCACATGATTAAATCTTAACAAATTTGAATAGTTCTTTCTCCATATCTTTTATTCAACACTTACTTTGATTTTGCTCCATTTCAATTCCAGGAAAAGTAAAGCTCAGTGATTGAGAGTGTGGGCCATGGAGTCAAACCGTTCTGGGTTCTAATCCTGACCCATTTTTATTTATGTAGTCTGGAGTGATTTACTAATCCAAGGATCAATTTCTTGATGAGTACAATGGCCCATTACAGGTTTTGGTGAAGGTCAAATGAGATATATATGTTAACGGCTTAAGACCTTGTCTTTTTACGGTCTGTTTAGTCTGTAAGCAATCAATAAATGTTAACTATGGTTATAACGGTTTTTTTGGTTTTAGGGTTTTTTTAAAGATATATTAATTCATTTTGAGAAAGAAAGGAAAGGGAGGGGCAGAGGGAGAAGGAAAGAGAGAAAGAACCCTCAAACAGATGCCCTCTGAGTGCAGAGCTCAATGCAGGTCTCAGACCCAGGACCCTGAGATCATGACCTCAGCCGAAATCAAGAGCCAGCCGCTTAACCAACTGAGCCACCGAGGTGCCCCTATGGTTATGTTTTTTAAATCATCACTACCATGTGCTAGCTAGGAATAGGCAGTCTGAATGCAGAGCTCATCCTCTACCTCTCATGTTACACTGTTTTAACCTGGAGATGCTTCCCACACTTCCAACTGTTCTTCCCTACTCTGCAGCCTTTCCTGTATGTCACTACCTACTCTGGGCTTGATACTATCACCCCCAGGGTCTGCTGCAAGCCACTTCCCCTAAGAAGCTAATCCTATCTTCTGGCATGCTCCTAATACATCCTGTGCACACTGCTGTTAAAGCCCCACAAAAGAATCATCTTGTTGCTAAGACAACTCATTAAATGCTGTGAGGGCAAAGACCAGGTTTTTTAAAAACTATCCTATACAGCCCTAGTGGCCAACACAATGTGTGTGGCTTTAGACACGTGGATGGCTCAGTCAGTTAAATGTCCAACTTTTGATTTCAGCTCCTGTCATGAGCTCAAGGTAGTGAGATTGAGCTCTGTTCTAGGCATGAAGGCTGCTTAAGATTCTTCTCTCTCCCTCCCTCTCCCTCTGCCCCTCCTCACGTCTCTCTTTAAAAAAGAAAAAAAAAAAATGTGTGGCTTTATAAAGCACACCACTCAGGAAATTAATTTTTTTTAAGATTTTATTTATTTATTTGACAGAAAGAGACAGCGAGAGAGGGAACACAAGCAGGGGGAGTGGGAGAGGGAGAAGCAGGCTTCTCGCCGAGCAGGGAGCCCGATGCGGGGCTCGAACCCAGGACCCCGAGATCATGCCCTGAGCCAAAGGCAGATGCTTGACAACTAAGCCACCAGGTGCCCCAGGAAATTAATATTATGACTGAGCTCCAGTTTGGAAATTAAGGAAAACGTCCACTATAAAGCACAGAAATAGGTAATTTGGAAAGGAACTAGTTGGCCTTTATGTGTAAGAGGGACCTTTGTCCCAAGTAACCATATCTTGATTTAATCTTGGTACACAGGACTTATCCTTAAATCCCATTTTTTGGGTTGTTTAGTATCTTCATTTCCTAACTTCTGAGGAAAGGGCAGATCAGAAATTCCAAGCAATTTCCAACAACAGAGTTGTGGACGGACACAACCCTATTAGAGTAGACAGGCTTCCACTGGTTCTTTCAGCACGACACAGGGAGAGACGTGGGTCTCCCCTTTCTAAAGAAGGGGTCCATCTTTCACAGGCTTCTGATAACAAAAGAACTATATCCAAAAACGTCTCACTTCAGAATTGCTTACATAAGCCCTTACCCATATCATTCATAGAGAAACTGCTTCCTTAGTAAATGATTCAGATGAGACTGATGGGAGGAATTATCACTCCCAGAAATCCGAGAAATAGTTTGAAAGTAGTCATTAAACAAATTAAAACAGAGTTGCCTGGATTTACCTGCGAATGAAGATTAAGAGCTAAATAAATCCGGTAAATGAGAAAGAAAATTAAGAATTTATTCTGCCTTTCTGATTACTGAGTTAAATTCCTCAGTGTTCCAGCTAATAAAGTAGGAATGACAGAGTAACGGTCTTTTACAAAGAATTACCTAAAAAATAATAAGCACCTATATCTATGTATTAGAATACCTACTTTCTAATTTTTTCAAAATTTGAACACTATAGCTTAGTAAAGTTATAATGATAGCATGATTCAAGGCACTGAACGTCAACATCAGTCTATTACAAGTAGAAACAACCAGACACTGTATGCCTCCAGAGGGAAGAACACAACACTGTCTATTAAGTACTACTGACTAAAAAGAAAAAAAGAAAAAAAAAAAGCTGAACCAGACTAAGCCTCTAGATCTAACTCCACTTCACTAGAAATTTAGAAGACTATGTTAAACGATATCCTAGGGAATATATTGCAAAATCTAGAACACAGAAAAGTCTACAAGACGTGTTTTTGTAAAAAAAAAAAAAGTAACTTGTGAGGGTAAGAGGGGGAAGAGAGAGCAAGGAGGAGAACTATTAATCTTCCCCCCCCCCCGCAAAATCCTATGCTTTTAAAAAAATTTTAGAAACAAACAGTGAATATTTACAGATGAAATTATATAAAGTTGAAGGTGCACGAAGGTAAAGGGCAATTTATTATATTATTCTCTCTGCTTTTATAGTTTATATTTTTCATAATAAACTAAAATGGTTTGCCAATGATTTAATAAAACAACAGATTAAATAAAGCTTTTCCTGATTCAGCAATATGCTATGTAAGCAAAAAAGTTATTTAAAATATATGGATATTATGGGGGCGCCTGGGTGGCTCAGTGGGTTAAAGCCTCTGCCTTCGGCTCGGGTCATGGTCTCGGGGTCCTGGGATCGAGCCCCGCATCGGGCTCTCTGCTCAGCGGGAAGCCTACGTCCCCCTCTCTCTCTGCCTGCCTCTCTGCCTACTTGTCATTTCTCTCTCTCTCTGTGTCAAATAAATAAATAAAATCTTTAAAAAAAAAGAAAAAAAATTTTTTAAATATATGGATATTATGAAAAACTGAAATGGGGCAACTGGGTGGTTCAGTCGATTAAGCGTCCGACTCTTGGTTTCAGCTGAGGTGGTGATCTCAGGATCATGAGATCAAGGGTCAGGTTCTGCTTGAGGGTCTCTTTCTCCCTCTCCCTCTGCCCCTCCCCTACTCATGCTCTTAATTAATTAATTAATTTTTAAGATCTTTAAAAAGAAAAACTGACATAAACTCAGGTAAATATAGTATAACCTCTAGTTGAAAGATTTAATCTGACTTATTTTGAAACTACCAAGAGTATTTAAATAAGTTTTACTTTGTACAATACAGAAAAATGCTCAAACCTACACACAAGAGAGATGCAAATTAAAACTAAAATTATAAAGCCTTTTTGAATCTTAACACAGAGAACTAGAAGAGACAACAAATGAACACCTAACTCTGTGGCTTTTAAAACCTGTGACCATTTAAAATGTAAATATAAGCTCTCCATTGAGGGCTTACTAATTAATGAGTCTTCTGCTTTGCTTCCCTCTGGCAATCTGCCAGGGCAACTCTCCTGGCAGCCTTTCAATCAAAGGCAATACTGTCTGTCAAACGGGCCTTCATTAGCTTTATTGCTCCAATTTTGTGCCTCCTGTGATTATTGTTAGGGATGTTCTCTTCTCATCCTCAGCCACATATAGAAAATATAGTCTAATAAAAATAATCAACAAAGGATCCTGAAGAATGAGTTTAAGTCCTTGGAAAGCAGTGTGAAGAGCTTCAGGAGCAAACTTGGAAAAGGCAAGACAAAAATTCACTGAGCTGGGAGCGTGGCGAAAAGTAGTCAACAGTGCAGTAGAACAGCTGTGTGGGAAGAGACGGAAGCTGGCCTCAAGTGTAAGGGGGCTTTGTCTAATAACGGCAAGTTACAAAAGCATGGAGACCATCAACAGGAGGACGGTCCTGTATGCCACACTCCAAAAGGGTGGCAAATAGCCTACAGATAAAACAGCCTGAAACAGGCAGGGAGGGAGTTCTACTACATAGAAGCAGACAACAAATTATATGCTGATAGGTATGTGACTTTGGGGATAATTAAAGTGGTTTGGATTCTTGCTATATTATTTTTAAAAAATCTAAAAGCTAGGGGCGCCTGGGTGGCTCAGTGGGTTAAAGCCTCTGCCTTCGGCTCAGGTCATGATCTCAGGGTCCTGGGATCGAGCCCCACATCAGGCTCTCTGCTCAGCAGGGAGCCTGCTTCCTCCTCTCTCTGCCTGCCTCTCTGCCTACTTGTGGTCTCTCTGTCAAATAAACAAATAAAATCTTAAAAAAAAAAAAGGCATGAAATATGATTACAATACTGTAATCTGTAAACTGTAAGGATAAATAGGATTCTAATCACTGCGTAGGAGGACACTGACATTTACTGAGTTGAATTTGGTGTATTTAATCTCTCCTTCTTCAGGAAATGTTTTCAGATTTCCATAGGATGTCAAAATCCCCCTAGTTTGGTATCCCTCAGTAATATACACCTATACGTAACATCAGCCCCAAATTTTATCCTTTAATTTAAACCTACAAATAAGGCACTCACTTCTGACTATTTAGAGACATCCAGAGAGATCATATTCAAACACTCTGGAATCTTAATCTGTACTGTCTGTTCAGCCTTCCCACTCAACCTCATAAATGATACTCCAGCTTGACATCACTGAAAGCTGAAAGAAAGCAGGAAGAAAGAACCAAACAGAAATAAGAGAAAAAGAGAACGTTTGGCCATTAGAAGGAAATGAGGAAACTTTGGAGCCAGACTGTGAGGTTAACTGGAGAACACAAACGAGGTTCAGAGGGGTAGGCTGGGCATGGGGAAAGTCAGAGGCACTGTCAAGATGACAGGCCACTATTCAGACGTCCAAATGGGTGGGGGGTCACTAAAATAGGCATGGTCAGAGTGTAAGTGATCCACTCGCTGCAAGTGTGTAAGGTTGGGGGGTGGAGGGAGTGTGCACGGCAACTAAGTGTTTAATGACACCAGAAAGGGGAGGATTTTGGTACAGTGTGAGTAAAAGACTTGGAAAAATTCTTACTCCTCACTCCTCTTAAAGTCTCCAACTTTAACCTTTACTTCTTTCTTGGCCTCCCTTTTAAATTAAAGACAACTTATTTTATATATCCTTCTAAACTCTTTCACTTAAAAATATTCCATTGTACTGGCGCACATTCCAGAACCATCAAGTTCTAGAACAGGTGACTTAAGAGAAGTCATCTCATTTTGAGACTGTCCTCTTGAGTACAGGTCAGGATTTAGGACACAAAATGAACAAGAAAATAAGACGCGAGTTCCACGTGGGAATCCAGAGCTAACAGTAGGCGAAGAATCCTATCCGAGGGTAGTGAGACATGCTGTCAATCCTAGCTCAGGGAACACCCTGTAAGAGTCACAACACCACAGCCAGAAGCAGAGGTGCAAAACAGCAGCCACGTCTGGTGACAACACTTTTATGCTCATTGCATCAATTAACCACTATCTATTAAACACCCACCCATACATAAAAAGTTCGGCAGATACACAAAGTCTGTCTCACTTGCTATTCCCTGTAAATAAATCACTTACTTACAAACTTGTCCAATTAACAATGTGAGCGCTTACTGGATTTTTCAGCCATATTTTAAAGTACCCAAATTACATGAGTGTTCTCCTAGAAAGATGCTAAGACTGCACTTCCCATAATTCCCTCCAGCACCCCTTCAACCCCCTGCCTGTGAAGTGACTCCCTGCTATCCTTGAACTTCGGAACCATCACCATGAAACACTCACTAGTATCAGCAGGTGAACTTCCCACACGGAGATGGCAGAAACCCCAGAGTTCAAGAGAGAAAGCACCAAGAGAGACTGGGTGAGAAAAGGGAAAGAGGAGAGTGAAGGGAAAACGCAACACTGCAAGAACAGCAGCAATGATTCTATCCTAGCTGCGCCACTGCCGAAGGAATGGTCTGTGCTCCTGAGCTGGGTTCCTCTTGTCTATGTCCTGAGGACAGCACTCTAGACATCTCTCGTTCGGAAGACCTGGCTCATGAGAACACTTAAACTGCTATCTTTTAAGCACAACGTAAGTTCACAATACACATTTATATATTTCATAGTGAGCCGACCTTCTAATTTGCTAAGAATACTCATCTATTAGCTAGATACAACTATATGAGAAATAACTTGCCTACTAAATGCAATAATTGTTTGATATATCCCCTGGATGTAGGTACAAAGTAAACTAGAAAGCCAGATAAAACTTCCACTGTACACATTAATTATAATGTGCTTTTAGAACTCTCTAACACCATACAAAGAAGGAAGACCTTCTAAGTTACATTAAGTAACTTAAATATCACATCAAAACATACAAATAAACACAAAAACTTACCATCCCTGTTCATTTTTATACTTGTAAGCAGCCCCAAGAATGTGACACAAGGTGCCTCCAGCTTTGAAATCCATGAAACATTTTGCCTAAAAATGATACAAGTTATACATGAGAAAAATAAAAGTTCTGACAAAATTAGTCATGTCTGAATTCAAAGTTTTATAAACTCAACAGTTATAAACTGCTAGCTTAACCTCATGATATACTTTCTGGAACCAAATAAGATATATGGAAATTTTTTCCAAAAGTGAATTAAAAATTCTTTTATTTCAATTTAAAGTCTCTTAAAAACAAGATATGCAAAAGAAAAATCAAAATATTTCAGCAGGAAACACTAATGGACAGAAAATATTGATATACTACAAATTCCACTGATAAATATAAAATATGATTTTTAAAATGTATAAAATTCCAGTAAAACATAATTTCCAACAATATGACTTTCCTATAGAATAAGAAATATTAGCATACATTAGACTTTTTTCCCAAATTAGGTCCCTCACTTTAAATTATGCAAAAATTCATAGGCCTTTATAAGTAGGTCTTATGATAATATTTTAAAGACCCTGAAACAGTGTAAATTATATGTAAAATTATAGCTAAAATCTGTGCAACAATTTGAAAGAGAGGTGCACTTTATGGATTATAAAAGTAATGATCAAATAAATCAAATGTTGAGTGCTACATTACGGAAATAAAAGTTTCATATAAACTGATCATCAAATACACTAATAAGATGAAAGTATTAGAACTACAGCATGCATTTTTTTCCTTGAAAATGATTCTTACAAAATAATATAATGAAAAGAACTCCATGATGTCAAATACAAGAAGGCAAAAAAACAGAACAGTGGTTGCTAGGGGTTGGGGAGAGAGTGGAGAGTTATGGGTCAATGAGTACAGAGTTACAATTTGGGAAAATGACAAAGTTCTGGAGATGGATGGTAGTAACAGCTGGACTACAATGTGAATATACTAATACCACTGAACTACACACTTAAAGATGATTAAAATATTTTACTATAAGGAAAAATAAGTAACATTTTAAAAAATAAAAAATACTTAGAAAATCATTAACATGAGCTCTTCCAAGTTATTCTGGTTATCCTGTTGCTTTTTAAATCCATAGGTTTGAGTTCCTAATTTCTTGCCCAACACCGTTCCCGGTACACCCCAAACGCTGCATCACATATTCCTAAACAAATACATCCAGGTGCAATTCTTTACCGTTGACAACATGTTATTTATCTGAGACGATGCACAAGGTACTACAATATTCTAGCGTTGGCATCTTAAAATTAGAATAATGTGCTTGTAGGTACCTACAAGAGCAAAATGAAACAGTTGTACTAAGCCTTCCCTGAACCCCCAGAGACTGGGCTAAAATGCTCTCTCCAATCACATATGCGTATCACTACTATCTATGCACATGCAAACAACTCACAGCATAATATTGAAATGACTGCCTTATACATTCATCTGTAATTTGAACTCCTTGAGGACAGGAACAGTGTCCTATTCAAATCTTTAACATCAATGTTCAGAGTGCCTGACAATGTAGGCAATACGTAAAACTTTTCTCAACAGTTCAAGTATACTAAAATAACTTAAAAACACACAGATGAAAAAACCACCACCAAAAAAAACCTCATAGCTGTCAAAAAAAAAAAAAAAAAGTCATAGCCATGCTACATATTGATCAAACCAGAACAATAAAACACCTACACACATAATTTAAGATTAAGGTCAATTTCTAGACAGGTAATAGATTTGAGAAATTAAAATATCAGATATATGCTCAAAACAGACACAGTAACTTCTATCAACCACTACAGAAAACAAGTGATAAGTGAAGCCGAAACTGAGACTTTCAATTTTCCAGAGGTAACATCTGAATAAAGGGAAAGGAAGAGGGAAACCCAGGAACCCGTCAAGGGCACTAGTTCCAGTAATGAAGGACAAAAAGGAAAACATAAATCCATAACGATGTGACAGAAAAAAACCAAAAAGGGACACTCACCAGACATCAAGGATTCTTAGAGCCCGCATGGGAATGAATGGATTTGGGACTCTGGTGCTAAGGATAAGCTCAGTATCAAAATCACCCGGATAAAAAGTAGTAAATCAGAGTCAGGGGACCGCAAGTTGGAGGCAGAGACAAGAGAGTTTGCAGGGACACCCAGGGCCCTGACTGTATCCCCTCACCCAACCCTTATCCCAACCACCCCATCTTGAAGAGGCCCTGCCCTAACTGACACGGGATGTAATTCGAATACAAGAGCTCATGTGCTTAGACATTCTCTGAAGGAGCAGTGTGGATCGTTCGTTGCAAATTCCTCTTGGTGAGTATTGAAAAACTAAAAGAATAAAAGGGCAAGAGGATTCCAAAATGTGAGCTTCAAAGAGCCAGCAAGATGCTGCTTTGCCTGAGTTATCTCAGTAGCTACACACCCCAATCAGAGACTGGGGATCAAGGACAGCTCAGACAGGCTGCTTCTAGTCCCAGCTGTGTGACTACACTGCTTCGGATAAGCGGTTCTATCTTTGGCTAACTATTTGGAAAATTAATCTAATCTTATTCTGGATGTACGTAAGTGGTCTCATCCTGCCTATTTATAGCCCACCTAAAATTCTGCTGAGCTGATGAAACCAGAAGACAGAATAACTACACTACTTAAAAGTGCTTAAAATTTGTACCATAGTGTCCTTATTTAGGTCTTTGGCTTATTTATTAAAGGCAAGTTGTCTTAACTGGAAAGGGGGAGAATGTATACCTGTGTACGTAGAACATACTCATCTGTAATGCTGTGTCTGGTCTATTGATCACTGTGGTGGTGCAAGAAAGTAAATATGAGAAAGTGAATAAAGGAACGGAAACTGAGAATGTCCAAGACACCAAGAAAGTTCACAGAAAATCGCAATGTCATCTTCACACCTTGAAAAGTTGTGGGGGAAAAAAGGCACATTGCTTAGACTCCAGAACCTTTTTACTTCACAAAATAGACAATCAAATATTCCATACATTTCTCTGTATACTTTAACTGCTTTGGAGTTTAGGCAGTGCCTTCTAGAAATTTTTCCCAATGTGATTAATAAGAGAAACTATAATAGTCTTATAATTAGCATCTCTAATCATAGCTAATTATTGCTGTAGTACTCTTATTCTCAGGGAGAGCAAAAAGTATTATCATTGCTACAAATTACTGAGAATTTAAATTTACCATGAGGCACTGTATATACATCACTGACAACTTGCTATATATCTAAAAAAATGCTATATATCTAAAAAAATGCACAATTTTGTAGTATTGGTATCTTAGATGAGAATAATGTACCTCATTTACTCTTCACAGCTATCCTACAAAGTTGACTCTTTTCATCCCATCTCACAGATGAAAAGTGTTCCTGGCTCCAGCAATATGACAGGCTGAATAACCAGAAAACCCTACGACTGCAAATGTAGGCTGGACAAACTATAACAGACTTTATTTTAAATGTACAGCTGGATTTCGAGGAAGAAATCAAACCCCTAGATGCAAAAACCAAAGAAGAAAAAAATGAAACTAAAAGTCAAAGTGGCAATCTTCTGAGGTTAAGAAAAAACCACGCTAGGGTGACAAGGGGTAGGGATAATGAGACTAAACAGGCAAGTAATGACAATGTTGATAAGATAAAGGCCAGGGCTTCACTGTCAATGCAGGATGGGAAATAAGACTACAGACCTAAGCAAAGTAGGATGTCAGAACGAAGGCAACCACCTACCATACACGCATGGAGAGCCAGGGCTATCAACACGTTGCATAGCAGGGAAAGGATGAGCTAGAAAAAAATACCTGCCAGCAAAGAAAATAACAACCTTCCATCTCAAGATAATTTGAGTCTGGAACTTAACTAACCACTCAGTTAGGAACCCCATGACAATTTAACATCCTAATTGGTCCTAAAATTATCAGGTCCTCTGGACTGCCTTAAAGAGCAAATTCTCAGCCCAGGCCAATAGGATTCCCAGGTAAAATTCCACTGAAGGAAGTGCTAACATTCCAAAACTCAAATACACGGAAATTTTAATTATGTTTCATCTCCTGAAGTCAACAGAAAAAAGAAGAATCCTAACATTTCAGATAAAAGGAAAAAATATGAGAGGACTTGTACAATTAGAAGATATAAATGATTAAAGACACTACAGAGAAAGATTTGAAAAACATATAAACGTAATTCCTAGCACACGTACCATTCAATGACAGTAAAAGCACAACTGTCAGGTTATATAGGAGATTAGACAACTACACATAGAAGAGTAAATTTTAAAACTTATTTGTGAAAGATTAGAAATTGTGAAGGATTTAAATCCCTAGCTTCAAGAAACATATCAGTTTGATTTTTTTTTAAGATTTATATATTTGAGAGAGAGCACTAGCGCAGGAGGAGGAGGAGGGAGAAGAAGAGAAAATCCTGGAGCCGACTCCCTGCTGAGCATGGACACCCCCCCTCCAATTGGGGGTGGGGAGGTTTCAATCCCAGGATGCTGAGATCATGACCGAAGCAGAAATCAAGAGTCAGACACTTAACTGACTGAGGCACCCAGGTGCCCCAAGAAACATGTTGGTCCGGAGGAATATATTAAAAATACATAATAGGGGCACCTGGGTGGCTCAGTGGGTTAAGCCTCTGCCTTCGGCTCAGGTCATGATCTCAGGGTCCTGGGATTGAGCCCCTGGGCTCTCTGCTCAGCGGGGAGCCTGCTTCCCCTTTCTCTCTGCCTGCCTCTCTGCCTGCTTATGATCGCTTGCTCCCTGTCAAATAAATAAATAAAATCTTAAAAAAAACAAAGAACAAAAAAGAAATTTCAGCTCCAAGTAATAACATGGTGGAATTTTACAAATATGCTTGCCTATATGCTCCAAAAATTTAAGTCATGGGGCGCATGGGTGGCTCAGTGGGTTAAAGCCTCTGCCTTCGGCTCAGGTCATGATCTCAGAGTCCTGGGATGGAGCGCTGCATCAGGCTCTCTGCTCAGTGGGGAGCCTGCTTCCTCCTCTCTGCCTGCCTCTCTGCCTACTTGTTATCTCTTTCTCTCTGTCCAATAAATAAATAAAATCTTTAAAAAAAAAATTTAAGTCATGAATGACAAAGACAGGATGAACTATTTCAAATTAAGACTAAAGAGACATAACTAAATAAAATGTACAAACCTGGTTTGGATCTTAAAGAGGACATTTTTGAGACAATTTCTTGAAATGTGAAGACTGATTATATAATAAATAACGGCATTGTCTGTCTCAACGTTAAATTTCCTAAATTCGACCGTTGTGAGACAAGGTTTAAAGGAGAGCCATGCTGCATGCAGTCTGAAGTCTCTATAGCCACACCCTCCCTGACACACTGGATCTTCTGGACACCAGGAACCTCTCAAGTGACTTCAAGAGTGCAGTCACTGTAGTGACAGACTGGTGATTTGTCCTCAGAAGTCCTTTTGTTCTTGCTTCTTAGACCCACATGCTAATCTTGGCTTTCACCCCCATTCCAAAACATCCTAGAATTTTGCATGATCTTAGCAGAACAGTATTATTCTCAGATACAGATCATAAAATACCCAAAGTTGGAGAAATCATCATATTCGCCGACTCCAATGGTTTTCTAATGTACCTTTGTCAAAGAACTCTTTGAGGAACAGAAAGCCCAAAAAGAAGTCTACCAGGAAAAACTGTTCAAAGTGAAAACAACAGATTCCTCTTAGACCTCCCCATTTATTTCTCTGTTCCCTCAGTCACTCAGGTGTTCTACAAAGAACAATTATAAAACCAATAATCATAGGCCTCTTCTTATCAACTTCCTTCTCCCTAAAACTTATTTACCACACAGCATGGTTTACTAAATCAAATGAAGGAAAGTGATTGCCAAAGTGACAATCCTCAGATTCGTATTCTTTCTATCACACCAGACTTACCAAGTTCATGAGAATCTCTGCCATGAAGTCAGTCACACTTACTGGAGAGAAATTCCAAAGCATCAGAGAGAGAGAGCCTGTGGACCGTGACTCATCTAAAATGTCCCAATACTACCCAATCCAAATCCACAACCTCATTTGTAAAAATAGTTCTGACAATAAATTTTACCTTCAAAGTATTTATATGTATTCCAAAGTTATATATTAGAAATGTATTAAGTTCCTCTGACAGTTCGAAAATAAATTCCAAAAAATTTAATGCACATCCCTGAAAATAGGTGTATCCATTTCAATGTACCTTCTCCTTTTGAGAAGTAATAATTTCACCAAGTTCTGATCATTGCTTTAAAATGTCAGCACTGTTTATTTATTTTATTTTTAGCACTGTTTTACATTATTGTAGATATTTTAAGAAAAGATCAATTTCATAAAGTAAATATTGCCAGTTCTCCAGCTAACTTCATTAATAGCCTTTCAATCTTCCTATCGAAACAGTTACCAACATCACAACAGAGTCATGTCAATAAATACATACTAAATACTTGCAGTGAGTAGGAAAGTAAAACAAATCTTATCAATATTTGATAAAATTTGGCTTCAATTCAAAGGGCGCTACAACATTTTGTTAATCCTCAGGTTTACATAAAATACGCTGTCTCAGATATGAGTTGAGTTGAAACAGAAGGCCTAGCTAGCTCTTTGGGACCTTCCTTAAGAGGTAGAGGTGATGGCAAACTAGTATAATAAATGTCCGAACAATATGTCTACCTTCTATCTACATTTTCACTTTCCCCTAGAAAACTGCTAAAACAAGCTAGCAATCCATTTTTCATGTTAAGTACTATATACCACTTCTAATTTCTCAAAGAGCTTTCACTATCCCACATCTTGTGATTCTCACAGCTACATCATAGTATCAGTAGAGCAAGAAACACTTTCCCAGCAGTAGTACAGGTGAAAGTACCCTCCCCTAAGGTCACAGAGGGCTAGGACATAGCTATTTAACCCCTAAGCCCAGGGCTCTTTCATAACACCAGGTTCCAGAAACTGAACTGAGGTGATTCCATATGTTACATTATTTCAATTTAAGAAATGAATGAGCTTTATTATGGCAAAATCAATAGCTTTAAAACTTTCTCAAGACTGCTGATTCAAGTCAGATTAAAGAGACTTGCATTTTTTCTCTGATCTCCAAAACCTAAAATGATGTTTAAAAAAATCATTACAGGAAACATTCTAGGCTAAGTATCCAGAACAGTCCTGCTGACAACTAAAAATGCTAATATACAAAACATCTCCTAACAAAAGTAAAATAGGAAATCTCTGAAAGATAACTGGCTGGCCATGAAAAATAACAGCACAGAAACATCAATGAAAATACTGACAAAAAATACAGTCTTTACAAAAGCATTTTGGAAAATTCAGCAAACAAATGTCTGCAGCCTTCATCAACAACAGCAGCAATCCTTGAATATGGGAGAGAACCTACCTACCAGAGTACTAGCACACTATAACATGCAAACTGCCCTGTTTTAGTTTATTGATTTTTTTAAAGATTTTATTTATTTTTTTGACACAGAGAGAGAGAGAGAGGGAGAGACAGCGAGAGGGAGAACACAAGCAGGGGGAGTGGAGGAAAGAAGCAGGCTTCCCACTGAGCAAAGAGCCTGATGTGGGGCTCGATCCCAGAACCCTGGGATCATGACCTGAGCCAAAGGCAGCTAGCTACTTAATGACTGAGCCACCCAGGTGCCCCAAAATGCCCTGTTTTTAACAAAAAAATTACAGAGCATACAAAAAAATAGGAAAGTATGGCCCATTCAGAGGGGAGAAAAATGGATAGAAACCATCCCAGAGGAAAGAGAAAGGAATGAAGAAAAATGAACACAGTGTAAGGGACCCATGATGGAACACCACCAAATTTACCAATACACACATTATGGGAGTCCCAAAGGGGGGGGGGGGGACATCAAACATATGAAAAAATTATGGCCAAAACTTCCCAAATTTTATCAAGAACATGAATTTATAAATCCAAGAAGTTCAACAACTTCCAAGTTGGATAAAATCAAAGAGATCCATACCAAGACACTTTATATTCAAATTGTCAAAAAAACAAAGACAAAGGATCTAAAAAGCAGGGAGAGAGAAGTGACTCATACACAAGGAATTCTAAATAACATTAACACCCAATTTCTATTCAGAAACCATGGAGGCCAGAGGTAATGAAAAGATATAGGCAAAGTAATGAAAGAAAAATATCCTGCAAAACTGCCCTTTGTATCCTGCAAAACTGCCCTTCAAAAATGAAAGAGATGGGGTACCTGGCTGGCTCAGATGGTTATGAGTGCAACTCTCAACTTTGGGGTTATTGAGTTCGAGCCCCATGCTGGGTATAGAGATTACTTAAAAACAAATCTTTGGGCCGCCCGGGTGGCTCAGTGGGTTAAAGCCTCTGCCTTCGGCTCAGGTCATGATCTCAGGGTCCTGGGATTGAGCCCTGCATCGGGCTTTCTGCTCAGCGGGGAGCCTGTTTCCCCCTCTCTCTCTCTGACAGCCTCTCTGTCTACTTGTGATCTCTCTGTCAAATAAATGGATGAAATCTTAAAAAAAAAAAACAAAACTTTAAAAAAAAACCCACAAAACTTTAAGGGGCGCTTCAGTGGCTCAAGCAACTGCCTTGGGCTCAGGTCATGATCTCAGGGGGAGGGTCCTGGGGTCGAGCCGTACATCAGGCTCCCCATTCAGAGGGGAGCCTGCTTCTTCCTCTACCTTTGCCCTTCCCCGACCGCTCGTGCGCACACATGCTTGCTCTCTCTCAAATAAATAAAATCTTTAAAATAAAATATTAAAAAAAGAAAGAGATGAAAAGATGCTCCACATCGTTTGTAATCAGGGAAATGCAAATTAAAACGAGATACCACTAAACACCTATTAGAATAGTCAAAATCCAGAACACTGACAACACCAAATTCTGCTAAGGAATGGAATATTATTCAGCGCTAAGAAAAATGTGCTAGCAAGCAATGAAAAGACATGGAGTACCTTTAAGTGCATATTACCAAGTGAAAGTAGACAACCTAAACGACTACATACTACATATTCCAATTATATGACACTCAGAAAAAGGCAAAACTATATGGATAGTAAAAGATCTATGGTTGTCAGAGGTTAGCGTGGGAGGAAGGAATGAATAGGCAGAGCACAGAGGATTTCCAAGGCAGTGAAACTATTCTGTGTCATACTATAATGGTGGATATATGTCATTATACATTTGCCAAAACCTGTAGAATGTACAACACCAAAAGTGAACACTAATGTAAACTATGGACTTTGGATGATAATAATGTGTCAGTGTAAGTTCATCAATTGTAACAGATATAGCACACTGATGCAGGATTTCCATAAGAGAAGAGGTTATGCCCCATATGTCAGGGCAAGGGGGTATATAGGAAATCTCTGTGTCTTTTGCTCAATTTTGCTATGAACCTAAAACAGCTCTAGAAAAAGGATTAAGAGCATAACATGAACTTTAACTTCAATTTAAGTGAAAATGAAAAATTCCTTGAAAAATCCAAATCACCAAAGCTGACACAAGAAACAGAATCTAAACTCTGTAATGAATGAGAAAACTGAGTTATTAAAACCTCCCCCAAAAGAAAACTCTAAGCCCAAATTACTTCACTAGTGAATTCTATCAAATATTTACTTAAGAAAACTTTTATACCAGCAAATTAAACTCCATTATATGTAAAAAGGATAATGTACCATGATCAAGTAGGGTTTATCCTGGAATACCAGGTTGATGAACTGAAAATGAATGAATGAATGAAGCTCACCATATTAACAGAATAAAAGAAAAACCTCTTGATCATCTCAAAAGATGCAGAAAAAGCACATGATAAAATCCTACAGTCACTTGCAATAAAAGCTCTCAGTAAACTAGGAATAGTAGGGAACTTCCACAATATGAATTAAGATCACATATGAAAAGCCTACAGCTACTACCATATTTAATAATGCAAAACTTGGGGCGCCTGGGTGGCTCAATTGGTTGAGGGGCTGCCTTCGGCTCAGGTCATGGTCCCGGAGTCCCGGGATCGAGTCCCATATCGGACTCCCAGCTCTGTGGGAAGTCTGCTTCTCCCTCTGACCTTCTTCCCTCTCATTCTCAGTCTTTCTCTCTCTAATAATAAATAAATAAAATCTTTAAAAAAAAAATGCAGTGGCACCTGGGTGGCGCAGTTGGTTGGGCAACTGCCTTCGGCTCAGGTCATGATCCCGGAGTCCCGGGATCGAGTCCCACATCGGGCTCCCAGCTCCATGGGGAGTCCGCGTCTCACTCTGACCTTCTCCCTTCTCATGCTCTCTATCACTCTCTCTCTTTCCTAATAAATAAATAAATAAAATCTTTAAAAAAATGCAAAACTTGTTTTCCATTAACAAAAATAAGGTTAGAGTTCCTGTCTTAAACATTTCTTTTTTAGTGATCTCTACCCCTAATGTGGGGCTCAAAGTCACAACCCCCAAATCAAGGGCCACATGCTCTACCAACTGAGCCAGCCAGGAGCCCCCTGTCTTAACCATTTCTATATGATATTGAGTCAGAGATGCTACCCAGTACAATGGGGCAAGAAAAAGAAATTAAAAGTATAAAGACTGGGGGGTGAGGGGGGTGGAGAAAACTTGTCATAAAGTTATAGTAATCAAAAATGTGGTATTAACAAAAAGATAGACATTTCAATTGATAGGAAAAAAACAATCCATACATACACCCACACATTTGATTCAACTAATTTTAAACTAAAGTGCTAAGCCAATTCAAAGAAGAAAGAACATCTTGGGGTGCCTGGGTGGCTCAGTGGGTTAAAGCCCCTGCCTTCGGTTCAGATCATGATCTCAGGGTCCTGGGATTGAGCCCCGCATTGGGCTCTCTGCTCAGCGGGAAGCCTGCTTTCCTCTCTCTCTCCGCCTCACTCTGCCTCCTTATGATCTCTCTCTGTGTGTCAAATAAATAAATAAACCTTAAAAAAAAAAAAGAAGAACATCTTTACGACAAATGGTAGCTCTAAAATAACTGGATATGGGCCACCTACATTGCTCAGCGGGTTAAGTGTCTGCCTTCGGCTAAGGTCATGATCCCTGAGTCCGGGAATTAGGCCCCACATGGGGCTGTCTGCTCAGCAGGGAGCCTGTTTCTCTCTCTTCCTCTGCCTGCACCTCTTGCTCCCTGTCAAATAAGTAAAATCTTTAAAATAAATAAATAAATGAATGAATGAATGAATGAATGAATGAATGAATAAAATTAAAGAACTGGATATCCATACTGAAAAAAAAAAAGAAAACATGAGCCCTTACCCTCACACTATATATAAAAATTAACTCAAAACACATAAAACCTAAAACTATGGGGCACCTGGGTGGCTGAGTTGGTTAAGTGACTGTCTGTGGCTCAGGTCATGATCCTGGAGTCCCGGGATCAAGTCCCGAAATCGGGCTCCCTGCTCAGCAGGGAGTCTGCTTCTCCCTCTGATCTTCCCCCTCTCATGCTCTCTCTCTCCCTCTTTCTCTCTCAAATAAATAAATAAAATCCTTAAAAAAAAAAACTAAAACTATAAAATTTCTAGAAGAAAATACAGGAAAACAGTCTGTGACTCTGGGGTATGAAAAGTTTTCTCTGAACACAAAAAGCACAAATTATAGAAATCAATAAATTGGACTTCCTCAAAATTCAAAACTTTTGTTCTTGGGAAGACACTGATAAGAAAACAAAAAGTTAAATCCCAAACTGAGAGGAAATATCTGTAATATATATATTATAAAGAACCTATATGCAAAACATACAAAGAATTTTTTTAATTAAAAAAAAAAAAACTGTGCAGGAAAGAATTAACACAGCAGGCCTGAGAGAACTATCCTCAGTAAGGCCTGCTTGCCAACTGGCCGTTGGCTAGCATCTGGGAATCTGCCTCTAAGAGTATTCCTAGTCTACTGGTAAGAAGAGTGATTCACTGAGCCTAGACTATTTACACAAACAACGCGGTGGTTTATGATGAATACCTGCTTTCCTTCCGGGGAGTCTGGAAGTTTAAGTATGCGCTAGACAAAAGGTACCAGCCCCCAGTAAAATCCTTGGGTGTGAGACTCTAACAGGCTTCCCTGGGCAGAAATACTGCCCATATGTTACTACATTTTCAAAGCTGGGGAAGAAAGCACTTTGTGTGATGCCTCACACGAGGAAGAGAGCATACAGAAGCCAGCAGTGTAGATACCTCCAGGCTACACCTGTGTCTTTTCCCCTTGTGACCAGGCTTTGTATATTTACTATACGGCTGTAACAAACCTTAGCTGTAAGTGCCCGGGGCAATGAGCTGGCTTAGCAGGAAAAGCACGCGACTCTTGATCTCAGGGTTAGGAGTTCCAGCCCCGGTTTGGGTGCAGAGATTACTTAAATAAATAAACTTAAAAAAAAATTCTTAGTTATAAATACAAACATAGGCTTTGTTCCATAAGCCCTTCTCGCAAATCTCTTAATGTGGGGTAGTCATGGGGGGCCAAATTAAAAAATTGTTTGAATAAGCAACTCACAAAGGAAGAAACACAAATGGTCACTAAGCACTTAAAAAGATGTTTAACATCATCAGTCATCATGAAAATGCAAATTACAAGTATGAGATTTCACGACATACCTATCAAAATGGATAAAATTATGACGACGAATCATACCAACCACGGACAGGAATGCAAAGGCACTGGAACTCTCACACACTACGCTGCTAGATGGTATGTAAAATGATATAACCACTTCAGAAAACGGTTTGGCAGTTTCTTCTAAAGTTAAACGCTACCAACTCTATGACCCAAATGTTCCACTCCTGGGTTATTTACTAGGAGAAATGAAAACATGTCACAAAAAGACTTGTACATTAACAGTGACAGCAGCTTTACTCACAAAGCTGGAAACAACCCAAATCCCCACCAAACAGTAAAAGGATAAGTGAATTGTGGTTTATCCATACAATGGAATACTAATCAACAATAAAAAGGAAAAATAATACACAGAACAACACAGATGATGCACATCTCAAAACCTGTTATGATGAGTGAAAGAACCGAGGCAAAAAAGAATACTGTATGATTCTATTTATATCAATTTCATGAAGTTGTAAATGAATCTGTAGCCTCAATGGTTGCCAGGGGACCTGGGAGGGAGATGAATTACAAGGAAACTTTTGGGGATGATGGAAATGTTCATGGCCTTGAAATCTTGAACTCAAATTTAAAATATGTACCATTCATAATGCATCCATCAGACAGGAGTAAAACTGGAGGGAGAAACATGGGGAAAAAAAGAGGAAAATGGAGGAAAAAAAAGTAAAAGGGGGAGAGGGGAACAGTTTAAAAAATATAAAACATTAGCCAAACAAATCTGGAATACAATGCCAGTGAACTAAGGTTTCTACTTGTGACTCCACATGATATGGACGGGACTACAGGCCTGTCAGTAACACTCGTCCTATAGTTTTCTGGGGCCCTGATCAACACCTGGCCCAGCATGCTCTCTGCCCGGCATCCAGGTCCAGGCCCTAAAAGCCCATACTCTGCAGTCCACTGAGCTCTAACCAGTCATGCCAGATCATCTGGACTCACTGCCCTTGCAGATGAATTACAAGGGCAAGAAGGGAACTGACCAGAGTCTTTCAGACTTACCCTTTCATCAACAGTAATTTGTACTACCTACAGGTACATGGCTGAATAGTTCAGCAGGACTACCGCCTTCATTTTGGCTCAACTTACCTTTCCATGGTTACAAATACTTCCTTCATGGCCCACAATACAGATACTTAGAATTCCATTCCTATAAATTTCAAAGATAAGCAAAACTACACTATTTTCTTTAGAGATTCATACAAATATGGTGATACATATAAAGAAAAGCAAAATGAAACTAAATCATTGCTCCACAAAGTAAATGTCCCCCATCATCTCACTTAAACAGCCACTTATATTCCACTTTTCATCAGGCAGAGGTCTAAGCTACAAACCTAAAGGACTAACTTCCAATACATATAAAACACTTAGAATCTTCCTTCTCATCCCATGTTCCCAAAGGTAGCTCCTTTGGGAGAAATTTCCACTCCGAAATTTATGGAATGGTAGGGTGTAGACAGGTTATAGTTGCAATGAAAGGATTAATTTTTTCAAGTGTAACGATTAGTGAAGATTTTGAACATCTCATGAATGTACTTATAATGTTCCGCTACTTCAGACTCTGACTTGACCTTCCAGTAGTCTTCCAGATGTTATAGCTTTGTTGTTTTTTTTTTTTTTTTTTAAAGATTTTATTTATTTATTTATTAGGAAAGAGAGAGAGCGAGAGAGAGAAGGTCAGAGTGAGAAGCGGACTCCCCCATGGAGCTGGGAGCCCGATGTGGGACCCGATCCCGGGTCTCCGGGATCATGACCCGAGCCGAAGGCAGTCGCTCAACCAACTGCGCCACCCAGGGGCCCAGCTTTGTTGTTTTTAAACATAGATGCTTATGATCTATTTTAAAAGGCAGAACACAAATCTGACTCTACCCTATCATTACAATGATGTTATGCACTGAACCTTGAAAAGATTATAGAAAAACAAGAATTTCTACTTGTGGTGGAGGTAAAAAACACTTTTTTCTTCTGTCTCAATTCATGTTACATTTGCCTATGCAACATATTATTTTTTAAGCAGGCTCCACGCTCAACATGGGTTAGAACTCATGACGCTGAGATCAAGAGTCACATGCTCTGACTGAGCCAGCCAGGTGTCCCTACCTATACTACATATTTTTAGTCTTATAAACCCTTAAATTTTCCCTAAATCCTAACTTCTCAATTTAGCATCAGATAGAACATACCCTACATAGAGGCAGCTATTTAATATCCGGTGTGACATAGAAAGTCAGTATATAAAATTCCACTCTGATTGGGGGAAAAAAAAAAAAAAAGAATCAGCCCAAATAGTGAATTCTTATTCTGTTTATTCAGAAAGAAAAAAAGAAAAAAAAGTTTAAGGTTAAACAGCTGACATGTTTTACTAAAACATTCTTTGCTTCATTATCTTTCTTATCCACTTTTGCTTGACACTATTACATATTACATCAATCCCTTTCATTTGGGAAAATGTTAAACACTATTTTAAGAGGAAGAAAAGTACATCTGGTCCCACTGGCACTAAGCCATGAATTATTTTTATTTATGGCTTTTGCCTAAAAATATTCTTCCCTAATCTTTAAAATCGGGAAAAAAAAATGCTTTCATTCCCGAGAGTTAAATTTCCCATAAATAAAGCCTCCTGTACATACTATTTTTTAAGACCATTCATATAATCCTAATTAGAAATAACAATATAATGTGAATCACATAATAGAAAATACTTCATGTAATGTTATCTGTAAATTTTATTCTAAATATTAATATTATACTTGATAAAGTACAATGCATATGTGTTATGTTGTAGTGTTTTAAATGATACCTTCAACCAGTTCCTAATTTAATAATTCTAACCCAATTCATTATATACGGGAAGTAAACTCATGTAATTAAGAGAGATAGGAACATGGAGCTTTCATATGATTCAGAAAAAAAAATACACAGAGGAAAAAGTGATAAAGTAAATGTAGTGAAATGTTACCAAGGACTCTGAATAAAGAGGAAATGAAAGTTCTTTACATTATTCTTGCAAAATTTTTACTTTGAATTAATTTTAAACTTACAAAAGTTACCCAAAGACCTCAATTAGTCACACAGCTCAGAAAAATGAAGTTACATTAATCATCTAGTTGAGTAATTCCCATTAGTACAAAATAAGCATGTACCTCCAATATCTAAAAATTTATTCATAAATTACATACAAGTACTTATTATGTTGCTAATATATTATACATATATAACACATTCAAAAGTGGGTATTTTAAAAGGATAAGGATAAAAAGCAAATCCAAAGAGATTGGAATGATCTTGCTCCACAACTCGGAATTCATCCAGTACCTGGTAACTTCAAGTAACTCTCATCTTCTAATTCAGCATATACTCTAAACTCCAGCTCTCACTTCCCACAAGATTTCTAAACCTGAGGAGCTGATCGGAGAACCAATGATAACAGTTAGACTAAACTGAGTACCCTTCCCCAGAAACCAGCTTTTACTCTGGCTTTCCCCTTTGTGCTAAAGGTGTCTGATTGCTCAGGGTAGTCCTCCTAGTAAATTCTCTTTCCAGCCCCTATACTGCCCCCCACAAAATATTACCAAGTTCTGCCCCCTTAAACTCTGAGTTCCCTTCTGTCCTCTTTAAATCTACTGCTTCTGGGATGCCTGGTGGCTCAGGCGGTTGAGTGTCTGCCTTCGCTTCAGGTCATGGTCCCTGAGTCCCGGATCGAGCCCCAAATCGGGCTCCCTGATCAGCAGGGAGTCTGCTTCTCCCTCTGCCTACTATTCCCCCTGCTTGTGTTCTCTCTCTCTCTCTCTCAAATAAAATCTTTTAAAATATATAAATAAATAAATCCAATTTCCTCCACACAGTATCATCACAGTGGATTATGAGAGCAGTTTCTTCATGGACAGTTTTCAAAGCCTCCAATCTCAACAGCTTCCAACCCATTCTTCACACTGAAGCCTGTGGGATTATTCTAAAACCCAAAATCAACTAAGCCACCTACTACTCTCTCCCTTGTTGTGCTTCCCCATCACTCATGAGATAAAGGCCACACATCTAGCATAGTAAACTTGGCCTATTACGACTGATTCTAGCCCACTGCTCTGCCTATTTGTCCTCCGTTCTCATCTTGTTGAACTGTCACAGCTGCCTTCAAGTACCACATTTTCTCAGGCCTTTATGCTTTTACACGTTGCTATCGTATCACTGCCTGAAAATCCCATCCTTCAACATCTCCCTGAAGAACTCAGACTCAACTTTCAAGTCTCAAATTCAAATGCCCTTTCCCCTGGAAGACATTTCCTGAGATAACCAGTAAACTCAAAGGCTCTATTCATTCAGCTCACTAGAGTGTGCGCCCCCTGAGGACAAACAATACACTGTATTGCTCTTTAAATTCTCAGAATCCAGTAAGTAACCAAATGCTTAATACGTGCTGAGCTCAGATGAGCTGGGGGGAAAGAAGCACTTTTTAATAAATGTCAGTGGGGTAACCAGATAATCTAAAGAAAAAGATAAAACCAGACCCGTTGCTCACACTGAATACCAAGATAAAATCAAAATAGATGGGAATTAAGTGTAAAAACTGAAGTCTTATCAGCACTAGAACACCTCACTAAATTCCCTCCTCACCTACGAGTGAAGAAAGCTTCCTAACATGATTCAAGAACCGCAATTCTACGGGCGCCTCATTGGCTCCATCAGTGCAGCGTGTGACTCTTGATCTCAGGGTCTATGTTCCAGCCCCACCCTGGGGGTACAGATCACAAAACAAAAAACAAAACAAAATACAATTCTGGATCTGACTAAATAAAAATAAAACATCTGGATAGCAAAAATGCCATAAGCAAACTAAACACATTTACTACAAGAGCAGTAAAAAAACATACACTACCTTCTATTCTCAATTATACCTGAGAGTATAACAATGAGTTAAGAAGTTTAGTGATGAAGTAAGAACACCCAAGACAGCAACTTCTAAGATTTAAAAAAAAAAGTCTGCTTATAAATTCAGTGGAGGCAGCAAATAGACTGGAAACTGCAAAAACCCAAATCAGAGAACTAGAAGACAAAAATTATGAGAAAAGCTACAAGTTATTCTTAGAAGTCTAACATTTGTACAGAGTTCAAAAATATAAACGAAAGAATACAGGATGGGAGAGACTAATAGACTGACCATTCCCTGAGCTAAAGAAATATAACTGAATCTTCAGATCATGACTTGTAACTAGTCATATTTCTGAATTTCAAAGATCAGTATAAAAGAGGGGAAAATCAAGTATCAGATTTTTCTCTACAAAATCAAATGTTAAGGAAGGAACAAAACCAGGGGTGCCTGGCTAGCTCAGTTGGTAGACACGCAACTCTTGATCTCCGGGTCTTGAGTTCAAGCCCCATGCTGGGTATAGAGATTACTAAAAATAAACAAACTTAAAAATAAAAAGGAAAGGAAAGAACAAAACCTACATATTTCAAAAGGAAAAAAAAGCATAACCCAGTATTTCTATACCAAACTCTAAAGAATCAATTGCAAGGACAACAGAATTATATTTTCACACGAGCTCAGGAAATCTTACTGACAAAAGATAAAAATTCCACAAAAAAGTATCCTAGCCACAAGAATTGAGGAAGAATGGAGAAGACCTGTTAGAGAAGAGACTAGAAGGAAACTACAACATAGTAAAATGTTCATACTTAAGTCTATGAATAGTTGTTGTGATGTTTCAAGCAAACGTTAAATGACTCCTGAAAGTGGCGCTTCCTACACTGAAAAAGCAATAATAACCTATCACGAAAATTCCATTAAGGCTCTTTGTTTATTCTACAGGACAGCAGCAGTAAAGGAAAGAGCTGTAGGCTGCCCCTGAGAGGAAAGACACTGCAGATTCCCCAGTGTTATTCCAAGTTGATGTACTTACCGGGAGTTTGGTGAAGGCCGGGTTGGTGACATGCTTCCCAAAGGCATCTTCCTGGAACTGAAGAAGCTGTACCACCAGCCCAGCCAGCGTTTTGTTGGTCGGAGCATCCGCGTGAACATACTGCAAGATAAAGATGAGGACTCAAAAACTGGGACGGTCGTGTGGCAGAGAATGGTAGCTTACTTCCTATCACCTGCTAAGCACTGGCCAGATGACAGATTTGCAGAGGTCTGAACCATGGTCTCTGCTGTAAAAGAGCTTACAAAAAGGAATACTGGGAGCAGTGGGGAGGGAAAGATAACTGATCTCTTTACTTCACAGGTGTCAGAAGGAGAGAAACCATGCCCAAGCAACGAATCCAAGCCATCTTGTGTGCACCCGGACCTAAAGTAGATGGTAAGATCCTGAACCTCGAACTTGAGCCTGATACTATAATCAGATGAGACCTAACAGCAAATGTATTTTGTAAGTGGGACGATAACTTGTGGCCAGAGAGCAGACTGTACTGTTTTTAAAACAGACCAACAAATTCCTTTGATACTCCTCTCATCAAGAAGTGGAGTGTAAAAAAAAAAAGAAG
>CM052799.1:13846283-13904228 GCA_028533885.1 Nasua narica
ACCAGACACTTGAGTAAAGTTAGTTCCAGATGATTCTGCCCCCAGCTGTCAAGTTATCCTCAATCATCAAATCTCCCCAGTTGAAACCCTAGACACAGTTCTCAGAGACAACTGTCCCCATTGTACCCTTCCAAATTCCTGACACACAGAAACTTTGAGCATAATAAAATGGTTGTTTTATGCCAAGAAGTTCTGAATATAATAAAACGGCTGTTTTTATGTGCACTTAAAAATGGCAAGGATGGTAAGTTCTTTTACTTTTTTTACTACAATACAAAAATTTTTTTAGGGGCGCCTGAGTGGCTCAGTGGGTTAGGGCCCTCTCTCTGCCTTCGGCTCAGGTCATGATCTCAGGGTCCTGGGATTGAGCCCCACGTCGGGCTCTCTGCTCAGCAGGAAGCCTGCTTCCTCCTCTCTCTCTGTCTGTCTCTATCTACTTGTGATTTCTCTCTCTCTGTCAAATAAATAAAATCTTTTTTTTTTAAGATTTTATTTATTCATTTAACAGAGAGAGAACACAAGCAGGCAGAGAGGCAGGCAGAGGCAGAGAGAGAGGAGCAGGCTCCCTGCCGAGCAAGGAGCCCGATGTGGGACCTGATCCCAGGACGCTGGGATCATGACCTGAGCCGAAGGCAGCCGCTCAACCAACTGAGCCACCCAGGCGTCCCTAAATAAATAAAATCTTAAAAAAAATTTTTTTTTAGGGCCACCTGGATGGCTCAGTCAGTTAGCATCTGCCTTCAGCTCGGGTCATGATCCCAGAGACCTGGGATTGAGCCCTATATCGGGCTCCATTCTCTGCGGGGAGCCTGCTTCTCCCTCTCCTCCCTGCTTGTGCTCTCTGTCTCTATCTCTGTTGCTATCTCTCAAATAAACAAATAAAATCTTAAAAAAAAAACTTAACAAATATATTTGAAAATATCCGTGCTAATGTCGACAATGTCCAAAGGCCAAACCAGTAGCAGAGAGCAAGCTAGTTCCCCAGTAAGGAAAGATAATAGGTAACATGACAGGAAAAGCATAAACTGGCAAGTTAAACTAAATGTGAAAGTTTAAGTATGAAATGTTTACTATCACTTTGAAATGCCAATACAGTCAATAAATTTTTTAAACCTCCAATTTTAAGGAGGAATAACATCTATTCCTCCTTGAAACTGAAAAGATAACAAAAGATAGTCAAATGAATTTTTCTTCCTAGAACAAACCTCGTTCCCAGAACCATCCAACATTTCAAGATTCACGTGCTAGGTTTCTATTACAAAAAATAATTTGTAATTGATTTATATATGGCAAAATGACTACCAACTGCACAGTCTACTTTTACTAAATTAAATGGCTCTCGATTTGTACTACTGCCAAGCAGAGATAAAGCATGATATAAAAAGGCAATTCTTCTTAAAACTTAGCATCCTCCCAAATTTTTTTTTATTCAGGGGCATTAGCTTTCCACTCTAAATGAAACAGCCAGCATGCAGTTCACTTTGCTAAAGCCTGGTATTTTGTTGAAATGCTTTCTATTACAAGACCAAAGATTGGTAAAATTCAGCCCACTGCCTGTTTCTCTGTGGCCCAAAAGCTAAGAACAGTTTTTAGATTTTTAAATGACTGGAAGGAAATTTTATTTTATTTTATTTTTTAAAAGATTTCTATATTTCAGAGAGAGAGAGAGAGTATGAGCAGGAGAAGCATAATGGGGAGAGAGAATCTCAAGCAGACTGCACGCTGGGCAGGGAGCCCGACATAGGGTCGGATCTCAGGACCCTGAGATCATGACCTGAGCTGAAACCGAGAGTCAGACACTTAACCGACTGCAACACCCAGGCACCCCCGGAAATAAATTTTAAAGAATATTTCGGGGCACTTGGGTGGCTCAGTCAGTTAAGCATCTGCTGTCGGCTCAGGTAGTTATCTCTAGGTCCTCGGATCAAGCCCATGTGGGGCTCCCCGCTCAGCAGGGTGTCCGCTTCTCCCTCTCCCTCTACCCCCAACTTGTGTTTCTGTCTCTCTAATAAGCAAATAAAATCTTTTTTAAAAAAGAATATTTTATGACACATATTACATAAAACTCAAATTTCAGTGTCCATAAATAAAGTTCTATCAAAACGCAGCACACTCATTCACTACACAGTCCATGGCTGCTTTCATAGAACAGCAGAGTCAAGCAGTTATAATTGAGATGGCATGACCTGAAAAGCCTAAAATCTTTGCTCTCCTAGTCTTTATAGAAAAAATCTGCCTATTCCTGTTCTAGACCACTCCTTTTTCATCCTTATAAAAAGTTTTTTTTATATTAAGGATGTTCTGTGAAAACAGATTTTCATAAGGCCACAAAGTAAAACATCTATGCCACACCACCAGTCAAAAAATGGCAACAGGGGCGCCTGGGTGGCTCGGTGGATTAAAGCCTCTGCCTTCGGCTCAGGTCATGATCTCAGGGTCCTGGGATTGACCCCCACGTCGGGCTCTCTGCTCAGCAAGGAGCCTGCTTCCCCCCCCCACCACCACCTCTGCTTTTCTGTGTACTTGTGATCTCTCTCCTCTCTGTCAAATAAATAAATAAAAATCTTAAAAAAAAATCTTAATTATAAAAAAAAATGGAAACAAACTTCATACAATTAAGCATGTAAGATGTCAATTCTGTTGGCCTAAAATAATGTTTTCCAAACTTTAGACTCACTCGGAGTTATGAATTACAAAAGTCAGGTCCAAGAATTTACATTTCTAAGAAGTTCTAGGTGACACAACTAGAGTGGGAACCCACTTTAAGAACCACTAAACCAGGGCACCTGGATGGCTTAGTCAGTTAAACATCTGCCTTCGGCTCAGGTCATGATCCTGGAGTCCTGGGATCAAGCCCTGCCATCAGGCTCCCTGAGAGCGGGGAGCCCGCTTCTCCTTCTACCCCTCACCCTTGCTTGTGCTCTCTCTCAAATAAATAAAATATTAAAAAAAAAAAAACACTAATCTTTTTTAAAAAATCTGTTTCAGGTATTACTATATATCTTAAAGAATATTTCTTATTATAATTTAAAAGTTAAAGCGGAGCCTGGGTAGCTCAATCAGTTAAGCTTCTGACTTACACTCAGGTCATGATCTCGGGCTCCAAGCATCCAGCCCTAAGGCAGTCTGCTTCTCCTTCTCCCTCTGCCCTCCCCTTAACCCCATGTTCTTTTCTCTGAAATAAATAAATAAAATCTTTTTAAAATTTTAAAAATAAAAGTTAAAAACCAGTTAAATAATTTTTAGACATTGAAAACTACTTAAAAATTCCTTTCCAATAATATATTGCCAATTGCCAATCCCCACAAAAACTATCAAGTTTACTTTTTTAAGGACTATACACTTACAGGTGACGATTCAGTATCTGGCTTTTTCCAATTTACTCAACATACTAAATCTTTAATAGGTAATATTCTGATTAGTAATTCATAGCACTCACGTAAGAGAATCTTTAATAAACTCTTCAAATGTATCCTACAGAACTGACAAAATATGGAGTATATATCCACAGGTAACTTTATTATTTTTATAAGAATAGGATTCTCAAAGAGGTCATATAATGTACTGCAATTTTTTGTACAAAGCAACATGAAAAATTAATGAGCCTAACTTTTCATTTGTCAGATACCTGTAGATAACCGAACAATGTCAAATCCTAAAACTGAAAAACATCATCTTGGAGGAAAGCTGTTCAGCAAAAACCAAATCAATCCTTTATGCAAAAACTAAGTTTAGCAACTGCTATACACATAGCTTCGTATATATTCTAAATTTCACTACTACACGTTTCACTTGATATATTATCATTCAGAATACAAAAACGTGTAAAAGGTTTCATGTGGACAACTTTATAGTTTCAAAATAAAGATGGCCAGTTTCAAAGTTCAATCAAAATAATTACCTTAGCTATTTTTAAATCCAATTTTTTTTTTTTTAGATTTTACTTTTATTTCATTCATGAGAGACACAGAAAGAGAGACAGAGGGAGAAACAGAATGCCTCTGGGCTAGATGCCAGGACCCTGGATTCATGACCTAAGCAGAAGACAGATGCTTAACCAACTGAGCCACCTCCCAATTTTTTTAGAAAATATTTAACCTTGGTTAGATGCTTTTTTTTCCAAATCACCCACAAAAGTTACCAAACATGAAAAAGATGACATTTTTAATTCATAAATGAACTGTCACATTAATGTATTACACTATACCTCAAGACCACTCAAAAGGCAGCACATGTATGACTAGAAGGTTTTTAAATCAACTTTTTTTTAAAGATTTTATTTATTTATTTGAGAGACAGAGAAGGAACACAAGTAGGGGGAGTGGGAGAGTGAGAAGCAGGCTCCCCACCGAGCAGGGGGCCTCACACAGGGCTTGATCCCAGGACCCTGGGATCATAACCTGAGCCACCCCAGGTGCCCCTTAAATCAATTTTTAAACATCTCAAAATATTAACATTCTATTTAACCAACTATTCCAATTCCAATTCTATTTAACCAATAAGAATAAAGCAAGCTGGGGGCACCCAGGTGGCCCAGTGGGTTAAAGCCTCTGTCTTCGGCCCAGGTCATGATCTTGGGGTTTTGGGATCGAGCCCCACATCGGGCTCTCTGCTCGGCAGGGAGCCTGCTTCCTCCTCTCTCTGCCTGCCTCTGCCTCCTTGTGATCTCTCTCTGTCAAATAAATTAAAAAATCTTAAAAAAAAAAAGAATAAAGCAAGCTGACCATGGGGTATATGCAAAAGTATCATTACCACCTCAAATTTACATAACCCCATCTTCAATAACTATCTCATTTGATTTAGTCTTACGGGAGTCAATCTTACTCTCAATTTACATATGGAAAATTAAAACAGTAATCAAGTCATCTGCTCAAAGACATCACCAATTAGCAGCCAAGAGTACTGAACTCACATGTTCCAAAGTGTAATGCTCATTCACTATCCTATAATGACATAATAGAGCTCATTTCAAACAGCTTCCACAAACATTACCTAAAACATAAAAGATTCTTGACAGCTCTCAATATACTGAATTCTGATTAACAAAAAAAAAAAATTAATGACTAGAGATTTTTCATTTTATTTTTTGATCAAAAAAAAAAAAAGTTCAACAGCAGGTTTTACTTAAGAAAACCAAGCATTTTAATCTCAAGTATTTTGATTAAGAGAGGTAAGAAGGTTTAAAAAAAGAAAAGGGAGGAAGATAGGTTTAGAAAGTTTTATCAATATATCTGCTTTATCAAAAAATATATATATCTATCTGCTTTATGCTATCTATGGCATTAATAAAGTATCAAAAGTTCAACAATTTGTCCCTAACAAATGTATCAGAGCAAATACCCCATAAAACAAACCAAAAAACTGTAACTGTTAAATACTTTACGTAAAGTGTATTGAAATGCATTCCTTAGTGATCACCCTTAGATTGAAATCATCCTGAAATCATCCTGACATCTTAAATCTTATTTCACAAATAAGCCAAACCAGGAAGAATCTCACCTAGGAACTTAATGGTTTACAGATATCCTTCACCTACAAGGTATCGGAGTTTAAACCATTTAAGATCAGTAAGATGATTTAAGATCATTTATCATTTGAAAACCACTCAGAAACCATGGACAGAAATACAATTTTCATCTTCATGAAAGTTAGGAGGAAAGACATGTACCCAATAATACAAAGGCAGCTCAGGTAGGAGATGAACAAGTTTCTGCCCTGCTGCTGGACTCAAAATGCAAGCTCAAGCCAACAGTTTACCGCCCTGTGCTGCTTCTACTCACCTACCTTTTCCCCTTTCCAGGAGTCACCTCCTCTGTACTTCTTTGGCCTAGTTGAAACTCATCCTAATCAAAAAGTACTCCCTTGGGACGCCTGGGTGGCTCAGTTGGTTGGGCAACTGCCTTTGGCTCAGGTCATGATCCCGGCATCTTGGGATCGAGTCCTGCATCGGGCTCCTTGATGATCGAGCCTGCTCCTCTCTCTGCTTCTGCCTGCCTCTCTGCCTGCTTGTGTTCTCTCTCTGTTAAGTGAATAAATAAAATCTTTAAAAAAAAAAAAAAAGTCTTAAAAAAAAAAAAAGTACTCCCTTTTCCTTCTGTGTTGCTGAGCCAAATTAATCAACAAAGCTTAAAAGAATAGGTTCCTAGACTGGTTAATCTGTTCATTCATTGAACATGTACTGAGCACCTACTACGGGCACAGAGAAAATAAAAACAATACAAGGAAGTTCTCTTTTAACTTGAAACTACATGAGTTTTACAAGTAAATGTCTACATCTATCTTTACCACTACATTTTCTGGTACTTTCCACTACATTCCTTGAGGAGAGGGATTATATGTAGGAAAAAAAAAAAAAATTAGGGCTCTGGAGCCAGGCAGACCTTCACCAAATTCCAAATCTGCCACTCCTCTCATTGTAATCTTAGAGAAATCACTTACATCTGGAGTCTCAGATTCCACTCATGTGTAAAATGAAATAAATATCTATCAACCATGATGGTTGTAAGGATTTAAGTAATGGTTTAAACCCCCAGATACAGTCAGCTGCTCAGTTGTTCATGGAATGTATGGATAAACTCATTAATATAATGGGACTCTCAATGTCATGTTTCATTCAGTTGCTGAGATCTACGAATGTGAAAATGTAGTATTAAATGCAACAGAAAAGTTTAATTAAAACCCATCAATGAAAAAAAATTTAAAAATAAAATAAAACCCATCAATGTGTACACTGAGTGAAAATATATTGTGTCCCGGATAGTACTTTCACCACTCCAACACCAGTCTCTAAGGCTGACAGGATTCTGGCTGTCAGGCTTAAGAAATATATAATTCTGAATTTGAGGAGGCCCAAGAAATACACTCTGGCCTTATGAAACCCTGAGACCTAACTTTTACTTTACCTTTATCGCCTGAAGAACACTGAGGCACCATCTGCCCAATGGCCTCAACATTCTGGGACAAATCCCTCAGTCAGCCCCAGAACCACTTCTTCACCCATCAAACAAACCCATTCAAACAAAATTGGGCCCAAACAGATGCACACAGAGTTTGGAGAGGTAGAAATTACTATTATTTCTCTTTCTCCTTCCTCTTCCTGGATATCCAAAGGAATATTCCTCATTTCTGCTAAAAACTACAGATAAAAAAAAATAATAATAAAATAAAAACTACACTGATAAACTAATGATATATGTCAATTATATCTCAATAAAGAAATCTAGACTGAAGGAGGAGGAAGGCTACATTAAGGTACACTGAATTTAAAACCCAAAGCAATGGCTTAAGGGCACATGATAAAAATAGTACTTTCATAATATAAATATATTCAATGCCCTTAGCCACTTCTAGAAGCTCGGAGGCCTACAAAAAAAAAAAAAAAAGACCAATTTATCACTGTATAAGGGAGAGCAATATTCTTGTCTACTTAAATGCAGATGAGAAAAACTGACAATCCTAAATGTAATTGCAAAATTTCAGGGCGAAAAAAGTTAGAGCACATAAAAATATATACTGTCTCTCACTTCCTAAAACTTCAGTAAGAACAGTCACTTCTGAAAGTACCACAGTGTAATGTCAAAGGAACCCAAGATCCTGTACCTATCAACCTCCAAAACCTGACAGACTCCAATGAGCTGCAGAACTCAAATGAATAGGTTTCTAGACCACTTCGTCTTTTCATTCACTGAACAAATATTTACTAAGCAACTACTGAGGGCTAGGCTATGAGTACCAACCACGCAGGGGGTGGGGGGGGCAATGCAGTGAAGAGGCCTGAGAAGGTCCATGCCCCAGTGCTATGGTTCTCAATGGGGGAAGTATGGCACTTCAAAGGGGTGTTGGAAAATCTGGGACAGAGGAGGTATTTTGGGCCATCTGCTTCATAACACCTTCCAAAAGAGTCATTCCTACGAATCTACAAAAGGAAGTTGAAAAACACTCCTTATAAATAAAAGGTTAAGTTACAACTTTCAATACCAGTGATTCAGCGGAACTTACCTCCCAAAAGTAGGAGAAACACCTAAATGAAAAGAATAATCTCACAAAATAGTACAAAAAAAAAAGGTGATACGAAGTGCGGCAATCTAATATAAAAGGGGTTCTCAGGGAAGGCCTCCTTGCGAAACACATTAGGTACAAGTGAACGTTAACTCTTGTACTCACACTACACGGAACGAAAAGTACAATGAAGTAAACACTGTCATTTTTTTTTAATATCAGTGCTCATCAATACTATCATTCATTATATTAGCTTGCTGTTATTAACTTCCAAGTACAATCGTCTAGCCATTCTTTACCAAACCAACAAGTAGCAGAACCTTAGCTACCTCACTTGACTTTAAACAAAACTTGAAGCTGCTCTCACAACCCTGGCTCAGACAGTTTGTAATAATCATTGTTCGTACACCCAGTGCAGCTAACAAAAGAGATTCACGCCCTCCGGGTAGCTGAGCTCGAGATGTTCCTGCACACCAGGCTGAGCTGGGGCTTTGGCCCGCGGTGCGGGGACTCTCAGAGGCCCGGACCCGGGGGCCCGGTGGAGCCCCGGGCGCGCGGGCGCCGAGAGCTGACCGCGGGGGCGTGGCGGGCCCAGCGCCTGCCTTTGTTGTCCCTCGTGGCGCGCGGGGGGGAGGGGCGGCCCGAGGCCCGCGAGGCCAGTAGCTGCGCCCGGCTCCCGTCGCGTGACCTCCCTGGCCCCCACGGGCGCGCGAACCCACCTTCTTGTAGTGCTTGCCCAGCCAGACCCGCACCGAATCCAGCTGGGACACCGTCTCCGGGCTCTCCCAAAACTTGCTAGCCGGGCCACCGTCTTTCCGCCGATAAACGGCCAGGCCCGCCGCGGCCGCTGCCCCTCCCGCGCCCGCGGCGCCCGCCGCCGTCCCCAGTCCGCCGCCGCCCGCCGCCGCGGCCATCGTCGCCGTCCGTCGTCCCCACCGCCCGGCCCGCCCCGGCCCTCGCGGCGATCCCCGTTCGCACCCGCGCGCGCGCGCGCAGCCGCCACCACCGCCTCCCGACCCCGCCCAGCCAACCCCCTTCCGGCGCGGAGGGCCGACCCCGCCCCTTCTCGGGACCCGGTCCTTAACCGAAGAGGGCACGCGCGCACGCATGCGCAGCACTGGCGCCGGGCGGGCTGGGGACGAGCACTTGCCCCCGCCTCTTCCGCCCGCGGAGGCAGGCTGCGCACATTCTCCGCTACCCAGCCTGGACCTGCGGGTTGTGCTGTAGACAAGTTCCTGCATCGTGAACCACTGCACAGAGGTTGCGTGTCATACCCTGACACCGCCGGAGAGGAAAGGCCTGGCGTGAGAAGTTCCGAGGAGGAAGCCCGTTTACGATGTCGAGTGCTGGCCGAGGAACCCCCAGCCGGGGTGGGAATCTGCGTCTGCTTCCCCCCTGCCCTCACTTTCTGCACGGAGTGGCCGCGTAGTCTTTGTAAACGTCCACCTGGCACCACCACCCGGAGCTGTTGGGGCAGCACATACCTTCCTCCCCCTCGTGGCTGCAGCCACACCAGCTCTTTCCTACCTCGGGCCCCTTGCACTAGCTGTTCCTGAGACCTGGACAGCTCTTCTATGACCGTCGCTTAGGCGCTTTCAAATTCGTAGTTTAAGGGTACTTTAGAAAAACGATCTCTGACCGTACAGTATTGAACAGCTAATCGTATTCACTCGACATTGTGTAACACTCACCATGACCTGGTATTTTTCTTATTTTCTTATTTGTCCACATTCATTACATGAGAACCTGTGACTTATTCACAGGTGTACTTTCAGTGCTGGGAACAGACCCTGTTATCTAATAGATACTCTATAAATATTTGATGAATGAGTGAATGAATGACCCACGGAGGAGCGGAAAGACTTTAAATTATTAACAAAGTATGAATGGCCAATATGGCATTATAAACATGATTTTATATAACACCAGAACAGCCGGTGACTAATTGCTTGTGAGAAAGTCTGCTGAGGTTTTGAGACCAACTTTTAAGGATGAATAGAATGTGATCAGGGAGGAAACGCCATTTCAGAGACACAAAAACAACTGGATCAACAGCTTGAAAGTGTTGGGGCGCCCGGGAGGCTCAGTGGGTTAAAGCCTCTGCCTTCTGCTCAGGTCATGATCTCAGGGTCCTAGGATAGAGCCCTGCATGGGGCTCTCTGCTCAGGGGGAAGCCTGCTTCCCCTCTGCCTACTTGTGATCTCTCTGTCAAATAAATAAAATCTTTAAAAAAAAAAAAAAAAGACTCTAAAGTGTAAAAGCAAGCTGGGTGAAACCTTTGAGCCCATGGTGTGGAAGCAGAGATGTTACTTGGTTGTGGCAGTGAATTTTGACTTTATTCTGTAAGCACTGGGAAACCAGCTTGAACAGAGAGAACGAATTGAAGTAGAGAGGTTAAGTAACTGGCTAGCAGGTATTAGAGTCAGTTTATGAACCCAGGCATTAGACCCTGGAGTACTACTACCTCCCCCTTCCTACCTACACTGTTTTCTTTCTTTTAAAAACAAAAAACAAAACAAAAAAACAAACAAAAAACGTTTGTTTGAGAGAGAGGCAGCGGAGGGGATGAGGGAGAGGGTGAGAGTCTTAAGCAGCATCTGTGCTGAGCTCAGAGCCGGATGTAGAGCTAGATCTCATGACCATGAGATCACGACCTGAGCCAAAACCAAGTGTCTGACACTTAACTGACTGCACCACCAGGCACCCCCAACTGTGTTTTCTATTAACGACTTGTGAATAGAGCAGAGAAAATGCTCTGGAAAAATTCAGCAAAGTGTTTCATTTGCCTGGAGCCAAAGAGAAGGAAGTTAGTTCTGGGCCAGTGAGTATTCCAACTTTTTTGCTTCTGCCTTCCACTCAAGTTGTGATACAAGGGTCCTGGAATTGAGCCCCAAGTTGGAGTCCTTGCTCAGCGGAGAGCCTGCTTCTCCCTCCCATCAAGTTTGTTCTCTCTCTCCCTCTTGTGGAGGTGGCTCAGTCTGTTAAGTGTTTGCCTTTGGGTCAGGTCATGATCCCGGTGTTGGGGGACTGAGGCTCGCATTGGGCTCCCTGCTTGGTGGGGAGCCTGCTTCTCCCTCTCCCTCTGCCCCTCCCCCTGCTTGTGCTCTCTCTCTCTCTCTCTCTCTCTCTCTCTTTCACTCTCAGATAAATAATATCTCTGAAAAAAAATAAATTATAAATTATAAAAAATTAAACTGTTCTATTTTTGATGAAAAACTTAACCACTAGCAGTCTGAACTTCTCATATAAGTTATGAGCGTTTTTTTTTCTTTTTTCAGTGTTTTGTCAAATTCTCATACCCCTCTCTAAGCTTGGATCAGTTTCCAACATTTTGTACTTTGTACTTTTAATGTGAAACTTTTGGCAAGTATCAATTCCTCTGAGATATCTTCATTTATTTTCTTCACAATCACTTTCCTCATTTGTATGGATAAATTTGGCATAACAAAGTTCCTCAAGAGTCACTGGAAGAGATTCAGGGTCAATGTTCCCAAGGTCTGCTCTTTCACCTGTAATGCTATTTATATTTGATTTGAATTTCACTTCGTATAAATAAAATTAAAAAAATCACACAATCAACTCAATGAAGAGAAAAAAAATTTGACAAAATCCAGTACCCTTTCCTGATAAAAACACTCAACAAATTTGAAGTAGAAGGAAATTCCTCAACCTGCTAAAGAGCACCAGGGAAAAGCTAACAATAGCATCATACTTAATGGTGAAAGGCTGACTGCTTTTTTGCTAACATCAAGGACAATAAAGATATCTGCTCTTACCACTTCAACATTGAAGTTCTAACCAGGACAAATAGGTTAAAAAAAAAAAAAAGAATGAAAGGCATGCAGATTAGAAAGTAAGAAATAAAGCTATCTCTATGTACAGATGACATGAACTTTACATGGAAAAAATCCTAAGCAGTCCACTAAAAAATAAAAAAATAAAAATAATGAGTTTAGCAAGTTTGGAAGATATAAGATCAGTATACAAAAATCAACTGTATTTCTATACACTTGAAATAAATAATCTTAAAATGAAATTAAGAAAAAAGAATTACATTCACCATGATATCAAAAAGTTAAATATTTGGATGTACTATTAAAGATGCGCATTTTGGTCCAATAAAAAAAAAAGGTTAAATATTTGGGATAAATTTCTTTTTCAGTCTGCAATTTTGGGATAAATTTTTTTAAGATTTTATTTATTTATTTGACACACAGAGAGAGAGATCACAAGTAGGCAGAGAGGCAGGCAGAGGGAGAAGGGGAAGCAGGCTCCCGGCTAAGCAGAGAGCCCGATGCGGGGCTCGACCCCAGGACCCTGAGAGCATGACCTGAGCCAAAGGCAGAGGCTTTAACCCACTGAGCCACCCAGGGGAACCTTTTTTGGGATAAATTTTAAAAGAAGTGTAAAACTTATACTCTGAAAAATAAAATATATTGTTGAAAGAAATTAGATAAGGAGTGCCTGGGTCCCCTCCCCTGCTGGTTCACTCTTTAGCTCTCAAACAAATAAAATCTTTTTTAAAAAAGATTAGATATAGGGGCACCTGGGTGGCTCAGTAGGTTAAACCCTCTGCCTTCGGCTCAGGACATGATCTCAGGGTCCTGGGATTGAGCCCCACATCGGGTTCTCTGCTCAGCGGAGAGCCTGCTTCCCCCTCTCTCTCTACCTGCCTCTCTGCCTATTTGTGATCTCTTTCTCTGTCAAATAAATAAATAAAATCTTTTAAAAAATAAAAATAAATTAAAAAGATTAGATATAAATAAATAGAAAAACATGTTTATGGATCAAAAGGCTTAACATTTTTAAGATCGCAAAACTCAAACTCATCTGCAGATTCAACATAATTGCTATCAGAATCCGAACTGACTTAAGAAATTGATAAACAGGTTAAGGGTATCTGGCTGGCTCAATTCATAGAGCATGTGACTTTTTTTTTTTTTTTGAGCATGTGACTCTTGATGTCAGAGTTCAAGCCCCATATTGGATGTGGAGCCTACTCAAAAAATTAAAATTCAAAGAAGAAATTGAGAGGCGCCTGGATGGCTCAGTGGATTAAAGCCTCTGCCTTTGGCTCAGGTCATGATCTCGGGGTCCTGGGATTGAGCCCCAAATTGAACTAACTGCTCAGTGGGGACCCTGCTTCCCCTCTCTCTCTGCCTACTTGGGATCTCTCCCTCTGCCTGCCTCTCTGCCTACTTGGGATCTCTCTCTCTCTCTGTCAAATAAATAAAATCTTTAAAAAAAAAAAGAAAAGAAATTGATACACGGATTCTATAATGTATATGGAAGAGCGCCTCAGTGGCTCAGTCAGTTAAACATCCTACTCTTGATTTCGGCTCAGGTCATGATCTCAGGATCATCAAATCCATCCTCGAGGTGGGCTCCATGCTTAGTGCAGAGTCTACTCAAGAGTCTCTCCCTCTCCTTCTGCCCCTCCCAGCTCACATGCTCTCTCTCTCTCACTCAAATAAATAAAATCTTTAAAATAAGATATATATTTTATTGGAAATTGCAAAAGACCCAGAATAGCTTAAAAAAAAAAATCATCAAAAGAAAGAGGGGCACATACTGCATGGAGCACTGGGTGTGGTGCATGAACAATCAATCTTGTAACACTGAAAAATTAAAATAAACAAATTTGGAGAGAAAAAAAAGAAACAATAAATAAATAAATAATAAAATTTTAATTGATTAATAAAAAAAAGAACAAAGTGGAAGGACTCACACTTCTTTTTTTTTTTTTTTTAAGATTTTATTTATTTGATAGTAGAGGCTTTAAAGGCAGAGGTTTTAACCCACTGAGCCACCCAGGTGCCCCTGGACTCACACTTCTGATTTCAGAACTTACTACAAAGCAATGGTAATCAAGACATCTGTGCTATTGACACAAGGATAGACATAGGTCAGTGGGATAGAACTGAGAGTCCAGAGATAAACCCACACATCTATGGTCAACTAATTTTTGACAAGGCTGTCAAGATCATCCAATGAGGAAAGAATAGCCTTTTCAACAAATAGTGCTGAGAAAACTAGAGAGCTACATGCAAAACAATGAAGTTGGGTCCTAACCTCACACTGTATCAAAAGTTAACTCACAACGAGTGAAAGACCTCAATGTAAGAGCTAAAACTACAAAACTCTTAGGAGAAAAGATGAGGGCAAACCTCATGACCTTGATTTGGCAAAGATTTCTCAGAAAAAAAGCATGAACAACAGAAGAAAAAATAAATTGGACTTTATCAAAATTAAAAACTTTTGAGGTGGGATGCCCGGCTGATTTAGTCAGTGGTAAAAGTATGCAACTCTTGATCTTGGGGTGGTGAGTTTGAGCCCCGCTTTGGGCAGGAGCCCACTTAAAAATAATAAATAGGGCGCCTGGGTGGCTCAGTTGGTTAAGCAACTGCCTTCAGCTTGGGTCATGATCTCGGAGTCCTGGGATCGAGTCCTACATCGGGCTCCCAGCTCCACGGGGAGTCTGCTTCTCCCTCTGACCTTCTCCCCCACTCATGCTCTCTCTGTCTCTATCTCAAAATAAATAAAATCTTTAAAAATAATAATAACAAATAAAAAATAAAAAACTTTTGAGATGAAGAGGATTAAGAGGTAAAAACTTCCGGTTATAAAATAAATAAGTCACAGGGATGAAAAATACAGCATAGGGAATACAATCAATAATATTGTAATAACACTGTATGGTACCAGATGGTAAATATACTTATTGTGGAGTACAGTATAATGTATAGAATTGTCAAATCAGGAGCACCTGGGTGGCTTAGTCGGTTAAAGCAGCTGCCTTTGGCTCAGGTAATGATCCCAGAGTCCTGGGATAGAACTCCATATAGCGCTCCCTGCTCAGTGGGAGCCTGCTTCTCCCTCTCCCTCTGCCTGCCACTAACCCTGCTTGTGCTCTCTCTCTGTCAAATAAATAAATAAAATCTTTTTTTTTAAGATTTTATTTATTTATTTGACAGAGAGAGAGATCACAAGTAGGCAGAGAGGCAGGCAGAGAGAGAGAGGGAAGCAGTCTCCCCGCGGAGCAGAGAGCCCAATGTGGGGCTCGATCCCAGGACCCCGAGATCATGACCCGAGCCAAAGGCAGAGGCTTTAACCCACTGAGCCACCCAGGTACCCCAATAAATAAAATCTTAAAAAAAAAAGAATTATCAAATCACTATGTTACATGCCTGAAACTAATAAAAAAAAATATTGTGTCTTGAAGGACACCAAAAAGAAAATGAAAAAAGCACAAAACAGTAAAATATTTGTAAATCATATATCTGATAAGAGACTTGTATCTAGAGTAATAGAAAGAACTCTTACAACTCAAATGTGAAAGGACCAATAACCCAGTTGATGAATCAACTAATAACAAAATAGAGGGGCGCCTGGGTGGCTCAGTGGGTTAAAGCCTCTGCCTTCGGCTCAGGTCATGATCTCAGGGTCCTGGGGTCAAGCCCCGCGTTGGGCTCTCTGCTCGGCGGGGAGCCTGCTCCCCCTCTCTCTCTCTGCCTGCCTCTCTGCCTACTTGTGATCACTTTCTCTCTGTCAAAAAAATATACAAAATCTTTAAAAAAAAATAACCAAATAGTATAAACTTGGCACATGTAACATTATGGATTAACCTCACAAACATAATATTGAGTGAAATAAGTCTTATCCAAAAGAGAATATACAGTAGGATTCAATATATATGAAGTTATACAACAGGCTTGGTTGCCTCGTGAGAGTGGAGGGAGTTTTCTGGGGTGATAGTAATAAGCTGTAGTAATAAGATAGTAATAAGCTTTGAAACAGATCTACATTTACACAAATGTATGCATATCACTTATGGAATGGAACACAAGATCTGTGCATTTCACTGTAAATTTTCCCCCAAAGAACTCTAGACAAATATTGAGCTCTTGTTAAAAATACGCACGCTGGAGACGCACCTGGGTGACTCAGTCAGTTGAGCATTACTATTCTTAATTTTGGCTCAGGTCACAATATCAGGGTCCTGGGATTGAGCCCATGTTGTCAGGTGGAAGTCTGCTTGTCTGTCTCGCTCTCTTTCTCTGCCCCCTCCCTCGCTCTCATTCTTTCTCTCTTTGAAATAAACAAATCTTAGGGAAAAAATATGCACTCTGGAGTGCTTAGAGATGAAATATACTTTCACCTAGCTTTCCAAAGTATAGTGATCTATCAAAAGTCATCACATCTATCAAAAATTTGATAAATTTTTGATCAAAGTCATCTATCAGAAATTTATTGCCCTATAAGTGAAAAGTGGATTAAGTTTCTCCAGTTTAGGGGTGCCTGGGTGGCTCAGTCATTAAGCGTCTGCCTTTGGCTTAGGTCATGATTCCAGGGTCCTGGGATCGAGCCCCACATTGGGCTCCACGCTTGGCGGGGAGCCTGCTTCTCCTTCTCCCACTCCCCTGCTTGTGTTCCCCTCTCTTGCTGTCTCGCTCTCTGTCAAATGAATAAATAAATGAAATCTTAAACACACACACACACACACACACAAAATAAAAAAATAAAAATGATGTCAGGCTTTTTCTGACAAAAAATAAAGGTTTTGCTAATTGGCTTGGCAAGGACTGGTTTTGTCAAGTTACGGAAAATGTCTACCATTTTCCCTAACTATTTTTTTTTTATTTGACAGAGAGAGAGAGAGATCATAAGCAGGCAGAGAGGCAGGCAGAGAGAGAAGGGAAAGCAGGCTCCCTGCTGAGCAGACAGCCTGATGTGGGGCTCGATCCCAGGACCCTGGGATCATGACCTGAGCCGAAGGCAGAGGCTTTAACCCACTGAGCCACCCAGGCGCCCCCATTTTCCGTAACTTTAATGAGCTTGAATGTGTGGTTCTAAGGTTTAGATGAACATACATCTAAATTTTGTGATAAAAGTGTTTTACCAAAAATATTGTATAAGTTTAATGAAGTTAACAATAGTGTGATTTTCTCAAGCAGATATGAGTAAATTGAGTTAAACAAGACGCTTCAAGGTCAAAGGAACAGAAGTAACAGTTTTTGTCAGGGATCAACACACTGTGGCCCACAAGGCCCAATTTGGCCTGCCTTCCATGTTTTGGTTTGTTTCGTTGGTGGTAAAATATAAGGTTAATTGCCATTTTAACCATTTCTAAGTGCACAATTCAGTGGCATTTATTAAGTATATATTCATAGTGTTGTGCAACCATTACCAGTATCCATTTCCTGAACTTCTTCAATATCGGAAATAAAACTCCAGGGGTGCCTGGGTGGCTCAGTCGTTAAGCGTCTGCCTTCGACTCAGTGGTGATCCCAGGGTCCTGGGATCGTTGAAGGCAGACGCTTAACGACTGAGCCACCCAGGCACCCCCTGACATCATTTTTAATTCAAATAGATATATCAATACTTATGTCAAGGAATAATCTAAAAGCTACTGAGGAACAAATTATGTAACACATTCTATGGGATGATTGTTAAAAGCAGTCTGGTAAATATTAAAAGGATTTAGTTCTAAAACCATTTTCATAAATTATAAAAACAAGATAATATACTGATCGATCAATCAGTAATCAAAAACCTCCCAACAAAGCCCTGAACTGATGGTAAATTCTAGCAATCATTAAAGCAGAACTAATATCAACCCTTCTCAAACTTTTTCAAAAAATTGGACAGGAGGGGACTGCACAAAGTAAACACTGCCAGAGCTCTCATTTAAGTAAGAATAACTTAAATAAAATGCATGTGTAAAATAAAATGTGAATGAAAATATAAGTGTGCAGCTGTGTAACAACAGAAGTTGTGAATAAAATGTGTAGTTGTAAAAAAAATAAAAGTTGGACAGGAGGGAACACTTCCAAACTCATGAGTCTAGCATCACCCTGATACCAAAGCCAGACAGAGACACTACAAGAAATTAAAGCCACAGACCAATATCACTCATGAACATTGGCGTAAAAAATAACAAAATAGTAGCATACAATAAACTATAACCGAGTGAGATTTATTCCTAGAATATAAGGATGGTTCAACATACAAAAATCAATCAACGCAGTACACCACATTAACGGAACAGTGGGAAAACACACATGGTCATCTCTATTGATGCAGAGAAAGGATTTGACAAAATTGAACACCTTTCCATGATGAAAATACTCAATAAAGAATGGAGAGAAGAAAGCCACCTCAACATTATAAAAGCCATTCAAGAAAAACCCACAGAGAACATCATACTCAGTGGTAAATGACTGAAAGCTTTTCCTCTAAGATCAAGAACAATACAGGGATGCCTGCTTTCAGCACTTCTAGTCAACACAGTACAAGAAGTTCTAGCCAGAGCAATTAGGCAAGAAAAAATAAAAATCATCCGGATTGGAAAAGAAGTAAATTATTTGTTTGCAAATGATGTGATCTCATGCATAGAAAGACCTAAAGATTCCATAATAAAACTGTTGTAACTAATAAATGATTTTGGTGAAGTGGCAGGGTGTAAAGTCAAGACACAAAAATCAATTGCATCTCTGTATACTAACAATGAACAATCTGAGAGGGAAATTACAATTCCATTTATAATACCATCAAAAAAATTACTGAGTGGCTCAGTCAGTTAAAGCTCAGACTCTTGATTTTGAGTCAGGTCAAGAGCTCAGGGTCATGGGATTGAGTCCCACATTGGCATTGGGCTGTCTCCATCTTTCCCTCTCTCTCTCTGCCCCTCACCTTGCTCATTTGTACACTCTAAAAAAAAAAAAAAAAAAATACATCTTAAAAAAAAATACTTAGGAATTAACTAAAACAAAGGAGGTGAAAGAATTTTACAATGAAAACTATGAAAACATTGTTGAAAGAAATTAAAGATATTTGGGGTGCCTGGTTGGCTCAGTGGGTTAAAGCCTCTGCCTTCAGCTCAGGTCATGCTCTCAGGGTCCTGGGATCGAGCCTCGCATCGGGCTCTCTGCTCAGCCGGGAGCCTGCTTCCCCCTCTCTCTCTGCCTGCCTCTCTGCCTACTTGTGATCTCTCTCTGTCAAATAAATAAATAAAATTTAAAAAAAGAAATTAAAGAAAACATAAATAAATGGAAACACCTCCCTTCTTCATGGTTTGGAAGACCATGTCACTACTGGGGCACCTTAATTAAAGTCATTAAGTGTCTGCCTTCAGCTTAGATCATGATCCCAGGGTTCTAGGATCCAGCTGGGCATCAGGCTCTCTGCTCCATAGGAAGTCTGCTTCTCCCTCTCCCACTCTCCCTGCTTGTGTTCCCTCTCTTGCTGTCTCTCTCTTTCTCTGTCAAATAAATAAATAAAATATTTAAAATTAATTAACTAATTAATTGATTAAAATGTCAGTACTACTGAAAGCATTCTACAGATCCAATGTAATCTCTATCAAAATTTCAATGTTGGAGGCACCTGATTGGCTCAGTTGGCTAAGTGTCCAATTCATGATCTTGGGTTTGTGGGATCAAGCCCCTCACTGGGTTCTGTCCCCAGTGCAGAGTCTAAGTGGGATCCTCTCCCTCTTCCTGTGCCCCTCCTCTGCCTCTCTCTCTCTCTGGAGTAAATAAATAAATCTTTTTTTTTAAAGATTTTATTTATTTATTCGACAGAGAGATAGAGAGATCACAAGCAGGCAGAGAGGCAAGAACAATACAGGGATGCCTGCCTCTCTGCCTACTTGTGATCTCTCTCCTTCTGTCAAATAAATAAATAAAATCTTTAAAAATAATAATAAAATAAAGTAAAATCCCAAAGATGACTTTTGCAGAAATAGAAAAACCCATCCCAAAATTCATGTAGACCCTCAGACTCCCAAATAGCCAAAACATGGTTGAAAAACAGTAACAAAGCTGAAGAACTCACATTACCTAACTTCAAAACAGTGTGGTACGGGCATAAAGGCAAACATATAGACGGGGCGCCTGGGTGGCTCAGTTGGTTAAGCGACTGCCTTCGGCCCAGGTCATGATCCTGGAGTCCCGGGATCGAGTCCCACATCGGGCTCCCTGCTCTGGGGGGAGCCTGCTTCTCCCTCTGACCTCTCCCCTTTCATTCTCTCTCTCTCTCTCTCTCTCTCTCTCTCTCTGTCTCAATTAAATAAAAAAAAAAAATAAATCAAAGACAAACATATAGACCCAGGGAAAGAACAGAGAACCCACAAATAAACTCTTGCGAGTTTTGACAAGGGTGCCAGGGCTATTCAATGGAGAGAGGACAGCCTTTTCAACAAATGATGTTGTTAACAAATGATTAAAATAGCTGGCTACATGCAAAAGAATGAACTTGGATCCCTATCTCACACTATATACAAACATTAACTTAAAATGGATCAAAGACCTCAATGTAAGAGAGAGAAAACTATACAATTCTTAAGAAGACGACTCAGGGCAAAATCTTCATGACACTGGATTGGACAATGAGTTGTTGGATAGGACACCAAAAGCACAGGCAACAAAGGAAAAATTAGACAACTGAACGTATGCTGCAGCAGGAATGAACCTAGTGGCTGTTACACTAAGTGAAATAAGCCAACACACACACACACAAATCATACACAAGTAGTGTCTGATTCCATTTATATGAGGTACCTAGAGTAGCCAAAAATCACAAAGCTAGACAGTAGAATGGTGATTGTCAGGGGCTGGAGGAAGGGAAATGGGCAATAAGCTGATATCTCAAAGGATGAGAGAGAGAATAGACGCAATAACTGAAAAATGATTGAGAATTGGGGCCCCTGGGTGGCTCGGTGGTTAAGGCCTCTGCCTTCGGCTCAGAATGTAAAGGAAATGCAATAAAGTTGACAATAGAGGGGGGCCCCTGGGTGGCTCGGTGGGTTAAAGCCTCTGCCTTTGGCTCAGGTCATGATCCCAGGGTCCTGGGATTGAGCCCCACATCGGGCTCTCTGCTCGGCAGGGAGCCTGCTTCCTCCTCTCTCTCTGCCTGCCTCTCTGCCTACTTGTGATCTCTCTCTCTCTGTCAAATAAATAAATAAAATCTTAAAAAAAAAAGTTGACAATAGGGACATCGGTAAAGGGTATACAGGAGGTCTTTGCATTATTCTTTAAACATTTCTGCTGGCGAAATGACTTCAAACTTAAAAAAAATAGATATAGCTGACATTACAGTCCAAGCCTATGACAAGTGTTTGGTATCACAGTAAGGACAATAGTGTTATAAGGATCAATATAACATTATACAATAATGTTATAAGGTTTAATCATTTGCTCAGGTGCCGACTGTGGTAAGGCTCCCAGGGCATTCCCAGTCTCCTTCTCGGAGCCTACATGGCCTGGGAATCAAATAAAAGCACAGAAGACACGAACATTCCAACATAAAGTACAGTACCCTCAAAAGGATAGTGGTGACATCACTTCTAGGTCCCCTGAATTTGGCTGGAATAAACTGGGGAAGCCTCATTCTCAGCAGGGCTCCCAAAACACGAAGGAACTAAAGTCTTTCAAAGGCAGGGTAAAGACTACCCTGGAAAAGTTTCCTTTACCTGATGGAACTTTAGGATGCAGTTTGGATGAAAGTGAAGTTCAGTAAAGAACAATTTTTTTAAAAATTGTACTGGAGTACGATGCACTTACAGAAATGCCTATAAATTATAAGTGTAGGGCGTGATAGATTATGACAAAAGTGGACACGCCTGTGTAACCACCACCCAACTCATGACCTGGAACCTGGGAATCAGCCCAGAAGCATCTCTCCATGCCTTCCCCAATCACAACTGCTTCTTAATCTCAGAGATTACCATTCTCATGACTTTCTGCACCATATATTAGTTTGACTGCTTTGATAATAAATTGCTCAGGTTTTTGTTTTTTTTTTTTAAGATTTCATTTCTTTATTCGAGAGAGAAAGAGCACAAGAGTGGGATGAGGGGCAGAGGGAGGGGCAGAGGCAGGGAGCACGATGTGGGACTCTATCCCAGAACCCCAGTATCATGACTTGAGCCAAACACAGGCGCTTAATGGACTGAGACACCCAGGCGCACCGCTCAGGGGTTTTAACACTGAATCTTACTTTGAAAATTAGACTTTGGTTTTTTTGTGCATACAAATAGTTCATACCCGAGGTAGAAATTCTGAGAGTTCACTACTGGTATTTTTAAATTCTATTCTATTCTATTCTATTTTTATTTTCACTAGTGGTTTTTTTTTTTTTTAAAGATTGTATTTATTTATTCGAGAGAGAGAGATCACAAGTAGGCAGAGAGGCGGGCAGAGGGAGAGGGGGAAGCAGGCTCCCCGCTGAGCAGAGAGCCCGATGCGGGGCTCGATCCTAGGACACTGGGATCATGACCTGAGCTGAAGGCAGAGGCTTTAACCCACTGAGCCACCCAGGCGCCCCATCACTACTGGTTTTAAAATTTTAACAAATCAGGATGCCTGAATGGCTCTGTGGGCTGAGTGACTGACTATTTCAGCTCAGGTCATGATCTCAGAGTCATGAGATCGAGCCCTGCATCAGGCTCCATACTTAGTGTGGAGCCTGCTTGAGATTCTCTCTCAATCTCTCTCAAAAATAAATAAATTTAATTAAATAAAACTTTAACAAAAGGCACAGTTCATTTCGGGAAAAGGCATTTAACAAATGGTGAATTTTGCAGCTCAACTTTAAAAGTTCTATATATTGGGACACCTAAGTGGCTCAGTTGGTTAGGTGTCTGCCTTCAGTTTAGGTCATGATACCAGGGTTCTGGGACTGAGTCCCACATCAGGCTCCTGCTCAGTGGGGAGCCTCTTTCTCCCTCTGCCTGCTGTTTCCCCTGCTTGTGCTCTCACTCCCCCTCTCTCTCTGACAAGTAAATAAAATCTTTTTTTTTTTTTAAAGATTTTATTTATTTATTTATTAGGAAAGAGAGAGAGTGAGAGAGAGCAGGTCAGAGTGAGAAGCGGACTCCCCATGGAGCTGGGAGTCCGATGTGGGACTCGATCCCGGGACTCCGGGATCATGACCTGAGCCGAAGGCAGTCGCTCAACCAACTGCGCCACCCAGGGGCCCCAAGTAAATAAAATCTTAAAAAAAAATAATAAAAATAAAAGTTCTATCCATTGGTAGGTCAAACCTGAAAGGAAAGAGTCCATTAGCCAATTCATCCTGATTCCACAAAGTTATTAGACATCTATGATGGGCTATAATAATATGTCCTAGCAACACAACGAAATTATGTTCCCACATGACAGCATCAGATAAATGAAGTTCAAATGAGCCACTGTCTGTTTAAACACAAGTTAAACATAACTGCTGGTTTTAAACTCAGTCCAAGTAACCAGACATTAACTGAAGTCAGTGACTATTGACTCATAGCCACTGCCACTAGCATTAACGTAGTAAAGATAAAAAGTAAAGGCGAGATTGGCAAAACTAGGCAACTGGTCAGAGCCGAAGGGTGCTCCTCTTTATGAATCCCTGCTCATCTCTTGTTTCTTTTTTTTAAAATTTATTTTATTTTTTTTAAAAAAAGATTTTATTTATTTGAGAAAGAACATGAGCAGTGAGGAGGAACAGAGGGAGAAACAGGTTCCCCACTGAGCAGGGAGCCTGATGTGGGACTCCATCCCAGGACCCTGGGATCATGACCCGAGCTAAAGGCAGACACTCAACTGACTGAGCCACCCAGGTGCCCCTCACCTTCCGCTTCTTCTGGAAGGACTTAAAACAAAGTCCAGTAAGCTTCTGATCAAATAAAGAGATGACAGTGAGGAAAAGAATCCTATCCGGTAATACACCTCCGAGTCAGTGAACAAGCCACATGATTTTCCATGGTAACTGTTAAGACAGAAAGAGAACAGCCTTGCAACAATGGTAAAGACATTAACTTGCATAAATCTAGTCATCTTTAGATTCTATGAAGGCTCTCTAGGTGTGTATGTCCTGTTTGAATCATAGCTAAAGAAGAACATCTAACTAATTTCCATCAGTTAAGAGGTGCAATCTATAAAGAGGCTGGCCTCTGCACCTGCTGATCCACCAGGCACTTAAATACATTCTAGAGGGATGTGTGGGTGACTCAGTTGGTTAAACCTTCGGCTTCATGATCCCAGGGTCATGGGATCGAGTCCCGCATTGGGCTCCCTGCTCAGCGGGGAGCCTCCTTCTCCCTCTCCCTCTGCCTGCTGCTCCCCTTGCTTGTATCTCTCTCTCTCTCTCTCTCTCTCTCTCTGTGTCAAATAAATAAAATAAAATCTTTAAGAAAAAGTCAAAATATATTCTTGGCTACTATTTTGAGTAGCTGAAATTCTAACTGCTATAAAAATTTTTTAATTATTTTAGAAAGAGAGAGAGCACACACACACGCTAGAGGGGTACAGAGGGAGAGAGAGAATCCGAAGTAGACTCCCCACCAAGTGTGGGAGCCCAATGTGTGGCTTGATCTCATGACCCTGCATGACCTGAGCTGAAATCAAGAGTCCCACGCTCCACAGATCGAGCTACCCAGGTGCTCCAAAAATGTTGTTTTTTTTTTAATTTGGAAGTGATCCTTAGATGAAAGATTATATGTCAGTTCTAAAAGAAACACATTCCTGATCTCTGAGACTATAGCCAAGTCTTACAGGGAAACAGATTCATTAATGAATGTTGCTGACCTCTAGTGCTTAATAGAAGAATTACATTTCCTACTGAAAAGACCCAAAGAGCACTTGTATCAAAAACAAAACAAAAAAACCACAAATCCACTGGTTGGATAAATAAAATTTTCTTTAAAAAAAACAACATTTTACTGGGGAGGCTGGGTGGCTCAGTGGGGTTGAGGCCTCTGCCTTCAGCTCAGGTCATGGTCCCGGGGTCCTGGGATCCAGCCCCGCATCGGGCTCTCTGCTCAGCGGGGAGCCTGCTTCCCCTCTCTCTCCGTCTGCCTTTCTGCCCACTTGTGATCTCTCTCTCTGTGTCAGGTGAATAAATAAAATCTTTTAAGAAAAAAGCAGTTTACTTATTTATTCATCAGAGAGAGAAAGAACCAGTGAGCACAAGCAGGGGGGAGTGGCCGGCAGAAAGGGGAGCAGGCTCCCCGCTGAGCAAGGAGCCTAACGTGGGACTTGATCTCAAGACCCTGGGATCATGACAGGAGCCGAAGGCAGATGCTTAACAGACTGAGCCATCCAGACATCCCTATAAAATTTCCTAACGAAATCCTAAATTAATTACTGTCTTTACCTTCCTTCTGCATAAGAACTGACTCCTCTTGAATCAGGGATGGGCCTGTTTGCCCTAAGGGCTGACTCTTTCCCCTTTGGCAGGGATAAAGTCACGAAATGGTGTCTCGTTGTCGTTAGAGAAAGATGAAAAGGAGTCTTTTGAATCTTTATGAGAACGGCTAGACCCAACTTGCTAGAAACCTGAGAACAGGGCCTACTCTGGAGCTGGAAAACAGAAAAATGTTAAAAACCTGGGTCCCTGATGACATTATTGAAACCCTGAATCAGTCCACGAGGTCGGCTGTCCTTGAGGATTTCCTGGTATGTGAGACAAGGCACGTCTCTACACGTTAAGCCAGGCTGCAGTCAAGGTTTCTCTTTCTCGTTGCTCCAAACATCCCAAATGATACATACTTTTGTATTCTATTTTTACCTAAAATTTTAGTTCCAACTTTTATTTTTATATGCACACACACACACACAAAAAACCGGTTTTAATAGTCAGTAGTAAATTAAAACTTACCGATACATTTTTTTCTCATATTAGTTCATGTCACTGTTTATTTTATCCCACTTTTTCCATTGGGTGAACTTTTCTTCTGAGAAGCACATTCTCTAGTTCTTTCAGTGAGGGTCACTGGCTGAGACCATCTCTTACTCATTAGGAAACGGAAAATATACTTACCTTTTCTTCATTCTAGCACGAGTTTAGCTAGATATAGGATTCTAAGTTGACAGTTATTTCTTGGCGAATTGCAGGTCACTCCACTGTCTTCTATTATTGCTGTGAAGAATGTTTGTTGTCAAATTGCTTTCCACTGTGAGTTTTGTGCCTTTTCTCTCTGGTGGCTTGTAAGAATTCTTTATCCTTAATGTTCTGTAGATTCCTTGAACTGCGTCCAAGCGATTACTTCTACTTATCCTGCATGGCATTCAGGGTGCATATTTGTTCTAAGGACATGTATCTTCATTTCTGGAACATTTCCAAACATCGTATTAAATGAGGTATTATTTCTCTGCAATCCCTCTAGGGTAATCTTTTGCAACTTATACGCTTACATCGAAGCCCTTCAATCTCATCTTCATGTTTTTTAATTGTTCTTTTTAATTTTTCTCTTAGAATGAGCTATTCACTCACAATACAACATAACTTTCCGACTCATTAAACCTCTCTCCACTAAGACCTACCAAAAGTTTATGACATCTATGTTTATGCAACAATTGTATTTTTAATTTCTAGGATTTCTATCTGGTTGTTTATATATTTATCTGTCACCTTTTCATTTCTGATGTAAATTTCTGTTTCAAACAACAAAAAGTAAATTTCTGTTGTTTGAGCTGCCCAGACTGGGATATTTTATTATGATAGCTGGAGACTAATACAGATATATTCTATTTAATGCAATCAGCCTCTTAATAAGGGATAGGTAAGTTTTTGTTGGTTTTTTTTTATAATTTTTTTTTTTAGATTTTTATTTATTTATTTGAAAGAGAGAGAGAGAATGAGAGGGGAGAAGGTCAGAGGGAGAAGCAGACTTCCCGCAGAGCCGGGAGCCCGATATGGGACTCGATCCTGGGACTCCGGGATCATGACCTGAGCCAAAGGCAGTCGCCCAACCAACTGAGCCACCCAGGCGCCCTAGGTAAGTTGTTTTTTTTTTTTTTTTAAATATATTACAGGGCGCCTGGGTAGCTCAGTGGGTTAAAGCCTCTGCCTTCGGCTCAGGTCATGATCTCAGGGTCCTGGGGTCCTGGGATCGAGCCCCACATCGGGCTCTCTGCCCAGCAGAGAGCCTGCTTCCCCCTTCTCTCTGCCTGCCTCTCTGCCTACTTGTGATCTCTCTCTATGTGTCAAATAAATAAAATCCTTAAATATATATATTACAAATAATGAAGCACCGAATTTTCTTTTTTTCTTTTAAGATTTTATTTGAGAGAGAGTGCATGCGTGTGCACAGGCTGGCGGAGGGGCAGAGGGAGAGGAAGCAGATTCCCCACTGAGCAGAGAGTCCAATGTGGGGCTCCACGGGGGGCTTGATCCCAGGACCCTGAGATCGGAAACTGAGCCAAAGGCAGACGCTTAACCAACTGAGCCACCCAGGTGCCCTAGCAATGAATTTTCTTATATGTATATAGGGGTATGGTTAAATAAACTAGAACTGAAATGAGTCAGAGTATGAACATTTAAAATCTGATACTGTTAAACTACCCTCTGAATAAGTACTACCAATGTACAGTTCCTGCAATAGTGTATGAGTGCTTGTCTCCCAAGTGGAAGTGCCCATTCAGAATTTACTCAGCACCTACTTCTCAACAGTGCCAGATCCAGAGATAACATCTGAGCAGAGACCCAGATGAAGAGAGAAAACAAATCTTACAAATCATGTGAAGGAAGAATGCTAAGTGGGTTCCCTAATTTTAACTGTCTTTAAAAAATAAGCAAAGTTGTGGGGCACCTGAGTGGCTCAGTCAGTTGGGCATCTGACTCTGGATTTCGGCTCAGGTCATGAGCTCAGGGTCATGAGATCGAGCCTGGTGTCGGGCTCCATGCTCAGCTCAGATTTTGATTGAGATTCTCTCTCTCCTCTGTTCCTCCTCCTGCTTGTGCTCTCTGTCTAAAATAAACAAAATGAATAAATCTTAAAAAAAAAAAGTCAAGTTGCAATTCTATTCCTAGGTATATACCCCCAAAATAAAAAAAGGTGTTTCAACAAAAACACGCACACACCCATGTTCATATTCCCAATAGCCAAAAGGTGGAAACAACCCAAATGCCCAGCAACATATGAACGGACAAACAAAATGGAATATTATTCAACCACAGAAAGAAATGAAGTACTGGGGGCCTGGCTGGCTCAGCTGGTACAGCATGCGGCTCTTGATCTCCGAGTTGTGAGTTCGAGCCCCATGCTGGGTGTAGAGATAACTTAAAAATTAAAAAGAAAAAAGAAATGAAGGACTGATATATGCCACAAAACAGATAAATCTTGAAAACATGATGCTAACTGAAAAAAATCCAGATATAGAAGGCCCCGTTATATGATTTCACTTACATGAAATATCTGGAAGCAGAAAATCCATGGAAACAGAAAGCAGATTAGTGGTTGCCAGGGCCTGTTGCTGGGGAGGGTGGCAGGAGGATGGGGAATGACTGCTTTAATGGGTACACATGGGGCTTCCTTTTGGGGTAATGAAAATGTTCTGGAACTCGATAGTACTAACGTCTGCACAACATGTACATGTACCAAATGTCACTGAAATGTACACTTTAAAATTGTTAAAATGTCAGATTTTATGTTAGGTGTTATTTTGCCACAATAAAAGATGAGACATTAAAAAAAAAAAAGCAAGGCTGAACTTTCTCTTCCTAAACCTAAGGGCCATATGCAGTGCATTTTTTGTTCACTTCCTATTCATGCCCAATACCCATTTTCTATTGCATTATGGATGTTAAAAATTAATCTGTCAACTCTCTTTGCATATGAAGTAAATTAATTCCCCACCTTAAGAAAAACCAAGTTTATGGAATTTTCCATATTTACATAGAGATCTGAATAAGCACCAGTTATAATGGAATTATAAATGGAATTCTTTTAATTTTTTTTTTAAAGATTTTATTTATTTATTCAAAAGAGAGAGAGAGAGGTAGCCAGAGAGAGCAAGAGCAGGGAGGAGAAGGAGAAGCAGTTTCTCTGCGTGGAGGGAACCCGACATGGGGCTTCATCCCAGGATCCAGAGATCACAATCTGAGCCAAAGGCAGACGCCCAACCAACTGAGCCACACAGGAGTCCCCACTTTTTTTTTTTTTTAATATTTTATTTATTTGAGAGAGAGCGACAGAGATCAAAGAGGGAGAGGAAGAGGAAGAAGCAGACTCGCTGCTGAGCAGAGCCCAGTGTGGGGCTCAATCCCAGGCCCCTGAGATCATGACCTGAGCTGAAGGCAGACGTTTAACTGACTGAACCACCCAGGCACCCCTGTAAATGGAACTCTGTCTAGAGTAATGAAATTTCAGAATAAAAATGGCCTGAAAAGTAATCTGGTTCAACTTTGGTCTGACTTAAGAATCTTCTAACTCTGCAGTATATTTTGCCAACTAGTCCGCCCTGACTTTGACAAAGCACAGAAAGTGAGTATTTAATTTAGTCTTTTTTGAAAACCTACTTTGAAGTACCCACAAAATCACCTTAATCTGGGGTAATAAACATCTGGGGGAAAAACGCCAATCAAACTAGGTAATTGAAGAAGAGCTTGCAAATGGGACTACTGACAGAAAGTGCGGGCAAGTTTAAAGGAATCCAAGAAATACTGTCGGGCTAACAACACAGGACTCCTGCAGGCACATAGAAATAGTAGCTTGGAGGTGAAAGAGAGGTCTTTGATCTCACTTCTTGTGGATGCAGATTCCATGAGTTATTACAAAATTATTTTCTTCTTTCACCCTATTTTTTGTGGCTCGATGGCCTTGGTTATAAGTTCTACTTCAACATATAAAATAAAACTGGTTCTACCAAAACCTCAACCTTAAGAAACTGAAGAAAAGGGGCGCCTGGGTGGCTCAGTGGGTTAAAGCCTCTGCTTTCGGCTCAGGTCATGATCAGGGTCCTGGGATCGAGCCCCGCATCAGGCTCAGCAGGGAGCCTGCTTCCCTCCCTCTCTCTGCCTGTCTCTCTGCCTACTTGTGATCTCTCTCTCCGTCAAATAAATAAATAAAATCTTTAAAAAAAAAAAAAAAGAAACTGAAGAAAAGTGACCTAAGCTGCATGAATCCACAGGATGAGAATCTGATGGAGGGAAGCCATTATCCAAACGTTCCTTGGGGCACTTACCTGGCATTGGGACCCAAATATAACTCCACGAGGCTAGTATTCTAGCTGGGGAAGACAGATCAAAGATATGTCTTGGGTGCTACCACATGGGGAAGAAAAAACTGCTAAAGGGTCTTACTGCTACAGGAAGTAGAGGAGTTCTAGAGAGAGATGTTAGCAAAGAATGAAATCTAGGGACTAGACCCAGGAAAATAAGGTAGTGATAAGGAAATGAGCAGGAAACAAGAGGGGAAATACATGTGAGAGGGAAAAAGACACTCATTGGCACTCACCTTATTTCTTATCACTCTATCAACTTCACCAGATACAACCATCCATTAAGAATAGTTCAAGGAAAGGTCCTTCAGAAAGAAAACTGAAAACGGAAAATCTGCAATAAGGAAAAGCACTATGAATGTTCCATTTGTGCTTCTTTTGCAGGGCTTTCCTAGGTTTTAAGACTTGTTTACCTTGCTTTTCTCATTCTATCAGAACATCTTTTGCAGTAGGGACCACCTGTTCATCACTTAACATTCCCAACAGCAGTTCAACCAATCTGTATGAAGCAGAATCCATCACCTTCTCCGACCGCCCGTCCCTTCATTATGGTAACAGTGCACAATCCTTCCAGTCCCCTGGCACAGATCTCAGTCACCTCCACACGCCTGTGGTCAAGGATCAGCCTGACACTTTACCATCACCCTGTCATACCTCTTTCTTGCCTTTTTCACTCCTGAGCACAGTTGAATCCCTCGGTACCTCTCATCTCATTGGTACCCTTGCTTCTATTTTTCCAGCCAATTCTACCCTCACACTTTTAGAATAACCTTCCTAAAATCCGATGGTTATTTTACTTTCCTACTCAGAACTGTAAAAATGTCTTAGAAAGAGTAATTGCATACAAATAAAGTCAACATCCCTTAGTACAGCATTTCCAGCTACACTTTTTTGTTCTATTGTCTCTAAAGCCCATACACATATCCAGTCCTCTGGTCACACTAAGCTAATGCATATTAGAATTTGCCTTTTGTTCCACTGGCTGTCTTTGCTTCTGTGGTTCCTTCTCCTTGATTTTGCCATTGAGTGACTGTTCCTCTCTCTCAATCCTCTAACATCTGATACCTCCTCTCCAGCATTTATCACTTTCTTTTTGCCTCACACAATTTTCATCTTGCCTACCAGGCCCTAAGCCCCTCCAGGGAAGGTTGTTATATCCTCAAAACCTGCTTATAACAATTGCTATACAGTTCACTCAACTCATCTGTACAGGGATCATTTCCCACACACCACAGCACGGCACCATGCCATGCTCAGAAAAGGTAATAATAATTTGAATGAGTGGATGATGCTCCACGCTCACCTCCCCCACCCTTCTGTCCAATAGAGAGAGAGAAATACTTGTTGCATTTAACTGCTTGGACAAAAATGACGGGATATGGATATGGCACTAATTCTTCATATATCCTAAAAGGCCATGTCTTAAAAGCATATTCGAGGTCGTTCCTGATGTAAAATCTTAACCCAGCCTCATAGCAACCCCAGCTGAGTTCTCTCCTTTAGAAGTTGGATTCCACCGAACTCCCGCGGGAGCCCCATCTAGAGGACCACAGCATGTGACGGGGACTCTGCACCCTAACTCACTTCGGAGGCCAGGGGGCGGGGCGCGACCTCCAGAGCCGCCCAACGGCACTCGGACCAGCAAGTGCCACCTTGTCCTTTCCCCAGCGTCGTACAGTTTACAACGTGCCACCGCGTGGGTCTCCTCCTAATAATGTCGTGAGGCAGAAATTCTCACCTCCCTAAAGAAACAGAAGATCGGAGGAGAGATGGAGAGGAGAGAAGAGGCGTGGCAACGGGCTGTGGCAGGGAAGGCGGGTGGAGGTCCGGAGCCTGAGCAGTATTTCGTTCCCGGCTCAGCCCTGACTGGCCGGAGGACGCGAGGCGGGGGCGCAGAAGACGCGAGGGCCCTCCCTCTCGCATACTGCCGGACGCTGAGGCTCTGCGAGGGGACGCCGTGTGGGGCCATGGCCCCTGCATCCTAGACCCGCTCCCTCCGCGGCCCCACAGGGGCCCGCGCGCCCACCCCCTCGGCGCCTCTGCCGGAAGTCCCGCCTGCGCCCGCCGCGGCCGCCCCCCATTGGGCCCGGCGCCGGGGTCTCGCCGGGGGTTGGCCGCCCAGAGGCGTGAGCCGTGGGAGGCCACTGCGAGCCCCGGGTGGCGGACCCGCTGGAGACCCGCTCACACGCTGGGTGGGCGCGGGAGGCGGGGCGGGGAGCGCCGGGGCGGCCGGCGGGACTTCCGCCACGGGACCCGGAAGGGGACGCGCCGCCGCTGGTGGGAGTTGTAGTCCGGCCGTGGTTGGGGGGGCCCGCGGCTCATGCGCGGTGCACCGAGGCTTGTTTCACATCTGTAACAACAGGTGAATTGGGCTTTTTATTCTCCCCTTTCGTGTCCCCTTGAGAAGCTTCCCGCGGCCGGGGGTGGTCGGCGCGAGGAGGGGCCCGGGGCCGACCGCCGGCTTGGCGGAGAGTGGGGCGGAGAAGCGGGCGGGCCCGAGGAGCAGGCCGGGCATCCTAGGCCTGCCCGCGAAGCCGGCCCGGCCGAGCCGTGGGCAGCCAGGCCTCGGCCTGCCGTTGCCATGGAGCCTGGGCGGGGGCGGGGGCCAGGCCGGTCCGCCGGGGCGGGCCTGGTAGCCAGGGGTTCCCCGGGGACCGCGGGAGAGGCCGCTTCATTGGCGCAACGACGCCTCCGCCTCAGGGGATGCTTCGTTCCCTGAGGCAGGGCCTGGAGGAAGCCCCCGGAGTGCCCCGGGACCTTTGTCTGTCCCCTGTGCCGCCTGGACCGTTTGTCCAAAGGGAGGCCTGGTGCATTCTGGCCCCCCTGGTTTGCCCCTTTTTGCACCGACCTTGTCACTGGGGGAGGCCAAGGGGTGAGGTGTTCTTTGTTTGCTGGTGGTGACTTGCCCCATTTCGCAGGGGAAGACCTAATGCATGTTGGGTCCTTTGTTTGCAGTGAACTGGAGTCCCAGGGGTCCTCAGAACCCCCAAGCCCAGAGTATGGCGTCAGCATGCTATCTAGCTAGTCCTCGTGTAGCAACATTGGTCACCTTAATTGTGATGTTGCAAGACAGAGATTGTCCCACTTTGCAACCCCAATCCACAGGGGCTTACCATACACTGTAGCAGGTGGACTGCAGATGGCCAGGTGCAGAATCTCAAACTGTTTTTGGTTGCAACTTACTGGCCCAGGGGAAAGGAGACATTGTCTGATGGTTTCCCTTGCAGTTTCTTTGAAAGCAATAAAGCCCCTGTCATTGTGGGTCTTGACTATACCTTACAATTTACACTTAAATCTTGGAGTGTTGGAGTTTCCAGGAGGGAAGCCTCTTTTCCTGATAGAGTTTATGATAGTGCTTTTTATTTGCAGAGCTTTTTAAGATGCAGGAAACACATCCTTTGCTGCATTTTTTTTTTTTTTTTTTACCCTATGTAGGTTGCCCCTTTACCTCCAAAAGATATTTATCCTCCAAGTATCTTAGCTTATGTAGCCATGGTCCATAGTGTATCAGTTGGACCCATCTTGCCCCTTTCAACCTTTATATCCCTATAAAATATTATTTCCAGGAATCAACCATGGGACATCTAGGCAACAGCATAGTATCATGGAAATAAGAAAAATAGTGTCATATTTGCGTGGAAAGCTTTGGAGTCTAGTACCTAACTGCAGATTTCCATTCTGTCCTGAGTCAGCTACGGGATCTAGGGCAAGCTGTATAACTTTCTCTGGGAAAATCTGCCTCAATTTCCTTTTGTGGGAAAGAGAGTTTCAACCTCCCTGGGTAGTTGCATAGATTAAGTCCCATAAACTCTATACTTCCATACTTTGTGAACTATAAAAATGGCATTTAGCATTTAGTTGTCATTTTCCTAATCTGTAAGAGCTTCTTTATCTACCTTAAATAGGGTCATAGTAGAGTTATTATGGGATTAGAACTCAGAACTGAAGTAGGTTTTGCTCTGGGCTTGGCAAAAATGCTTTTGGGACTATAAGCCCCTCTTTATCATGACATCTCTTTCTTGGTATCTTACAGGTGCTGGTGTAGGGCAGCTCATAATTTGACGGGTCGTGAGTCTGTCATGGCGGGTCCTGAAGTGAGGCCAATGAGTCCAGTGTGTGCTTCATGCCCTTAACAAAACTTGTTGTTAGAGTTAGTAAATGGATTTCAGTGGTCTGCAGCAACTTTATTTTTGCCGTGGGGCCCATCACTTTAGTGACCCAACCTTGTATTTTCTAGGAGGAGGCCCAGCCTCGTGATGAGGAATAGCAAGGAGAGAATTCAGTTCCAGTTCAAAAGCCTACAAAATCTGAGACTGTTACTGCTCGTGTAAGGTAAGTTGATTTAGCCACGCACACAGAACAGTGGCAGACCTCATGCTCAGCCACACTGTAAAGCAAAGGCACGTATTAAATCCATTTGTGACTGTCTTGGAAGAAGGGTATCATTTTAAATTAGTCATTATGGAATCTCTCTGTCCTTGAATCATTCCATAGTGACTCTACTTGGAGTTAAGTGGTGTTTCATTATGCAAGAACTCTTGACATAATATTATTTAACTTATCTTTGAGTTATTTAAGAGAAACTCTGAATCATAAAAGTTTCCAACATAATTATATTTCAAGGAACCCAGCTTTCTTTTCAATCTCTGTGAAATGTTCTAGAGCTCAGTGAAATGTCTCTAAAACTCCTATCTTGATTATCATCCATAGTTTTTAGACTGATGGAGGAAAAGATAGTGTTATGTGAGCCTTGAAGAGGGTCGAGGACTTTTTAAAAGTAGAACAGTCTGTTTACAAACAAATTAACTTATTCTTTCTTAGCAAGAAAGTATTGTTCCTCAAGTAATAATCACTTAGATGGTGTAGATTTTATAGTATTCAGGTTTTTCTTTAAGATTAGAATCTCAAATTACACCCTTTTTCTTTAAATTTGGAAAGAAGGAGTCTATAGAATGTAACTTCTTAAAGTGAATTGTATCATTGTTGATATTGTATTGAAGTTTTCTCTCTGAGCTACCATATGCTATCGGCTGAAATTTCCGGCATCCCTGGGGGAGAGGAGGCCATCAGGGCAGACCTGCTATGGACCTGAAAGATTCGGCCCCAGGTCAGCCCTCCACCCCCATCTCCCCGCCATTTGAGAATTAGACGGGAAAGCAGTCAGGAGCAGGGGTGTAGGCCCTGTTAGACTCCTTGTAATGTTGGACCTTATCCTGGTTTGCTAAAACGTTGTGTAGATGTTTTTAAACTGAGGCCACAAAAGGTTACTGCACCAACCCAGGAGTAGTACATTCTTAAAAACATCTATAAGTGAGTTTGAGTGTTTTTTTTAAAAAACAAAATAGTTAAACCAAAAGTGTTACTTATCCGTGTGTGTGTGTGTGTGTGTGTGTGTTTTAAGATTCTAGGTATACTCTTCAGTTAAATGAACAAAATGTACCAAAATTTTTTGCCCAACAGTTGAACTTTAACTTAATATTTGTTATTTAATAGACTCCACTGTGAAAAGCTTTTTATTTTGAATTACGATACAGTTACTCTTTGATACTGCTGTCGAGTTCCATCCCTTGGGGCTTACCTGGGTTTTTGTGAAAGCCTCGTAAACTAGTTTGGCTATAGGGTAGTCATCAGTCCCACTCGCTGATGCCACATGAGAAAAGGGGTCCATATAGAATTTCCTTTCTTGCCAGAAGTCCCAGGAAAATTGCAAGTATTGTGATGAGGTGGAAATATGTATCTCAGGATGAAATGCATCTCATTCTGTTGAGCAGGGTTCGGGGAGTTTAGGACAGAAGAAGAAAGCTCTCAGCGAGAAAGAAACAAAACCATGTAATTACTCTAGAGTGAAGATGGCCCTTCCATCCTTAAGACTGGGAGCAGCAGTTGGGGCTCATTAGTGAAGAGCTTCATTTTTCTCGCCTTCTGGACAGCGCTGTCTGTGTTGTTGAAGTCTTCTCCGTAGGATCCTGGACCAAGAATTGTAACCATTGCCTCTTGACCCTCATTCTTAGGATTCCAGCTTTCCCTCCTGGCCAGAAATGTTCAGCCTGGACTCATTCAGAAAAGGTAAGAACATGGCTATGCTTATGACCTCCTCCCTGTGGTGGGCACCTCTGAGGGCCGCAGAGATCCTTTACCACTGTGGAGCCCTTAGACCCCTTTTTTGCATGACTTTCCAAGGTCCTTTCTCTGCCTTCCCCTTGAGTAGTGCTTATAACCCATGGCTGGGTCCTTGGCCAAGTCCCTGTGTTCATTTGCTGCTCCTCCCCTTGAATATCCCCTTACACATACTCACTGCTCATTGGATTCCCATCTATTTTTCTAAGCCGGTGTTTTACACCATTTTCTCTGTTCTTGATTCTATCAGCCAAATGCAGGCCCTCGCCTCTCTGATTTTCCTCAGCACCGTGTTTATACTTTCTTGTGCTTAGTCTGTTCTGAACTAATCATTCTATCTCTAGACTAGAAGCTCCCTGCAGTCAGGGCCTGTCATGCTCCTTTATCATCTGTGGCACCCGGCATAGCCTTCTGCACAGAGTAGGCATCAGCAAACGCTGGGGAAAATGGATTGAGTCATCGCTGTATTGGTGGTCATAGAAACTGTGGCAAGTTTTGGAACCCGTGCTGTCCAGCAGCTGGGGTCAGAGGACTGTGTAAGCAGGGGCAAAATGGAGCGGTGGCTGGGCTGTAGGGTAGCATTCATTCCTGCTGACAGGAAGTGCCATAGCTGGGGAAGCCTTCAAGGACCACATTCCAGAGGACTTTGCATATCTTAGGAGCAGGACTTTCCTCCAAGGAGGAAACAGTGAGTAAAAAGCCTGTTACCTCTATTGATGCTGACTGTGAGACTCCTTTCTGAGCATAATTTACAAATCAGTGAGAACCATTATAGACCTTCCATAACCACTGATTACAGACATCCTCCCCTGGGAACCGGGGCACTCTGTCAGTAGAGCATGCTACTCTTGAATTCAGGTTTGACTCTTGATCTCAAGGTTGTGAGTTTGAGCCCGATGTTGGGCTCCATGATGTTGGGCTCCACGGTGGGTGTGGAGCCCACCAAAAAAAAAAAGAAATGTCTTCCTTCCCACCGTGTCTCCTCCCCCACTTGTGTTCCTAGAGGCCTGGAAAACCTTGGCTGAGTGGTGTCTTGTTGAATGGGGTCAGAAGGCAGGCTGGATATACCAGGGCTCAGAATAGCCTCTTCCGACCTCCTTATTTGTTTGTTTGTTTTTTATTGTTTGCTTTTTAAATTTCTTTCTTTGACAGAGAGAGGGGAGAGAGCAGAAGGAGGGGAGAGTGGCAGAGGGAGAGGGAGAAGCCAGCTCCCCTGAGCAGGGATTCTGATGCAAGGGTCCATCCCAGGACCCTGGGATCATGACCTGAGCAGGAAGGCAGCCACTTAACTGACTTTGCCACCCAGGCGCCCCCTCCTTGTTTGTTTTTAGCCACCGCATCCGTTTTCATATTGCATGAAAAAATTAATCTCTATCGTCCTGGTTTCATTGGTTAACTGACTAGAAATATTGGGTTTGAGATGAGTGTGGACAGCACATTTTGAGCTGAAAATTAAGTACACTTTATGTTTGCGTATTAATCAGTGGGCTTTGTTGTCCACCCACTTGTGAAAGTTGGATGAAAACAGATTCTGTCATGGTGGGAGTGTCTGATCGAACAGCACTGATTTTGTCACGAGAGCCCAGTAAAAATCATAATCCTCCTTTTTTCTGTTATTTCACTCCCACGTGCTAGGGAGATGGTACCAGGTGAGAGGGTTGTGGCAAAATTCCTTCAGAGCATTGGTAATTTTTCTTTCCAGGCTGGGGATTGATTTGTTTGAGAGGCTTTTCATCAGGGGTGACGTTGTTAGCGTTCAGCTTCATGGGAGCCAACAGAGCCTCACTGCGCAAAAATTCTGGAGCCAGAGGCCTGGTTACCATCATACTTCGGCACCCGTGCTGGCCAACGCTGGGGGCAGGTGATTGGGCCTCCGCCTTCATTTCTTCCTGATGGAAGTGGGCCAGATCCTCGGGCCTGCCTCACAGGGTTGTTCTTGGGATCAGATGAGTTAATACAGATAAAGAGCTTAGAACAGGGCCTGACACCTGGTAAATTCACAATCTGTGGTATTAAGTAGCTTCAGGATGTAATAATCAGACATAGTCCGATTTGGGGCCTTGCTTTCCACACAGGTAAGTGTTATATTCTCACCAACAACTATTTTATGCTTGAAGGTCTCGGAGAATACCATTAATCAGAAACAGTTTACTGCCTTGAGTATTTTCCTTCAGGCAAACTTCCCTTTTCTTTTCTGGCCATTAGGCTGAATGCCCTTTCCTGTCTCCTGAACACTAGTATCACTTGCGTTTTGCACCATGACCTTGGCAATTGGTCATGTGTGACCTCATGACATTTTCATTGTTGTATAGGACTGTTCTTTATCTCTTATATAGTTTTTATGTTTCTTTGCTCCTCACGATAAGGTTATGAGCTCCCTAAGGTGTTGTGAATCCTGAGGGGGAATGTCACATGGTGTCAAGCTTGAGTCAGACTCTCTGGGGTTCATCGCTGGTCCCCAGTAACGCTAGCAAGGTGTTAACTTACCCGATCCTGTTTCCCAGCCCCTATCTTCAGAGGTATGATGAAGATTAGAGATAATATAGGAAGAGCACCTGGCTGCGGTCTCTCTCCAGCCCTCGGATAAACGTGAGGGGATGGATCTCTCTGGGGCGCAGTGCTGTAGCGGGTGTTCAGAGGGGCAGCCTGGCCCCCGCATGCGGCGTGCTGTGTGGCTGCGCGACTGTAGGAGACCGCTCCGTGTCCGAGATGCTTTCTTGCGCTCCAGGCCTTAGAGTCTCAGCGGGGCGGGCCACTGGCTGCTTCTGAAGGTGAGAGCTGGAGCAGTGCCCTGCAGCTTGGTGGACAGTGGCCCACTGGGTCTGTGGCTGCCGCTTTTCCTCTTATGTAATTCAGCGGAGCTGCCAGCACTTCCCCACTAGCGTGTTCGTGAGCCTGGTAAATGGCCTGTTACTGCCTTTGCTGGCTTCTTAACACAAGTTTCTTGTCTCTCGGAGGCAATGCCATCAGAATCGGGCCACAAAGAGCAAGCTGAGTCCTTTACAGTCAGCACAAACTTTGAAAAACACTAGGTCGATAGCAAGAATGTGCCATTTTCCTCCAGCTCCATCGTCAGAAGAGGGCTCAGTGATGGATTTTAACAACTCCCCTTCCTCCCTCCCCCCGCCAGTTACTGAAAATGCTTAATGAAACAGATAATCATCCCATCACTTCTTTTTTTTTCAATCCAGCATCCCTGGATGTGAATGAGAGCCCTTCTTAAACAGGACTGGAAAGGTTGAGTTGGTCATTTTCCACCTTAGTTTCAAGATAAACCTTGATCCTAGGCACTTTGTTCCAGAAGACCCTACAGGCATTTCTGCTGTATCACTGGATGTGTTTTCTGCAGAATCACACACCTCTCATATCATCAGAGGGCCTGTGGGGTACAGTGTAAGCTGATGGCCCAAGTGTGTGAACAGCGGTCGCTGGGGCCTGGGAAGACGCTGTGGACAGCCGAGGCTGGGAGCGCAGTGCAGTGCCGGCGTCATACAGGGCGTGTTCTCACGGGCACAGGGCTGGCAGTGCTGAGGCTGCGTGGGGGGGCAGCGGGGCTCTGAGCCCGTGGGGCTGCCTGTAAGGCACGTGCAGCTGGCAGTGTGGGGGAGGAGAACCTCGCGGCAGGTACCCGCCTTCCCCCTAGTGCATTAGTATGGAAAGTTTCAAAACTACTGAAATGTTGAAAAAACTGTAGAGTGAACACCCATGTATCTATCACCTCGATTCCCTACAGGCATTCAAGTTTAAGTTTTAAAAAATATAGCTGAGGGGTGCTTGGGTGGCTCAGTGGGTTAAACATCCAACTCTTGATTTCAGCTCAGGTCATGATCTCAGGGTCGTGGGATCGAGCCCCATGTTGGGCTCTGTGCTGGACATGGAACCTGCTTAAGATTCTTCTCTCTCTCTCCCTGTCCCTTTGCCCCTCCCACCCCTGTCGCGTGTGTGCGCTCGCTCTCAAAAAAAAAAGTATATATATATACACACATATATCTGTATTCGTATCCATATTCATACACATATACACACATATAGAGAGAGATAGATTTGATAGGGTCTTTTGTTTTCTTGTTGAAAATTACAATTCTACCTTTGCTGTTTCAGTTCCCTTGCCTTAGGAAAATCACATTTGAACTGAGGGTTCTCATGTTTTATTCATAGCATTTCCTCATGTTCTGATTGTATATGAGCCAATTTGCATTATGGAAACGGGCATGATGGTAGCCGAACAGACCGTTGCCCGAGTGTGTAGTGTGTGTGTGGCTGTCTCACCCTGCTCCTCCCCTGTCCCTTTTATCATATCGAAACCAGCGGGGCAAAGAGAGCGGAGGGCTCATGGACCTTCCCCCCAGACCCAGTGATTCGATGACGTCTCCACCATGTAGCTGGTGGTCAGCATGTGAACCCTTACTTCCCTGTACATTCCCACCTTCCTGTGCAACAGTGATGTTCATGCATATCAAAGTTCTGGAACTTCTTAAAAACATATTTCAGAGGTCACCGAAAAGTAGTATTTAGCCTCCAAATGAATGGAAATATTTGGAATAGCAAACCGTTGACTTTCATAAAGTGAGAGAAGGCTGGTAAGGAAGGGTCTGGTCTTGGCTTAGGGAGGACCCCAACAGCCAGTTGGTCCTTTTCTTGCCCATTTCTTAGAGGGAAAGAATAGTTTGAGACATGGTCGCTAGAATGGCCATCTGGGAACCAACAGCAGACACAGGGATAGCTACCATAAGTGGAAGGCAGATAAGGGGATTTACACGGTACCATGGTTTTTCAGTTTTCAATTGTTTTCTTGTTTTATCCTCAGCACTCACTATAGAGAAGGAAAGAGGAAGGGTTTTTGACTCACACAAGGCGGTTCAGGGAACAGGGAGAGTTGGAGGGCTGTTTTGAGAGTCAGGAAGAGATCTCAACAAATTTAGTGTGTGTCCCGTCTTGCGAAGACTGTTGCCTTCTTTCTGTGTGGGATGGGTGGCACTGTTTCTCAGAGCCTGTGACTGTGATGCTCTGGGATGAGTCTGTCCAGGGGTCTCTAACTGTGAGGAGTAAGAACACGTCACCCTGATGCCCTCTCTCTCTCCCCAGATCGGGCCCAGCACAGGCAGCGTCAGTGCAAACTTCCCCCACCCCGCCTTCCACCCATGTGTGTCAACCCTGCCCCTGGAGGGACCATCTCTCGAGGTAAGGGAGGAGCCTTGCCTCCAGCATCAGCTTGGTACAGGGTCTGAGGGGAGGCGGGCGGCAGTGGGAGCCCGGGTGCCAGGGTCATGGTCCTCTGGAAAGCAAGTGAGGAGGAGCGGGGCTAGCGGAGCTGCTGGAACCCTCAGGGAGAGATCATCTGGAAAGGTCTGGGTTATTTTATGATCCTTGGCTCCCTGGCTTAGACCCCGTGGTCTCCTCGGGCTTCCTCGTGTGACCGGGCGTATAGCTTAGGCTCAGTCTGGGTGTTCAGCCCCAGTGCGGAGAATCTGCAGGGCTTGGATCTTCTAGGCAGTGCCGGGCTCAGGTGGTTCGGGAAGCACAGCACCTGCAGCGGGGCCGGAACCGAGGGCCCTCGCTGGGCCCTGGATGCCTGGCAGACCCCTTCCCCACCTCCCCCCAGCTCCTCAAAGCACTTTACTGACAGTAAAATTTGTCTCTCAGTCCATTTGGCAGGGTAGGCTCACCTTTCGAATGGGGAAGGTGTCAGAGCCCCCGGACATGTGACAGCTCCCCTCAGGTTCCACTGGTTTCCAGGGACAGGGCCCGCAATAGGCCCCAGGGAGGTGTCCCCGCCTGTGAGTGTCTCCGCCCCTCCCTCAGACTTAGATCTTTTCCAGGTCTGCTAAGACCGGTGCTCCTGGTGGCTTCTTGTTGGTCCTCTGACAGCTGCCCCGCTCCGCCCCCCCGGCTGGCTGCCCACGCCCGATGCCAGCCGCCTAGCCGAAGAACTATTTTAGGTCATAGAGTCTTTGCGTCATGTGGAGACAGCATGTCCGCTTTAGGTTCTGTCTGTAAAGTGCTTTGAAGGTCAAGAGCTCAGGACGGGTCGGGGAGCGCAGAGCACCTCAGTTTCTGCAGCCCACGCTGCCACCCTGTCCCCGCGCAGCTTCCACACGCCATGCCCTCCTGTGGCAGCGGCCCCGACTCCAACTCCAGACAGCAGCGTAGAAAGAAATACTTGTAGCCCCTCTGACCACTTGACTTAGGTGTTAAAGAAATGCCACCCCCCCTACCGTTGCCAAAACAAGAGTTGATTGCCCTTTTTTTTTTCTTTCTTAAAATGCCCTGTAACTCGAAAAGGCTGAACGTTAACATTTCCAACATGGCAGGTGAGTGGCTCTGAGAGTGTCAGATGTGCTTTGGCTAAGCTTAAAGATGGTTAGGTGGGATGAACCAGGCAGCACGGCTAGGCAGTGCCTCCTTGAGCACATGCAGGGGAGAAGGCTGCTGCACTTCAGGGACAGCGGCTCCTGGTGGGGGACAGTCCCCGCACTGTCTTCCCGGGAGGAGCACAGACCCCCCCCTGAGCCTGATTGTCTCCTCACAGCTGCGCCCCCAGAAGGCACCTGTGGGTGTATGCCTCTTTGCCTCCTCTCTCTCTCCTCTCTCTCTATCTCTCTCTCAACCTAGAAAGGGTTCTTGCCTCCACTTCTTCATCCCAAAAGCAACAGACCTTTTAGTCCACACATGATTGTTGGGTCTTTCTGCCATGCTTGCTGATTCCCTCGTGACTTCACTAGTGCCTCTGCCTTTAGAAGGAAGTTTGTGTGGCAGAAACAGTCTCTCTGGTGTTCAGATAGGAAAACAGCGCTCCCAAAATGTGGCCACTCGAATAGGTTACAGTGCCCATCGGAGTCAGATTTGGAATTGGAACAAACTCTCACCTCCTTTGCCAGTCTCCCCCCGCTCTACCTCCAAGCTCTTACCAAGGCTCCTAGGTAAGGGGTGAGGAGATTCAGAGCATCTTCTGTCGATCTTTCCCATCTGTCCTGATCTGAGACGTAGAGCACCAGAAAGCAGTGTGGGATAACAGAACTTCTGGCAGGATCCTTCCTAGGACTAGTCCTTCCTGTCCATTCCCTCATATACATGTGTCCCCTCTTCTTGGTACGGTGGTTTACCTCAAGGGACCCTGTGGCTTTACGTATGTGGATGGAAAAGCCCTGAGTTTGGGTAGGACAGTCAGGGTGGCCGCCCGGCTCCTGGAGCTCCCTTTGCCTTTCTTGTCACCAGGCAAGGGCATCATGTCTTGTCATTCTGACCACCCACAAAATCTAACTGTGGTCGAAGACACTGACAGATTGGGTGACTGAGATGCTCCCTCTCACTTGCCCCCCAGAAGTTCTCCAGTTTGCCCCAAGTCTGGACTATCTCGGACTTCCCCTTATTGCTTTTTCCTGGGGCCTCTAAAGTTTAGGGTCCTAAAACATCCTCCTGTGTATTCAGGGGATCCTTCACACTTTAATTTCACACTCCCAGATGTTGTTGTTTAGCACATTTAGTACCAGATGTCGTGCTTGATTCAGAAATGAACGGAGAGATCCCTGAGCCAGTAAAACATTTTTTTTTTCCAAAAGTTTCTTCCTTTTCACAGGCAAAGAAGTCAACTTTCTCTCCCCAAAGAATGGAGAGTGGAGGAGAAGTCTTTAATGGTGGAAAGGAAGAGGGCCTATCTGAGCCCTTCTAACTTTCTTCAAAATTCTCTAAGGCAGGAGTCGGCAAACTTTCTTTAAGGTTCCCAAATACATATTCTAGGCTTTCTGGGCCATATGGTTTCTTTTGCAGCTCCTTCACTCTGCCATTGCAGTGTGAAAGCAGTGATAGATAATAAACAATGGGAATGGCTATGTTCCAATAAAACTTTACTTATAAAAACAGGCAGTGGGTGGATCTGGTCTGCAGGCTGTAGTTTGGCAACCCCTGCCCGGGACCAGTGGGCAGAAGATCACAAAACCAGAAGGTTTTTAGGACCCAGTGTAAGAGTTGCCCTCATGTTATAAGAGGCAGTGAGGTTTGTGGAAGTGGAATATTTGCTCAAGGTGATACCAGCTGTTAGAGCCCAGATGCGGTAAGTGAAATAGGAAAGGGGGTCAAGGAGCTCCCTGAGAACCAAATAGTTCGTTGGCATCACATGATGCTTTTTTTTTTTTTTAAACATAGAATTTCAAACATCTTTTCAAAATATGTTTTCTGAAATAGAGAAAATAGTATGGTGAACCCCAAGTACTTAACCTCCTGCTTGACCAGATAACTCATGGCCAGTTTTGATTTGTGTCTGTCCGTCTACTTTGGCCCCTTTGGGAGCAGATCCAAGAAATCAGAGCATCCCGACCTTAGCCCAAGTGGCTGTCAGAGTGCTATACTGAGGGCTCGCTGCAGCCCCGTGATGGGCCCAGGCCCTGCTTTCCGGGAGGGAGGGAGGTCTTTCTGTCTAGGCTTTTGTCTCCTTCAGCTTTCGGACACCACCGTTTTCAAAATTTGGCCTCGGCCCCTAATGCCATTATCAGGCTTGGTAAGCTTCTAGATTCTTTTGAGGGAATTTGGGCTGCTAACAGTCCTTGAAAACTACCCTGAAGCTGGGTGGATGCCTTGGCCTTTGGCTAATTAGAGTGACACTTGGCCAAAGGAACAAAGCCATTGTGGAATCATATTCTTTCCCAATTTGTCTTGCCATCCCAATGTGGATGATCTGGATAGTGGTGTTTGATACAGATGGTGATGTCCCTTGTGAGGTCAGATCACTGCACCAAGGTCACCCTCCCTTTTGCCCCTTTCCTGCTAAAAGCCCACTGAGGAGGGAGTAGAAGAGGGAGTTGAAGCTGCCCCATCCTGCCCCAGGTCTATTGTCCCGGAACTCAGTGGAGGGGCTTCTCTAACAGCATTCTGCAGCACTCTGCTACCTTCCAAACATTCCCATTTTATCCTGACCACAGCCATACCAAATGAGTAGATCAAATATGTCATTTTCCCAATTGATGAAATTGCCCAAGGTTCACAGCTGGCAAGTGACAGAGCTTGGACGAAGCCCAAGTATTGGGACTCATATCCTATGTTCTTGCCACAGGCCAGCAGTTCTCAGAGTGAGGTCCTAGGCCAGCAGTCTCATTATCATCTGGGAACTTGTTAAAAATGCAGATTCTTGGGCTCCTCTCCAGACTTAATGTTTAAGAAACTTTGGGGATGGCTCCCAGCAATGTTTTAACAAGCTCTCCAGGAGTCTTCAGAGTAAGATCTAGAATTTTAAAACAAACACACAAACAAAACCCTCCCTCCCAGTGTATCTCCAGCTGCACTGCCAACCCTCTAACCAAGCCCCTTGTCACTGCCCCAACATGCAGACTCAGTGTGATTCCCAGCTGAGCCACATTTCTGTTCCTCAGTGCCATACGAGGCAGAAGGGGAATGAGCCTGGCTAGAACCCAGGCATAGTAGTTTGGAAATAGAATGCCATTTGGCTTTCAAACAAGTAAGGAACAGCAGCTTCGGACTCACACTGCTGGACCAGCTCAGTTCGTGGGCCTGTTATCCAAGTCTGGTATTTTTCACCTTTGACTCCAGCCCCAGAATTAAAAGTGGTCTGCTTATGTGCAGGAGGTCTTGCCTGTCCCAAATCTGGATTCTCCATCAGGTTTACTTTGTAAGCCTTTAAATGAGATGGGGGTGCCCTGGTTTAGCGGTTATCCTCCCTCTTTGGTCTGGAGTGTAAGCCAATCTGCCAGGGCGTGTGAGAGGTATTTATAAGCAATGGGTGGGACCTAGAGGGAACCTAGAGCTCATCTCCGTGGACTGCCGTTGATTGAGCTGTCTGAACTCTTCCCCAAAAGTCCCCTTCCGTCTTCCTGCCGCCAATTCAGACGACGAGTCTGTGGGTTTGGCTTTGACGTGGCAGTGAATTCAGCTGGGTGCCAGCCGCCAGACTGCCCACCAGGTGACAAGCCCGGGACTTGGGAGGCCCTGGCTGAGAGAGAGGGGAACCTGCGCGCCGGGACCACGTCGGCTGACCCCCGTCCCCGGTCCTCCCGGCCGCCAGGGGGAGCGCGGGCTGCGGCTCCCGCCAACCACCCCCTCCCCGCCCCCCCCCCGCCTGGTCTCTGCCCGGCGCCGGGCCCGCGGGGGCTGGCGGGAGCGCGATGGCGGCGGCCAGGAGGTTCATGGCGCTGGCTGCCGGCGTCTCTCCACGCCTGCGACCGCCTGGCCCCCGCGCCGCCGGGCGACAGGGACGCTCGCGCGGCCTCTCGTCAGGCTGCGCCCACCCCGATCACAAGAAGGAGGCCGCCGAGGCCGAGGCAGGGTTGACCCCTAGCGGCCCCGGGGAAGGCGACGGAAGCATGGTGAACGGTGAGGGTTGGGGCGGCCGTGCCGCGGAGCCCTTGGCTGCCGGGGCTGGCAGAGCTAGGGGCGGGGGCCGGGGGCGGGCCTGGCGGGCCGGGGCCCCTGTCCGCTAGCGGCCGAGACTGGCGGCCGCCGGCGGCCCGCAGCGCTGCTGTTGTAAAGCTCAGTGTGGCACAGGCCCAAATGGACCTCGGGCGCGGAGGTTCGGGGACCGGAGCCCCTGCACCGGGCAAGAATAGGTGAGAGGCGCGGGACCTCCAGGGCGTGGGGAAAAACAGGAAAACATCTACCTCCCGCCCGAATGGGTGGTCAGGGGTTATAGCATCAAGGGTAAGCACACCTTCAGCAGTGTGGAAAAGAGCCCAAAATACATTTGGTACTTTAGGATTTGAGGTAGAGACAGAATGATTCCCAGCCTTGTGTCTCCTGAATAGCGCAATGAAACTGGTGAGCGCATCCCTGCCTATCAAGGATGGATGGAGCGCCAACCTCCTCCTGCCCTGTAGAGCTGGAGGGGGGACCAAGGCTCATCTGTTGTTGTGCCTGGGGGTCTAGTGAACTCCTTACTTTGGGTCCCTCTGTGGGAAGCCCTGTGAGTCTCCTTAAATACCAGTCTTAACTGCTTGAATCTCAGTTGCTTTATAAATTCTTTAGAGAGAAACAGGCAGAATCCTCCTACTCTGCCAGTTGACACAGTTGCTCCAGGAAAAGTCTCAACCCAGGATTAGGGTTACATCAGAACTCCTGGGGGGAGCTTCGCCAAAATACAGAGGCTTCCTCAACATCACCCACTATTCTTAAGTGCCTGATGAGGGTCAGGGTGGCCATTGTGGTGAAAAATCTCTCTGGGTGATGTATGACTGATGTGTGCAGGGGTACATGTTCAAAGTTTTTCTTTTCGGAGCTGGTTTAAAGCAGAGACCACGGGCGGAGAATGAAAACGTTTCCCCATCTCCTCTGCCAGTCTCTGACCCTGCATCTCTTGAAGGGCCACTTGGGTACTTTGGGGCCTTTACTTCTGTTTTTAGCTGCTCCCAGCAGGCTTCTCTACGGCCTGGCTGAGCCTTGGGTCTGGCACAAGCTGTCTCTAGTTGGACATCTCACCCATTTGTACTCGGGATTGACCCAAAGTACAAGTGAAAAAAAAAGTGAGGTACTTCTCAGGGTGTCTGATGCATCCTGCCTCCACTTGACTCCAGCAAACTTGGGGGAGAAATACCTTATGCCTGCCTCAGCTGTGGAGTTCCCTGATCGATGTCCCTTCATATACTCTGGCCTTTTGCAGGATGCTAAAGTGCAAAAAGAGAGGTAGGGCCTGGTATTCAGAGTTTGGGACCAATCCTCCCTTTTGTATATCGTTTGTTTTAGGAGGGGCCTTGCATTGTCTTGATCTCCAGTTTGTGTGTGTGGTGGAGTTTTGTTTTGTTTTTTGTTCAGTACCTTCTTTCAGACAAGGGGGGTTGCCGCCTAGGCTTCTGTAGCTGATGTATTAAATCAGGAGCTTATGGGGAGGAGGATGCTGGCTGGTTCTCTTCTGTGGTATGTGGCTCACTGGTCCTTCTCCTTCAGGAAATGGTTGTGCAAGTGGGTCTGGTCATGCACGTTTACTGTCCCCTGTAGACCCTGAAGCTGTTCCTCCCTCCTTTACCAGGATGCTCCTGGGTGGTTTGGGGTCATGAGCCAACATCCTCAGTATCCGGCCCAGGGTTGTCCTGATACACACCCTGTGGAGTTTTTAACAGAAAAAGAGCAATTATAATGCTTTTGTTCTTATTTTCTTAGCTTCTAGGGACCTATTAAAAGAGTTCCCACAGCCCAAAAACCTTCTCAACAGTGTAATTGGAAGAGCCCTCGGCATCTCACATGCAAAGGACAAACTGGTCTATGTGCACACGAATGGACCGAAGAAAAAGGTAACTCACTGGTGGCTGGGAGTGACTCTCAGGAAAGAGGCCGGCTGCCCTTTTCTCCCTCAGGTTTCTTTGTCAGGGAGGCCATAGAGTGGGTTTTGTGAATTGAAAATGGTCAGCAGAGACTCTCAAAGCAAAGCTAGGTCTGAAAAAGCCTGGTTTGGAGGAAGGGAACGCAGGGGAGATGAGGTGAGGAGTTCCCGTCTTGGGTGTGACAGGCCTCTGCACTGACCCCTGCTTCTCGTCCCTGTTGAACTCAGACTGCAGAGGGTCAGAGTTGATACAAGCTCCTGTTCCTAGAGTCTCATAGGTCCTGGGACCCACAGGAGCATGCAGGCAAACATTCTGAATGAAGATTTTTAACAATAAAGATGGGTCCCGCCTTGCTCTCTGGCTAGAACATGGCACTTTGAAGAAGCAAAACAACTTGAGGTGGGATGAACGGCTTGATGATGGGAAGGTTAGAGCCTCACGGGGGTTAGCCGAGGGGGTGGGGCGCAGCCTGCACTGGGCTCAGCTGCCATCAGGCCCCCAGCAACGCCGTGTGATCTGCGGCAGCTCCGCGGTCTGGAGAGACCAGGGTCCTGATTTTCTCTTCTCTTCCCCAGAAAGTCACCCTCCACATAAAGTGGCCCAAGAGCGTGGAGGTAGAAGGCTATGGCAGCAAGAAGATCGACGCCGAGCGGCAGGCTGCAGCCGCGGCCTGCCAGCTGTTCAAGGTGACCCTTCCCTGGCGAGAGCCAGGCCAACCTCCGTCCTGGGAAGGCCCTGGCCCCGGGCTCTGATGGGCTTTCTGGTACCAGGTGCCTCCGGGTGGAGGTTCACGGATGTTCACTCACTCGCCTGTTCTCCCCACCTCATGGTTCTTTTCTTGCTGTGCAGCCAATGAGGGAATACTTGGGCGGTTTGGTTTGGTTTGGTTTTTTGCCACTGCAGTTACCTACTTTCTGTGGTTTCAGAAAACACAGAGGAGAGCTCTTGATGAAAAACGCTCCCCTCGTAAGGCACTGTAGATAGACTTCCATTTTGGTTTCTGTTTTTCTTCTCCCGCGATTTCATGTGGGTGTTGCCTGCACCCACACAGTTGTCTGTTTCTTGGAACAGAAGCACGGTCGTTGTTTCTCTCGCTTCCCAGTGGTTGGGCACGGGCTGCTTTGAGGTTCTTGGTTACCTGGTATTTAGCCCTTCAGAGCAGCTCACCAGCCTTTCTGTCTGTCCCTAATTGGCTCCCTTTGTGACTGCACCAACCTTGAATCTTGCTTGGGCCGCTCGGTCTTCATTTCTGCTCCAGTGGGGACAAAGCTGTAGGGCGGGCATTCCTGTAGATTCTCTCCCGCGGAATCCCCAGGCCTTCACAGTCCCCGCCTGGTCCCTGCATCTGAGGAGGAAGGGCCGTCTTCCTCGCAGGGGCCCCACACTCCCCCTTCTGTCTCTGTCCCCTTTCTGCCCCTTTCCTCCGTCCCCTCTCTCACCCTTTACTTTTCAGGTCCTTCCTCTTCTGAGACTTTTCTGTGGGTTTCGTGCACACTTCAGTGTTCCGATTCCCTCCCCTCGGCCCTGCTTCCATGGTTGCCAGAGAACAGACAGCGCCCGGTGGTGTGCGTTCTCCCCACTATAGTGTTGTGTCCCTTGTCCTGCTTACCGGTTGCCTTACCCCCACAGTGCCCGACAGATAGCGGTGTTCCCCAGGTGATTGTTGAATGACCAGAAGAGCGCTTTGGCTGGCCAGCCTTTCTGAGTCCTCACCTTGCTTAAATGTTTTGGGCATCTCTTCTTCTCTGCCACCCTCTGTTGACATCCGTTTTCTCTCTACTCCTTTTTTCCTGGGGAAATCTCATCTCTTAGTGGCTCAGCCACCCTCTCTGCTGAATGGCTCAGAAATCTCCGTCTCTCTGAGCAGCTCTGCCTCGGGGAATCTCAACAGGGTGTTGGGGTGGGGGGCGCATCTTGACATGGATTTGGCACCGTCTGGAGACATTTTTGGTGGCCACCACTGGAGGAGTGCTGGTGAGAGGCCAGGGATGCCACTAAAGGCCCCGCAGTGCATAGGACAACCCCCCCCAACGAAGAATTAGCTGGCCCCAAATGTCAGTAGCGCTGTGGGTGAGATTCTTCTCTGGACGTTTGAAGGTGGCTTCTGTGCAGCAAGTCATGCTCACATCCCTCCCCCACCCTTCCCTGCCCCTATCTCTGCTGTGCTCGTAGCCTCTTTTTTGTTGATACATTTGTTGAATTATGGTAAGTTACACAAAATACAAAATTTAGCATCTTAACCAGTTTTCAGCGAACAGTTGAGTACTGGTAGGCATCGTGCAGCCTGTCTCCAGAACTCTTTCACCTGGCCAAACTGAACCCCCGCACCCACAAAACAGCGAATCCCCTTCCCCTCAGCCCCTGGCAGCCACCTACTGCCTGTCTCTATGAATTCGACTCCTCTAGGGACTTCATAGCCTCATATAAGTGGATCATACAGTACTTGTCTCTTCGTCCCTGGCTTATTGGACTTAGCATAGTGTCCTCAAAGTCCGTTCGTGTAGCTTGTGTCCGAATTTCCCTCCTTCGTAAAGCTGAGGCGTGCCCCTGGCGTGGCTGCGCTCCATTGGTTGGTTCGCTCCTGCCCTGATGGGCACGTCGGTGGTTTCCACCTTCTGGCTCTCGTGAGTAATGCTGTGAACACGAGTGTACAGATAGTCTCTTCGGGACCCTGCTTTCAATTTCCAGAAATGGAATTGTTGGATCATATGGTAGTTCTGTTCTTAATTTTCTTAAGGAATTGCCACACCCTTCCCACGGTGGCTGTAACGTTTCACATTCCCACCAGCAGGGCACAGGCTCTCTCCGTCTGTCCCGGCGCTTCGGGAGGTGGGTTCTGGTAACTGTCCTCAGGCGAGCGAGGTGGGACCGCTTGGTTTTGATTGGCATTTCCCTAATGCGTACTGATGTTGAGCATCTTTTCTTTCTCTCTCTTTTTTAAGGCAAATTCTTAAATTTGTGTTAACTGCAGAGTTTTCTCAGTGTGTAAGAGACCACATCCTAATGGTAGATCTTGTACGGATTAGCTGGAAAGGACAGAATGAGCAGAAGACAGTGTTTGCTTTTCCCATCCCCGGCCTGGTCCTTGACCGTCGGAAGGAGGTAGTTCTGTCAACTTTTCACAGCCCCCAGAAGCATCTTCGCTCAGTGTCCCTCGTTGTCTTCCCTTGGGAAACACACAGCTACAGATCACAGGGAGCTGCTTAAGAGCCAAACGAAGTCTCATGAGACGTGGGGGGGGAAGGGACTGCTTTCATAAACTCTTCTTTTTTGCTCTGACGGAGTTGAAAATGAGGCAAAAGCTCTAAAGTGCAACGTTAAACCGAGCCGACGATGAATTTGTGGAAACTGATGTTCCATAGTCACATACAGTAGGTGGGAGGAGATTTTGAGGATTTGCGACCATACGCGTCACTTTGTGCGGTGCTACAAAGAGCTGTAGTTTGGGAGACCGCGTTGGCGTCTTGTGCTTATTTCCTCTGTGTCTCTTTGGAGAAACGTCTGAAGTTCTCAGGCTGTTGTTTAATCGGGTGGATGTTTCTGTTGTTATGGCAGTCCCTTCTGTATTCTGGAGTTCACTGCCTTTTCATTCCCCGATGTCTGCACTTGCGGTTCCGCAGCTCTTTCCTCCCCCTGCCCCCTCAAACCAGAGTGTTTATTAGGCATTGCCCTCCTGCTCGGGGCCCGTTGCCAGCGACACAGAGGTCACTGGGCAGGCTCTTATCAAATGCTCGAGCAGCTTAGCCAGACTTGGGATTGGACTTATGTTACTTACATTCATCTGGCTTCTCAGTTTGTGGTTCCTTAGACCCTGGTCACCTCCATTTCTGTTCTGCCTCGTGGATTTGAAATTTCTTGCAGGCAGGGAGCGGGTCTCATCTCTCCTGATGACGTTCAGGGTAGCCAGCACGCTGCTTTGTGCATGCTAGAGACTCAACACGTTTTATTTGGTATTCCCTCTAGAAGAGAATGAAGCTGTAATACATTTTAAAATCATATATTCCGCACGAATGGCTTTACAAGCCTCCCAGGTTATTTCTAGAATACGTTCTCAGCATAGGATTCTTAGGTCAGACCAGGGATAGATCTGTTTGTGGGGTGGGCTCCATTTCTCCTAACTGCCGTATTCACCGAGGCTTTCTAGATCACTTCGTGAATGTATCAGCTTTCCCATTGCCAGTGGGGTTCGGATTGTTTTTTGTTTTTTGTTTTCAGTTTTTTGTCTAATGGATGTAAGAGTTTACCTTGTCATTTTCACGTGTCAGAGCTAGACATTTTGTGCGTCCTCTTGATATCCAGTTCTGGCCTGGGGACCGAGGCGGGCAGATGAGTGCAAAGGCACGGCTCCTGCATAGGGAACTTACAGGGTAAGGGGGCAGGTTCTGGGCAGACTGAGGCATGAGGATGGCCCCTCACAACACTCCTTCCCCCCCAGGGCTGGGGACTGCTGGGTCCCCGAAACGAGCTGTTTGACGCAGCCAAATACCGCGTGCTAGCTGATCGCTTTGGCTCTCCGGCTGACAGCTGGTGGCGCCCGGAACCCACCATGCCACCTACTTCCTGGCGGCAGCTGAACCCCGAGATTCGGCCAGGGGGCCCTGGGGGCCTGTCCCGCTCCTTGGGCCGGGAGGAAGAGGAGGATGAAGAGGAAGAGTTGGAAGAGGGGACCATTGATGTCACTGACTTCCTGTCCATGACCCAGCAGGACTCCCACACCCCACTCAGGGACTCGAGGTACAGCAGCACGTGGGGGATGCAGGGAAGCTGGCTGCACCTTGACATGGGGTGGGGGATGTTCCCTGGGAGGCTTCTCTAAGATAGGAGTGTCCCTGCCCTACGTCTCAGCCGGTGTGTCCCATTGTTCGTATTGGGACGTCTGCCATTCTGCCATTGTGCCGTGTGGCTGGGCTTCTGCAGAGCAGCAGCAGGGACGCTGTCTCCGGGCATACTTGGGTCCCGCCGGGGCCCAGCCGCTACTCTGTCTGCCCCTGGGCCCCTAGCCCCTGGCCGCAGTTTCCTGTTTGGGGGAGCTGAGGGAGCGCCGGTCATGCTGTTTGAGAGGATCACGGGCCACGCGAAGACGCCGGGCCTGCCGTCTTTTCCGTGCCTTTTGCTGCCCGCCGCACCCCTGCGCTGTCCTCGCGCCCCGGGCCTCAGAGCCTGAGGTGAACGGGCCCAGGAAGAGAGAGAGCTTTTTCACCTGAACTTTTGGTCCTCCCAGGGGGGGTTCCTTTGAAATGACAGACGACGACAGTGCTATTAGGGCTCTGACCCAGTTTCCGCTTCCCAAGAACCTTCTGGCCAAAGTGATCCAGATAGCAACATCGTCCTCCACAGCTAAGGTGAGCCGGCTCTCCTGGGACGCCTGTGGGTGGGGGGCTGGCGTGGTTGCGTCTGCTTGTCGCGGGGGTGCAGGCGTGTGTGAGCTGTCCGTCAGCCCGCACGCTCGCCTGGGGGAGGGGAGCCTGGGGTCCTCGGACCGTGAGGAGGGTGAAGCCGCCGGGACTGAGCGGAAGCCGGTGTGGGAACTCGGGGGGGCTGGCAGGAGTGGGGTGGGGGTGGCGCTGTCTGGCTGAGGTTGAATTTCATCTCTGGGGCCGGGCTCGGGGCTTCTCCCCAGGGGGCAAGGGCTTTATGCACCCCCAGAATGTGCCTGGTTCTGGCTCATGCTGACAGGTTCGACCCACAGCTGCCACCATACCCGTTTGCTTCGAAGGTGCCGAGAGCACAGTGGGCCGGGAGGGCAGGTGGCGGCTCCGCCCAGACACTGCCTTCTGCCATGAAACCGCGGGATGGCCGGAGACGCCAGCCCCGGCCTCGGGAGCTGCGGCCCTGTCGGGGCTGGCTTTTGCTGCCCGGTGGCCCGTCTCCTGTGGCCAGTGTTTGGCACCTGCTGAGATGGGGGTTAATTTTCCATTGCTGGGGTGCTTGGCATTCTGAGAACTGCATTCTCTGCCCTTCTGTAGCCATCTCTCTTGCTTTCCGTGTAGAACCTCATGCAGTTCCATACTGTGGGCACCAAGACCAAGCTGTCCACCCTCACTCTGCTCTGGCCCTGTCCCATGACCTTTGTCGCCAAAGGGCGCCGCAAAGCGGAGGCTGAGAATAAGGCAGCAGCCCTGGCCTGCAAGAAACTGAAGGTGAGTAGGGGCAGGGCAGTCCCTGGCGTGATGTGTGGGAGGTCTCAGGGCTTCCCCTGCCCTTGGCGAAGTGGTCGGTTCTCTAGGAAATGGAATCCACCACACCAGGACTTTGGCCTGAGCACAAAAGCGTCTGGTGTCCCAGCCTTGCTTGTCAGGCCGTGTGGCTGCTGTTTCCGGGAGTATCTCACACTCCCTCCGAAGGTGCTCTGCCTGGGAGCTCAGCCTTACTGGTGTTGCCAGAACCCAGGTGAAGCAGAGAGGGGACATGGGTGTTTTTGTGAAGGGCATGAAGCTAAGGGAATGGTGCCCTTGCTGAGAGGCAGACTTGGTGTCTAGAAAGTTCTAGATTACCTGGGCTTTGCGGGCAAAACGGATCATAAGGCGTTACCTCCGTGAGCCCCAAGGTGAGGCGGTTAGAGGCTTCGGAGGCTGGCCGTGCCCAGCCATGGGAGCCAGCCCGGCCGTGACTGCCCGAGCGGTGGGGGTCTGAGCCCACGTCCGCACGGGTTTAGTGTGCAGACCAGGAGGGCGCGGAGGCCCTGCTCTTTGCTCTGGTCAGATAGGCCTTTGGTACGGGTGGGGCTCTGGGAACCCCATTTTAGCCACAGCTGATGGTGGGAGGTAACAAGAGCCTAGAGAATGGAGGAGGGATTGGGGCACCTCAGGGGCGCGGTCAGTTAAGCATCCGACTCTTGGTTTCAGCTCAGGTCATGATCTCGGGGTCCTGGGATCGAGCCCCAGATGTTGGGCTCCGCGCTCAGCAGGGAGTCTGCTTGAGAGTCTCTCCCTCTGCCCTTCGCTCCGTTTGCGTGTGTGTGCTTTCACTCAGATGAACAGATGAATGAATGAATGAATGAATAAAATCTTTAAAAGAAGAGGGAGGGGTACAGGTCCCTGCCACTGTGGTGATGGATGGAACGTTGCGGAAGTCTGAGTTTTAGCTGAATAGGCTGAGGGTCGGGAGCCTCGCAGCGTGGGCGTGTCACAGGAAGGAGCCAGCTCCCAGGTGGCAGTGGTGCAGAGACAGCAGCTGGCTGGCCAGCGGTCAGAGGCCATAGGGAAACCCGCAGGCCTGGGAAAGGTGGAAACCTTCTCGGGAGCAGGGTGGCTGTGTGAGCACCTCTGTGGCCCAGAGACTAGACGCGTGCCCTTAGGGTCGGCCAGGAGCCCGGAGGGATTGGGTGGGCGCAGTGTTCTTGAAGGAGGGAGTCTTGGGGGGCAAGCAGTCCCAGTAGCACAGGGGACGGGAACACAGGGCTAGGGAAGAGGACCGGTTTTGCACACCTGCCTAAGGTGGTCGGATGCCTTGGGTTAGGCTTGGTGAGGTGACTTGGGACAGGCGTTTATCAAGTTGTGTGAATAGACATTTCTAAGAAAATCCACCTAGGTTTGTGTGATGGGGTCACACGTGGAATGGGTGCCACGTGGAGACAGGGTAGGATGGCAGCCGGACCAGAAAGGTTGCAGGGGGCGGGGTGTGCTTTGGAGGCAGTGAAAACAGAAGGTGCCGTGAGGCTCTGATGGGGTCCGTAAGGGCGCAGCCCTCCTGGCCTGGAGGTCCGTGCTGGGAAATTAGTAGAGGTGAGATTGGGCTGTCGTGGGGGCCCCCTGCTGCTCCGTGAGAGTCTTCTGAGGGGCATTCCTCTTGGATACGTGAGGTCTTGTTCTTGGGATGATTTTTATCTAGTTAAATTTTGGGACAGGGGTGGAAATTTACATTTTCCAGGTTCCTAATTACTCTTTTCTGTACAACGTCTGCTAAAAACCCCAGTCTCAGAGAAACAGTTGCCATGCGTGATTTCTCTCAAGCTCCCAAGCCCGTGCGGGCTGGTTCTGGGGAGGCAGGGGCCCAGAGCAAGCTGTGCGTGTCCCCTCTGCAGAGCCTGGGCCTGGTGGACCGCAACAACGAGCCGCTTACCCACGCCATGTATAACCTGGCCTCCTTGCGGGAGCTGGGCGAGACGCAGCGCCGGCCGTGCACCATCCAGGTGCCTGAGCCCATCCTCCGAAAGATAGAGACCTTCCTGAACCATGTAAGAGAGCCCAGAGAACCCCTCCCCACCCCCGCCCCTGCGTCCGTCCAGCTGCTCCTGACCGAAAGCCTCCAGGTGCAGTGGGCAGTGCAACCTGCCCCTTGTCCCCAGTGAGGCCAGAGCCTGCGAGCACCCCGGCCCCGAGCAGCCCAGTCTCGCCCGCGAGCGTCCTCGGGCAGTCGTGCACGGAGTCCCCGCCAGCGGGCTGGGCCACGGCGTCCGGCCCAGGTGAACCACGTGGAGGGGTTCGCGAGTGAAGGAGGAAGAAGGTATCTGTCCTTTACCGCTGTGCTTGCTTCTCCCATCCCTCAGTACCCGGTGGACAGTTCCTGGATCTCCCCGGAGCTCCGGCTGCAGAGCGAGGACGTCTTGCCCCTGGGCAAGGACTCAGGGCCCCTGAGTGACCCTATCACAGGCAAGCCCTACGTGCCCCTGTCAGAAGCAGAGGAGGTACGTCTGAGCCAGAACTTGCTGGAGCTGTGGCGGCGGCGAGGGCCAGTCTGGCAGGAGGCCCCCCAGCTCCCCGTGGACCCGCATCGGGACACCATCCTCAACGCCATCGAGCAGCACCCGGTGGTCGTCATCTCTGGGGACACGGGCTGCGGCAAGACCACACGCATCCCCCAGCTGCTGCTGGAGCGCTATGTGACCGAGGGCCGCGGCGCCCGTTGCAATGTGATCATCACGCAGCCGCGCCGCATCTCCGCCGTGTCCGTGGCACAGCGGGTCAGCCACGAACTGGGCCCCTCCCTGCGCCGGAACGTGGGCTTCCAGGTGCGGTTGGAGAGCAAGCCCCCGGCCCGCGGTGGGGCCCTGCTCTTCTGCACCGTGGGCATCCTGCTGCGGAAGCTACAGAGCAACCCCAGCCTGGAGGGCGTGAGCCACGTCATTGTGGACGAGGTCCACGAGCGGGACGTGAACACGGACTTCCTGCTGATCCTGCTCAAGGGCCTGCAGCGGCTCAACCCGGCCCTGCGGCTGGTGCTCATGAGCGCCACGGGCGACAATGAGCGCTTCTCCCGCTACTTTGGTGGCTGCCCTGTCATCAAGGTGCCGGGCTTCATGTACCCGGTCAAGGAGCACTACCTGGAGGACATCCTGGCCAAGCTGGGCAAGCACCAGTACCCACACCGGCACCGGCACCACGAGGTGAGGGGACCCGCCTGCCCCCGGCCGCCCCAGCCTTTCCCCCAGCTTCCCTGCCTCCCTGCCCCTGTGGCTCCGTGGCCTGCGGCGAGGTGGTGCTCCCGAGTCTCGGTGTCCTTGACAGAGACAGAACGGTCAGGCTTCCTGGGCAGGGGGCGGTGGGGGCTGGGGGTGACCTGAGGAGTGCCTCGGCCTCGCTGAGTCACAGAGTGGCTGCGTCCTTGCCCTGGGGCTGTGACTGTGGCCTCTCCCCCCCCCCCCCCCCCCCCCC
>CM052799.1:13904328-14029403 GCA_028533885.1 Nasua narica
AAAGGAGTGCAGCAGCGGCTCCAGGAGGCCCTGGGCATGCACGAGAGCAAGTACCTCATCCTGCCAGGTGAGAGCGCGCGGGCGAGACATCATGGCCCCCAGACACCGGTCTTGCCCTCTGACCTGCGGACTCCGACCCAGCTGGGGCTCAAGGGGGCTGGGTTTCTGGCCAGGCTGCCCTGCTTTTGGTGGCTTTTCCACCTTGACTGGGCCTACGTAGTCTTGATCTGGGCCTCTTTCCTCAAAATGGGGTCAAAATCCTTGCCCTGTGCCCTCATCACAGGGAGCAGGAGCAGGCCCCATAACCTGCGTGTTCTTGCTGCCCACCAGTGCACTCCAACATCCCCATGATGGACCAGAAGGCCATATTCCAGCAGCCGCCGGTTGGGGTGCGCAAGATCGTCTTGGCCACCAACATCGCCGAGACGTCGATTACAGTCAACGACATCGTGCATGTGGTGGACAGCGGTCTGCACAAGGAGGAGCGCTATGACCTGAAGACCAAGGTAGCGCCCGTCTCCCGGGCCCAGTCAGCCCCTGGGGGAAGAACTACAAGTTCCGAGGCGGCCCCCAGCCCAGATCAGCCTCGGACCTGCCGTGTGTGTCCGGAGAAGGCCACATTCGTGGGCTCTCGGTGTCCCTGTTGTGAGGGGGCCGTTGGGGGGTTAAGTGCGGCGAAGGCCAGACGAGGGGCAGCACTGAGGAAGGCCGGTTGGCCTCTGCGTCACTGCTCACCTGCCCCCTCCCCCAGGTGTCCTGCCTGGAGACCGTGTGGGTGTCACGAGCCAATGTGATCCAGCGCCGGGGCCGGGCGGGCCGCTGCCAGTCGGGCTTCGCCTACCACCTGTTCCCGCGGAGCCGGCTGGAGAAGATGGTCCCTTTCCAAGTGCCGGAGATTCTGCGCACGCCCCTCGAGAACCTGGTGCTACAAGCCAAAATCCACATGCCCGAGAAGACGGTGCGCCAGAGGGGGGCTGGGCCGGGGCGGGACTCGGTGAGGGGCGGGTGGGCTGTGGGGTTTCAAGGCGGGCTCTGGCTGCTTCCGGCTGTAGGCAGTGGAGTTCCTGTCCAAGGCCGTGGACAGTCCGAACATTAAGGCGGTGGACGAGGCTGTGATCTTGCTTCAGGAGATCGGTGAGTGGGGCCGGGCCGGGCCGGGCGGGGCTGCCTTGGAGCTCTGGAGGGCGAGTCTGACCGCAGAGCTGTTGCAGGGGTGCTGGACCAGCGGGAGTACCTAACCACCCTGGGGCAGCGCCTGGCCCACATCTCCACCGACCCCCGGCTGGCCAAGGCCATAGTGCTGGCCGCCATCTTCCGTTGCCTGCACCCGCTGCTGGTGGTCGTCTCCTGCCTCACCCGGGACCCCTTCAGCAGTAGCCTGCAGAACCGGGCGGAGGTGGACAAGGTCAGACCCAGCCCCTCCCTCGCCCCCTCCCGAAGCCGCGGCTGCCGCCGGCCCTGACCCTGTGGCCTCGGTGCCCCCTCCCGCTCCCTCCCAGGTGAAGGCGTTGTTGAGCCATGACAGCGGCAGTGACCACCTGGCCTTCGTGCGGGCCGTCGCCGGCTGGGAGGAGGTGCTGCGCTGGCAGGACCGCAGCTCCCGTGAGAACTATCTGGAGGAAAACCTGCTCTATGCCCCCAGTCTGCGCTTCATCCACGGTCAGTGCCCCCTCCTCCCCCGGCCCGAGGCCTGGGCTTGTGGTTCCCCAGCCTTGCAGCTTAGGGGTCGCAGGCTTAGCCCGCCTTCACCTCCCCAGGACTCATCAAGCAGTTCTCGGAGAACATCTATGAGGCTTTCCTGGTGGGGAAGCCCTCGGACTGCACCCTGGCCTCTGCCCAGTGCAACGAGTACAGCGAAGAGGAGGAGCTGGTGAAGGGGGTGCTCATGGCGGGCCTCTACCCCAACCTCATCCAGGTGCTGCCTTGGGGAAGGGGCCAGCGGGCCCAGCCCCCCCCCCCGCACCCACCCTGCTCCTCGCTCAGGCCCCCCATCTCTCCTCTGATCCTTGCAGGTGAGGCAGGGCAAGGTGACCCGGCAGGGCAAGTTCAAGCCCAACAGCGTCACTTACAGGACCAAATCAGGCAACATCTTGCTGCACAAGTCGACCATTAACAGGTGGGAGGCAGGCAGGGCCGGGGAGGGGCGGTTGGCCTGGTTGAGAAGGGTGGGCTCACCTCCGCCCTCTGTTCCGTAGGGAGGCCACGCGGCTGCGGAGCCGATGGCTGACGTATTTCATGGCTGTCAAGTCCAACGGCAGTGTCTTCGTCCGGGACTCCTCCCAGGTGCACCCGCTAGCCGTGCTGCTGCTAACCGACGGAGACGTCCACATCCGTGGTGGGTACTCGCCCGCCTCCCGCCCCACCGCGGCTGGGGCTGGTCCGTCCCCCTCGGGGGCCCCTCACCTCGCCTCTGTGCTGCCTCTTCACCCCCCCCCCCCCCCGTAGACGACGGGCGCCGGGCCACCATCTCCCTGAGTGACAGTGACCTGCTGCGGCTGGAGGGGGACTCCCGCACCGTGCGGCTGCTGCGGGAGCTGCGCCGGGCGCTGGGCCGCATGGTGGAGCGGAGCCTGCGCAGCGAGCTGGCCGCACTGCCGCCGGGCGTGCAGCAGGAGCACGGGCAGCTGCTGGCGCTGCTGGCGGAGCTGCTGCGTGGGCCCTGCGGCAGCTTCGACGTGCGCAAGACGGCGGATGACTGAGCCCCGTTGTCTGCTGGGGCTGTGTACAGAGTGCAAATGTTTATTTAAAATAAAGTTCTATTTATCCCTTGTGAGCATCGCTCTCCGCGGGGGGCTCCTCTCTCGGGGCCCCGGCACCCTGGCCTCCCTCTCAGGGCCAGCGCCCCGCAGACGGCTCTACACGCGTCCGGTTGCCACCTCCTGGCCCCAAGCAGAACCAGGGAGAAGTTCCACAGGCACCTTAAGGCCACTTGAATCTTAACCTTCCAGGGGCCTTGGGTGGTGTGGCGGCCCATGAGCTGGGACTTTGCCAAGGTCATCAAGGCTGCATGGCGCCCAGCAGCCCCTTGAGGCCAGCGGAAGCGCTAGGGGGCAAGGGCAGGGATGCTGGGGCTGGAGACAGACCGGGACGGACAGAAGAGACGGGCCTGTGTGGTAGGACATCACGAGCTTTATTGACTCTTGAAATCGGTACAACAGAATTACAGATTGACACAGGCAATGGCTGAGCCAGAAGCAAATTGGAGGTGCGCAAGTGCCCCCCTACAGAGCTGCAGGCGGTCCCCTGCTGTCAGGGTGCCTTCTCTGCTTCTCGGGCTTGGGGGACACTTCAGGGGAGCTGGGACCACACCAGCCCACCTAGACGGTTCTCCGCGAGGCTCACCTCTCCCAGCCCTACCCCTGGACCAAAAGCCGGCTGACCACCTCAGCATCTGTGGCCCCGGGACTAACACGAGGAGGGCACAGGTACCTTCAGGCCCTGTGTGGTCTACCGCTTCCTCCCTGGCTGCCTTCTGTCCCTTCCTCCTGCTGACAAAACACGGGTGCCCCGATGTCCTTGGCACGCGGCACCCTGTAGTCTTTGGTGCGGGAAGGCTTTCTCCACCAGACCCCTGCAGCCATGCCCGGGAGCTGCGGATGTGTCCCACCCCCCCAAGGGAAGCGCTACCTCCAAAGTGGGAGAACCTGCTGGCCCAGACGCCCTCCCTCTGCTCGGAGGTCTGATCGGAACCGACGTCAAGAACCCCCACTTCCTGGGCTCCAGGAAGGGGGACAGCAGGTGCAACGGTGGGGCAGGGTGGGCGAAGGGCCAAGGCTGGCGGCCTCCTCAAAGGGCAAGTCTGCGCTGCAGGAAATGCTCCTCCAGAGGAGACGCCCTTGGAGACTCCCCGGCCATTCACTACAAACTGTTACATTTTAATCCTTTATTAGAAACCATGCAAACTTTAATACAAAAAAAAAAAAAAATACAAGTGCAATAAGAATCTTCGTGTCAATACAATTCCCGGGATTTCTCATCATTGCAGCCATCCCAAGACCGGGCCTAGCTGGGACACCCCTGCCCAGGCTGGCCTCGCCTCTCCCCCTCCCCAGTCAGGCTGTAAGGGGTGGGGGAGATGGCCTGACTCATGCCTTTTTGAAATTTCCACACCTGATTCCCCATCACCCACATGAGTTCTGGACATCTTGGGCTCCCTGGTAACTGAGGGCTCTGGTGTCCTAGGCCTGCGAGTCTGGAGGATTTTGACCTCCATAGTCCTTCCCCGTTTCTCCAGCCCCAAACTTGTACCTCCCACTAAGATCCCAGGGAATGAGACAGAGATGCCAAAACCAGCCTCTTGGTTAGAAAAAAGCAGCATACAGCATACACACAAAATACCAGACCAACCAGACCACACTCTGACCAGCCCCTAGTCTGCCCTCCCTGCTCACCAGGCCACAGCCCCTGCACCCCACCTGCCGTGCCCACACCTCCGGGACCCCAAGCTGCCCAGGCCAGGGCAGCCCCTGATGCCTGACCTCCTGGCTGGAGGCTTAAGGATCTCCCCTCCCTATTTCCTTTAACACCTACTGAGGACTTTCATTTAGACATGGCTTCAACCTGCAAAACTCCTCTACCAGTTTTTAGATTATTAAAAAAAAAAAAAAAGATAAAAGAAGAAAAGAGTGTGACGGCAGCTAGGCAGGTATGGGAAGCAGTGAGGACAGAGTTGACCCCTAACTAACTTGGGGCAGGGCAGCAAGAGGCGCCTGGCCCCACCTGCACGGCGGGCACCACAGAGGGGTCACAGGGAGAGGCAGTGGCTTAGCGGACTCTGGGGGGTGCAGTCAGCATCCTGCCACCGCGCGGCCGTCCAGCTCCACTCTTCTCTCCAGGTGGACCCAGCGAGGAGGGCAGGTATGTCAGTTTCTCTTGGGTTTGGTCCGAAAAACCCAAAGAGGAGGTTGGAATCCAGTTCCCCCCTCCTGGACCCCACAAGATCCCAAGTTGGCCTCCCCTCCCCATTCACCTCCCAACCTGGTCTTTGGAGCGGTGCGCAATGATGGGACAGGAACAAAGCAAATAGCGGGGGACCCAGGGCAGGGAGCAGTGGAGGTTTGGGGGCGGGTCTGCTGCTGCGCGGGGCAAGCAGGGCAGGGGGAAGGGGGCAGGGCCTGGAGGACTGCCTGGCACCCGAGCTGTGTGGGGTCTAGATCGCAGCCCGGGAGAGGGAGCCAAGGGCCCGGGGGCCTGAACTGGGGCCGCCAGGGAAGTGGGGGGGGCGGGAGACAATGTCAGCCCCGTGGTCGGTGCGGGCCCTGGCGTTTGCCCGGAACGTCAGCCTGTAGGTCTCAATCTGCAGTGACACGGGAGGAGGGAAGGGAGGGGGGAACGAGGGACACAAGAGGGGGAACACAGGGGACGGAAGACGAGACCAGAATGTCATCATTAGATGCCTGGAAAATAAAAGGTTGCTTGGTTAAAATTTAGGCCACACTCTAGTCAAAAAAACAAAAAAACAACAAAAAAAAACGGAGTTTCCATTTGCAGCCAGTGGCAGGGCCCCCGGCTGGCCCTCAGGCCAAGCCCAGCCACTTACTTGTCTCCAGGATCTGGCTGTCCAAGGTCTGGGCCTCCCTTTGGTCACCACCCCCTGCCAGGGTGGCGTGGCCACTGAGGCCACTGGCTGAAGTGGGGGCGCCAGCTTCAGGCGCTGCCTCAGGGATGGCCGGCTCCTCCCCAGCGGGGGGGCCCGGGCACGGAGGGGCCTCGCTGCCACCGCCCTCAGTCTACAATGAAACAGTGGGGGAGACAGTGCAGGGTCAGTTGGGGAGGAGGTGGGATGGGTGATGGTGGTGGGTTTTACACACAGCCCCCGCCCCGCCCCTGCCCCCAAGAATCTAGGCCAGGTACTCCCCATCCCGACCCCCGCCCGTGAGGCGACTCCTGGCCCGGTGCAGAGCAAGGAACACAGGCCCGGGTACGGAGGGCGCAGCCCTAGGCCCAGCCTAGCTAGTGACACGCTCCGGGAGACTCCTCTGCGCAGGGCAAGGCTTCCTGAAGTCTTTCTGGGGTGAGAGACAAGAGAGGCAGGCTTCCCACCAAAGCTGGCACCAAACAGCTAGCCGAGACAGTGGATCGTCAGCAAAACCCGGGGGGACGATCGCTAGAGTGTGGGTCTGGAGCCAGCTGGGAAGCAGGGGTGCTGCAGGCCAGCTCAGGAGCTCTGGGAGCCTGAAGTCAGTTCGGAGGGCGGCAGCCTGCCACCTCTGACCCGGTGAACCCCAGACCGCTCGCGCCGCAGAGGGGCTGCTCAGAGAGGCTCTCTCGGGAACTCGGGGGGCAGCCCTGCCTGTTCACCTAGCCATCTCCAGACATAGAGCCCTCGGCCATGCTGGGCGCCCTCCTGCAGCCTGGGGACACGGGGGAAGGGGAGCCACGGAAGTGTGACCCAGGGAAACTTCAGGGGCCCCGAGGACTTCCTGGGAGGACGGGGCGGGCGGTGAACACCCAGTGTGAGTAAAGCAGAAGACGGAAGGCAGTGGGGAGCTGGAACCCCGGGGCCCCAGAATGCCCAAAAGGGGACAATGAAGACTCCACGGTGGTTTCTAATCAGAATAGTGAGACAGGCCTCTGTATTAGAAAAACAATTCCAGAACTAAGAAAGGGAGATGATGTGAATGAAGAAAACAACACAAGACTTGGGGTCAGAAGGCCCAGGTGTAAACCCTGGTCCGGGGTACCTGCCACATGGCCTTGGACAACGGGCGCACCCGAGCTAGTGCCCCACGAGGACGGACTAGGGAGGGGCTCCTCACAAGGTCTGGAGGCAGGACTGAGAGCCTGTGACAGACCAGGACCCCCAATCTTCACAGAAGCCACTCGGGCCTCGAATGGGAACACCAACAGAAGGAGGAGGGAAGGAGGGAAGGCCCACCACAGCTGCTCCTCGCCCTCGCCCCTGCTCCCCTTCCCTGGAGCAGCACTGCCCCGGGGGTCCCTGCCCCAACAACATGGAACAGAGGACGACAGCATCTTGGCATGTGACAAAGGGTCTTGCGGTGCCGTGGAAGGAGGGAGGAAGGGAAGGCAGGAGGGAGGGAGGGAAGGCAGGAGAGGCCCAGCCAGTCCCGAGGATAGGAAGCCCTGCCCACCTGAGCCCCAGCCTGGGGCTACCCTGCTCCCTGGCCCAGCGGAAAGCCTGGCATGAAGTGTGTCCCCCCCACACCCTCTCATGAGGTAGCTGGGGACAGTCGGCCACAAGGACCACCCACCCTGTGGGGGAGCCGCGCCCCTGCCCACAGGCCCTTTGGAAATGGCTGAGATGGGCTCCAAAAGGCAGGCAGGCGATGGCTCTCAGGAGAGGGTCTCTCCCCAGGCGCACAGGGCAGAGGGCACTGGGCCGGGGCCTCTTTACCTCTCCTGCCTCACTCCAGACTGATGATGAACACAGGGAAAACACAACGGCGTGGGGGAAACAGGACTCCTGACGATACTGAGGGGCGGTGACAGGCGCCCAGCTGCCGGGACCCCGACTCCCGCTGCACCACCCACCCACCCCCGCCAGGCGGCGTCCCCCGCTGCCCCACTCGCTACCTTCACGGCACCTCCTGCAGGCAGGTGGCCCACATTATCCAGGGATCCCACCTTCGCCTGGGCCTTCTCCTTGAAGTTCAACTTCTGACTTTCAATCTTGACATCTCCTCCACCTGGAACCAAAAAACCGCCGGTCACACAGGCAAAGCCAGGGGACGAACAGGACTCCTAGTCTGGCCGAGGACCTTCGACGTGCCCGGGTCAGACACCTGCTCGCAGCGCTTCTGGGGACAACGCGGGAAGGACAGTGAATGCGTCTGTCACACAGGGCTCATCTTCTCAAAGTGGGACTCAGTCTGCACCTGGCCGGCGGGAACGCCTCCACAGAGAAGCAAAGTCACCCTCACCTCCGCCACAGGCCCGTCGCATGGCCTCTGGCCGAGCCTTTAACGGTGCCTCGAGGGCGTCTGCTTCAGGTCCTCGTGGCAACAGAACGACTCCCTCTGACTGGGGGGTACGGGGCACCCCAGCCTCCTTTCAGTCTACGAATGCCCTGTTTCCCAGCTGCTAGAGCTGGTGCTGGAAAAGAGGAGTGACTTGCCCAAAAGCACTGTCCAGCTGGTGACGAGCAGACAGGATGGAAGTGTGGGGGTCTGAGCGGCCGAAGCGAGCTGCACTGTAGTGACAAGAAGGAAAGTGGAAAGCCACTTCTTTGCAGTGTAGGAAGAGAGGTGGCAGTGGTCTCGGCACTGAGTTGAGAAAGGATAGGCCCGGGGTCCCGGGGCCCAGTGCCCTTGCCTGGTGGGGGCAGGGAGGTGGCCCGCGCACGGGGGAGGTTCAGAGCTCACAGCCATGGTGTGGCCACAGCATCCGGGGCCAGACTGCTCTGGTGGGGGCACCCCTCTCCAGCCCCCACAGCTGGGCTTCCCTCACGCGGCGGTCTCCTCGGCTCGTGCCCCAAGCCAGGGCACCCAGCTTCCGGCCGCATTTGCCAGCTCGCCTCCACCCTGAAGTCCACCTCCCATCCCACCCCCTGGCCCCAAACCGGGCCTCCAGTCAGTCAGTGGCACTAGGGAGGGAGCATCGCACAAGAGCGGATTCTCCAGATAAAAGGGGGGAAATGACAGAGTTAAGGGCCAAACTGTTCTAATCCTTTTAAACACAATACGTTCTAAAATGGATGACGACACTTTGTGCAGAGAGGGAACTGGCCCTGGTGCCTGGGCTCTGGGAAGTCAGATCTGCCGACCGCACCCCCTCTGTAGCAGAGAGACCCCCAGCTGCGGCCGGGCCTCGAGCTTCCACTGCCTCGGAAGAGCCCCTGCTGCTAATCCGACAACTCCTTGGGCACCAGGTCCCGGCCCGGGACCCGGGATGGCCAGGCCGGCGACAGGTGCTGGAGACAGGGACGTCTGGGGCTCACGGCAGCCTTCACGACCTGCTCCTCCTCAGAGACCCGGAGGGGGTGAGCGCCCACACCCCCCTTCCTGACAGGCACCGCACTGCCCGGTTGGCATCGCTGCCTCCTGAGTGGGAGCGGGCCCAGGAATCCTGAGGACATGACAGACCCAGAGGGTGAAACCCAGTGGCCTTGGCAGGACCCAGGCAAGCTGGGTTCGGGAGGGAGGGGCAGCACTCACCAGGTTTGTGCTTGATGTTGGCCTTGGACCCACACTTGGAGGAGACCTTAGAGATGTCCACCTTCTTATTCTGGATCTGAACCTGAGAAACCAACCACAAGAAGAGGACCGCCTCAGAGAGAGGGTGTGTTCCAGGGCCTGCAGCCTCCGAGCCACCCCCAGGCGGACCGAAGCGCTGTTCCCACGCACAGCGGCCACTCCCTCCCCGCCGTGTCCGTGCACCTGTTGGGCAGCTCTTCTCCCGTTTGTCTGCATCCAAATCTAAAATGTTATTTTTTTTTAAAGATTTTATTTATCCATTTGACAGAGATCATGAGCAGGGGGAGCGGCAGGCAGAGGGAGAAGCAAACTCTCCACTGAGCAGGAGGCCTGATGCGGGGCCCCATCCCAGGACTCCGGGATCATGACCTGAGCCGAAGACGGACGCCCAACCAAATGAGCCACCCAGGCGCCCCTAAAATGTCATTTTGTTCCATCTGAAATCTTACCCATTAATCCCATGCTCAGAGATAATCTGGAAGAATGTTTTCCTGTTCTCCTGCCAGTTCTTCCAGTGCGTGTTTCCCTCCCGGATGACGCACAGGTATCTATCTGTCTATGATGTATACTCCTGCTTCATTAATGTCACAAACATTTTCCCACAAAAGTTGAGAAATGTAAAGAGGGGCCATTTATAATAATCCATTCTTCAAGGTCTTATATAAACCTAACCCATGTCTGATATTGAACATTTGCATTTCCTAACTTTTCACCATTAAAACCATGGCAGCAACAGGGGCGGCTGGGTGGTGCGGTCGGTTGGGTGGGCATCTGACTCCTGCTTTCAGCTTGGGTCGTGATCTCGGGGATGTGGGAATCAAGCCCCGTGTTGGGCTCCCCGCTCAGTGGAGTCTGCTTAGGACGTTTTCTCTCCCTTTGCACCCCCACCCTCCACTCTCTATCGCCAAAATAAATCTTAAATATCTTTGTGAACAGAAGTCATGGCAATTCTGATGACCCTTCAAACAGGATGCCCAAAACTTGAGTTACCTGGTCAAAGGTTCACACTGTACATATTAAGGTTCTTGAACCACGGGACCTAACTGCTTTCTAGAAATGTGACAACGGACATCTACCAGCGAGCTTAAGTGTTTATCTGACCACATCCTCTTCCCAGCATCAGATATTCCCATTAAAAACAGTAACAACACTCTTTCCGTAAGCAGCCTGAGGTGATCTCTGAAAATGGCTGCTATTCACTTGACCCAGAAAACCCTACAAAATCAGGCAAATCAAGAGCTTCAAACCTTCTCGTTCACTTTAAGAACACATGTGAGAGGGCCCAGGCCATCCAGAGGAGGCATAATTGAAAAGCCGCCCACTATCTGAAAGGTATCACTTTCCAGAAACAACGGGAGCCACGCCGTCGTGGCGATGGCAGAGGGCCGGCGGTGCGACGGACGCCCGGCCAGACGGCGGGGCTACACGCAGGGTGGGTGGCCCCAAGAAGGTGCTGAATTGCTACTGCCCGTGCTCAGAAATGCAGAGGCGCGCTGAACTAGGGGTACGGTGCAGAATCTCTGGTCCCAGAGCAGGACAGGAGAACGAAGCCACCGAGACGAGGCGTGGAGCCTGCAGAGCTCGGGCCGGGTGGGCCCACACGAGCGCCCCCCCTGCTGCACTGAGCCGCTCCCGACCGCAAAGAGCAGGCTGCTCCTAAACCAGAAGAGGAGGTTGCTCAGAACAAAGCGGGATCCCAAGAGAAACTGAGGAAACAAAAACTTGTGGCCCCGGAGGACGTTCTGCATAGAATACGTGCAAATAAAAGTCAAAACAACCCCCCCCCCCAAAAACTTTGCTAATTTACCGTGAATACTGCTCAGACCTGCTGCTCTGCCCACTATGGAGGGTACTCATGGCCGCCCGGACGACAGGCCCCTCACCCTCTCACAGTGCCCTGCCAAGTGCGGTCGTGGATGGGCGCAGAGCCCACGCCGGCAGCGCCGGGCCCACGTCTGCAGCGACGAGGCACAGCCTCCAGGCTCCATGAGGCTTTGGCTAATCCGACCTTCTGTCCACCGCTGCTGGGTCGTCAGAAGGACCAACAGCCTTCTGACAGGAATCCCGCTGGGGTGAACGTTTTGCTGCTGGGACTGAGGGCATGTGTTTCATCTACAGGTGGGCACCAGGCTCTGGGATGAAGATTCCAGGGTCCCTGTGAGTGGCCCAGCTGCTCCCCAGTACTGTGGGAGAGCCCAGCTTTCCACTGCAGCCGCGTTGTCCAGGCGGGGCCCAGGGAGGCCTGTCAGCAGCTGCCACACCCGACGGTGCAGTCTCATCACCTTCTAGGACCATCTCCCTCTCGTCAGTGTGAGGAAATACGGTTTCAACTGTACTCCAAGAGCACACGTGCGATGCCGACTGTGTTTTCAGGTGCCCACCCCCAGCCCAGGGCCGGCCGCAGTCACTTCCCATAATCCTCGGCTCGCGTCAGCCATCCTCACTCTCCCCTCATACTGCTCCCTAGCCTGTCAAGCCCACTACATTCCCCTCCTGGTCCTTCGAAGCCCAGCTCAAGGGCCACCTTCTTCAAAGCCTTCCCAGGCTCTGGCTTCACTCCACTTCTTCACGTCATCTCTTGAAGGGACGTCAGCATCAACAGGATACTAAGTGGTTCACGTGTTCAGTCGCCATTTACAAAGGACCTATTACCTTCAAACGACAGCCTCTGCTTTGTCCCCTATTTCCAACAAGGCTGCAATTCTCTTGAAACGAGAACATAGGGAAGTGCTTTTCCCAACCAAAGGTCTGACAGCCACTGAAACCAAGACTAATGTGTCTCGCAGCGCCGGCGGCAAGCTCATCTCATGCCCTCCCCCCGACAGCCATGCGCAGTGACAGACGGAGCTCACTGCCCGAGGTCTGGAGCCCACGCCATTTCCTGAGTCAGCATTCTGCAACTGAGACCGCCACTTCACTTCTTGCCTGGTGCTCAAGTCAACAATAGTTGGTGAGGGGAAGTTCTGCTTTGCAGACATGCCCCAGCCAGTGGACGAAGAAGCAATGACAGAATGAGTGTTACCACAGTAGACCCCAACTGAACACACGGCTCTAGGTCCTGGCCATCAGAGAGCGAGAGATGACCAGGGAGTGAAACATGCCAGGCCTCCTGATGGAAACACCACCACAACCCATGAAAGTCTTGCGAAAGTCTTGGGGTCGGGGGGATCAGACCTGAATCAATGCACAGACTACCAAGGGACACTGGAATGTGCTAAATGAAACCACAGGGTTGTAATCAGCAGAACACAGATTCTAGGACAGGTAACTTGGTTTACGCATGAAAAACATTGCTGCAAAAAAAAAGTGAAGGGGGCCTGCAAAGTAAAAAGAAACTAAAGAGTATACAAGACAAGAGACCCATCAATGAATCACAATTTATGGACCTTACTTGTATCCTGATTCGAATAAGCGATGTTTAGTGAACATGTCAGTGGGAGTTCTACACACACACACACGTACACACACATACGTGTACACACACATTAACGAGTTCTTATCTTGTAAAGTTATAAACGGAGCATCTACAGATGGATGATGTCTCTAAGACTGAGAACACATAGACGAGGCCGGCCACAAGGAGGGGCACCTGGCTGGCTCGGTGGAGCGTGCAACTCTTGATCTCAGGGTCACAATTCTGAGACCCTCGTTGGGTGTAGAGATCACTTAAAAAAAAAAGACTGGCCAAAAGGATAATAAATGAAGCTGGGTAAAAGGTTCATCCAGTTAATTGTAGTATTTTTTTTCTATTTTTGTATGTATTTGAAAATTCTCTGCAAGTTTTAAAAAGCATGACTGTGTCCCCCTCACTTAATGATGCCGACTACATCTGAGACGCGGCTTTGCCTCCTGAAGCTGGCATGGAGAGAAGCCACAGTACCTTCCAGATAATCCTCCCGTCCTGTCCACCCCAGCCCGGACACTCACTGCCACTTGATGCTTTCGGGAGCCACGTGCTGCCTCCCTAGGCTAGGACGGTGTCTCTCAGACATGCCGTCCCCAGAGGAAGCCACACCACCTCTGTGGTCCTCTCGCTGCCCCCGCGGCCCGCACGGCCCGCACACCCCGCACGGCGCTCTAGTTGTTCGCACCGTCTCTCCCACCCCCCGGCCTCTGACGCCCCGAAGCCCGCCGCAGGCAGCGGTAAAGGCTGCTGAGATGACACAGCCACCGGGTCGAAGGGCCTATCACACACACATCTCCCCTCATGAGGGTAAAATGGCAGAAAAAAATGGTCCCAACATCTTCAATCAGGGAAAAATCTGGTTTGCAACAAGGGGGACACGTGTACGGGCACAGGGGGGCTCTGGAGCACCGACGGGGGTCCTGCCGCAGGCCTCTCCTCAGCTGTCAGCCTCAGAATCTCCACCCGGGGGGGACGGGGTTTGCGTGTGACGGGGGCCACTGCTCGGCCTGCACGGCGGGCCCACTCTTTCTCTGCTGCATGTGTATCGGTGCTGGCTTCACGGAGGGGCGGAGGGAAAGAAGGACAGCGCCTCCATTCAGGCCGCTTACCCTCCTCTGGCCGCCTGCGAACACTGCTCCCAGGCGGCTTCCAGATGCCCTGCTGTCTAAGGAAGCCTCCCTCCCCCAATAAAATGTTTATGGGGCACCTGGGGCTCAGTCGTTTCAGTGGCGACTCTGGATTTCGGCTCAGATCGTGAGATTGAGCAGAGAGTCTGCTTGTCCCTCTACCCCCTGCTCTCTCATCGTGTGTCTCCCCGCAGCTCATGCGTGCTCGCTCTCTCAAATAAGCCAAATCTTTTTTTTTTTTTAATGCTTTTAAAGAAACCTTGAAGTCATGTGTAAGTAGTGTGGGAAGAGCACAGGAGGTGACAAATGATGCCTATTTCCCGAGCTCATGCACGGACCGCATGCCATACTGCACACATTTCCATGTCACACACACAATGACCAATTCCTTCAGACTCTCCTGCTCACCTCCTGTTTTCAGCTAGGCCAAAAGCCTGAAAGGAAAAGCTAAGGCCGGTGCCACCCAGGGCCCTCAGAAGCCGGATCTTTATCACCTGAAGCAGAAACTGTCTCTAAACGCCTCACACACTTCCACTGAACCAGGCCGGCTCCTGTCAGGCCAGCCGCCGGGCAGGCCAGGGGCTCTTCCCTCCGCGTCCAGGCCGCCGTTTCTGCCCATGCCGCAAGGGCCACTGGCGGGGAAGTGACTGGAAGGAGCTGCAGTGGGCACTTGTGTGGCGTGAGAAAGGGATGCCCTGAGGCGGAGGCCTCACAATAGAACTGCTGGGGGGCGGGGAGTGCTGGTAAACCACGGGCAGGATGGCACGGCCACTGAAGGGGCAGGACCGAGTCTGAAAATGAGCAGGACGAGCAGGGCAGGACTCAGCAAGATCCGAGCAGGAAGGAGAAGGAACAGAGTGAGCAGGACGGAGCCGGAGGGGCTTGCCCCGTCGGGGAGGGAGAGAAGCGGCTGAGGAGCAGCAAGGGCGGAGGCCACTCCACACACACCTCCCTCTGGCGCGGGCTGGACTCACGCCTGGCTCTGCACGGTCACAGGGACACGTGGACAGCGGACAGGGTGTTCTCAGCACTAGACCACGGCCCCCCGTTAGCCGGAGTCACCCGTGTCCCCCCCCCCAGTTCAGCACTGGCACAGAAAGGCAGCATGATCAAGGGATGTCTGGATGGAAGAAGGAAGGGCACAAAGAAAAGGAGCGGCTGAGGGAATATGAGGAAGGATCCAGAAAGGCGAAAAGTGGGAGAAAGAGAGCAGATGGGAAAAAGGGGTGAGAAGATGCCAAGTGGGCGTCACTGGGTTGTTTTATTTAGGGGTTTCCCTGAAACAACCAGTCTAAACACGCCGGAGCACCGAGGCCTCCCCTCACTTCGCTAGCCTGTGTCTGGAAGGAAGCCCCGGGCCAGGCTGCCGTGGCCCCGTCAGCGTGGGCAGCTGGCCCTCTCCCCGGGGTGCCCCGCGGGGGCTGTGCCTCGGATGCCAGCTGTCCGGAGCTCATACTTACATTACCACCTCCAGGGACATGCTTAATATTGTCCTTGGAACCACACTTGGACTGAATATGGCTGTAGCTCACTTTTTTGGAGACTATCTGGACCTGGAGTGTTAGAGAACAGAAAAAAAAAAAAAAAACAACACAAAGGGAAAGGGCTGGTTAGAAAAGACACGGGGCAGGCAGGGAGTCCACCCGTGATCACAGCGGCCAACGAGAGTGGTTACGAGTCCGCCCCGCCTGCGGCAGACAGCTGTGGAGACGCTGGGGGAAGGAATCGGAGCAGAGAGGGAGAGGGAGTGAAGACAAGAACAAACAACACAATGACAGAAGCAGAGGTTGCAGAAGGTCAAATGGTCCTCGTCACTCTCCTCGGGGCCAGGCTGTGGTGCACGAGGCCCAGCCAGGCACAGCCCCGCTCCTGCTCCCACCTGCTCTCTCCCCAAGAGCTTGAGGCAGTGTCCCCGGGACTCCTCTCTGCAAGGGTCCTGCTCATCCGGACTGGTCCTCACCAAAGCGTGGCCCTTCCCTTACAGCTGGGGCTGGGAACTGCGGCAGCCAGACCCACTCTGCGAGGCAAAGGCTGCTCCGAGAAGCACGGGGCACAGATGTGATACAGGAAGGAAGGGACATGGCAGCTCGGTTATGAATGCAAATGGACCAGAGGCCGCTGGGCCTGCCGTGCGGAATCCGAACGCCAGAGGGAGCGCAGGCCACGTTCTCGGCAGCTCCGCACTTAGTCGTCCAGGCTTTCTGGAGAAAGCACAGGATGGGGGAGCTTCTGGTGTAGACTGTTTCTCAACTCGAGGGTTAAAACACTTCCTTCACTCCTCCAGATGCCCGATCCTGTGCCCTGTGAGTTTCCTGCGCAAAGAGAAGCGGCTCCAAGCGGGGCTGCAGTGACGCGTAACGGGGCGGGCGGGCGTGGGGGGGCAGGTTACAGGCCAGGACACAGAACACTGCAGTGCTTCTGAATGGCTCCCCTTGGAATGCAGCCACACAAAGGCCCCCGGCTCTAAGGGCTGGAACAAAGAATTCTCTTTGAGCCTTCTGAAAAAGAAACAGTTGCCAGCTTCCTTCCTTCCTTTGCTTCAGAGCCCTTCACAAATGAAGCAGGCCCCAAGCTGAAGAGTTTTCCACATAGTGGAGAAATCCACCCCGAGAAATTCCGACCCAAATACCTCACGGTTTCGTGCCTCCTTTACAATGTCAGTGATGAATAACTGGTTAGCAAACCGTTTCCTAATGAAACCCTGCTCTGAACCAGAGACGCACAGGACCCCCAGGAGTCAACTGGAAGTCTCCCCGATTGTACAGATTCCTTGGGCTGACACTGCCCATCCTGGGCCCTGAGAGCTGGAAGGTAGGCCCCTCCGGCGGCCCCTGGCTGGAGTGACCACCGACCTGCCACAGCCGAGGGAAGAAGGTTCCCCCAGCAAGTAGGAGGGGGCTGGTTCCAGGATGTGGAGGCAAGAGGAAAGAACCTAGAGTTTCCGCTTCCCTGTGCTAGCCCTAGGCTGAGCGGGTTTCCAGAGGGAATGAGCATCCGAACCTTCAGTGAGGGGGAACATGGGGAACCGGGGCAAATGAAGCTATCTCCGTAGCCAGCATGTTAGGAAAGGGGCCTTCTGGGCCACTTTAAAGCACCAGGGCTCCAGGCTCCAGGTGCTGGCAAGTAACCACTGCCACTTCTCCCTGAGGCAGGACCTGGGTGCTCGGGGTGTGTGTTTTGCGTGCAAAATGGGTGGGGTTTCACATCAAGGTCAGTGTGAAGGAAGTGGCTGAAGGTTTTTGGATCCATGTTATCTGGCTGAATAAATATTCCCCAGAGGGTAATGGGCTCTCAACTCTGTTAACTGTCAGGGTTAATACAGAAATTTTTTTGATGGCTGAGTCATCAAACAAAGAGGAGGGAATGCAGGGGCAAAGTAGAAACTAGTTCAGGACAGGAAAAAAAGTGCAGTAGAAGGGAAAGTGGCTCAGGCTGGAAGAAACAGTTGATCATCTTTCACCTTCAAGAGGTAAAAGTCTAAATAAAACTCACTTTCCCGGCAGGTGGTTTCTGCACACTCGCAATGGGACCGGCTGTTTTAGCGACTGCGTTAGGTTCAGGCTTTCGAGCCGGAGCAGATGCCTCTGTTTTTTTCTCTATTTTGGCCTGGATGGAGATAAAGGGAGGGCACATTTCAAACCAAGAGGGTAAGAGCCCAAATGCCAAGAAGGGAAGAAAGCGGTAGGGGACTCAAATCCAGGCCAGGCCAGCAGGCAGAAGCAGGTCACCCTGTGCTCTTAGGAAAAAACCACCAGTTTCCAGGGTAGACCAGCCAGGGGGAGGAGCTACAGACCAAAGTCTTGAGACCCAAGGAAGAGGTCAAGATAGCATTCACAGAGAGAAGGCGGGACGGAGGGCTAAGTTAGTGACTCTCTTTGGAGTGTATGTTTTCCGATCACGATGCCCTCCCACTCAAATGTCCTCACCCCAAGCAAGCCGCCGTAGTGTACGGGAAGCTACTACTAAGGATGGGAAGTGTCACACCACTCGGGTACGTTGGAACAGAAAATAATTTGATCACCAGGTCGAGTCATTCAACTCTCCACCAAGACCACCTGCAACTTTGTTTGGCCAAGGAAAGCCTAAATATTAGAGCTCAGGAAGGGGGAGATGGGTCATGCACTGGGTATACCAGAGCTGCAGACTCTTAGCCAAAGCAACTCTCAGGCCCTTTTTCCAGACTAATCTCAGTTTGCCATCAGTGTCTTCCAAAACTACCAGGATTCTGCCTCATTTTGGACCCTGTGCAATTATTTAAAGGCTCAGGGTTGAAGCAAATTAAATTATCCTACCCTGAATGGGAGGGGTGGTGGTTTAATGCTAGAGAATCACGTAGGAAATGAGAAGGTTCTTGCTCCAAGGACTGGGACTTTCGCCACCACCTTTTCAAACACCAAAGTCCCACCGCTGCTAACAGCTGACAGATATTTCTGGGGTGGATACCACCAGAAAATCCTCAAGTGTGACGCTCCGGGGCCTGCCCTACCGCCCTCCGTCATGACCCTTCGCAGCAGCCCTTCCAATTAGGGTCACAAGAGGCCTGCAGCAGCGAGTCCTCCTGGCCACGGCCATGGCCACGAGAGGACACCCTTTCCTCTTCCAGGAAGAAGCCCCCACCACGTCAAAGCTTCCACATCCTACAGGTGCTGCCGCTCGGACAGCGCAGGGGTGAGGAGCACGTCCGGTCTCTCACCTTCACAGGGTCTCACAGTCCTCCTCTGCTTGTCTTGTTAAGGAGAAGAACTCTTTTTGCCTCCAAACAAAAATGTAAGCATAAACCCCCAAACACAGAACAGGAGCCCCTCTGATGGGGTGGGCTCAGAGAGAGCCTGCTGCTGGGACCTGGAGCCAAGGCTGAAAGTCCCTGGCACCGAATCCAATGTCCTGACCGCCCTTCTTCTTTGGTGAGTGCCTGGGGCTGATGTGAGGACACACCTGGGGGACAGCGGGGAGGTGTGGCAGCGGAAGAAGCAAGGGCCGGCATGCTGAGGACCCCCAGCTCCCTGGACTCACCCGGCCTCCTCCAGGCTGATGCTTGATGTTTTCTGTGGAGCCAACCTTGGAGCGGACATTCTTCAGATCAGGGGCAGAAGCGTTGGTAGACAGCCGGCTCAGCCTCGGGGCAGAGGAGCTGGGCTTGGCTGACGTGGGCTTCTTGTCTGAGGAAGGCGTCCCAGAAGGCCGGGGAGGGGTGGGTGTGGGCTTGGCTCGGCTGGGAGCCACCCCTGCCACCGGGGCGACCCCAGGGACAGTGGTGCTTTTCTTCACGGAGCTGGTGGACGTGCTCTTGGAGCGACTCAAGTCAGCTGCAAAGGTAGGAGTGAGAGAAGACACCAGTTCAGGGGGAAAGAGCAAAAAAATCTGCCTTTTTTTGCAGAGCTGCAGAGAGGTAGGGGTTTATTTTAGGGCTCCACGAAGTAGGGCACGGGGTGCTACCTGGTGCAGACTTCGCAGCTGTCTTCTTCATGTCTGCAGGTTTTCCCTCGGTCTTGATGGCTGCACAGACATACACGTTTTAACACTGAGTGCTTACAAACTAACCTAGTGAATGGCTCATCCAATTCTAAGACTCATTCATTCATTCAACAATGACTGAATGTCCCTTTTGGGTCATGGGCTGTGTTAGTCGCTGGGCCTAAATGAGGAGTAAATTAGCCAGCCAGGTCAAGACTGCCCTTCTGGAGCATTCATGGCCCCCCACTCTATCGTCCTTTTCTACAGGCTTGCCAGTGCCTTCCGCATGGCCTCAGAAGTGGGTCATCAGTACATGCCAACCATCTACTTCCTGTCATGTCCACCCAGAACCACAATGTGCTGAGTGCTGTGAAGTTACTAAGAAAGGAACAGTAAGTCCTACCTAGGAATCCGTAAGAATCCGCTTCACTCAAGAGTTTTCTGAATATACATACTTGCTAACTTCATGTGGAGATCAAGGATCCACTTTTCAATGTACCCCATGAAGGATGAGTGCATAAACAGGGGTGCATGGCTTTCTGAGACGTTGGTGCAGCTACTGATGGGGGCAAAGCCAAGGCCCCACCCTTCTCCCCACTGGTTCCCACAGGAGTGATGGGTGACAGGACTCACCAGTGGGCCTTCTGGGCACAGGCGTGGGGGGGCTCCGACTGCTTGGCACAGCTGAGGCAGGACTGGCAGAGGCTGTGGCTTTTGGAACAGTCTGGGTGCTCTTGGAGCCCGGCCTGAGGGCTGGAGCAGAGGCCGGCTTGGATGGCGAGGCTCGTTTCTCAGGAATCTTTGCCTCTGCAACAGGCTGGTAACAGGGAAGAGGGAATAAGAGCTGCAGGTCAGCAAGAGCCCTAGGAAGTTAGCGGACACCAGAAAACCGGCAACAGTTTACGCTGCTCTAAGTTCTTCAGACAAAGTGAGAAATGGGCCGTGCAAGGCTCTGTGTCAGCTGGAGTCAGGAAATGGGGAGCCTAACTATCTCGATCCAGCCGGAACCAGTGAGAAGGAACAGACCAGAAAAGGATACCACATTATGAGCGCAATTTGTCTCAGGGTCTAATGTATTTAAATATATTAAATACATCAGTAGTTAATTACTTGAGCAAAGATAAATAAATATATAAACAACACAAAAAATTAAAGATTAAGTTCAATCAAATTCAGTCATTCTTTTGGCTAAAATGCACCCAGTGAATGTTAGGGCTGCAAATGGTGAGAACACTGGCCCTCACCAGTCAGATCAGAATCCTGAGCTCTAACCCCAGTCAGGCCCCCAACTCTCAAGTGTGTTCCTGGGCAAATCACAGAGCCTCTGGGCTTTATTTCCTCAATCGGATAAAGGAGGTGGCAACAGAGGATCTCTGGGGACCAGCTTTGATGTTATGTAGTGTCAGAGACTAGAGGACGAGAGTCTCCGAGAGCACAGGCACATCAAGACCGGGTGGGCAGAGGGGGCAGCCCTGAACACCAGAGGGGATGAGAAGCACTGATGGCCCAGCTGTGACTGAGAGCAAAAGGAAAAGTCTCGCAGGTGCATCTGGGTCACTCTAATTCCTCTTCTAGGGAGGCTGGGCACTACCATCACTAGTAAGGAAGGGAAGGAATGAATCTGGCCTGATTTCTACGGGAACAGAAGTACCAAGTTACTCAAGAAAATCAGCCAAATCATAGACACGGTGGATGCAGCTCTTTTACTCCACAAGAAATGGTCACACAGGGTCGTTTGTTGGTGGAGATAAGCAGGACACAGCTTAAATGGAAAATCAGCTAAGGGGGTGCTCAAAAATTTAAGGGCTGGCATCCAATTAAAGTCTAACCCTGAAAGTGCAGGGTAATGACCATTTCTACAAATGAAGTCCCTGAGTATGGTAGGAAGAACCCTAAGGCCAGAATTGGAAGAAGTGATTCAGCTACCAGCTCTGTTCACAACAGATCATAGGATTTTATGCAGAGGGATCCCTCCTGTCGGCTCTAAGACCTGGGTATAAACCAGACACACTCTGAGGTCTCCTTCAAATTCTCAATATTAGGACTATGCTTCAGAATAATCTACTAGGGTCTTATTTTGCTAGTAATAGTGATAAGTTGGAAAAAAGGTATTAGGGATAGAAAGCTCTAAAACATTTGACATCCTTGGTGTAGATTGAGGCTCTTGGCTTCGGCAGGCGACAGAACCAGCACGCTTTCGTAACTGCAGTTACTTTGCTGTTTCTCAATTTACATTTTCTTCTCTACCAGAATCCTGGATCTACTTATTTTTTCTAAGTAAGTTTTTCCCCTTTGTTTGCTTCTTCAGTCTTTCTACCAAAAGAAGGGTAAAAATAAATTTCATTAGACTTTAGTTTTTAATCAATCTCAAAATATTTTCATCTGTTTCTTATCTAAAAACCAAACAGCAGTAATAACTGGAATGCAGATCACCTTTTCAGGTCAGCTGGGTCTCAAAAAGTTGCCTAAAAGCTGTATGGCAAAAGCCATGAAAGAACAGTGTTGACAGAGGCCCTGAGCATCAGTGTTAGAGTCAGCCCCAAGTTCAAATACTGGCTCTGCCGCTTACTAGCACTGGACCTCAAGAAGGTTATTTCACTGAGCTATAAAATGAGAACACTAATACCCACATCATGGGTTGTTGAGAGAGAGAATCAAAGGAATGAACTTATACAAAGGAACCAGTAAACACTTCATGGTGATTATTGCAGAGAGAAATTTCACTAGACACTCCCCCCACCCCCTGCCGGCTTCCATCAGCCCCAGGACTTGAGGTGCCAGGGCTCCAGTCACCCTCCCTCTGCCCTCTCATCCAAATAAATCGTCTTCTCACAATCAAGAAAAGCAGTCAACTGGGTAAGAAGAGGATCAGAAAGCTATATATTTTACCATTCTTAAGTCTATGACAGGATTTCTCAGTTTTTTGGCCAGGTTCCAACCCAGACTACAATTCCTAGGTTCCACCAATTTTCTTTACAAGATTAGATGATACACTAACATGTTAACATGGGCAACTATTGCCCACCATAAATTTAACGAATAACACTGAGCTGACCGAAAGGCCCTTCTCAAACAAAACGTTAAGGAAGGGGGTGCCTGGGTGGCTGAGTTGGTTAAGCAACTGCCTTTGGCTCAGGTCATGATTCCAGAGTCCTGGGATCGAGTCCCACATCGGGCTCCCAGCTCCACGGGGAGTCTGCTTCTCCCTCTGACCTTCTCCCCTCTCATGCTCTCACTGTCTCTATCTTAAATGAATGAAATCTTAAAAAAAAAAAAAAAAAGTTAAGGAAGGCAACCACAGACTCCAGCAGCCCTTCCAGAACGATCCTGTTGAAGTCACTTCTGCTCCAAATTGACCAGTTTCTAGGCAGCTATGTGTGGGTGGCCTGGAAAACTGAAAACCTGCAGGGGGAGCCCAGTGAGAAAGGCCCAGGGTGAAAAGCAAAGGAAGTTGTCACATGTTGTTGGAATCTATAGGGATCAGCTAGAAGACCTTATCCAAAAAAGTAACAGGCAAAACTCACTTCTGCCAGAGGATTAAAGAGAAAGACAAGGAAGCAAATTTGGGGAATCTGATGTGGGAACTGTACCAAAAAGGAGTACGTGGCAGTACGTGGAGGGCAAACTGGCTAACGAGTGACCAAACATGGGAAGAGTAAGGAGGAGCTGGGAGAAAGGAAAAGAAACCGAAGCAGATGCTGTACTGCCTCCCAGCAGGGAAGGGAGAGGTACAAAGTCGGAAAGGCCTTCAGATGTTATGGCTGCATCACGGACTGCATCGTTTCTCCCCTCCCCCCAGTTCCACCAGCTTGATCACACTGCCTGGTAGCAACGAGAGCGATGAGACCCTTGGAGGGGAGAACGTCTCCCTGGCACAGGGCTTAGGTGGCTACTTACCTTGGGTTTTGCGTCTTTTGCAGGTAAGGTGGAAGGCCTGGCAGTGGCGGCAGCAGGGCGTTTGGGTGGGGCAGCTGGCACTAAGCCTGCAGAGAGGCTCATAGGTTTTTTATTCGACCCACCAAAGGTGGCGGGAGCCGGCTGCTTAGGGAGAGGAGTGGGCTGAGTTTTGGCTTTCGATGTTGAAGTCTTTGCAGGTTGAGTGGTGGCCAAAGGCTTTAAGTTGATGTGTTGTTTTGTTTTGTTTTTTTAAAAGCCAACATCAAACACACAGACAAAAATAAAAACAAATTAAAAAAAGTATAAATTGCACAATTCAAAGTAAAATTAGAAGCAATGAGGATATATGCAACTGAAAAGCAGCATTCTGTTCTTCTGAGCTCGGTAAGGGGTAGAAAGAAGCCATGAGAAAGATAAAGAAAACTGGGAATAATTCACTCTTAATGACAATGTCATCAATTCCAGCAGTTTAGTACCTGAAGACTTAAATGCAGTGATGCTTTAAACAACTGACTAACTTTTAATGGCTGTAATGATTCTACGAAGAAAAGTCATCAGCAGGTGATTAAATGGTCATTCTTTGTGCCTTGGTGAGGCAACATCGGCAGGGTTTTGGAACCACACGGAAGTATGGCACTTGTACTCGGCAATGAGCACCAGTAAGTGCCTGAAGCTTTGATCCACCTTAAAAATCTGAGTTCCCTGTTTCTGAATGAAGACTGCAGAATCTATTTCTGAATAGTTCTGCAAATTCCATTATTGCTCCTATAAAGAGGAGCAGAAACAAGCTCTGCAGAACATTCCTACACGTAGTCAAGATCACGGGGTCATAGGCAGAGATTTTAAGAGTTGAGTTAGGCTCTTACGGTAAAATAGGAATATAAAATATTTTTTTAAGAATGTCCCAAATTGGGGATGTACTACTAATAGCTCAGAAAAAAGAAATTTCTCTCATGATTCAAGCAATAATAGCAGAAGATAGGGTTTTAACAAATGGTGGCCAGAGAAGATAACCCACCACTCTGGTGCTTACCTTTGTTTTCTTCTCTGGGCTTGGTGGGAGCTCCTTGTTTGGAGGGGCGGTGATGTCATTTCCGGTCACACTCTCAGCAGACCGTCCTTCTTCTGGCTTACTTATTCCTAAGTGGGGGTAAAGTCATGCTAAGCAGATATTTTTCATACCCATTTTGAAAAAGCAAGTCTTAGGAGAGACAGACCACTGACTAGCACTCCATTCTGATGAAAATCCACAGGGCTGTGCTCTGAAATATGGACAAGACTCCCAAGTTCCTCTCATTGTGACAGAACCGTTTTAGATTCTAGAGATTCAGGCAGCCGGTCCCTGTGGAGAAGCAACCTAAGTGGGATTTGCACAAATGACCAATGGAAGGCAACGGCCCTTAAAGTTTGGTTTCCCTTCCCTGGAGCCTGGCAAAAGGGTTCTGTCATCTAAGTACTAATTCCCAGAGCACAGCGGGGACAAAAACCTCTTCTACGAGAGCTTATCTCTTGGAATAAAGGTTGCTGAAGATGGGGTAAGAGCCAGAAGATCATCCAATGTCCTCCCCTTACTTCCTTTCCCTGTAAAGCACCACTCTATGGAGGATGTGAGATTTACTTGATCTGGTGCTAGCAGTGACCCAGATTTTCAACAAGCCCTAGGAGACCCATGAAATCAGACCCAAGGCCAGAAATAAAGTCTATGCCTAAGGCTAGGCCCAGCAGCACCACTGTGAAGAGGTAACTTCAGATTTCAATAGGGCTATACCTGAATGCACTGTAATACCATGAAATTTATAACCTGGCTCTGGGAAAGACCTTCTGAATGGCACAAAATCCAGAAGCCACACATCAGTTTGACTAAGGAATAATTTTTTAAAAAGTCATCGTGGAAAACAAAAAATGGTAAGTCAGAAAGCACAATGAACAGGAAAAAAATACTGAACATCACATCAAAAACAAAGAGCTTATTATATAAATTACGCCTACAAATCACTAATTCCTATAAAAGCCAACAACCTACTGGAATAATGGCCCAAAGATTATGAACACAGCTTTCAGAAAAAGAAATATAAATCGAAAATATAAATTGGAAGAAAAGATGCCCAATTTTTCAGAGAAATGAAAATTAAAACCACACTGAGATGTCATTTTTAACCTAACATATTGTCAGAAGTCCTACAATGTGAAAACAGCCTGTGGAGATAAATGCAGATCCTTGCTGCTGCTAAGTGTGCAAAATGGTACAACTCTTGTGCAGGGCAATCTGGCGGTATCTCTGAAGACTGTAAATGTGGATAAATTCTAATGCAGATATCCAATTTCCAGAAATTTATTTCAAATATTTACTTACTTACTTACTTATTTATTAGGATTTTATTTATTTATTTGACACAGGGAGGAGAGAGAGAGTGAGAGAGGGAACACAAGCAGGGAGAGTGGGAGAGGGAGAAGCAGGCTTCCCGCCGAGCAGGGAGCCACATGCAGGGCTCGATCCCAGGATGCTGGGATCATGACCCCAGCTAAAGGCAGATGCTTAACGACCGAGCACCCAGGTGCCCCCAGAAATTTATTTCAGAGATATATTCACACACCAGCAAAATAGCAAATGTGTAAGGTATCCATCAGAGCAGGTTCCTAACAGCACAGAACGAAAACACCCCGGAAGTCTGTTCATAGAAACGTGATTAAAACACCATGGCAGAAAGACCAATGTAATCTCTGCATCTGAAAAAATAAAAGCATGACCAATAACGAGCCATCTCTAGTAAGTGAAGAAAAAAGGTAAGGCGCGGAATAGTAAGATAACGTGAAACCCGCTTGTCTAGAGAAGGAATGGGGGCAAAGCACATTTCTAATGCAAATACACTTGTGTGTGCATTTTAAAAAGGCCTTTGGAAGGAACTTAATGTGTGTACACTTGGCCTCTGGTGGAAGTACAGCACGCTACCAAAACCAGGACACGGGTATCGGGACAATCCGCAGAGCTTACTCGGATGTGCCCAGTTCCACGTGCACTCATTCATGAGACGCGCACACGTGCACCCCCAGTGCCACGCAATTTCAGCACGTGTAGTTTTACATAAGCTCTCCCAACAATCAGGACAGATAATTGTGCCATTACCACAGGGCTCCCTCATGGCACCCTTCTAGAGCCATCCCCTCCCCTCCTTTTCTAATCCTTAAATCTCTGGCAACCGCTAATCTGCTCTCCATCTCTAGAACATTATCTCAAGAATATTACATAAATGGCATCGCACAGTGTGTTCCGATTTGCGTCTGGCTTCTTTCACCCAGCATAATGCTCCTGGGACGCACCAGTGTTGCTCCACTTAGCGGTTCGTTCCCCTTTACTGCTGACCATATTCCATGCTTCAGCTCTACCACGGTTTCACTATCCACCCACGACGACTCCAAACATTGAGGCACAGGACTCTTATTAAAACGGTGTCACAGTTAGTACGTGGAAATGCAGTTGATTCCATCCTGTTATCTTGCTGAGACACTTCGTAGTTCTAGTTTTTTCCGTAGATTCCTTGGAATTTTCTATATAGACAATCATGTCAGCTGCAAACAGAGCCAGATTTATTTTTTCCTTTCTAATCTAAATGCCCTTCTATTCCTTTTTACTTTGCTGGGCTAATCAGAACTTCCAGAACTACATTAAGCAGGACTGGTGAGAGCAGGTGTCCTTGCCTCTTCCCCAGGGCCAGGGGGAAGCACTCAGTATTCCACTAGATGTGATGGTACAGTAGGAAGTTGATCAAGTTAAGAAAGTTCTCACTCTAATATTTGATGAGTGTTTTATCATAAACGGGTGTTGGGGTTTTGTTGAATGCCTTTCTGTGCTTATGAATTTTTTGACAGTTGATATGGATTACTTTGATTTGTTTTTTTGATTACTGAGACAGCAATGTATATCTGGAGTAAACAACACCGGGCTGTTGTATACAGTTTTTATATATTGTTGGATATGTTAATATTCTATATCTAAGTTCACAGGAGATACTAGTCTGTAGTTTGTTTTGTATGGTCTTTGGTTTTATACAGACCTCGTAAAATGAATCAGAAGTATTCCCTCCTCTTATATTTTCTGGAAGAGAATATATAAAATTGGTTTTAATTATTCTTTACATATAAGGTAAACCCATACAGCGAATCCCTCAGGAACTTTTTAATTAAAAAATCTAACTTTATTAATGGTTATTCAGGTTATCTATTTCATCTTGGTTGAGTTTCGGTAATTTGTGCTTTTCAAGGAATTTCTTCTAAGGTATTGAATCTGGGGGTTAAAGGTGCTCCTAGTGTTCACTTTTATTCTTTTAATGGCTGTAGTGATGTCCCCTATTCCTGTTGTGAATGGTTTGTCTTCTTTTTATCTTTGTCAATTTTGTTCAAGGTTTCCCAGCTGTATCAGTACTTTTTAAGAACCAGCTTTTGATTTAATAACTTTCCTGTTATCTTCTCATCTACAATTTCACTGATTGCTGCTTGCTTCAGATTTATTTTGTTCTTTTCTAGTTTCTTGATGTAGCAACTTAGACTACTGATGCAAGATCTTTTCTCTCTTCTAACGCAAGCATGCAAGCACGTGGGGCCATTAAGTTCGCCTTTCAGTACTGCTATGGCTGCATTCTACAAATGTTGATATGTTTTATTTTTGTTTTGATTCAGTTTATTTTTATTTTCAATTTACTTTAAGCTTTTATTTTAATTCCAGTTAGTTAACATACAGTGTAGTATTAGTTGCAGGTGTACAATACGGTAATGCAATACTTCCATACAGCACTCTGTGATCATGAAGTTCATTTTAATTTTTTTAGGAGAGTTTAAAATAATTTTTAAGCAATCTTCACACCCAATGTGACGCTCGAACTTACAACCCTGAGATCAAGAGTTGCATGCTCCACCATCAGAGCCAGCCAGATCCCCTCATTTTATTTTTAAATTTTCCTGTGACTAACTTCCTCTTTGACCCATGGATTATTAAGAAGTATACTCTTAATTCCAAATGATTATCAGGATTTTCCTGTGGTCTTTCTACTATTGGTTTCTAATTTGATTCCATATGACCAGACAACATATTCTGTATGATTTTAATCTTTTTAAATTAATTTTTTAAGATTTTATTTATTTGAGAGCAAGAGAGAGAGAGAGAGCACAAACAGGGGGAGGGACGGGGAGAGAGAGAAGGAGAAGCAGATTCTCTGCTGAGGACCCCAGGATCATGACCTGAGCCCAAGGCAGACGCTTAACTGACTGAGCCACCCAGGCGCCCCTGATTTTTTAATCTTTTAGGTGTACTGAAGTTCATTTTATGACTTAGCAAATGTTATGACTCGGCAAATGTTCCACGGGAGCTTTTTTTTTTTTTTTAAAGATTTTATTTATTCATTCAACAGAGAGAGAACACAAGCAGGCAGAGAGGCAGGCAGAGGCAGAGAGAGGAGCAGGCTCCCTGCGGAGCAAGGAGCCCGATGCGGGACTCGATCCCAAGACGCTGGGATCATGACCTGATCCAAAGGCAGTTGCTCAACCAACTGAGCCACCCAGGCGTCCCTCCACGGGAGCTTTTATTCTGCTGTTGTTGGATGGAATTTCTGTAAATGTCAACTGGATGCTGTTACTGTTAAGTTATTCTTTATCTTTGCTAATATTCTGTCCAATAGCTCTATTGATTGCATAGAGTGGGATGTAGAAGTCCTGAACCATAATTGTGGATCTATTTCTCCCTTCAGCTTTCCCATTTTGTTTCATGTATTTTACAGCTCTTTTTGGTGCATATACATTCAGAATTGCTGACTTCTTGATGCACTGATTCTTTATTGTTTGCTCCTAAGTCTACTTTGTCTGATATTAATATAGCCACTTAAAAATTAATGTTAACAAGATATATCTTTTTCCACCTTTTACTTTCAATCTACCTATGGTCCTTATGATTGACATGCATTTCTTGTAGACAGCATGTACTTAGGTCATTTTAAAAAAATCTATTCTTCTAATCTCTATCTTTTAATTGTAGTATTTAGACTATTTGCATTTAAAGTAATTACTGACAGGCTAAGGCTTATACCGACATGTTATTACTTATTTTTCTCCCTCTGGACTTTAATTACTTCAAAACAATATAACTTAGTACCAAATGTTTAAACATCCATTATAACTGCTACCCAGTATACCGAACATTGTTTAATCTCAGCAGCTACACAAAACTCATCAGTTTTTCTTTAGGAAAAAGGTAGTAGAAATCCCAAAGAATGAAGAGACTACTAATTAAAGTCACATTCATTAATCTATAATTCCAGTCTCAGGCCATCTGAAGCGGCTGGAAGGAGGCAGGGAAGAGGTGAGGATGTTGGAAAAGCATCCTTTGTAACTTGTGGCCCCATCCGTGTTCTCAAGCAAGGCAGGATCTAGTGGAGAGGAAAAGCACCTGAGGCAGGAATTTCAAAGAGAACAGTGGTTCAGATGGTAAGGAGGCCCTAAAAAGAGCAGAATCGGATTACCCAGAAGGTAGTACGAGAGTCTGCCCCATGAACTACGGGTTTCTTCTTGGCATCCAAGTCCTTTTTCATTTCTTCGACTTTTTTTAGCCAGGTCTGGTATGTCACAGTTCTGAGCCAGATACACTCCTGCCACGGTACCAAAAGTAAATCCAAGCAGAAACTGGAGCATGGTGTCAGTGAGGAGGGCATGGAAGGTGGCTCTGTTTATTTGTTTGTTTGTTCCCTCTGCTTCTCTTGCCTTCCTGTGGGCTACTTAAACATTTTTTTAAATCCTGTTTTTACTATTTGCTTTTGAGTGTATGGTTTTGCTTACTTCCATTTAGGATCTTTCGTTCTTGCTTCTTAAACACGTCTTAGGTATTTCCTTCTTATACATCGAGCACCACATCAGATGGTAATCTAATTTTTGTTTCGTTCATCAAATACAATTTTTAAAACTCATGAGGATAGTCCATTTATATTTACCTCTATTTTTACCCGTTCCATTGTTCTCACTGTTCTTTTATTTCTGAAATTCCAAGCCTCCTCCTGTTATAGTATCTTATCTTTCTGGAGAGCTTCCTTTAGCCTTTCTCTAAGGGTAGAACTGCAAGCAACAAATGCTCTTAGTTTTCCTCTAAGAATGTCGTTATTTTCCCTTTATTCCTGAAGGATAGTTTTACCAGATATAGAACTTGCAGTTGACTGCTCTGTTCTTTTAGCACCTGAAAAATGTTGTGCCACCTGAAAAATGTTGTGCCCTCCAAGGTTTCCGCTAAGAATCACACTGTCATCTGAACTGCTATTTCCCAGCAGCTAAAGCATCATTTCTCTCTTGTTGTTTTTAAGATTTTTTTTCTTTGTCTTTAGTTTGCAGAATTTAATTATAATATGTCTTGGCAGAGACTTCCTTGAGTTTTTCCTCTGTGAGGTTCATTCAGTTTCTTGAATCTGCAAGTTTAGGTCTTTTGACAAATTTGGGAAATTTTCAGTCATTATTTCTTCCAATAGTTGTTCAGCCTCCCATTCTTTCTCATCTCTTGGGAGTCCAATGATATGAATGTAGATTTTGTGTTACTGTCCCCGAAGTCTCTGGGGAGCTGTAGTATTTTTTCCAGTCTATTTTCTCTGTTGTTCAAACGGAATAAATTCTATTGATTTGTGTTCAAGTTCACGGATTCTGTTCTCTGACATTTCCAGTGTACTATTGAGTCCATCAGACATGTTTTTTAATTTGATTATTGTATCTTTCCTACCCATAATTTACATTTTGTATTTTTTTTATAACTTCTATTTCTTTGCTGATACTTTCTAAAAGTTTTTCATTTGTTTCAAGACAATTCATCATTGCTTGTTGAAGCAATTTTATAATGGCTGCTTTAAAAATCCTAATTTTGTATGTTAACAGGTAATCACTGTTTAAATTTAGGGTGTATGCTCTGGCTATAGCTTCAATGACAATTTGTTTCCAGGGCCCTTGTAATGCAATTCTGGCCCGCTGTGTTGTTCCGGCTACAAGAGACTGTCACTCAGTCCCTGCTGGTACTTCTAGCAAGGGCTGAAGGCACTTCCCTGGGCCAAGTGGTTTCACTATGTGGGGGCTGAGTGATGCTGGACCCATAGAACACAGTTTCTCTTGACTTGTTATCTGGCTGCCTGGAGCTGGCCGACTTCTCTTCTATCTCTGCAGGTACCGCTGGAAGCAAGAAGCACTTACCTGGCCTTTTACTGCTAGAGATAAGGTTGTAGGAGATAACCTCCCAAGGTCCCCTTCTGCTCCTGGATGGAAAGCTAGAAGACACCAGGCCTGTGGGTGTCACTGGCGCTGTCACCTGGTGGGGGGGACTAGGGATAGGTCGTACTGTAATGCTGTCAGGTGTGGGATGGGCAATAGGTAGGCCCTCATGAGCATTGCTCAGCAGGACTGAGCCCACTGCTGTTGCTGGTTATGCTTAGGGAATTAGGGCTTCCCCTTTCCTGTTCTTTTGGCAAGAAAAAGTAGGATTTTAGTTCTTTCTTTTTTTCCTTCTCTTCTCCTCCTTCTTTCTTTTTTTTGGGGAGGCGTGGCGTCTATGCTTGTTGGCCCTTCTAGGTTGCAGGTACTCCTCAGGGCCCAGACCTGGGTATATGGGAGATTAGAAACAAAACCCAGGGAACTCACTGCACATTGTCCTTCCTCAAGTCCCGAGCTCCCTACCCAATCTACCCTCTCATTTCTACCTTTCGGATTCCTTTTATAATTGCTGAACTCTTTTCAGAGTATTTAGCTGTATTTAGAGGAGAAGAGCAAAAAAAGTGAATTAAGTGGTCTTCTCTTGGTAGGAGATTTTCTAATGTATAGCATTCTGTACTTTTCGATGTTTGAAACTCTAAGTATTTTTAGTGAATTGAATTCGTTTTGTTTTAAAAATATGGGGGCACCTAGGTGGCTCAGTCGGTTAAGTGTCTAACTTTGGCTCAGGTCATGATCTCAGGGTCCTGGGATCCAGCCTCACACTGGGCTCCCCGCTCAGCGGGGAGTCGGCCTATCCTTCTCCCTCCCCCACCCCGGCTCATGATCTTTCTCTCAAATAAATAAGTAAAACCTTTAAAAAAGATATGAAGAAGAAAAAAATTTAAAAAACCACCCAAGGTTGCTAATGTCTTTTTTTTCTATAGCAAGTCGAAAAAATATCTTACCAAACGTGTGACTTATTGCCATTAGCCCCAGACCACTATGAACATTTTTCAAGAAGCACAGGATTTTTTTGGGAAACTACATGAACACAAAGTCGCACTGCCTATGATATGAGCATGTTAACATCCCAACGTGCATAAGTACTCGTCACCCACTGAAGAACACGTGACATACATGTAAGCAGAAACTGCTGTCTCCTACCCCGACGGTGCTTCTCACCGTGACCCTCCATCCATGTCCCCGCAGCTTTGAGAAAGAATGCTGAAAACAGAACTCATAACTGACCCACAGAACTTCTCCCTTCTGTTGGATTTTGCCAGCACATGTGTCTGCTGGGAAACCCAGGCTCAGTGTCAGCACCACTCTGACTCCTCTTTCACCCTCCACATCCAGTTTTCAAGTCAGGTTGATTAGCGGATTTCACCAGCTACTTCTACATGAATCAAGCTGCTGTCACAAGAATTTTTGCCTTCAATCGTCTGTCCTCCAGTTCATCTGATCCACTGAGAACAGGTGAGTCGTCCTAAAGCCGACTTTGGGCCACTGTATTGTCATTGGCAGCCACCCTTTTTTTGAAGCCTCTTGGGGGGGCATCTGAAGCTTGGGTTCCAAACAACTTCCTAGATTTGATCTCCCATTATTTCTGGCCACGTATGTACAGATGGCTTGGACATGTTTGCTCAACCTGCACTCTTCTCCCAAGAAGCCCCAGATGAGTGAGGTGAACAGATAGAAGGGATGTAAGGTAGTGTGAAGTGGGGCACAGGGCCCAAACTATGGCAACCCAATGCCCCGTGTGGACAAACACCAAAGCAGCAAAATATAAGAGATGGCAGAGAAAAAAACAGTTTCCAGAAAGGAAGAGAATGGAACACATGTTTAAGGCTTAGCAGATGTCCTGAGAGGCACACAATGGCTGCAGCCTGGCTACACTTCCGGCAATTGGCTTCCCTGAGACTCCCTGTCAATAAACACCTTTTTATAAATTTGAGTTCCTCTGAGTGTGCTTCCGTTCTTTGAAATTAAATAATCCTTACAGGGGTGCCCCATGAATACTGGTCATTGTTCTTGTACCTAATGTGAGCTGTCTAGGCTTCACATCTTTGTTTACGTGGGTTCCTTTGCCTGGAAGGCTTTCCCTCACAATGTTAAGACATTCAAGGCTTCCAAACCACCTCCTCCAGGTAGTTTTCATGATTCATCCCCCTCTCACTGTTCCTTTCTCCCACCCTCATTAGCTAATAACTTGTCTGACAATCTAACAACAATATCTAGTGCCTAGATAGTAACTGGCAGATGGTAAGCACAGTAAGTAAACGAATCTTTTATCTAGTTTTACCTACATGGTGTTTCGCAGAGTTGGCACTTAAACATTTTATTAGGTGAATAAATCAGTGAGGTTTGCAAGTTACTTGAATTTTTTTTCCTACCACCATGAACTTCTGTTAGCATGAACTAGGATGAACTTATTTTGAAATAAAACTCTGCATGCATTACCATCTACAAGTCATAAGGCATGGAACTAGATCAACAGCAGCAGATCGACAAGAAGACGACACGTTCCTATCCACAAGGCGCCTGCAGTTCCGCCCCAGCTAGAAGCGAGCACCAGCACAGAGTACCTGAGTTCTTATCGTCTTGGAGTCATAAATCGCAGAAGAGATATGCAGCTTCTTTGCCCATCTCCATTAAAAAAAAAAATGCTGGTTAGTCTTCTAAGGTCCTTTCCACTTACCCTTCCCCTAGAAAACACGACTTCTAATTTTAAGAGAAAATGAGTAAAAAACTTTATGAAAATGTGCTAAGAGAAATAAATATTAGGCAAAGAGGCTATTTTTTATAGACAACACACAGGATTTAAATCCCCATTAAGCAGCTTGTGAATCACGGCCCTTTGTGCTCAAACTAGACTCAGAGAAAAACAACCTTTTGTAGACGACCAACAATAAGCTTGGGGGTAGTGGGGGCGGTGGGGCGGGGGGCGGTGGATAGGGAAGAGAAGAGCCAGGGAAAGACGCAGAAGGCAGCCACAAAGACCATGACAGTTAGTTGTTTATTAAGTGCAAGTCTCTCCTCCTCTCTCCTTTCCCTTTCTTTCCCTTCTCCCCACAAATTCTCTCCACACACATACAGAAAGAGAAGACTAAAAGCAAGTTTGGGTCAAACATGAAGAACAGGAAAAGAATATTAAATAGCCAGCTTTAAAAGGCTCTTTTTCCACTTGAACAAAAGTAAAATGTTCTCAAAAGCGAAATGGAAAACAGAGCTTGCACCCAGGCTGTGCTAGTTAACGAGAGGAGGATAGTGCTGATACACCCATTGTGAATCCACACAGTGGCAGATTTTCAAGCAAGGAAATCAATCAGTTGTGATTGGATGATTTAGAGCTCAGGAATCATCTGGTTCAAACCAACAGGGAGCTGAGGGGTGGGAGGATGGGGGATGGGGTGGGCAGGGTGACATGAGGTCAAGCAAGGGGCTCTATTTCTTATGTCCGCCACCCTCGGACCCCACTGGCCCCCTCCCCCAAGCCCCACTATCCATCATGCCAGCAGACATTCAGGCTGACCTAGCTAGATTCACTTTGTTCACTTTCTCGCCTCACTCCCAGCAACCTTCCAACGAGAGGAATTCAGCTTTCCCCAGGCACACAGACTCCAGCGGTAACAAGCTGCCTAACGCTCCCGCCGGTAATCTGTCACTTTGGTTTCTTCCTTGCTGTCTGCTTGCTCCCCATGGAGGCAAAATTTAGAAACATACCATCACGTGGGGTCTCTTCATGCAGGAACGATGGAGTGCTCTGGGTTGCAGTGACCTCAATTTCTTTCTTCCCCGCCAGAGCAGTCTGTCCTGGCTGTTTCTCACCTCCTCGGCAGACCTGGGGGCAGGAATCCGTTCTTGTGGCACTAACATCTTCTTGTCCTTTCCCCTTGCTGCTTACTTCAGGAATCTGCTCCAGCTTTCCATGCAGACACAACCCAGAAGGGCCCAGTTCCTTCTTCCCAGAGCTTCCACCGCTGCTGTTGCTGCAGGGGGTCAGTTCTTCTCTCTCCTTGGCCACGGTCTCCTCACAGATGAAAGGAGGCATCTCTTCAGCAGACGGGATGGGCAGCTCCCCGGGAATCAATCCGTAGCTAGCTGTCTGTTCCTCAGCCACCGTCATGGAGCGCCTTACGGCAGGAGCTCCCACTCTCCTGGGCGCGGGACTTGGCACAAGGCTACTGGTAAGAGGCGGCAGGCCAGGAGAGAGCTCTTCTCGGGCAGGGAGTTCAGGATACTTCTCTGCAAGGTTGACAGCTGGGGGAACCGAGAGGTGAGAACATTCTGACAGGGCCCGGCGCATTGCTTTTTTCTGCTGGGGCACTTGGTTGAGCAAAGCCCCCTCCTCGGGAGAACTCAATCTCTCCAGCTCCTTCTCATGGTCTCGGTCATGAGAGCTGGCATTTACACACTCCTGGGGGAACTCCACCATAGTGATCGGTGGAATGGCAGTGGGCGAAGGCTCAGCTGTGGGGGCTGGGCACGTTATAGCCACTGATGGGGAGGACACACATTCAGGCGGCCCAGAGTTATCCTTCGCCACCCCTGTCACCCGGCAGCCGGCGGTGATGCCATTCTCCTTTCCTGGAGTTGCTTCCCTCGAGCCCTGAGCCACTGGATGAAAGTTGGGGTTCCAAACACTGGTTTCTTGCTCCTTAACATACTGGGTGGGGATGTCAGCAGCCCCAGAGAAACCCAGATCCGGCTGGTTCTTGGTCTCTGGCCCATTCTTCCCTGCCACCGTCCCCTGAACTGTAGAGGCTTTGTTCTTGTCTGGACCCTCTCCGGGTCCCACATGGAACTCAGCTGTTTTCTTGTGGACCGAGTTCCCTTCCGAGGAATGGCAGGTTTCTGAAATCACATACCTGCTCTCAAGGTGACCCGAGGTGGCTTGATACTCCTTGGCCGGCACTTCAGTGCTGAGCTCTTTGTCTAGCTTCCCTTCAAAGAAGCAGAGCTTATTCTGCTCCAGGAAGCTGGCATTCTTCACAAGCCCGTCTTTCAGCTGCCCGTCCATGCTGACATTCAGTCCGATTTCATTCAGTTTGCCCTCTGTCCTCTGCCACTCAAATCCAGCTTGGCTGATTTCTTTTGGGGGGTCCATTTGGCACTCTGCAGGCTTGCCCTTACAGAGCTGCCCGTAAGCGGCAGAGCGAGAGGCAGGCTGCTTGTCTGAGAGCGACATCGTCTCTTCGACTGCTCTCCCCCCTCGCTCCTGGAGCTCTAACACCACCTACGATCACACAGAGCTGGCAGTGACATCACACCGAGTCCCCAGTATTCATGACAAAACCTATCTTCCCCCCAACACTCCCCTCTCCTCCAGCAGCTGGGTGCTAAATGTATTTACTAATGTTAAAGAAAGAATGAGAAAGAAAGGAAGGAAAGAACCTGCTACTTTCTGCACAATCAAATGCCGCTGCTGAACTGAAAGTGTAATTTCCTGTTAGCTAGCACTCTGTTTAGATCTGCAATTTACAACACGGTATGGTGCCAATCTGGGTACTGCGGGTAGTAATTACTCTGGCTTTCACTGATATAGATACATGCATACCCACACGTTCACTTATCTGACACTATGCCCACGCTTCCTCATTCACCCACTCAAAAAACCGTTTTAAAAATAGGCAAGACTCATTTGCCAATCCCAGTCATAACCCTTTGAGAACAATGATTTCACAAAATGACTCAAAATTTCATTTAAAAAAGACCTTAATATAGTATCAAAATTGGAGGTGTTCATTTCTCAGAGCACGAGTGGGTATGCTGTCATAGCAACTTATAGAATTCACGTGAAAATTGACGAGTGGAGTCCCCAAAGCCCAGGGAGAACTGCATCTGTAGCTCTGCACCGTGGCGGAGTTTAATAAAGGGTTCCTTCCGGGATTTCAGCAATCAGGGCTTTGGAGATGTATACCCCAGTAAAAGAGATTTGTGTGACAACATACCCCCTCCTTGCACTTTGACTCCTGACTCTGTTCCCCCTGGTTCCTTGGATAAGTGGGGTCCCTCCCTCCCTCCTGCACCAGCCCTGCTTTTTCCAGCTAGCTGACTGCTTAGTTGCCATGTGAACACACAGGGGCCAGAGGATTTTCCTCTGACTTCCCGAGCGCAGGGACTCTGGCAATCTGTGACAGGGCCCAGAGTCCTGATTTAATCCAGCACAGTCCTTTGCTGTGCTGGCCTTTGAGTTTATAAACTGTACATTCAGAACTGAAGAATCTATAAGAGAAAATTCTTGAAAAAGAAAGTTATACTGAAAGGACGGGCCATATTCTACCTTGAACATAGCTGATTTTTGTTCCTTCCCCTCTAAGTCACCATCACGGGCTAACAGGATACTATGAAATATTTTATCAAGAATACATGAGGGGCGCCTGGGTGGCTCAGTGGGTTAAAGCCTCTGCCTTCGGCTCAGGTCACAATCTCAGGGTCCTGGGATCGAGCCCCGCATCAGGCTCTCTGCTCAGCAGGGAGCCTGCTTCCTCCCCTCTCTCTGCCTCTCTGCCTAATTGTGATCTCTCTCTCTCTCAAATTAAAAAAAAAAAAGAATACATGAGATGCCTGTTCCAAGACAATGAAAAGTCAGGCTGGATTGTTTTAAAGCCATCTGCCATCAACTACACCGATCTGGTTATCAGTTTTTAATAATGCTTTTAGAAAAAAAGGGGCAAGTTAAAGATTGTTCTCTTATAAAATGTGACGAGATAACCAAAGCCCAGCCCAGGAAAGTCTCCTTAACTGGAGCCTCTGTCTCCAAGCACCCCTTCTCTACTACTCATACCACTCACATAGCTTCTCTCAAGCCCCCCGCTATAGTGCAGGAACCAACCGTATATACCCTCTATGGTACCTAACACTGGGCTACGTTCATGATCAGGAGTGGTGGGGCTGAAATCCTCAAAAAAAAAAAATATGCATTTCCATTTAACCTCTGTCCTGAATATAAACTGAGCCTCTTGTTCCTCTTTCATCTTAAGCGGTTTAGTAGCAATACACGTGAAAGCCAACAAAGGTTCACTGGCAAGGAACCACGGTCATCTTACTCTACTGCAAAACTCCCACCAAGGAAAGGGACGTAAAGATGCATAATGTAATGAAGGCGGTGCCGGAAAGGTTGATTCTACGAAGTAATCGGGGAAAAAGAAAGATGAGAGCCTTAGGTACAGAAAGGCTTGGTGATGAAATACAGCGGAATCCTGGCTTTCTTATACACATACATGATAAGTGAATGATGTGATTAAGTGCATATATGATGAAAGTCAAGAAAGTCTGGTGGGAGGCTGTTGTCGCAATGCTCTCCAAACAAGGCAGAGGCAAATTTCAGACAATACCTTAGAGAGCAGGTATGCCTCAACACCGCCATCCACTCAGAAACTAGGCACTCCCTGCCCTCAACACGCACGCACAGCCTCAATTCACTGATACCTTCTACCTTTGGTTTGTGGGGGAAAAAAATTCATTTGGCTAGGAGTCAGAAGACAAGGTTTTAAAGTCTCTCTGTGCCACTTAACAGTTATGATTCTCAGCCCTGCACTTTACTCCTAATTTCAGTTTCTTCATCCATAAAATGCGGGGAATCTTCAAGGTGGCTTCCGGTCAGTTTTAACACTCTTATATCTCATGAGAAGGTTGAAATGTGCATCAGGGAATCACAGGTCTGTTGCTGTGTCCAACTCAGAGGGATTTAACTTGGGACTCCAGTGGCCAGTATGTTCAGTCGACCCCGCCCCTCCCCTTCCGAGGGTGCTGCCTATTGGAAGAGGCGAGACTGGGGGCCGCAGCAGCATGTCTGATAAGACAACTCATCGGTCTGAGTTGGCTGCCATATTCTGAAGGGGCAGAGAGAACCTAGATGCAGAACAAGCATGGGCACTTGTTCCTCAGAGTCCAGTGATTTTTAATTCTAGGCAGACTATCTGAACCCTCCCACTGGCACCAAACAACAAACAAAACAAACAAACAAAGCTCAGGCAATAACGAGAGTTGCCAATCCCTGGTACCGTCAAATCCCACATATCTTATCTCAATGAGTCTATTTATAAATAGCAAACTGCAAGTCAGCCAAAGACCAGGAGCAGGAACCAGGAGAATGAAGCTGGCTGGTCACGAAGGAGCACATATTCTGGACCATAGTTCTTATTGCTTATCAGAAATGGGGTCAGCCTGAAAGAAGACAATGATGTGGCATCTGGCTATTGCACCAAGCAAAGGTTGTAAGTGTTGTAAGGCTCCAGAGTCAGAGAGCCAAAGGGGCAATCTGAGGGATCAGTGGCCAAGAGGTATAAGCCCAGACAGGTAGCACAGGGGTGCCCAAGACACCATGTCAGCTAGATGCTCCACCCTACACACAAGCTTGCTGTCACCACAGGGTCTGAGGACAACAGGAGAACATAAAGCATAATATGGGGACACCCACAGAATCCACCCCTTGTGCAGGGGTGAAGTAATATAACATAAAAACCATTTTTTTTAAAGATTTTTATTTATTTATTAGAGAGAGAGAGACTGAGAATGAGAGGGGAGAAGGTCAGAGGGAGAAGCAGACTTCCCGCAGAGCCGGAAGTCCGATGTGGGACTCGATCCCAGGACTCCGGGATCATGACCCGAGCCGAAGGCAGTCGCTTAACCAACTGAGCCACCCAGGCACCCAACATAAAAAACATTTAACACAGAGAATGTACCCACTGATGCTAGCTAAAAAAAAACAACAAAACACTAAGAAAATGTATTCAGGTATGAAGTAGTTTTACCACTTCCAGTAGGGAAGTTGATGTGAAATGATAAAGCATAAATCCCTACACTGGAGAATTACTGCATGAGGTCCCCTCTGACAAAGGTAGGCAAAAATAAACCACCACCACCACCAAGAACCACCACACAAACCCCCAATTTCAATAATTAACAGATAGGAGAAGAAGAAAAGCTAGCTAGCTCTCAAAATCTGAGGAACTGCCTAAAGAAAATAATATTCTATTCTCCCAATCTCTGAGGACAAGGATCGTTTTATTCTATTTTGACATTATTATTATTGTTATTTTTTAAGGTAATTGCCCGATGCTCATCACAAGTGCCCTCCTTAATCCCGGTCACCTGCTTCCCCATCCCCTGACCTGCCCTCCCTCCTGGTCGCTTGTTCTCTGTAGTTTAGAGTCTGTTTCTTGGTTTGTCTCTCTTTTTCTTCCCTTTGCTCCTTTGTTTTGTATCTCAAACAGGTAAGGATCATTTCATGAAAACAGTACTGCAAGGACAATGAACCATGCACTACAGGACAGTATCAGAGCGCTGCAACTCCCCTAACGTCATCTGCTCATTTTACAGGAAAGCAAACAGGATCTAGAGGGGGGAAACGCAGTGATCTGTCTGAGATCACATGGTGAGTTAATGGAAAATGCCTGGGTTTTGACCGCCAGCCTTCCCACACTGCTGAGCAGAACTTCCACCTTGGTCACTGGATGTGTCTCCTTGTCGTTGCTTCTGTTTTGTTCAGTGAAGACAAGTACTATAGGCTTTAATTTACAATACTCATAATTTACTTTTCTGTGATCAATTTGAAACTTCTAAATTAATATACCATGTGTATACACATATGTGTTTGGAGGGAAAAGCAAGCTTGAAATAAAGGAGAAAAAGAAGCAATGCATTTAGTTTTAGTGTCTATACCTTCATCATGGTCTTGTTTTAATTATGCAAAGAATGAGGAAGGTGTGAGTAACTTCTTCCTTAGCAATTTTCGGTTATGAGTTTCCATTCTCAAGAGAACTTAAATTTGTTATGTTTTTGTATAGTGTCTCAACACCGTGAGCTTCCCTTCGAAGGGCTTCTGAATAGGCAGGCGGGTCCTGCTTCAGTGAGAACAAGTAGAGATCCAGAGCCGGGGAAGGGGGCAGAGTGGCTTACACCAACACACACCAAGGAAGAAATCACACAGAACAAGAATTAATGGCTTAAAGATTTTCAAATGAGGTGAATGCTACCTAGATCACAAAGATGGGGAAAACCTAGTAAGGAAGAATTAGTAAAATCTCAGGATGGCTCTGTCAGAGGTCTAGTCCAGTTAAGAATTACAGACACAGTTTCACTCAGGAATTCACATTCACCCACAGGGCATAGCTGTAGCAAGAACTCAAACCTCTCGAGTCACTGTGATATTTTATCAAGTTGGTAGATGACGAAATTACATTAAGTCTTAAAAAGGCTGAGCGTGTCCAGGCAAAAATAAATGTACTTAGGAACCAGAAGGCTTCAATTCTAGACTCTGCTGCCACTGGAATTCCTTTCCTCTAGGTTCTATTCCTATTCTTACAGAACTCACTTCAATATCACCTCTGTGAAGTCTCCCAGACCTTCACCCCAAACTGACTCATTCATGTTTTTATAACTTCATACTTGCTCTACTCCATCTTAGACTTGGCAACTACACCATAATCTTTCACGTATGTGCCTTCCCTGGGAGCTACTGGAAACCCATGGGGGTGGCCCAGCAGTCAGAAACACATTAAGTACCCTGTAGTTAAGTTCTCTCAGTGGAAAGATGAATGGATTCCTTTTAAGGAGAGTGTATCATTTGACCTGACCATTCCCACTATTAAACTCATCTAGACACATTCTCATTTGGAAGGTCCTTTGGGTTAAAGACTTTTATGTTCCATTCTGAGTCCAAGGAAAGTGCAGAGATTCCCATGTGTCTGGTCAGCTGGTGGCTTCTAAGGCTCCTTCATTAGGCCATATAACGACATATCTAGGCTCCAAGCCTGTTGGCACAACTGGCAGGTCTCTGATTCCAGCAGATGCACTGGCAGATGTTTTGGGTTTTGCCTGTGCCTTGAGCTAGTACTCAACCTGTTCAGGGCCTTGGTTTTGATACGTTCCACAACTGGTTTCTCTGTATCGTTCCTATCCGTTACCAAGGCAACGAAGCTACTTTCCAGATTGACCAAATGTTCCCTGTTATTATCTCCATGAAACAGTTTCTAATAAATTACCATTACAATGACAGTCGATGATTCTACTGATTACATGACTGATGACACTCTTTACTAATAGAACCCGAAGGGTACAAAGTTGCGATCTAAGTTTCTTACCTGGAAGGAAATGATGTTTGTGTTTATATGCATATATGCAATAACATTTATATGCAATAACATCACAAAGCCATATTCTACTGAATTTCAGACACATTTCTTAGTATATGTTTAACTCAAGAAAACTGTGATTCTCCCTAATTAAGTTTCAAAGATTGGGAAGCAAACAGTATCAAAAAACTGAAGCGAGCAATCTAACTTCTGTGACTCCTGATAAAGATAAATTGCATACTGGGGACCCACAAAATGGAGGCCTGGCTCATACCACAAATATAAAGCCTAAAAACCTAAGTCTGTACTTTTGGGAAACGGCTCGCTGCCAAGGAAACCCGACATATACCAATCACAACCCTCCAACTTGGCTTTAGAAAATAGGACCCGCTCCTAGCCTTATAAGGAAGTCTCCAACCTCTTAGTCATGCTGTTATGCAATGCCTCTTGTAATGTTCTAGAAAGCTTGCTCTGGCCCAAAATCCCTCGGGAAGAGTGCACCTCTGCTTCTTAGGAACTGTACTTCCCCAATCCATGGACCGTTTTCCTTTAAATAAAGGACATCAAACTCTTTACTGAATTGTATTATTTTTGTCATTTGACATCGTAAAGCATAAAAATGCTTATAGATGAAAAGTTCCCTAAGAAATAGGACTTGGGGGCACCTGGGTGGCTCAGTGGGCTAAAGCCTCTGCCTTCGGCTCAGGTCATGATCTCAGGGTCCTGGGATCAAACCCCGCATGGGGCTCTCTGCTCGGTGGGAAGCCTGCTTCCCCCTCTCTCTCTGCCTACCTCTCTGCCTACTTGTGATCTGTCAAATAAATAAATAAAAAATCTTTAAAAAAAAAAAAAAAGAACAAGTAGGACTTGGAAATTCTAACCCTCTGTTCTTCTAGCACAGTACTGACCCTCCCATAGTCTCCATGAAAAAGAAAAGAGAATCATCCAACTACAACAGGCAAATCAACCCACCCACCCCATCTCCTCCACCATAAAGTCTAAGATCTTCCACTTATGGAGGCAACGCACAGGCTCCCAGGACCTGTCAAGAGCTCATATTCTTCCTCTCAATCTCATCTCAAAGTGTTTCACAGATCCCTCTGCGTCCCTATTTGACTTCTATGCCAGACACTCCAAAATGTTTGCTACTTCTCAAATATTCCATGCACGTGTACTTCACTATGCCATTACAAAGTCTGTCCCCTAGAATGCTTTACTCACCTTTGCTCTATAAACTTGTAGCTCATGTTATAGAACTTCTCTCACTAGAGTAAATTATCTGTTTGTGTATTTATCTCCCCACTCTAGAATCTTTGATGAGTAGAGGATGTATCATTAATCTACTCTTAGAATGTAGGAGTAACGTTACCTGGTGTATGTTGAATGAATGAATGAATGAAATACTAGCAAGTCCAAATCATGTCGAGTGTCCACTATTTAAATACAGAGCAATAGGCAATGTTTGTATAACAATTATATTTTTGTCTAAACTTAAAACAAATTGCCATCACTGCTAATCAGTTTAAAAACTAACAATTCCAATCTGCTCACAGCTGAGATAACCTGCTTCAAGTTCTTAGGTTAAAGTAGGGGGTAAGGGTGGCGCAGTCGGTTAAGCGTCTGCGTTTGGCTTAGGTTATGATTCCAGGGTCCTGGGATGGAGCCCCTCATCATGGAGTCTCCTTGCTTAGCAGGGAGTCTGCTTCTCCCTCTCCTTTGCTTGTGCTTGCTCTCTCTCTCTCTCTGTCAAATAAATGAAATCTTGAAAAAAAAGGGGGGGTAAGGGAAATAAAGGAATATACAATAAAGGGAAGACCTCTTTACTGTCCACTTCATATTTTATTATTAAGATTTTTTTTAAAAGGTTAATTTATTTGAGAGCAAGAGAGAGAGCATAAATAGGGTGAAGGGCAGAGGGATAACTCCTTGCTGAGCGGGGAAAGCCCAATGCGGGCCTCCATCCTGGGACTCTGGGATCATGACCTGAGCTGAAGGCAGCCGCTTAACCGACTGAGCCACCCAGGCGGACCTAATTTTTAAGATTTTATTTTTCAGTAATCTCTACACCCAACAGGGGGCTCAATCTTAGAAACCCCAGATCAAGAGCTGCATGCTCTACCAAACTGAGCCAGCCAGGCGCACCTGTCCACTTCATATTTTAAAGAAGTAAATATTTCTGCAACATCAAAAATCAGAAGCTACACTGTTTATCATCTGGTTTCTGAATCCTCCAATGCTATTGTCACCAGGGGATAAAAGTGACTGCTGAAGGAGTGTGAGGGGAAGAACCTCATCTTAAAGTAGAAAAACTAGTATTTGCTGGACTCATTTCAAAGAATATTTATTTACATGCATTGGCTCCAATAAGGCAAATGGTAGCCCAGGATTCTTTGAGGTTTTAAGAGTTTAAGGCAGTGCTGAGCATACTGCGCTGAGCATCAAAAAACGATAGCTATTTTTGTTGTATGACATATAGAATTTCCCATTAAATTTCTTTAATATATAGCTATTTTTAAAAAACCCGGAGAATGAGCAGGTAGGTGGGAAGAAAGCAGCAGAAAAAAGATATTACCAAATAGATACTTCTCCAGTTGTAAAATTGTAGCAAGTTTTAAGATTACAAATGGTTTTTTCATCTGCTGAGCATATTTTATTTATGAAACTGTTAGGATCTGAGGTTTATAAATTACTTCGAGTTTCATGCCAAGAGAACTTCCCACCATAAACTGACATTCCCAGCTGCTGGAAGAAGGGCTCAGGCAAACTAAAGAAAAAGAAATGAAGCCAGGGGAAAAAAAAAAAAAAAGAGGCCAGATTCTAACCATGGCAAAGGGAAGGGCCTGTCCACAGGGATCCATGGTGACTGTCGCACTCCCAGGACAGCGTGCCAAGCGCACTGTCACTCACAGCTCTACCTGGCTGCCAGGGAAGCAACTGGTGTGAAGCGACAGCACAGACCTGAGTCCAGTAGAGGGTTATCCTTTCACACCTGCTCTTCCATTCACAAAAAACAGTCCCACAGGAAGTCCTTTTCTGACAAAGTGAGCTTAAATTTCCCAAAGTATCACAATCCTCCCTGCCTAGAGCATGCTTCAGAATATGTGACAAGGGGGCGTCTGGGTGGCTCAGTGGGTTAAAGCCTCTGCCTTCGGCTCAGGTCATGATCTCAGGGTCCTGGGATGGAGCCCCACGTCCGGCTCTCTGCTCAGCAGGGAGCCTGCTTCCCCCTCTCTCTCTGCCTGCCTCTCTGCCTACTTGTGATCTCTCTCGTGCTGTCAAATAAATAAATAAATAAAATCTTAAAAAAAAATATGTGACAAAATCTTCTGCTAAAGTTTCTGTAAACTTGAGTGGCATGAAAACATTAACAGGAGAGAAAACAGTGAGAGCACACAGTTAGCAATATATTCACTTTCCATACTTCCAAAGAGGGTAAGACTGGGAAACGAGAATTCACCTAGGGGTACCTGGGTGGCTCAATCAGTTGAGTGGACAACTTTTTTTTTTTTTAAGATTTTATTTATTCATTTGTCAGACAGAGAGAGTGCACAAGCAGGGGGAGAAGCAGGCTCCCTGTTGAGCAAGGAGCCAGATGCAGGACTCTATCCCAGGACCCTGGGATCATGACCTGAGCTGAAGGCAGAAGCTTAACCCACTGAGGCATTCAGGTGTCCTGAGTGACCGATTCTTGATGTTGGCTCAGGTCATGATCTCCAGGTTGTGGGATCAAACTCCACGTTGGGCTCCACGCTCAGTTCAGAGTCAGCTTGTCCCTCTCCTTCTGCTCCTTCCCCCTCCTTCAAATAATTAAATGAAAATTCATTTATAATTTTTAAAATGTCATTAGATGGCATATATATGTAAAACTCCAAACTAGCTGCTAGGGAAAACACATGAATAAATCATTGTCTCTGCCTGGAGAATAAAATGCTAGACAGAGCCAAAAGACCTAGATCCCAAACCCAAATTAGCCTCTGATTCAAAATTTATGTCCTCATGATGTATTTCCATTTCCCCGCCTAAAAAAAGTATTTACTTAGTGTTTAGATATTAAAATAAAAAAAAAAATAATGACTGTCAACCTTCATCTGTTTCTTTTCAAGAACCTAAAACTTCTAGAATGTTCCTCTGAGGCATTAATGAGAAAAGCACAGGTCTTAGTGTCAGAAAGACTTGGGTTCAAATTCTACCTCTGATATGATGCTAACTGCCTGACCTTCATGTGGGGAGTCACCATTTTCTCATCTGTAAAATGGAGGAATACTTCATAGCATAGTGTGTGTGTGTGTGTGTGTGTGTGTGTGTATGTGTGTGACTACCTACCTACCATCGATAGATAACTAGGCACATGGTATCCACTCAATAGATGGCAGTTGCCATTAATCACTGGCAATCTGGGGGTGGGCAATTAACACAAATGATCTGAAGTGAAGAACAAAGGAAACATATAACAAGCCCAGGTCTAGAACCAGATGAAATCTCAGAGCCTACATGACCAAAGGTACCAGTGTAAGAGGGGCCACATTACCTAGTCCCCTATCACAAATCACTGCACTCCCCCACTCCCCATTCCACTCAGTTCCCTGCCTCAGAGCCCCAGGCTTGCCTAAAGCTCTGTATCTGCACATTCACCTGCTTCCTATACATCTTGGAAGAAGCCTTACTAGAAATCTGCATGGAAGATCTTCTTATTGGAAGATCTGCATGAAGAAAACAACAAAATACCAGTGAGGGAGGAGGGCACGCAAACCTGACCATATGAGGTTACTGAACATGGCATAGTACTGGGCGGTTAGATAGAAAACCTCACCATACAAGACAACACCTCTCCCTAGGATAACTGATATATTTAATGTGATACAAAGAAAAATGCTGATTGGATTTTTATTTATCTTTTATAAAACTATACAAGTCAATTCTCAATTTTATATGTAGTAATAAATAGGCAGAAGAGTCTGGATAATTCTAAAAAGTAGTTATAGGGTGAGGGATGGGACTAGACCTCTTAGATACGACAATATACTATTAAAGCCATATCGTGCCACTGAAGCCTCAGTGGAAAGATCAATGGGTCAGAAAACAGCAAATACACACAGGAATATAGAGCCTGGCAAAGGTGGCACTTCAAAGGAGACAGATGAGGCCCATGCTGGAAGATGACCAAGTAATCCTATGTCGCATCTCATAAACCACACAAATACACACATCAGCCAATTCTACATTGATCAGAGATCAAAACCGTGAAAAATTAAAAACAGAAGTTATTTTTATAAACTCATAGTAGAGATGGACAAATGCTCAACTGACTGAGCCACCCAGGGGCCCTTAAATGAATTCTCTTTTGCCAGTCTTCTCCTCTTTAGAAATAGGGAAGCGAATATACTGCTAACTCTATGCTATTTTACAAACTTGGTAATACACAAGGAAGTCACTAAATAAGTAAGACACAAAATATATCTATGCCAAGAAATAAATGTTCTACCTATAAGATCAGCAAACATAATAACAAAAAACACCCTCGTGGAGAAAGTACAGAGGAGCCAGTAGGGGCATCCACCCAGTGTGACTACATCTCGGTGGCCCTACGGGGAACAGCGGGGCAACACCTGTCAAAATTACCAATACACACTCTTCAAACCAGACAGTCTACTGCAGAGTCTCTTTTTATTACACAGATATACTAGCACAAACATGACATTCTGTCTATACGAGGACAGTCTATGGACTTTGTTCTAATAAAAGAAAAACTAGGAAACGCTAAATGCCCACCAATAAAGACGTGGTAAAATACATTAGGGTATATCCACGTGATGAAAATGCTATACAGCTATTAAATAAGAACGAGGCCCCCTTCTCTGTACTGATTTATAAAGACCTTTAAAATGATTGTTAAGTTTACAAAGCAAGGCACACATCAGTACGTACGGTAGGTCTCATCTGTATAAAACCCACAGATGTGTATGTCATTGCATCTTTATGCATAAACTCTCAGGAAGGATATATAAGTCGCTGTTAACACTGGGTGCCTGTGGAGAGGGAAACTGGGATGGGGACTGATGGAGGGAGGCAGACTTAATGTCTAAGTGTACACCCCTTCATACCATGGGAATGTACTGATTCAAAATTACTAAAAAAAAATTTTAACTATTAGGGGTGCCTGGGTGGCTCAGTGGGTTAAAGCCTCTGCCTTCAGCTCAGGTTATGGTCTCAGGGTCCTGGGATTGAGCCCCGAATCGGGCTCTCTGCTCAGCAGGGAGTCTGCTCCCCACCCCCCCGCCGCCCTCTGCCTGCCTCTCTGCCTACTTATGGTCTCTCTCTCTGTGTCAAATAAATAAAATAAAAAAATTTTTTTAAAATGTTTTTAACTATTAAAAAAAGTATAGACCGTCATTAGGGGAAAGGTGTGATAGAATGATAGAAGAAACAGCAACTCTTGCCTGAAATCCACCATCCTCTCCTCAGCCACTCTGCAAGGCCACCCCTATCAACACAGTCTCTGAGTTTGGTTTGGCCAAGGCAGGGCCCTGAAAGTTCTGAAACTTCTGCTTTGCTTACTCAAGAATCAAAACAAATCCTCTTGCTACATTTCTTTGCACACACTGAGGAAAAAGAAATGGCTAGCGTTCAGAAAATTTACATGTCGCCCTCCGTCTCACTGTTGAAACCGAAGAACCAGTCTACAAACTAAAACTAAAGAACTGGCTACAACGCTGGAAATCCTAACGAAGGCTGGAAAGCCCTCTATATATGACTTCATTTTCTGCCTTGGCAAGAGCGTAGCTAATAGAAGAAAGATAAAAACAAAATATGAGAATGTCTGCTGCAGATAACAGTATTCTCTGTTAGTATTCGTGTTCTACTAACTAATATTTAGTATTCTCTACTCATACAGCACGTACTCCTTACTGGGTACGAAATTCATGCAAAGTACAAGCTTTACCCAAAACAGAAAGTCCATATCATGCAGCACATCAATCACTCCCTGACAAGGTCTGTCCAAAACCCTAAGGCCAACTGGTGTTTTTTTTTTTTTAATGTCTGGAGTTAGTAGCTGCATCATGCAAGGTGAGAAACAGCATCATCTGCAGGCGGGAAAACCTCAAAGGCTAGGAAACGGTTTTTGAAGGTTAGGCTCAGGGAACCCATGATTAGTTGTATACTTTTCAGGAAAAAAAAAAAAGAAAACATTTCTAAATCTCGAAGGAATCATCTTTCTCAATCTCATTCCAAGTACTTGGCTGAGGAGATCCAAAAAGGGCAAAAATAGGAGGAATCCCACATCCGCCAGTGCCACAGACGTGTCCGAGGATGCAGGCTGCGTCTCACGGACAAAGACCGTTCCCCAAACTCCGCCCGATATGCAACTGCGGCCAATGGGCATGAACAACTAACTGGTAGAAGATGTGGCTGCATCACCGAGAGATCGTTTCCCACTTCTAGAAACACAGAGTCTGTGCCTAGCAATGCCGGCCAGAAGCTGGTTACCATGTCCTCGTGCGGGGAAGACCATTTTCACTGACTCCAAAAGCAATTAGGATATTCAGTTCCACCAGCACAAGCTACAAATATATACTGACAAGAAAATAAATCCCACACATACAGCTGGACCTGAAATGTTTTCTTTCCTCCTGCGAATCCTTACACAAAATAATGATTAAATCTGGTCGTAAGCTTTACACACAGGAGGCACATTTTTTTTTTTTTTAATTAAGAATAGTGGATGGTGATAGGCCTTCTGCTGAACAATTCATGGTTTGAAATTCAACTTCCCCTAAAACTCAAGGTTCAGTGCTGGGTAAAAAGGCATGCAAGCCAGTCACCAGCCTCCTTGAGCTGGACACAAGGCATGCCTTGGCTGCAGAAAACACGGAGTTAGCAGTTACACACTTTCATGCCGACAAACCAATGATTAACAAGGATGATTAGAGTCTGGATGGAACCAAAGCACAAGCTCTTTGCCTTCTGGATGCTGACTCAAAAGCCACAAGCACACACATGTCCCCATGGCAGGGTCATACCGCTGGACTTCAGTTGTTTGGCTCTCTCTCGTTCCTGGACGGCAGACTTCGGCAAAAGTGGAGTAAGGCCTCGGGACTTGGTAGGTCTCATGTAGCCTTTCAGCGGCTCTGCCATTCTGCTTTTATCTTCCTTCTTCCCTTCTCCTGGTGCCTTCAGCTCAGACTTTTCAGTCATTTTGTCAGGGGCCTCCAAGATCTTATCTTTGGGTTCTGGGAGTGCAGGATCCTTAGAGGTAGGCACTACTGACGTACCTACTGCCTGCCTCGGAGTAGCCGCAGCCCTGCCGTCTAAGAAATCTGACTGGAATTCTGGCGTTGCCAAGGAAGTATGTCCAGATTCAGTGATTTCAGAAGCCAGGTTAACTTCTTCCACTTTCTTTTTTTCACTTGTTGGAGGCAAAAGGGCCCTATCTACCTCCTTATTCAAACTGTCTGGGTCCTTGGAATCTCGACTGTCAGCATTTTGGTCCTCACAGAAACTGGGTTTTTGTGCTTTGTCTCCCAGTAAGTCAGGAATTTGAACTGGAGCAGAACCTTCCTCAGACTCTTTCTTTTTGTTAACTGGGTATGTCAGAAAATTATTCCTATCTGCACCTGCTTCTAGGACTCTGTCCTCACCTGGTAGGCTCTGGTCTCCTACTGGCATTCCAGAAAGGTGTCCCTTTGCAACCTCTGAGATTTTTTCTATTGAATGCTTAGACGCAGCACTGAGCACTGAGTCAGATCCTCCCATCACAGGTCCTCCATCTATCCCTGCTTCACTCTTCAGGGGACCAGCAAGCTCACCTTTATCCTTAAGACAGCAACCTCCCTGGCTGTTAACTGTTTCTACGGCTGCTGTGAGAATGAGGGCAACCTCCCCGCCTGTGCTTGCAGAAGGCATAACAGTGCAGGGGGCCTTGGGTCCTTCCTGAGCTGGGACCCTATCTTTGCTGCAATTATCTACCACCAATAATTTGGATATCTGGGCTGGAGTGTTCTTTTGCCCACTTTCTGCCAAGGGGTTTGGAAAAGAATCACCCTCCTTTACTACTTGAGAAGCAGGAGTGGGTAGTCCTTCACGGGCTGCTAACTCCAGAGCCTCTGGAGGGGCTGACTTATTCATCAGCCCTGAGAGTGTTCTGGGGCAGGTAAATGTGATATTTCTATTTTCGTCCACATAGCCCATTCCTTCAGTTCTGTGGTCCCCTGTGGTTTCCATGGGAACATGTATTTTTGATGCATCTATCGTATTCTCCAGAAGATGCTTCTCGGGAGAACTATTTTTAACGTTTTTACTTTTCCCATCATTGCTCCTTTCATTTGGTTTGTCAGCCACTGCAGTGTATCCCTTGGCTGCATCTGTCTTATTCTCTGTAGACAGTGCTGAAGGGACAAATCCTGCCCCCTGGGTTTGGTCTTGGCAGCTCACATCTGTCACCTTGGTAGCTGGTTCAATAACAGTGGAGTCCTTGACCATGCTTGTCTTGTTCCCACCAAGAGCTCCGAGCTCAAAAGAATTAACTTCATCATTCCTCCCCTTTCCTTCACCTACTTCCACTGTGGGAAGAGCTGACGTATGTGAGGACAAAGGATCATGATTTAAGGGGAAGGCGAGTCCTAAGTCCTTGTTCTGAGGAAGAGTACTCCCAGCATCTCTGGCCTTCCCTACAAAAGGTGGGTTGGGGGTTTCTTCCTTGTTCTCCATTCTAGCAGGCTGTGTGGAATAATTATTTTTGAACTTTTTGTTTTTGCCCTCACTACTCCTTTTTTTAGGCTTTTCAGAAATCCAGGGAGCTGCCTCACTACCCATCCAAGGACACTTTCCTTCCTTGCTCTGGTTACTGACACCCCTATCTATGGCCGTGGCCCCTCTATCTGTTCTAGCGCCGGAAGTCTGAGTCGTACCTGACTCATTTCCCAAAGAAATCAACACGTTCGAGGTGCTGGCCCCCCTCGCGCCTGCTGCCTCCGTAGCCTCCCCGCTCACCGCTGCCTTCGTGAGACTCGCTATGGTCCCTGGTTGCTCTGAAGAACCCAGCTCATCACTCGTCTCTCCAGCAGGCATTCTTTCGGTTTTAGGGGCTGGCTCACTTGGCACAAGAACAGCTGGGCCATCCTTCCAGCTGTCCACAAGAAATGGGGGCTCAGACCTTGCTTTTCCCTTCCCAGAACTGGCTCTCCCTTTCCCAGGACCTGCTCTTGCCTTCCTGCTTCTGCCATCCCCTGCCGCCCTCTGACATGGCTGATTCTCTAGCCCAGGCCTCTGAACTAACACCTCATCCTGCGACTGCTGGGTCGGCAAGATGCTCGTCTCTTGGCCTGGTTTGGAAGGAGCTTCCTTTGTTAGTTCTTTCATCTCTTCAGCTCCTTCAGAAAACCCTGTCTGTTTGTCTTTCTGCAATTTAGTCACTTTACTTGCATCATTCCCTTCCTTTGGACTACTTCCTAACGAGGTACCTGCGGGCAAAGTGGGCACCAGATTAGGCAGTTCTTTTGCTGCTGTGGGTTTTGAAGCCCCACCCATGGCCTCTTGGTACAAGACAGGAGAGCAATCCTCTTTGGGTTTGATCTCCAAAGGAATTTCTACTTTATGTACAGAAACTTCTGTCAGGGGTCCTTTCAGAACAGACGAGCCAATTGTCAGATTTTCATCCACGGGCGTCTTTAGGTGGGGTGCAGGCTCTGGTTTGCATTCACCTGGCTGTAGCCATTTCTGGTCCTGGCCCAGCGGTACTGCCTTGTTACCACTGATTTCCACTTCTATTTCTGGCTTGGGCTGAGAACTTCCTGCAGTTTTCAGGGATTCTTCCAAAGGACACAAAGGAACATGGAAACTTTCTGAGACAACGTTTTCACCTACCAGTTTCGTGGCTCTGGACTCCACTTCACATTCCTTTTTGAAGTTTTCTCTGGATGCTAGTCCATATTCCGTGCCCACAGTGGTAGGCAGGCTGGGGAGAACCCCTGATTTGTGTGGACCTGCTGCAAAGGGATTACCTTTACGGTCATCTGCACTGTCGTCATCCCAAGGTCCCCCAGCCCGGGGTTGAGAATATCTCTTTTGCTTTGGTTTCTTCTTTTTTTTCTTCATCATCATTGGTGGGCTTTCTATATCCCAAGCGTCCCTGCCAAGATCTCGCTTGGACTCAAGGAAGTCAAGAGGAGTAGTTTTCCTTTGGTTTCCAGGCTCACCATAGGTAGACGGACCAGAGACCCAACCCAACTCAGACAAAGAGCAGGGGCCCAGCCCGGTATCGAGAGTCTTCCATGGAGATGAACCACCCAGCAGCTCAGGAGGGACCCTGGCAGGCCTGGGCCGAGTGGACCTGCGGTCATTGGGTCTGTACACTTGTTTGCCTTGTGTGGGAGGGGTACCTGTAATACATGAAGTTGGCCAAAATTCCAAACAAAAACTCCTTGTTATTGTTTCTTAAAAAAAAAAAAAAGTCCATTTACAGACTCACTTAAGTCTGTTTTCACCAACCCACACACTAATTCATTTAGAAAAATAGTTTTTTCTAAAATATTTCTTACCCTTAACTGGGATTAGCAAATTAACAAAGATCAACATCTCAGGTAAAGAAAAAAATTCCAACAGAGATCTTCTAACCTTCTATAATTCCCAATTCTGCAACAAGATGGTAAACTCCTATCTCTTTTTGGTGACATTTGTTAATTAACTGAATGAAATATGTATGATTTTGGACAAAATTTATAATTCTAAGAGTCTGTCATCAATATTATACTAATTACTTGTCAGGCTAACCAGATCAACTCTGGGAAACAGACCAGGAGGCCAGACATATGCTACTGAGGGGTGGGGGGAAAAGGAAGAAGAAAAGAAAAAAAAATACTGAATTAGTATTTTGGCCAAAGAAAAACCCTCATCATTCCAGAATCAAAGCCTGCTACTTTGAAAGACAAATGTGTTAGATTTCAATGTTCTGTTCCTAAATGTACTTCCTGAAAGACAGAAAAACATACATAATGCCCAGTGGCGTAATGAATTAGAACAATTAGGATAACCACCCTTAGAAAAGTTTCAGGAAACCAACTGCTCCAGCCTCCTGTCTCTAATTCAATGCAGCATGGATTCAAGATCCTGGGAAAGTCCCATTAAGACCAGGTCTAGAACAGCTCTTGTCACGTCTGACCCAATGAAATGATTCAGAGAACATGAGAACACTTACGGAGTACCGTTTGTTATTGTTTTTACTCTCCAATGTCCTCCAAATCCTACTCTTGATTTAACATCTCAAGACCAGTTACTGCTTCTCTCAAAAAAGTGCTAGGTTTTAGTATCCCACAACATATAACATTTAATTTGGCAATTAGCCAGCAGCTATTTGGTGCTATCTCTTATACTATTTACTGAATTATTATATAAATCTTTGGTTTCAGAGTTTATGCCTGGCAACTTCCCTTGCTATCCAGACTATGATACAACAACACAAGGGCAAGGACCCAGACTTAAACATCTATGTGCCTTAGCATGGTGAACTTTGTACACAATAAGGACTTGATAAATCTTTATTGATATGTTGTGTCACTAAAACATCTAAAAAGACTGAACTTTATTTAGCTCCTACTTGGGGCTAGACTGTATATAAGCACTAGAGAATCTTAAGTGACATAAGTCAGGGTCCCTGTCCTCAAGTTCACATTCTAATCAGTCACAAAAAAGTAAGCAGAGAATCATTAAGTTGATAATCACACACACATGCTTTGGCCTTATATCAAAAACATGTAATCTTTAAGTTCACTGAATGACTGAACTTCAAGTTAGAAAGTAACTTGGAGCAGTGCCTCTCCACGTTCAACGTATATAGCAATTATCTGGAGAACTTGTTAAAATGCACATGAAGGTCTGAGGTGGAATCCAGGATGATGCATTTCTAACAGGCTCCCAAGCAATGCAGACACTGCTGGGCCACGAAACACACTGTAACCAGCAAGGGTTTACTAGCAAAGGTTTACAGAACATTTGAACAACAGATTCCTCTTATAGCTGAATAAAAAGAGATAAAGGGAAGTTAAATAACCTGCCCAAGACCACACAGAATAGAATAGTGAGCAGTGGAACTGGGTTAAAATTTAGATGTCTTGAGTTGATGCGGCCATAATTTAAAAATACGTAAGCAGCCGACTTTCCATCTGAACAGGACAAGATCTGTCTAAGAAAGAGAACGGACTTCATGAGCCATACTGATGAGCGCTCCAAAGCCAGGGACTATCCCACCCCCGCCGCCCCATCACTCCGAGTTCAAGTGGTTTCAAAGAGCCCGCTGTGTTTCCCTCGCTTACCTGAGGTCTCTGAAGGAAGTTCAGAAGGCTGACTACTGAACGGTTTCTTTTGTTCTTGTTTCTCTAACACAGAATCCTCACCTGCTGGCAAGGTGGACTTCTGGCCCACGGCTGGGACTGGTTCTAAATGCGACAGTAAAAACAACACAGGTTTTAGAACAGTGTTCTTTCGTACTCCAGCTCTTTTCCCCCTTTAAGAAGCTGGAAGCGGGAACAGTTTTGGAGGAGTGAGGGACCTTCCTCTGAGGGCAGCAGAGAAATAGAGTGGTACCTGGAAGGTGAACTTGGGAAACTTTTTGTTTTGTTTTCAAAGGGAAAAACGGTACTTGTAGGTTGGTGGGAAGGATTCAATAGACGGGGAGAAATTAGTGAGTGGCAAGAAAGGAAAGAGTGGCCAGGGCATCCTTAAGTAGGGAAGCAGAGGTGGGATCCAGGGGCAAAATGGAGATTGGCCTTAATTAGAAGCAGGGACGGTTTATTTCCCGTAAGGGGAGTGAGGCAGAGACTAGGAATACAGCAGACAGGTAGTTGAGGTGGCCAAAGTGAACAATCCCTTTTATTGTTGAAATTATCAACAAGGAAAACAGATCAACAGAGAAATAAGGAGGAAGATGCTAGAAACTGGAAGAGGACAAGGTGAGAAAGATGGTCTAGGAGAGCAGCAAGTACGTAGTCTTGAAAAATACAGCGTCATTTTCTTTATTTTATCCGGTATGAAGTTTGCCCCTCACCTTCCTGGAGACTACACCCTGGGAGACAGAAATACGGAGTAAACATAAACCCGTACCTGGAGAAATGATCAGAGTAGATGCAGCTGACTGCCCTTCGTCCTTGAGAGATTTTAACTGAGACTCCTCACTTATGTCTTTCTGTGTCCCTGCTGCGTGCACGTCCTTAACTGGAGCCGGTGCCACCACTGTTTCTGAGAGCAGTGCAGCAGCCTGGGCTGGACTCACACTGTTGGCCAGAGTCACCTCTGTCCCAGGGGGCGGAGCCACGTCTGGAGCCAGGGCTAGCTCTGTCTCTGGAGGCGGAGGCACATCCTTGACGCGGGTTATTTCTGGTTCTGGGGGCACAGCCACATTCTCACCCAGGGCCATCTCTGTTTCTGGAGGTGCAAACACGTCCTTGCCCAGGGCCAACTCTGGTTCTGAGGATGGAGCCACGTCCTTCACTGGAGCCTTTTCTGTAGCTGGGTGTGGAGCCATAGCCTTGACTGGGGCCACCTCTGTTTCTAGGGGCAGTGCCACATCCTCGGTCAAGATCACCTTGGTTTCCGGAGGCAGTGCCATTTCCCCAGTCAGGGCCACCTCTGTGTCTGGGAACAAGCCCACCTCCTTGGCTGGAGATATTTCTGTGGATGATATAACATCCTTAGCCAGTGCCACCTCTATTTCTGAGAGAGATACCAGGCCCTTGGCTGGGGCCATCTCTCTGTCTGTGGGTGGTACCACGTCCTCATCTGGGGACACATCCATTTTTATAGGTGGGGCCCTCTCTGTTTCTTTGAATGGTAATACATCCTTGGCTGGGGCTACCTCTGTTTCTGTGGGCAGTACCATGTCCTTGGCTAAAGATACATGGGTTTCTGTGGACAATACAGCACCCTTAACTGGGGCTTCTTCTGTTTCTTGGGGTAGTACCATATCCTTGACTAGGGCCACATCTGATTCGATAGATGATTCCATGTCCTTAGCCAGTGTCACATCTGATTCGGTAGGTGGTTCCATGTCTGTAGCCAATGCCACCTCTGTTTCTGTGGCTGGTGCCATGTCCTTGGCTGGAGACATCTCTGTTTGTCTAGATGGTGCCATGTCAGCAGCCTGCAGTCCCATTATGATTTCCAATGCTTCTGCTGGTGCCCTCTCTTCTGCCGATGTCACTTCTACCTCTTTGGCTGGCTCTATGGGAAGTAAGTAGGAAACTTAGGACCCATCATGGTGTGCTTGTAGCTCTGCATTCAAAACTTACCTTCTGAGAGCATAGGAGTATCTAGATTTTGTGACCAAAACACCCTAAACATAACTTAAAAAGCTGTCTAATTAATGTATTTGTGCCTACACTTTGATAGTCCGAGTACTAAGAAGAACAGGATATTGAGAGAATAAAGAGTGGAGGAAGAAAGAAAAAGGAAAGAAAAAAACACAGGTTTAACAACAACAACAACAACAAAAACACAGGCACACAATTATTTTAAGTAGGGGAAACTGGGGGACATACAGAAAAAAAACCTCCGAGTTCCAAGTCTGCACTGAATTGAAAAGATTTTCTCTGTCCATGAACTCCAAGTGTTGTATTGCAACCACACCTTCATTCCTTCAGCTGTGAAATCAGTAATTAAAGGAATACAAGCATTTGTGATACTTCTGGAATTTTTATCTGTACTACTCTACACAGCTAAAAATTAAGTCTGATTATTTAGAATGACTAAGATACTGTAACGATTGAGTGATAAAGAGGGGTTCTAGTAACTTACCTGCTGAGGGCTGCAGAGATTGTGGTACAGCTTCTGGCGAAATGAAGGATTCCGAGTGTGGAGAGTTTGGGGCTTCCACAGGCCACCCCTGAGGTACAACAGCTGCAGGAGCAAATGTGTCACAGGGAAACAGACCTGATATTAAAACACAAAGATTTTTGAAACTGTGTCAATAACAGGGAGAAAAAAGGCATTTGATATTTAGAATCAGCTGTATAGGACTGCCTTCAGCTCAGGTCATGATCCCAGGATTCTGGGATTGAGCCCTGGCATTGGGCTCCCTGCTCAGCAGGGCGCCTGCTTCTCCCCCGCACATGCACGTACTCTCTCTCTCTCTCTAATAAATAAAATCATTTTTAAATAATTTTTTATTATGTTATGTTAGTCACCACAAATAAATAAAATCTTTTTTAAAAATCAGCTTTTTATATTGCCATAATGACAAAGACCTAAGGACCAATGCAAAACAAAGCAAGAAAGTTTTACAGTAAAAACCATTGACATTCTTCAGGCTTTGGCAGATTGTTAACTGGCCATGTCATCAGTCAGCACTGATTGGCTACCTTCTACAGTGTATTGTTAGGAGTTGAAATACCAAAGACTGATGCCAGCACCAATAATTATTACAACTGATACAACGTAATGTATAGTAAGGAATTGTGAGGCTTGATTTCCTCATCTGTAAAATGAGATCAATGCCTCCCTCTGCAACAACAGTTTTGTGAAAATGCTTTATAAATATTAAGAACTAGACAAATGTTAAAGGATTATTATTATACTGTGCTCTGTCAGACATAATAGGGGATTTAATGTCACAGGGTCCTTGCCATCAAGAGTTTAGCTAGAGGGCGCCTGAGTGGCTCGGTGGGTTAAGCTTCTGCCTTTGGCTCAGGTGGTGATCCCGGAGTCCTGGGATTGAGTCCCGCATGGGGCTCTCTGCTCAGCGGGGAGCCTGCTTCCCCTTCTCTCTCTGTCTGCCTCTCTGCCTACTTGGGATCTCTCTCTTTGTCAAATAAATAAATAAAAATATTAAAAAAAAAAAAAGAGTTTAGCTAGAGAGGCAAGACAGACATGTATCAAACACTGTATAGTATGGACTAAGTGCTCTAAGAGTTTTAAAAAAAACCACGAGGACCAGAATAGTCAACAGAAGGTTTCAATAGGACAAGAATGTTTCTGTGACTGTGCAATTAGTTGGAGTCAAGTAGATGTTGCATATCAGAGAGGGAAAATAGGATGAGAACAAACAATGGGAAAAGGATGTGGAAAGCCAGAGAAATTTAGACTTGAAGAGCAAAAAAATAGAGTGTCTTAAGGTCTTAATGAAAATGAGACGAGGGCGCCTGGGTGGCGCAGTTGGTTGAGCAGCTGCCTTCGGCTCAGGTCATGATCCCAGAGTCCCGGGATCGAGTCCCACATCGGGCTCCCGGCTCCATGGGGAGTCCGCTTCTCACTCTGACCTTCTCCCTTCTCATGTTCTCTCTCACTCTCTCTTTCCTAATAAATAAATAAATAAATAAAATCTTTAAAAAAAAAAAAAGAAAATGAGACGATAACTACAGAACAGGGACCTGGTGACCAATGCAGCAGGTACATTTGGAATGAATTTAAAAGGGGGCAGCCTAGGTATGAAGTGACAGAGGCTTAATACGGGGGAAGGCAGAGGGAGCATAAAAAAATAGAAGATGTTCTAAAGAAGTCAATGGGACTAAATGACTCACTAATTAGTGAGCTAAAAAGCATTAGGAGACTACACAGATAGCATCAAGGTCAACCCATTTAACATCCCTCCCCCTAGAGATATGCTGTCCAAAGAGAAGCATAAATGCGGCATATTATTAGCTATGATCTTTACAAATACAAAAGTATAAGCATTGTTGGAAGTGGGACTTATTGATGATAGGTACTGAAAGAAACCTGAATGTCACCCTCAAAATATGCCTCTTTGACATAAAAAATTATTCTGAGCTGAAGGCAATTAGGGAGCAGTAAACCTAGGAAAAGCTCCTCACTTTCTGCTTAAGGGCGGGATATAAATTTTCCTCTTCCTGGGGACAGACTCTTATTGAGCCCAGATAGGGCACCAGAGGAATCTGCAAACAAACCTTACTCTATTAGTTCCCTTCCACGCATTTTCTTCCCACAGTCTGCCAGCCATGGAAGCCTAAAACTGCTTTTCTTTGTCCTGTCATTTCTTTACACCTTTATTGTTCTTTGTTGAAGATGCTATATAAGCCAAAATTCTAAGCTACCACTTTTGAGTCCCTTTACGCCCGTACGATGGATGCTGCAGTCTGTCCGTCTCCTGGTCTCCTGTTAATCTTTCTTTTTGCTGGGGTTCCAGCTGAAAACCCAAGATGGGAAGAGGTAAAGTTTCACCTCCCCCACAGTATCCTGGTCACATTCATGTTAAAAGTTACACAAAACCAGCAATAAGGATACTACTAATTGAGAACTAAGATTTGTTTAATATTTACTAAGAACCAGATGTTATGAGAAGTGCTTTTACAAAATTTTATTTTAATTGTCACAACATCTTTAAGATAGGAACCAGTCCTGGCCCCATGTTAAAGATAAAGAAATCAAAGTTTAGAGAGGACATAACTTGCCCAAGGTAATGAGCTAGTAAAATCTGGAGACAGAATCTGGCCCTATCATATAGTATTCAAGATCCCATGAGAGGAGGTGAGCAGACCCTGAGCACCCCAACTGTTGAATTTTCTCCTGAGACCAATCTAGATAGAGCCTTATTACAGCTAGAGCCAAAAAAAATAACTTTGCCTAGTGGTTAACTGCAAAGGTGATGGGTAAAAGGCCACATTAATTGTTGAAGTTAAGCAGTAAATCCAGTTGAAGACATCATACCATAACTGTCTTGCAAGGGATCATTTCGTTCTGCAAATGCTGAAGCACTGGTTGTTCCACTGGGGAGAAAGAGAAAATCCTCCAGGCCATCATCATGGTGCATCTTAAAGGGATCTGGAAAAAGAAGACATTTAAAACTCATTCCCAGTGAATACAACTAAAAAGCCTAGCATTCCTTATCCAATGATGAATATCGATTGGTTACATGTATGTCATCAATGTAAGTTAAATAAATTGAGATATATAACTGAACATGGTAGAGAAGAACTTTCTTTGTTATAAGTTAAAATATGTAATCTCATTATTTTCTAAGATTTGATTATCTGAATCGGCCAACAAATAAAAAACTAAAGGTACAACTAATGCTCAATTCTATAATATGCTAAAAGATGAAATTACAGATATAACTAAACTCCAATATATATTCAGACATTCATTTTAGGTTGTTAAGAAAAAAAAAAGTCAGCCAGACAAGTAAAAAAGACATTTTCACCCCATTGGACAACATGAAGAAAACTACTTTTAAAAAGTTATCTGAGACAAGGCGAACATCTTAAGAGAAATAAACTCCCGAATCATGAGTTGCCATTAGTAGAGGCACTCAAAACATCAGGGAAACTCTGTGCCTTCTTACATGAGAAAAAGAGCAAAGCCAGTCCAGCCAAGCAAGAATTCTGCTACTAAGGGACACTTGTTAATGATGAGGTCTTCGTGTTTCATGTAAGTGATGAATCACTCAATTCTATTCCTGAAACCAATATTACACTATATGTTAGCCAACTAGAATTTTTTAAAAAATAATTTGAGAGAAAGAGCAGAAAAAGAGAGGGGGAGAGAGAGAGGGAGAGTAAGCAGGTGTGGAGGGGCAGGGGGAGAAGCAGCAGGCTCCCTGCTGAGCAGGGAATCCAACTCGAGGCTCAATCCCAGGACCCCGAGCGGAAGGCAGACACTTAACTGACTGAGCCACCCAGGCATCCCTTACAAACTAGAAGTTAAATAAAAACTGCCCTGTGTGCTCACGGCTACTAGCAAGTCTACTTTCATCCTTGAGCAGACAGATTGGCATGTATTCTAACCTAGTAAAGGACAATCAGCCTTTAACTGTGGATACTGTTTCCAAATTTATTTAAAGTTGCTTCCTTTCTTTCATATCTTTAGTCATGAAATGTTCACAAGACATTTCTCACCCTGATGTAGAAACAAAATATTAAGGATGCCATGGTGAGGGGCACCTGTGTGGCTCAGTTGTTAAGTGTTAAGCATCTGCTTTTGGCCCGCATCGGGCTCCTGCTCTGCAGGAGGCCTGCTTCTCCCCCTTCCACTCCCTCTGCTTGTGTTCCCTCTCTCAGTGTGTCTTTTTCTCTGTCAAATAAATAAATAAAATCTTAAAAAATAACATCTTAAAAAATAACATCTTAAAAAAAAAAAAAACAAACACCTAAACCATCAAGAATGCCACGGTCAACAAAAGTTTGAGAAATGTAATAAATAATTTGTGATTTAATCTTTCTGATATTCTAGACTGGGAGATTTGTGATCTGCATTGATTTTATTCTAGGTACTAGGAAGGGGGCTAATAGTATGTTTTTTCCCCGCCCGTAATAGAAAATATGCCAGTCCTATAATAAATTCTTCATCAGAGAGGAAAAAAAAAGAATTCTGCTTCTAAGAAGGCCTTTTCAAAATGAGCACTCATCTGAATTACCCTGCAGCCTTAAAAAAACACTGACTGCTAGACCCTAAGAATCTGCATTTCTCAATAGTTCCTTAGTAGATACTAGTGACTCATTCCCTCAAGGTGCTTCACCGGTCAGAGGCAGATGCATAATAACCTAGGCCTTGGGAGAATATTCATTCCTGTGGCTCTGAAGTAGCTGTATCACCCTCTTCTATTATATGTGCTGCTGAAACGAGCACTGTATCACCCTCTTCTAGTAAGGGATGTCAAGATCAGGGGAGACCATGCACTGGGAAGTATGAACAAGCAGAAGGCAAACTGGGAAACTGTTGGGGATGGAGGAGGTCCCAGTGCTGCTTCTCCAGAATAGCAGGGAAGCTGGGGCATGAGAGAGATTACAACCACTCATTCTCCCCGGTATCACTTGGTTTGGGATGGCTGCTGCCTGCTCAGCTTCTCACACTTCCTGAAGGAAAAGAGAACACCTAAACCATCAAGAAGAGTAACTGTTGGGGGCGCCTGGGCGGCTCAGTGGGTTAAGCTTCTGTCTTCAGCTCAGGTCATGATCTCGGGGTACTGGGATCAAGCCGCGCATCGGGCTCTCTGCTCAGCAGGGAGACTGCTTCCCCCTCTCTCTCTGCCTGCCTCTCTGCCTGCTTGTGATCTCTCTGTCAAATAAATAAATAAAATCTTAAAAAAAAAAGTAACTGTTGTATGGTTTGCACATTAGGATGGGAAACTTGCCAACTTGCATGTAAAAATGAACGGTTTCTACAAAGATCTGTCATTTATTTATTACTTTTTTCTGGGTGCCTCTAATATGACAGAGTCTCTGTGCTCTAAAAACCCAGAGATGCATAGGTCAAAGCTGAGAACATTTAGCAGAGGGATATTTTAGTTCAAGTCAAAGAAGATCTTCACCTGATAAATATTTAGGTTGAGAACTGCAGGACTGAGTGATTAAAGGGATGAAGACCTCTTCTCTACATCCCCTCCCGCTTAGTATCTCATCTAATCTTATAGCTTAAAATTCTGTGTATAAGTCAATAACACTCAAACTTGTACCTCCAGCCATCTAGACCTCACCACTTATTTCTTGACCTTCATATCAAATTGCCAATTTTTAATGTATAAAATAAAGCCAAAATGTAACATGTTTCCCAAACCACCCTCATACAATCGTCCCATCTCTAATGGCATTCTATCTTTTTGGTCAAAAACATTGGAGTTGTCCTTGATTTATCTCTTTCATAAGTCATTCCCAATTCATGAGTAAATCCAGCTGATCTGACCCTCAAAATGTCCCCCAGAATCTATTTTCCATACGCCCACTGATTAAGGTGTCTTGCAAGGTTGTAGTCAAGGCACTGACCAAGGCTGTGATCATCAGAAGACTTGATGGGGGCTGGAGAACCTGCCTACACAATGGCTTCCTTACATGTCTATTGATTAGAGGTCTCTATTTCTCCCCTACATGGGCCTCTCCATAGTAGCTGGCTATCCCCAGGCTGAGTATAAAGAAGAATAATGAAGAATAACGAAGATGGAAGCCACAGTGTCTTTTAGGACCTAATATTAGAAATGACATGCCATTATTTCTGCCACCTATCCTACTGGTCACACAGACCAAGACTGGTACGATGCGGGAAGTTACTCCATAAAGGTGTGAATACCAGGAGTTCAGTGTCACTGGAGCCATCCTGGGGGTTGACTACCACGCTCGGCTTTCAAGACATTATACTCTTCTGGGTTTTCTCCCACCTTAAAAATGGCCATTCCTTTGACATTACCCTTGCTGGTTCCTCTTCTTCCTGACTTAAATTAGTAATTAAAAACTACTCACAAAGAAAATCTCTGGCTAAGATGACTTTGCTGATGAATTCTACCAAACATTTAAAGAAGAATTAAAACTAATTCTTCATAAACTCTTCCAGAAAAACCTGATGCAGGGAGAACACGTCCTAAGTCATTCCCTGATTGGTATTATGCTAGAATGGTATGACCCTGATATTACTCTGATACCAAACCAAACAAAGACATCATAAGGAAACTAAAGATCAGCATCTCTTCTAAATACAGATGCCAAAATCTTCAACAAATATGTTTATGAATGTGCCAGAAAATCACACAAATTATACACCATGACCAAATGGAATTTATCCCATGATTGCAAGATTGGTAACCAATGTAATACATACATACCAGTAGAATAAAAAATAAAACTACATGATCATTTCAACAGATGCAGAAAAACCACTTGACAAAACCCAACACCCTTTCATGATAAATCAAGTACTTGACAAATTAGGAACAGGAGGCACTTTCATTAATCTGATAAATAGCATCTACCAAATACCCTCTACTGATGCCATACTTAACAGCCAAAGACTGGATGCTCTCCCTCTAAGGAAAGTAAGAAAAGAAGGATGTCTGCTCTCACCACTTCCGGTTAATCACTGTACGGAAGGTTCTAGCCAAGACAATTAGGCAAGAAAAAGAAATAGAAGGAATCAAGATTGGAAATGAGGAACTAAAACTACAACTGTAAATGACACATCTTACATGTGAAAATCCTAAGAATAGACTAAAAAACTACTAGAACTAATGAATTCGGCAAGGTTGGAAGATACAAGATCAATATACAAAAATCAACTATATATCTATACCCTTCCAATGAACAATCTAAAACTGAAATTAAGAAAACAATTCCATTCATAGCATGAAAAAGAATAAAATATTAGGAGTAAATTTTACAAACGGGAGCATAAAAATTTATACTCTGAAAACTACAAAAATATTGTTGAAAGAAGTAAGATATAAATAAATGGGGGTGGCTCAGTGGGTTAAAGCGTCTGCCTTCAGCTCAGGTCATGATCTCAGGGTCCTGGGAACGAGCCCCGATCAGGCTCTCTGCTCAGCAGGGAGGCTGCTTCCCCCTCTCTGTCTGCCTGCCTCTCTGCCTACCTGTGATCTCTCTCTCTGTCAAATAAATAAATAAAATCTTAAAATAAATAAATGGAAAACATTCTATGTTTATGGATTGAAAGACTTAATATTGTAAAGATGGCAAAATTCCTCAATTTGATATATAGATTCAATGCAATTCCTATCAGAATCCTAGCTGATGTCTATTTTTTTTTTTTTGAGATTTTATTTATTTATTTGACAAAGAGACTCACAGCAGAGAGAGGGAATACAAGCAGGGGGAGTGGGAGAGGGAGAAGCAGGCTCCCCTCCAAGCAGGGAGCCCAATGCGGGGCTTGATCCCAGGACCCTGGGACCATGACCTGAGCCAAAGTAAATGCCCAACGGCTGAGCCACCCAGGCGCCCCTTCCAGCTGATTTCTTTAGAGAAACTGAGAAGCTGATTCTAAAATTCATATGGAATCCCAAAAGACCCAGACAGAATAGCTAAAACAATCATTAAAACAAACAAAAAACAACTCACAAAGTAGGAACACTCATACTTCCTAACTACAAAACTTACCACAAAGCTACAGTAATCATGACAGTATAGTACTGGCATTAGGACAGACATACAGATCCAATGGAAAAGAATTAAGAGTTGATAAACAAAACTATATATCTATGGTCAACAGATTTCAGCACTGATGCCAAGACCACGAAATGGGGAAAGAATAGTCTTCAAAAAAATGCACCTGGGACAACTGGATATCAACAGGCAAAATAATGAATCTGAATCTCTTTACCTCCTACCATATATAAAAATCAACTTACAATGGGTCAAAGACCTCAATACAAGAGCTAAAATTATAAAATTTTTAGAAGTAACCATAAGGATAGGGACTCAGATGGGTGGCTCAGATGCTTAAGCGTCTGCCTTAGACTCAGGTCATGATCCTGGGGTCCTGAGATCGAGTCCTGCATTAGGCTCCTTCTTCAGGGGGAGCCTGCTTCTCCTTCTGCCTGCTGCTCTCCCTGCTTGTTCTCTCTCTCTAACAAAAAGAAGAAAGAGAGAGAGAAAGAACAAACGAACATGAGGATAAATGTTCATGACCTCAGATTTGGCGGTAGAGTCTTCGCTATGACACCAAACCATGAGCAACAAAAGAAAAATGAGATAAATTGGACTTCCTCAAAATCAAAACCTTTTATGCATCAAAGGACAATACCAAGAAAATTAGAAGATAATCCACAAAATGGGAGAAAATATTTGCAAATCATAAATCTGATAAGGGTCTAGTATATAAAAACCTCTTATAGGACAACAAAAAAGACACACCAATTAAAATGGGGATAAAGGATCTGAATACACATTTCTCTAAGGAAGATACACAAATAGTCAATAAACATGAAAAAATGAAAAGATAATCAACCTCATTAGCCAATAGGAAAATGTAAATAAAAATCCTAACAAGATATTACTTCAGTATGAAGTAGGTTAGGTGTAATTTTTCGAAAGAGAAAACAAGGATTTTCAAGGATGTGGAGGAATTACAAACCTAATCCACTACTGGTGGGAATATAAAATGGTAGAGTTGCTTTGGAAAATAGTTGGGCAATTTCTCAAATGATTAAACACTGAGTTATCAGGGACGCCTGGGTGGCTCAGTTGGTTGGGCGGCTGCCTTTGGCTCAGGTCATGATCCCGGCGTCTTGGGATCGAGTTCCGCATCGGGCTCCTTGCTCCGCAGGGAGCCTGCTCCTCTCTCTGCCTCTGCCTGCCTCTCTGCCTGCTTGTGTTCTCTCTCTGTTAAATGAATAAATAAAATCTTTTTTAAAAAATTAAAAAAACAAAACAAAACAAAAAAACCACTGAGTTATCAAATGATCAGCAATACCAATCTAGGTATAAATGCAAGGGAAAAAACATGTTGTACACGAATGTTTAAAACAGCATTACTAACAGTAAAAAAAAACAAAAACAGGGACGCCGGGTGGCTCAGTTGGTTGAGCAGCTGCCTTTGGCTCAGGTCATGATCCCGGCATCTTGGGATCGAGTCCCGCATAGGGGTCCTTGCTCCGCGGGGAGCCTGCTCCTCTGTCTCTGCCTGCCTCTCTGCCTGCTTGTGTTCTCTCTCTGTTAAATAAATAAATAAAATCTTTAAAAAACAAAAACAAAAAAACAAAAAACAAAAAAACACGGACGAACAGATAAAGAAAATGCAATAGAATATTACAAGTTCCTCTGAAATAATGAAGTTCTGATCTGTGCCACAAAATGCATGATCTTTGAAAACTTGCTAAATGAAAAAGCCCCTGACAAAAGACCACATATGATTTCAATTTCATTTATATAAAATGTCCAGAATAGGTAAATTGAGAGCAAAAGAAAGTAGATTAGTCCTTAGGGCTGGGGTGGATAGGGAGATAGTGAGTGAAATCTAGAGTACAGGTTTTGTTTCTGAGGTAATAAAAATATTCTAAGGTTGATTCTGGTGATTGCTGTATATATGCATGAATATACTAAAAATCCGCTGAACTGTATACTTCATTTATTAAAAAGATTTTATTTGAGAGAGAGAGCGAGCATCAGTCGGGGGGAGCAGAGGGAGAGGGAGAAGTTGACTCCTGCTAAGCAGGGAGACCCGACCTGGGGCTCCATCCCAGGACCCCAAGATCATGATCTGAGCTGAAGGCAGACGCTTAACTGATGGAGCTACCCAGGCACCCTTGAACTGTACACTTTAGTGTGAACTGTATGGTATATGAATTACATCTCAATAAAGCTGTTTTTAAAAATTACCATATAACGAGAATAGCCAATAATTGGGAAATGATATAGAACATCAAGTACTAGATTATTTGGAACCAGCTATGAGCACCTTATAAGTTAGATGGTAAAAAAGAAGTCATATATGAGTGCAAACAAAAAAACCGCTCTCAACCTGGCATGGAGCCATTGATGTTACTCCCCTGAGGTCCTACTGCAATCCATTCCTGCCACCATTTCCAGCTCTAGGCAACTACGTATTATGCTTTTTGTCTCTACAGATTAGTTTGATTTTATAGAAATTGGGTTTGAGTCTTAGTATTCCCTTCTGTCAAATGAGGATAATATATACTTGCAGAGCTAGGGAAGAAACACAGAAAATATGTTTAAAAAGGCTCTAGCCCTGTGCCTGGCACACAAAACAGACATTCCACAAATGGTGGTACTATTACTGTAATAATTCCTTTTGGAAGAATTAAGGTTCTTTTAAAGATTTTATCTTATTTTTTTTTTTTACAAAGAGAAAGAAATCACAAGTAGGTAGAGAGAGAGGAGGAAGCAGGCTCTCCACTGAGCAGAGAGCCCAATGTGGGGCTCGATCCCAGGACCCTGAGAGCATGACCTGAGCCAAAGGCAGAGGCTTTAACCCACTGAGCCACCCAGGCGCCCCTGGAAGATTTAAGGTTCTAAGGTACTACTGACCATTTAGTCTTCAAAGAACATGAATTTGTTAACCTACTCAAAACACTCTTCAAAAGGGAGAGATCTGGATGGCATGCGCCTCAGAAAAAGGGGTCGAGAGGATAAAGGGTCAACTAAATGTTCAGGGTAAAGGGTTATACTTTGGTTGTGCTTTGCAAGCTATATACAGACTAAAAAGTTTTATCTGAGTGGTGGCTACAAATTTTTCATATTTATGTCATCACTCACACTAAGTAGTCACAGGCAAGCCTGAACTTACCAGTCTGGGTAGGATTCACCAACTGTTCTGGTTCAAAGCAAAAGTTTGTATTTTCTGGCCAGCTCTGGATGTTCTGATATCCCTGGTAGGCCATTTGCTCTTCAAGGAATGGAGTTGGAGAACCTTTGAATAGAAACACGAAACAAAAGTTGCATGGTATTACTGCCTTCTCCACTAGAATTGAGTTTCTATTAGTATCACAGTTAGTACAATATGATGAAATCATACCTACCTAGTGCCTTTCAAGACTTTTTTTTTTTTTTTTTTCAAAATTTAAGACAGAAAAACATAATCAAAATACTGGAAACACAGCCTGTTACAAGGTTAAAAACCCCGCAGGATATCTTCTGGTTATGGTATGTGAAAAGGTCAGTGATCTTTACCCACCAAAGAACAAGTACAAAATTTTACAAAATTGTCAACAGCAATCATTTCAAGTCACCAAAATTTTTTAAAATGTCAGATCTAGGGGCGCTTGGGTGGTTCAGTGGGTTGAAACCTCTGCCTTCAGCTCGGGTCGTGATCTCAGGGTCCTAGGATCGAGCCCTGTATGGGGCTCTCTGCTCGGCGGGGAGCCCGCTTCCCCCTTCTCTCTCTGCCCGCCTCTCTGCCTACTTGTGATCTCTCTCTGTCAAATAAATAAATAAAATCTTTAAAAAAAATTTTAAAAATAAAAAAATAAAATGTCAAATCTAAATAAATGGGGAGATATACTATGTTCATTAACAGAAGACTCAATATTGTTGATAAGGCAATTCTCAAACTGACAACACATTCAAGGCAATTACAATTAAAAGTCTCAGGAGAATTTTTTGAAGGTGTCAATAATCTCATTTCAAAATTTATATGGAAATGAAAAAAAAAACCACACACAAAGAACAGCCAAAACAATTTTGAAGAAAAGCACATTGGAGGACTTAAATTACTTGATTTCAAAAGTTATTACATATATATAATAACCCAGTCAGTGTGGTATGGACCACACATTAGATAAATGGAACAGAACAAAGCTCAGAAAGAAAACTACATAAGTTGTGGACAACTGGTTTTTAACAGAGGTGCCAAGGTAATTCAGTGGGGGAAAGGATCATTTTTTCAACCAATGATACAGAAATAATTGGTCACTTACCTCACACCATATGTAAAATCTAACTCCACATAGATTAAGAACCTAAATGTAAACAGGGGAAACTAAAAGAACTTGTAGAAGAAAACATAGGAGAAAAAAAATCTCTGTGACCCTGGACTAGACAAAGATTTCTTAGAAATGTCATCAAAGGCAGGATCCATGTAAGAAAAAAACTGATGAACTGGACATCATCAAATTTTAAAATTTTTGCTTTTCAAAGATACCATTAAGAAAATGAAAAGTGAAGACAAAGACCGGGAGAAAATATTTGCAAATGACAAATCTAATAAAGAACCTGTATGCAGAAGAGATCAAAATCTCTTACAACATAATTATACTTATGATCAACATTAGGTAAGTTTTATAGGAAACAAGTTCATTTATCACATTAAAAACTTAATACTTATAAGTAACTTAAATTACTAGTACATACTGTGTTCAGAACTGTGTTTAAACATTTAATATGGGGGAAGTAGCTACTTCAGTCTTTTTGTTTATTTTTGTTGATACTTGCAATGAACAACGTGTAAGGTTTTAATCTTATTTCCCTTACATTTTATTTGTTCTGATCATACTTACTACAATGTTATTCTTTGTCTGATGAGTCTAATAATAAAAAATTAAGACTTGGAAAGAAATCTTTAACAACACAATTATAAGACAAGCAACTCAATTTTTTTTTAAGCAACTCAATTTTAAATGGGCTTAAGATTTCAATAGACCTTTTCATCAAAGAAAATACACAAATGGGTAATATGCACATGAAAAGAAGCTCATCATCATTAGTCGTTAGGGAAATGCAAATTGAAATCACTATGAGTTGCCACTGCACTATAGAACCACTAAATCAAAAAGACTGACAATATCAGGACTTTGTGAGAATGTAGAGAAAAAAGAAATTTCTTTCATTCCTGGAGGGAATGTTAAATGGCACTACTTTAGAGTTTGGGTTCCTTTTCTTTTTTTATGAACAGCTTAACTGAGATATAAATTTACCCCTTTAAGTATATGTAGAATCCAGGGTGTTTTAGTACATTCACTAAGTTATACAACCACCACCATCTAACTTACAAAATGTTTTTATTACTCCAAAATCTTATACCCATTCCCTTTTCCCACCACCCCCTAACAATCACTAACCTACTTTCTGTTTCTATAGATTTGCCTATTCTAGATATATCACATAAACGTCATGAGACAATATGTGGCCTTTTATGACTGGTTTATTTCACTTAGCACAGTATTTCCAAGGTTCATCCATGTTGTGGCATATGTCAGAATTTAATACCCAGGTGTGGTCAAATAATATTCCATGGTATGGATATACCATAGTTTATACATTCATCTATTGACATCTGATTGTTTTTGGCTATTGTACATAATACTGCTATGAACGTTTTGGCTGTTGTACATAATACTGCTATGTACATTAAGTGTATATTTTTGTGTGGGCATATGTTTCCAATTCTACTGGGTATATGGCTAACTGAATTTCTAGGTCTTACAGCAATTGTCACATTTAACATTTTGAGGAACTGCCAAACTGTTTTTGCAAAGTGCTTATACCATTTTACAATCCCAACCAGCACGTATGAGTTTCAATTTCTCCACATCTTCACCAAACTTGTTGATCTTTTTTATCTTAGCTATACCAGATATGGGTGTGAAGTATATCCCATTGTGGTTTTGATTTGCATTTTCCTAATAACTAGTGATGTTCTGCATATTTTCGTTGCTTATCAGTCACTTGCTTTTTTTTTTTTTTAAGAAATGTCTATTCAAGGGGCGCCTGGCTGTTGTAGTTGGTTAAGCATCCAACTCTTGGTATGGCTTGGGTCATATCTCAGGGTTGTGAGATCAAGCCCTGCGGAGTCTGCTTGGGATTCTCTCCCTCTCCCTCTCCTGTTCATGTGCTCGCTTGCTCGCTCTCTCTCGTAAATAAACAAATCTTAGGAAAAAAAGAAACGTCTATTCAAATCATTTACCTATTTTTTAATTGAGCTATTTGGTTTTTTTTTATTATTGAGATGTAAGATTCACTTTCTTTTTTTACATTACTCAGTGCTCATCAAAAGAAGTGTACTCATTTCATCCATCCCCCAACCCACCTTTCCTCTGGCAAGCACCAGTTTGTTCTCCATATTTAAGGATTTGTTTCTTTTTATCTTTGTTCATTTGTTTCCTAAAGTACATATGAGTGAAATGATATCGTATTTGTCTTTCTCTGAATGATTTATTGCATTTAGCATTATGCCCTCTAGGTCCATCTAAGATTCATTTTCTTGATGATATCCTTGGAGCACAAAACATTTTTAATTTTGATAAAGTCCAATGTTTTGAAGATTTTATTTTTAAGTCATCTCTACACCCAATGTAGGGCTCAAACTTACAACTCCAAGATCAAGAGTCATATGCTCCCCTCACTGAGCCAGCCAGGTACTTGGATAAAGTCCACTTTATCTGCCTTTTGTCTACCACTTGTGCTTTGGAGTCCTAAGAAACCACTGGCTAATCCAAACTCATAATAATCTATGCCCACATTTTCTTCTAGTATATTTAGGTCTATGATCCATTTTCTGTTTTTATGTAGTATTAGATAGGAGTCCCAACTTCATTCTTTTGCATACAGATATCCAGTTTTCCCAGCCCTGTTTGTTGAAAAGATTATAGTAGTCCCCCCTTATTGGTGGGGGATATGTTCCAAGACCTCCCCCCCAATGGACACCTGAAACTACAGATAGTACTGAACCCTATATACACTATGTTTTTTCCTATTCATATACATTTATGATAAAATATAATTTATAAATTAGGCACAGCAAGAGATTACAACAATAACTAGTAGTAAAATAGAACAATTAGAACAATATACTGTAAATAAAAGTTATGTGAATGTGGTCTATCAAACTATCTTACTGTATTATATTCACCCTTCTTGTGATGATGTGAGATGATAAAATGCCTGTGTGACGAGATGCAGCGAGGTGAATGACACAGGCACTATGACACAGTGTCAGGATACTACTGACCTGGTACATCAGAAAGAGAACTATCTGCTTCCATACCACAGTTAACCACAAATAACTGAAACCATGGAAAGTAAAACTGCAATAAGGGGATACTACTGTATTCTTCCCCCGCTGATTCACCTTGGCAACCTTGTTGAAAGATGTAGTTTATTTCTAGACTGTGACAGTTCCTTGAAATGTTAAACATGTCTTACCCAGCAATTTGAATCCTAGATATCTACCCAAGAGAAATGAAAACACATAAATATACAAAAACTAATGTATTGATGTTCATAGCTGCATTATTCATAACAGCTAGAAACCCAATGTTCATCAACTGGTGAATGGATAAACAAAATATGGTGCAAAAATATAGTGGAGTATTATGCAGACAGATGGGAATGGACTACTGATAAACACTACAATATGGATGAGCTTTAAAAAGCATTACATGTGGGGGCACCTGGGTGGCTCAGTGGGCTAAAGCCTCGGCCTTCAGCTCAGGTCATGATCTCAGGGTCCTGGGATCGAGCTCCACATCGGGCTCTCTGCTCAGAGGAAGCCTGCTTCCCCCACCCCCCGCTTGCCTCTCTGCCTACTTGTGATCTCTCTCTCTCTCTCTGTCAAATAAATAAATAAAATCTTTAAGAAAAATAAAAGCATTATATGTGAAAAAAGCAAGGTAGAAAAGACTATATATAGTATAATTCTGTTTACATCAATTTTCTAGAAAAGACACAACTATAAAGACAGGAAGTAGAATAGTGCCTGCCTAGACAAAGTAGGAATGGGAATTGAGCATCAGTGGGCCCAAGGGAACTCCAAGGGTGATAAAAATATTCTAAAAATGGATTAGGGTGACTTTAGTACATAATTCCTTGTTAGGGGTAGGAACTTTCATTGCGAAGGGCATTAAAGTAAATGAGAAAGAAGTTCTGAAAGGCTAAATAGCCACAGTACAAAAATTTAAAGTTTCCCTACTGTCTTCCTTCCGGAAAACAGACAAGGACATAAGGAAGATGCGGCTGGGAAAAGGAGAAGGCCACAGGGTACTTACAAACAGTTCTACCACTAATACACTGACTGCTAATACACCCACAGCAAAGTGGGAGTGGAAGTGACAGGACTCCCCTTGTTAGTAACCAACATCAGGCGGCCCCTATGTGCAAATGCTCCCCTTCAAGGCTGCCCTTTATTTTCATGTTTCATAGAATCATTTAAATCTGATTTCACTTACATGAAATGGTTTTGGGGAAGAGGAGAGAAGAATAAAACAAAATCATTTATCCTTGATTTGCATTTTCTAAAATGCTCCTTCAGGAACATCTCCTGAGAGGATCCTGGATATCTGAAGATTTTTTTTCTATAAACATTTTTACTTAAGCATCATAAATCTGTGGATTTTTTTTCCATGCCTACAAGAATGGAAGGTGGATAATATACTCTAATTTTAATTAAGATATTTAATTATTCTATAACTAAAACACCAGATCTCTAAGAAACTTATCTGCTTGAAAGACAGTTAACATCACAAACGGCAAACCCTCCCGGGTTCTGTATGTTTGGACCAGAGCCTCTAGCAGGACTGGCTCCTCTCTGGGGGTTATTATGGGCATTGATCTGCAACACAACTAAGAAACTTCTGCTATAAGTTATAAGAAAAAGAAACACATCAATTCTTCAAAAGAAGATAAACTTTTTCCAAACTGTAAGCAATGTTACAATTGTCTTTTTAGGACAGAAACTGATCATCATAATCGTCTTTCATCAGTGACAGCTTACAATGGATGATACACAGAGAAAGTCCACACATAGTTATTCCCTAGGTCAACTCTCCCTAAATGACATAAGGACAGAAGTAAACGCCTCTGGTTATGGTACAACTTGGGGTGGTGAAGAAGAGTAAAACTTAGCAATACAGTTCAGGTATGGAGTCAACTACCAGCAGGGATGTCAACATGCTGTAAGGAGGTCCTGTAAATTCACGTCTAAGCACCTCCAGAGGTTTGAATGATCACCTCTGTCTCCTCAAAGCACCTCCTCCTCCTTTTGGTCTCTCCCCCAGTATGCTTTCTTCTTTCTGTCCCTCCTTTAGCTTTAAGAAAGCCAACTTTATTTCTTAACTTTGAAAATTTTTTTTAATTTTTGAGAGAGAGAGAGAGAGAGAGCATGCACACATGCAGGGGGTGGGTGGGGAAAAGGGAGAGGGAGAATGTTTGTTTGGTTTTTAAAGATTTATTTTAGGGGCACCTGGGTGGCCCAGTCAGTTAAGCATCTGCCTTCAGTTCAGGTCATGATCCCAGAGTCCTGGGATCGAGCCCCACATTGGGCTACCTGCTCAGCATGGAACCTGCTTCTCCCTCCTCCTCTGCTCCTCCCACCTGCTTGCTCTCTTTCTCAAATAAATAAATGAAATCTTAGAGAAAAAAAGATTTATTTTAGAGAGAGCTCACATGCGGAGAGAAGGAGCAGAGGGAGAGAAAGTCTTAAGCAGACTCCATATGGAGTGCAGAGCCCTATGGAGTGTTTGATCTCATGACCCTTGGATCAAAACCCCAGCTGAAACCAAGAGTCTGACACTTAACCAAATGGACCACCCAGGTCCCCTGGAAAGAGAGAGAGACTAAAGCAGGCTCCATGCCCATCGTAGAGCCCCATGCAGGGCTCAATCTCATGACCCTAAGATCACGACCTGAGCCAAAATGAAGAGTTGGGACATTTAACCGACTGAGCCACCCAGGTGCCCCAAGAGAGCAACTTCATTCATTTTTTAAAAGATATTTATTTATTTATTAGTTTGTTTAACAGAGAGAGGCACAGCAAGATGGAACAGAAGCAGGGGGAGTGGGAGAGGGAGAAGCAGGCCTTCCGCTGAGCAGGGAGCCTGATGTGGGGCTTGATCCCAGGACCCCAGGATCATGACCAGAGCCGAAGGCAGACGCTTAACGACTAAGCCACCCAGGCGCCCTGAGAGCCAACTTTAAACAGCATTTCAACATATGGAAGTTCTGCAGAGCTGACTGTCGTCAAACTAGGTTATTTGTGTTGTTTACTTTTCTGTAATACCTAATATGCATTCATCCCTATTTCAGCAGACAAATAGAGCCCATTTTATATAGACCACATACTCGTTTTTACACAGTGCTGGAGAAGTGGGGAAAATATGCAGCAGAGCCAAATAATGAGTTGAAGCTGTGGTTAAGAATGGGAAAATAAGGAGCACATCAATTTGAATGGGAAAAGTTTATGGAGGACAGCAGCTCCTCAGAGAGGGCTGCTACAGAATAGCTACGATGTCAAAGGCCAAAAAGAGCAGACCAAGATTTGTCTGCCTCCATCCCTTTCAAAGGGGAACCGCCCTATTCCCTCCCGGGCAGTCCAAGTGCAGAGGTCAATCATGACGTTTTTTACTTTCCAGACCAAAGGAGTATATTTGTGATTCAACCAGGCCAAAAGTCCTTTGGAGAAATTTGATATACAGACATTCTGACATTTAGGATCTTAAGCCATAACGATACACCTAAGGCTGCCGGTGGCCCTTTCCCATCTTGAAAGAGTCTGCCTGAGAATGAAGCCAAAGAGAGGGCAGAGGAGTACAGAGGGGAGACAAGAAAGAGTAGGAAAGAGGGAGAAAGGTAGACTGTGAGTGAGTTAAGTCGAGGAAGAAAGAAACAAGGGGAAGAGAGAAAAGCAACAGAGAGACTTTTGAGTCAAGTATGATTCTAAAAGCCTTATATATTAAAAAAACAAAAACCAGCAACAAATATATTAATGTACACTCCCTAGTTTTTATAAAGTTCTAACCCTGTCTTAACACTTAACTCTGGGTGTGACCTCAAGATTTTAGAGCCACAGACCACTAACCTAGAGTTAAAAAAAAAAAAAGTTGTGAGGTGTGATACATAATTTTTTTAATTCATTTTAATTCTAAAATTAAATTCCGAGGCCTCTCTCTGACTTACCCATTCATCTTTATATCTCTCAAAAAGCCTAGTAAAATTAACTTACACGTAAGTACTCAGACATTCCTGAATAAATGGAAGTACTGGGACATTTGTTAAGCCAGAAAGATTATAATAAATCAAAAAACAAACCACAGTGTCCTCGGGAAGGTTCACAAGTGGCCTTTTAAGTAGAGAAGGGGAAAAGGTGGCAAACATCTGGATAAACACTTCTTAAAATTAATAAAAATATAAATAGTAAGTTTTTGAGGGGTGACATATCTTCAAAATCACAAAAGCACAAATGTAACAATACATTCTGGATTATTAAAGAGAAAATAACCAGAAAATGGTAGGAAGAAACAGTTTTCTGGTGCCCTGATGGTGAAGCTAAGAATGGATCTGTAACTGACCCGACAGCACTGTAAGCAGCAGTCCCAAACCCGGTCCTTGGCTACCTGCTGGAATCGTCCTTCTTCCCCCCTTATTTATTATTAAATACTTGAACCAATCTATAGCAGAGTTTAAACAACAGAAAGAGGAGGAGGGAAGGAGGAAGACAGAACAAACAAGTAAGCAAGCAAAACAAAGGGATGGGCACCAACAAAAATATCTGAATTCCTGACCCTGCTCTGACTGAAAGCTTAAATGTATGTCTCTCTCGGTTTCAGGAATGACCTCTAAGGCTACTTGTTCAGTTCTAGAATTACAGTAGTAAAAAAATATGTTGTCAATAATTTTATATTCCATAGAAAAGTACTAGAACTCCAATCTTTTTTTAAGATTTTATTTGTTTGTTTGTTTGTTTAACAGAGACATAGAGAGCACAAGTAACCAGAGTGGCAGGCAGAGGGAGAGAGAGAAGCAGGCTCTCTGCTGAGCAGGGAGCCTGATGCGGCGCTCGATCTCAGGACCTGAGCCAAAGGCAGAGGCTTAACCAACTGAGCCACCCAGGCACCCCGAGAACTCTCGTCTTTGAATTGCTTTCTGTTTAGAGGAAGTATACCCACCACCTACTATTTCAAAGCTAATAAAGGCAATTTGTTTAGGGCTTCAATATGATAGATGCTTCTCACAGAATAATTAATGCAAATGTTGGATACTAATCTAATACTCCTCTTTAACCACTGAAACGAACCCACAGCGGTTCCCCACTGTGGGGAATTCCCCACTCCTCTGGGCAGGCTAGTCTCCTCCTGGCGGCTGCTGAAGCCCATGCTTCTGCTACCCCCATGCCCTTGCTCATGATATCAACCTCTGCCTCCCTGCTGGCCCCAGATCCCAAAGCTGTGACTCAAGTCTCGGGTTCTACACAGCCTTTCTCATGACTTTAGTGCCCGTTCTTCTCCTCTTAGCTCTTTCAACATTCATTGTTTGTTCCTAGAAAACAATTTAGTCCCTGAACACGTATTTCCTTATTAGTCTAAAAAAATTCTTTTTTTTAAAATTCTTTTAAGTTTTAAATACTTAAATCATTTTTTAAGGTTTTATCTATTTACTTCTCAGAGAGAGAGGGAGCACAAGCAGAGGGAGTGGCAGGCATAGGGAGAAGCAGGCTCCCTGCTGAGCAAGGAGCTCAATGTGGGACTCAATCCCAGGACCCCAGGATCATGACCTGAGCCGAAGGCAGACCCTTAACCAACTGAGCTATTTAAGGTGACCCTTAAATACTTAAACCTTCAAGTATTTTATGTTCATCATTTTAAACAAATACATTATTTAATATGTATTAATCTTGTTTCTCCAGTTCCTTATGTTTCTTTAAAAAGTAAAGATTGGGGGCGCCTGGGTGGCTCAGTGGGTTAAAGCCTCTGCCTTCGGCTCAGGTCATGATCTCGGGGTCCTGGGATCGGGCCCCGCATTGGGCTCTCTGCTCGGCGGGGAGCCTGCTTCCCCCTCTCTCTCTGCCTGCCTCTCTGCCTACTTGTGATCTCTCTGTCAAATAAATAAATAAAATCTTTAAAAAAAAAAAAAGTAAAGATTGTGCTACTACTTTATTTCTTCAAAAGGCCTAGCTCACTGAATGGCACAAAATGCCATTCAATAAATAAGCTGCCACCGAAATGACCACAAGGTTGGGGCGCCTAGGTGGCTCAGTTGGTTAAGCCTCTGCCTTCGGCTCAGGTCATGATCCCAGAGTCCTGGGATCGAACCCCACATCAGGCTCTCTGCTCAGAGGGGAGTCTGCTTCTCCCTCTGCCTGCCCCCCTCACCCCCGCCGCTCATGCTTCTGCTCTCTCACTCTCTCTCAAATAAATAAATAAAATCTGAAAGAAAGAAAGAAAGAAAGAAAGAAAGAAAGAAAGAAAGAAAGAAAGAAAGAAAGAAAGAAAGAAATTACCACAATGTCATTTTTTCTAGACTGGGTTATTTAAGTTAATAAATTCACACCATACATAATATTTTTTGGAAAGTGATTTACATTTAGTATGAAAGAGCATAAGAAACCTCAAGAGATTTTAAATAGCCTATCATATTTAAAATAAACTTTATGGCGCTTGGGTGGCTCAGTTGGTTAAGCGACTGCTTTTGGCTCAGGTCATGATCCCAGAGTCCTGGGACTGAGTCCTGCATCTGAGTCCTGCATTGGGCTCCCAGCTCTGCGGGGAGTTTGCTTCTCCCTTCTCATGCTCTCTCATGCTCTCTCTCTCTCTCTCAAATAAATAAATAAAATCTTAAAAAAATTTTAAATAAACTTTAAAAGGATAGTGATTCTGCCTACCCCCTGGAAAAAAAAAAGATCCACAATTTTTAAAAAATTACTGAGGTACACTCAGGAAACAAACTGAGGGTTGCTAGAGGAGAGGGGGGGAGAGAGGGGTGGGGTGGTTGGGGGATGGACACTGGGGAGGGTATGTGCTATGGTAAGCACTGTGAATTGTCTAAGACTGATGATTCACAGACCTGTACCCCTGAAGCAAATAATATATTATATGTTAACTTAAAAAAAAGTAGAGGGAAACCAAAAAAGAGGGCATCTTTAACCATATAGGGAATAGCCCCTAATTAAATGTGTAAATTTTATGCTATTAAATAAAAAACAATAAATTTTTTATTGGAATTTAATCATTTAAACTAACATCACCTATTAAAAAAATAAATGTAAGAAACGAGCCAAGAGAATTCCCAAATAAAAGCAAAAAGAACAAGAAAAAAATTATGGAGGTATAGTTCACATACAATGTTTATCAGTTTCAAGTGTACACATACTGATTCAACAATTCTATACACTACTCACTGCTCACCATGGTTAAGTATAGTCAACATCTATCACCATACAACGTCATTACAATTATTAATGTTTTTTTTATAAAGATCTATTTGAGAGACAGAGTGAGCACAAACCGGAGGGCAGAGGGAGAAGGAGACAGAATCTCAAGCTGACTCTGAGCTGAGCATGCAGCCCAACATGGGGTTCAATCTCAGGACCCTGCTGAGATCATGACCTGAGCCAAAACCAAGAGTCAGAAGCTTAACCAACTGTGCCACCCAAGCACCCCCATGATTACAAATATGACTGACTATATTCCCCACGCCCTACTTTTCATCTCTGTGACTTACTTATAACTGGAAGATTGATCCCCTTAATCCCATTCACCTATTTTGCCCTTCGCCCCACCCACCTCCCCTCTGACAACCACTAGTCTGTTCTCTGCATGTTAGAGTCTGCTTGTTCGTTTTGTTTTTTAGGTTCTACATGTAAGTGGAATCATATGGTAATTTCTCTTTCTCTGTCTGATTTATGTCATTTAGCATAATACTCTCTAGGTCCACCAATGTTGTCATAAATGGCAAGATTTTGTTCTTTTTTATGGTTGAGTAAAATTGTCTCACATACACACGTGCATGGCCGTCGTCCTTATCCATTCATCTATATCAATGGACACTGGGATTTTACTTACGTATCCTGGCTATTGTAAATAATGCTGCAATAAACACAGGGATGCATATAACTTCTCAAATTGGTGTTTTTGTTTTCTTTGGATAAATACTCAGCAGTGGAATAACTGGATTGTATGTTATTTCTATTTTTAAGCTTTTGAAGAAACTTCATACTATGTTCTACAGTGGTCATGCGAGGGTTCCTTTTTTCCCCACAGCCTAGCCAACATTGTTATTTCTTGTCTTTTTTGTAGAGGCCACCTTTAGGCAACAGGCCTGACCAAAGGAAACCTGAATAAGCCAAAAAGGCACACAAGGACCACAGAGGTGAATGCAAACAGGTTCATTAAGCAACCCACCTTAAAGCAGCCATAGGCCCTAACTAACCAATTACAACCAGGCACAAGATTCCCAAGCTTCCCCCAAAATGGAAAATCCCATCCATCTCCATACTTCCTCACTCCACACCACTGCCTGAAGGCAGTCTCTCCTTTGCTGTCCTGCCCACAGTACCCTTGAGGTGTGGTCAATAAACTTCTATCTCTTGTTCTGCCTCAGATGAACTCTTTCACCACCCAGGCTGCCAGCCCCCACCCAATTGGGATGCCCCACATTTGGTGCCCCTCCCCTCCGATCGGAGCATCCCACATTTCTGATATTAGTCATTTTAACTGGGATGAAATCATACTTCATTGTGGTAGAAAAACAAAAACAAGAACAAAAAAACCTCACAATTCTTTTAAAGATTTAGTTTTAAGTAATTTCTACACCCAGCGTGGGGCCTAAACCCACAACCCTGAGATCAAGAGTTGCATGCTGTCCTGCCTAGGCCAGCCAGCTGCCCCCAAACACACAATTTTTAATCAGAGAAGTGAATACATTTTCCTTGTACATTCTGGGGAAGAAATCTGCATCTCTGGTTTTTAGATGCAGAGGCACTGGTTATCTTCCCTCCACAGTGGGGCTGCAGCACGGCCTAGAGCACCTCTCTCAGGAGCAATGCTGAGAAGAGCCAGCCCAGCCAAGAGTATTATTAATGAGCAAATCTGATGGAGGCTCACTCCCACATCTTCATTCAATGCTACTGACCTAGATTTCCTTCTTAAAACTCCACAGCAAAAGCAGGCAAACTCCTTTGCAGGAACAACAGCCTTCAGAATACATTTTTTTTTCCAGCGTAACTACAATCTACTCAGAGAATCTATTTCAGTTAAAAAAGAAAAGAAAAGAAAAATGAAATTCTAAACAAGAAGCAATTTACATAATGCAATGGCAACGACCCGAGATACTTTAGTTCTCCTAAAAGATTTTAGAACGGGAAAAAATAGGGGCCAGTTTCTACTGTGAAATTGGAGCACTTAATGGTAAGGACAACTGGTTAAATATTAAAATTACCAACTAGGGGCACCTGGGTGGCTCAGTGGGTTAAAGCCTCTGCCTCTGGCTCGGGTTATAATCTTGGGGTCCTGGGATCGAGCCCCGTATCAGGCTCTCTGCTCAGCAGGGAGCCTGCTTCCCCCTCTCTCTCTGCCTGCCTCTCTGCCTGCTTGTGATCTCTCTCTGACAAATAAATAAATAAAATCTTTAAAAAAAATAAAAGTACCAACTAATCAAGCAATAGTATCTGTATATCTTTATATCAAAGCCAGAACAATTCTATCAAGAAAGATCCATTCCAAGTGTGAAGACAGACCAACAGATTTTAATATAACAGAATACAAAACGTTCATTGATAAGGTTTCAGATTCTACATTGTGAAAACCAAGAAACTACCACTTGTCAAGTTTTAATGTCAAGTCAAAGAATACCCAGTTACCTGAAAAGGAACTGTCAAAATACTCCTCCTCTTAACTACATATATATGAGACAGATTTTCTTCATATTCTTCAACTCCAGCAACATGTTGTGACAGACTGCATGCAGAGGCAGATCTGAGTATCCAGCTGTCTTCTATTCAAGCTGTTAGTCAGACATTTAGAAAAATGTAAAACACAGTCCCTTCCTACTAAACTTTTTTTTGAAACTGTACTTATTAAAAATGTTAATGATTATATTTTAAACTAATAAATATTTTAAAAAGTATCTCAGTTTTAATATCTAATTTGATAAATATTGGCAGGCGTAACCGATATAAGCAAAAGCTCTTTGGGGTCCTTAATAACTTTGTAACCAGTTTTACTGAGGTACAAATGACAAACAATGAACTGCACATTTTTAAAGTGTTCGGTTTGATAAATTTCGAGGTATGCATGCCATCACAAGAGAGTGAACATATCCACCACCCTGAAAAGCTTCCTAATGTTTATGCATTAGGTCGTCTTGATATCAACAGGTTTGAGAACTGATGACTTTTTTTTTTAAGATTTTATTTATTTATTTGACAGAGAGAGATCACAAGTAGGCAGAGAGGCAGGCAGAGAGAGAGAGGAAGAAGCAGGCTCCCGCTGAGCAGAGAGCCCGACGTGGGGCTCAATCCCAGGACCCTGAGATCATGACCTGAACTGAAGGCAGAGGCTTTAACGCACTGAGCCACCCAGGCGCCCCCAGAACTGATGACTTTTTTTTTTTAAGATTTTATTTATTTATTTATTAGGAAAGAGAGAGAGTGAGAGAGAGCACGAGAAGAGAGAAGGTCAGAGTGAGACGCAGACTCCCCGTGGAGCTGGGAGCCCGATGTGGGACTCGATCCCGGGACTCCGGGATCACGACCTGAGCCAAAGGCAGTTGCTTAACCAACTGCACCACCCAGGCGCCCCAGAACTGATGACTTTTAAAAGAGTACATAGAGAAAGTCTCCCTCGAGAGAATATTACTATTTTTTAAAAAGATTTTATTTATTTATTTGAGAGAGTGAGAGTGCATGTGCACATGCACGAGCGGGGGAGGGGCAGAGTGAGAAGGACAAGCAGACTCCACACTGAACACAGAGCCCCACACAGGGCTTGATCCCAGGACCCCAAGATCATGACCCGAGCTGAAACCAAGAATCAGATCCTTAACCGACTGAGCCACCCAGGCATCCTAAGAATATTGCTATTTATTTGGAGAGAAAACTAAAAGGATAAAGGAGGAGGAAAAAAGAGCACGGGGCAGAAAGACACAGCTTTGGTGAGACCTTAGTTATCAGTTCATTTAATTCCCCTGAACCTCAATATCTCACTTATATCACGAAAGGATTATACCAGTATCTGGTCTTTTAGCTTCCTTCCAGTTCTAAAAGTCTGTTAGTCCACATCCCTACATACACACTGTAGACTCATGAATAACGATCGCCCTTCTAGCTCCTTTCCCCAACACCCCCACCTCCAAGCACCGAGAACTCCAAGACAAAGTTCAGGCTTTGACTTAGCATTCAAACTTGACAAGTGGTGGTTCCTTTCCTTTCCTTTTTCCTTTCTCCTTTCCTTTTTGCTTTTCTTTTCTTTCTCTCTCTCCCTCTCCCCCGCTTCCTTCCCTCTCTCTCTCTCCCTCTTCCTTCCTTTTCTTTCTTTCCCTACCTCCCTCCTTCCTCCCTCCCTCCCCCTCTTTCTTTCTTCCTTTTCTTTAAGATTATTTATTTGTCAGAGAGAGAGAGAGAGACACACACACACACACACCACAAGCAGGGGGAGCAGCTGGTAGAGGGACAAGCAGGCTCCCCGCCAAGCACGAGGCCTGATGCAAGACTCCATCCCAAGACCCTTAGATCATGACCTGAGCCAAAGGCATATGCTTAACCATCTGAGCCACCCAGGTGTCCCGACAAGCAGCAGTTTCTTAAAGGTTTTCATAATGTAGAATCTAAAACCTTATCAGTGAACGTTTTGTATCCTGTTATATTAAAATCTGTTTATTTATCTTACATTTGGAATGGATCTTATTTGATAGAACTGTTCTGGCTTTGATATACATACAGATATTACTGCTAGATTAGTTGGTACTTTTAAGTTTAATGCTTCTGTGATACAAACTTAGCCATCTGAGAAATGAGGAAACACATAATACAATATCTCACTAAGGGCTAAACTGTATGATGAAGGGGTTTAAATTACATGAAAAGATAAGAAAACTAATGCTGGCAAGAGGGTTTCACAGAAAAGACAGGGGGCAATCTCCGAATATGGTATTTCTAATTACCACTAACAATGTAAATAAAACATTTGAGACTGTCTTGAATGACTGAATGATTATTATTCCAAAGATAAAACAAAATTGAACAGGCAAATAGCATGTATAGACCTATACATATATCTCAGGATGATAAAGCAATTGTGGCAAAACATTAATTGTTGGTGAATCAGGAAAAACATACAAAAGTTCTTTGTTTTACTTGTTCTCTTCTCTCAAAATTTTTCTATCTTTGAAATTAATTCAAAATAAAAATTTCAGTTTTTTTGATTCGAAGGGGCACGTGCACCCCAATGTTTATAGCAGCAACGTCTGCAAATGCCAAAATATGGAAAGAGCCCAGATGTCCATTGACAGAAGATGAATGCATAAAGATGATGTGATATATATAGACAGTGGAATACGACTCGGCCATCAAAAAGAATGAAATCTTGCCATTTGCAATGACATGGATGGAACTAGAGGGTTTTATGTTAAGTGAAATAAGTCAGTCAGAGAAAGACAAATACCATATGATTTCACTCGTATATGGAAATTAAGAAACAAAACTGATGAACATAGGGGAGGGGAAGGGAAGGGAAGGAAAACTAAAATAAGATAAAAACAGAGAGGGAGGGGCGCCTGGGTGGCTCAGTGGGGTAAGCCTCTGCCTTCAGCTAAGGTCATGATCTCAGGGTCCTGGGATGGAGCCCCACATGGGGCTCTCTGCTCAGCAGGAAGCCTGCTTCCCCCTCTCTCTCTGCCGGCCTCTCTGCCTACTTGTGATCTCTCTCTCTGTGTCAAATAAATAAATAAAATCTTTGGAAAAAAAAAAGAGAGGAAGGCAAACCATAAGAGGTTCTTAACTATAGTAAATAAACTATAGGGGGAGAGCTTAAGGGGATGGGATAACTAACTGGGTGATAGGCATTAAGGAGGGCACCTGATGAAATGAACACTAGGTGTAATATGTAACTGATAAATCACCAAATTCTACCCTGAAACTATTATACTACATGTTAACTAAATTGAATTAAAATTTAAAAATTTAAAAATCTTTCAGTATTTCAATTTTCTACAAATAGAAAGTGATAGAAGAAAGCTAACGCCTCAGATTTTCAGCCAACTCCAATTTTTATAATAAAATAGATTTAAGTATTCATATCCAACTATATTAGGATGTCTTTCTCTGTACTAAATAGGCAAACAAAACAAAACAAAACAAAACCCCACAAACCTTCCTGATCTGAAATTAAACCATCTTTGACATCCTAAGATGGTTGACAGACTTTTTTTTAAGAGTTCACAGTTCTAATAATATTTAAAAACACTGAAGCACTGAAGGTCTCGAGTGGGAAGGAGATGATGACTATGTGTTAATGTGTTTCTTTTTGGTTCGCAAACCAGCACGTCTTAGAAATTTCCTAAGAGACCACACAATATGCTTGTTTTGCTTCAACCATAAATCCTGCAGGATGCTTCCCGGAGGGGGGGCATAGGTGAAGGATAACACTGTGAGGCCAGAGTACACCCTAAGGGAGCAGTGGTTTAGCTATAAACACTACACTGTTTTCAGTTGTTCCTTTTATCTCCCGTCACACTCAATTTACTATCATACCGAATGTACATTGTTCCTATAAAAACATGTGTCTCTACACTTCCTTTCTCATTCTTCAGAGAGGTTGTTACACATATACTCTCCTCCATCCCATCATATAAGCTCTTACTTTATGGAAAAGTTTTTTAAATTTTATTTATTTATCTGACAGAGAGAGAGAGATCACAAGTAGGTAGAGAGGCAGGCAGAGAGAGAAAGGGAGAAGCAGACTCCCCACTGAGCAGAGAGCCTGATAGGGGCTCGATCCCAGGACCCTGAGATCATGACCTGAGCCGAAGGCAGAGGCTTTAACCCACTGAACCACCCAGGCACCCAGAAAATAATATTCTTCAACTGCTCTTTCCTCTACTGTAACTTACCTACATGAGTCCATCATTACTTCTTTTCTTCCTATTTATGAGAAATATAATCCTCTACCCTTATTTTTAATTTGGAAAAAAAAATGCTAAGCCAGAGAATATGAGAAGTACAGGTCACTCTCTTTGCCAAGGATACCACTTATGCAAGTACATCCTTTCCCATTTCCCTTATCATCAAGTCATCCAACCTCCATGACTTGCTTTTTTATCCCTTCTCTCTTTATTTCTTCCCCTCTGATTATAAGCACAATTAAATCTTTAGTGTCTTTTGGTCTTTTGTCTTTTAAGTAGGCTCCATACCCAGCACAGAGCCCAATGTGGGGCTTGAACTCATGACCCGTGATCAAGACCTGAGTTAAGATCAAGTTGGAGGCTTAATGGACTGAGCCACCTAGAAGCCCTTAAATCTTTAGCATCTTTAAACGACAAACAAAACCCAAATTACATTAAAAAAAATCCCCCATAGAACAATCTATGGATTAAAAGAAATTTACATTCTAATTTCAAAAAACCAGTTATTAGAGGACACTTGGGTGGCTCAGTTGATTTAGTGTCTGCTGACCTTGGCTCAAGTCAAGATCCCAGGGTCATGGGATCAAGCCCCACATTGAGCTCTCTGCTCCCTGCCAAATCTGCTTTTCCTTCTCCCTCTATCATCTGTCTCATTCTCTCTCTCTCAAATAAATAAAATTTTCAAAAAAAAAAAAAAAAACTAACAACCAGTTATTAAAAAACAAATAAGACAACTGGGGGATATAGTAGTGAATGGACATCTGATATTATGAATTGGTGTGTGTATGAATGGTACTATAATTATGTTCTTAAAAGGAATCAATTTTAGGGCGCCTGGGTGGCTCAGTCCGTTAAGTGTGTGCCTTTGGCTCGGGTCCTGATCTCCAGGTCCTGGGATCAAGCCCTGTGTCGGGCTCACTGCTCAGTAGGGAGTCTGCTTCTCCCCTTCTCCCTCTGTCTCTCCCCCTGCTTGTGCTCTCTCTGTCTCTCTCTCTCAAATGAATAAAATTTAAAAAAAGGAATTATTATTTAGAGATAGAGACTGATTTAAAGATAGAATGATACGATGTCTGAGATTTGCTTCAAAAAATGTCTAGGGTTGGGAGGGGATAGATGAAATAAAACTGACGGGGAAACAATCCAATAAAGGGGCTCTCTTCTTCTTCCTCTTCTCCTCCCATCCCAGATTTATTTATTTGACAGAGAGAGCACAAGCAGGGCGAGCAGCAGTCAGAGGAAAGAAGGAGAACCCGGCCCCCGCTGAGTAAGAAGCCCGATGCAGGGCTCGATCCCAAGACCCTGGGATCATGACCTAAGCTGAAAGCAGACACTTAACAGACTGAGCCACCAAGGCACGCTTCTGGTCTCTCTCTCGACATAAAACTTGTTTATATTATTCACTGGTCTAAAACTCTTCAATGTTTCCTTATAACCTAGAGATTGCAGGGTAAATCTGTCTTACACAAGAATCTGTGCAAGCCAGTCTCAAATCATGTTTCAACATCATTAATTGTCCAGTCCACCTCGCACACCCCACTTCCCAGCTAACCATACTACTCCTTCCTCACATCCTTCTGCCATTTTATGTAAGCTACTCCATTCATCTAGAATACTTTCCTTAGCTCCCCACAGTCCGCCTGCCCAAGGCTTACTCATCCATTCTTTCAGGGTCACACTCTAGGAAGTATCTCCATGTACCACCCCCTCTTATAAACTCAAGGGCCTCTCTCATGTACGCAACCTGTGCGTACACTTAAACGCCAGTACAAACTTAGTCCATGCTTAGCCACATGAGGATAAGGTCTGTGCCTCCCCACTCTGTATTCCCAGCACCATATACACCTTTAACACCTAGACGGTGCACAAAAATGGTTTTGTTGAATGAACAAATTACTGCAATTTGCAGGGTGAAAAAATTTATCTGGAGATAAAAATACCGATACTGTGCTGGGTTTTTCTTAAAGATACAACCCTACAAATTAAGATTCTACTTTTTGCAACACCTTTGTTCCACTTAATTTTATTATTTTTATTATATTTTTGCTGAATGTTACACATTATAATCAGTGGATAATTTTCTTTTTCTAAATGTTCAGGCCACTAAACAACAGAAATTAACATTAAACTAAATCAGCTCATTCAAAGACTTAAATCTGCCTGGTCAGAGTAGGCCAAGACTTACTTGAGAGTAAAAGGAGTATGTAGTAATAATTAGGTCAGAGCAACAGGCCTAATTAACCATGATTGTCATATACCTAGGATATGATATATAGCAACCCTAATTAGAAGGATATAAAAACTACACTCTTCAGACAAAATAAGAATTAAAATATTTGCTTAAAATATCAATAACTCACAATGAATTCCATCTCTATTTCACATTCTGTTAAACCAGTTATATTTCTGTATTTAAATTATGGCAGATGTTAACAAGATTTTGGCTTAAACAACAACAACGAAAAAGATTTACAAGTATCCATATTCAAAATTCGACTGTGAAAAACATCACATGTGAACGTTAAACGGCATTCATGTGCACACCCAGATTTAAATGACTTCTACTCATTCGGCCAATTTCTTCAGACAACTATGGATAACTGACATTCCAGTTTTAAACCAAAGATGCAAAACCACTTCCCAAGTAGGGCAAATTATTCATGGGTATTTACTCTTCTCATTACAGAATATTATTTGGAACACTGAAACAAATGAATCAAAGAGGAAGTCAAGGTCCAAACAGATCATTCTCTCCCTGTTTCTCGTTCCCTCAGATTCTGAAGGATTTTTTCACTCTGCTAAGTTTGTCAGGAGAAAAGGTCTGTGGGAGGGTTTGGTTTCCCACTGCTTGTGCAGCCCTTCCTTCTCCTGGTACACAGCTGGACATGTGGTGAGACTGTCCACCCCAAGGCAGCACAGAGAGGCATTCACTCAGGCAGAAGTTTAGGTTTCAAACTCTGGTCCTCTCACTCAAAACACAACCATAGGCACATTTCCTTCCTACTCTGCCTCACATCCTGTTACCAGACAACATGGAACGCCAGATGAAATGATCTTCCAGAATCCTCCTAGAACTGACAAATCTCTAATTCCTTGTTTTACTAATGGTTAATAAATGCAAGCACCTGATGCAAGCACCTGATGCCACCCACAGCTTTCTCTTTACTGCACAAATGCAATAAAAACACAAGAGTTGTTCTTTGCAGTCACTGGGCATAACCAAGGTCCACTATTTAGAAAAGTGTGTTAACAGTGTACGTGAACACACACCAAGTCTTCAGAAGAGGGGTCCATTGGTGCTCTAAAAGGTGATCAATTTTCTTTAAACCAAATGAAGTAAAGTATCCTTTTAACTCAATCCTTCTAAATTTCATATTTATCCATTTCAGTTGGCTTGATCAGGTCAAATTGCAGGGTTTTTTTTTTTTTAAACTAAGATGAATCAAACATAATGAAGATACTAATAATTTTATGCTATCTTGAGCTGGACTTTCTTCTTCATTCAAATAAAAAAGTTGAGTACCTATACTATGTGCCAAGTTCCAGTTATTTTCTCCTCTTGATCCTGTGGGACTCAAGTGTTATATGAGACACCCAGTGGTACTCACCCCCACAAGTTTCAGTGGCACCCCACACATGGCTTTATGTGAGTTCTGCTGTCACCCCAGCTAGCTTCCTAGTACATCCACCCAGGGCAGCTTTCTAGAGAGTGATGTTGGTTGCCCAGAAAGTGGCACTCTTCCTTGCCAGCCTCAGCCTGTGGCATGTCAGGACCTTCTCCACACTCCTGTGGACTACAGCTGAACCTTCTACAAAGAGGTCTGAATCTCAACCTTGGGTGGGCTCTCTTTCAAATTCATCCCTTTCTTGTATACTCTCTGTCAGGCACAAGACATAGTTAACTATTACCCCGTATCTGCTATTTCTATATTCTTCAGAGCTCTTTCTACCCCTTAAATTTCTTACTAGTTACTAATTCTTTATTTTAACTTTCCCTTATTCATTCTATTATGTTTCTGTTTCTTGACCTAACTCTGACAAAGAATTGGTACCAAGAGTCAGGCAATCCCAGAAGATAAACTTCCATACACGGGATACGGCAACTGGGTTGGTCAGGCCTTTGGGTTTTAAGTGCAGTGCTAGTAAGAACCTTGTCGCTGGATGGGGAGCGGGATGCTAGGGACCCAGGGCCTGCTGCAGCAACACAACTAACTGAGCTCTCTGTGATTGCTGAAGTACAAACTGAAGCACGTAGCCTGGGACCCCAGGAATGTTCAGGCAGTAACGTGGACTACAACAACTGCAGTACAAACAAATTCCCTCTATGGAACACACTGAGTGCTTACTGAAACACAATGACAAACTCAGGTCTCTCAAGCTCTGAGAGTCAGTCTGAGAACCAGCGAGTTTATATCACAGACTCAAAGAATTTATTTCCTATTAGCTGAGGATACTATTGTTCAGGAAAATCAAACAAAGAAGTTCAATACAAAATCTGTGGAACTCACAGTCTCACCTAGTGTCTCATGTGTAGTCAGGACATAGACTGGAAAAGAACAGAATAAGGACACTTGGAATGGAGACATCTGGTTATATCCAGGTAAGAGTGACCATCCTGAAACCCACGTCACTCTGACCCTTGCCTTCCAGTGAAGGAGCCTGCCCTCCGGTGCTTGAGGGTACTGGTCTTCCTGATTCAAAACCCCAAGAAGTTCAACTGGGGCAGAAGCCTGGAAAGGGGATGCTCATTTTCCTCATGGCCTACCACAACTACCCTGTTGCCTCTGGGCCCGTAACTATGGTCAAATCTCAATGCGCTCTCGGGTAAGGTTTGGCAAGCTACAGTCCATGGGCCAAATCTGCCCTACCATCTGTTTTCGTACATGGCCTGTGAATGATTTTTACATTTTTAAAAAACAGAACTTTATTTTTAAGAGTAGCTTTAGGTTCCCAGCAAAATTAAACAGAAAATGCTGAGATTTCCCAGAGAGCCCTCCCCACCCCCATCAACATCCCCCCGAACCTGGTACATTTGCTACAATCACTGAACCTACACGGACACATCATTGTCACCCAAAGTCCATAGGGTTTTTACATCCTTTAAATGGTTTAAAGAATAAAAAGAAAATCTTCTGACATGTGAAAATTATGTGAAACTCACATTTCAGTGTCCATAAATAAAGTTTTACTGGAACATAGCCTGTTCACTTGTTTAGGTATTATCTATGGCTGCTCTGTGCTACAATGGCAGAGCTGAGTATTTGTGACAGAGATTGTATGGCCTGCAAAACCTGAAATATTTAAATGTGGACCTTTGCAGATAAATGTGTACCAACCCAGATTGAGGAGGACAGGTATACCCTATGATCCTGAAGAAAACAGTCTATGTACCAAAAAAGAAAAAATTGTAAGATTCTGGTAATAAAAACAAGGGAAGGGGGCGCCTGGGTGGCTCAGTAGGTTAAGCCTCTGCCTTCGTCTCAGGTTGTGATCTCAGGGTCCTGGGATTGAGCCCCACATCGGGCTCTCTGCTCAGCAGGGAGGCTGCTCCCCCCCACCTCTCTGCCTACCTCTGCCTACTTGTGATCTCTCTCTGTCAAATAAATAAAATCTTAAAAAAAAAAAAAAACAAGGGAACATGTATAAGAATAGATTCTAAGGATGTCTGACCACAGGAAGTAGGATATAATTCTATGTTGGGCCTAATACATTGGTCCAGGTTCACTCACTAGAGATTCCAAATTCAATGTGTTAGCTTATGCAGCTCAAAGTAGCTCTAAGCAGCTCATTCAGTTGGTTGACTGAAATCTGGACTCAAAAGTGAACTACATTTAATGAGGTAGAGATGCCAAAGCTTCCCTGCAAGATGTAAAAGAGAGAATCCAAAGCTTAGGGAGGTAGAAGTGTTAGAACAGATTTTTCATGTTTGACCTAAGCCGCACAAGAAGGCCCAGAAGAAACACCTTTAACTACGGAATTAAGAAATATATTAATGGGGGTGCCTGGGTGGCTCAGTCAGTTAAATGTTTGCCTTCAGCTCAGTTCATAATGGGGGCTGTCCTGGGATCAGGCCCCACATGGGGCTCCCTGCTCAGCGGGGAGCCTGCTTCTCTCCCTCCCTCTGCCCCTCCACCCTATGCTCACTCTCTCTCAAATAAAATCTTAAAAAAAAAAAAAAAGATGCTCCCCCTTCCCGCTCATCTGCATGCACTCTCTCAAACAACAACAGTAACAAAACAAACCAACAACAAGAAAAACCCAAAACATCAGTGAAGGAGCACCTGCATCCTTGAAAAGCTCTGTGGTTATTCTCCTTTGTAGTATGTACCTGTCCCCCCAGACCTGTGTTGGCAAACTTTATCTGTAAAGGGACAGGTGTAAATATTCTATGTTTTGCGAGCCATAAATTTTCTGTCACAACCCCTAGGTGTGACTATGAAGGATGTCTCACTGAAGCAGGTTTCCTGATTCCGATAAGGAGTATGGGATCTTAGACTAGCAGAAGCCAAGTGGCAGTACTTACTAGTCAGAGACAAAGTGGGTACACCCACCATAAAAGGCAGTAGGGTTATATTGGTAATCAGAACACCTCGGCCCACCAGGATCTTTAGTGGTATTAAATCGATCACAGCGTTCTATAGGCAGCCTACTAAAACGTGGATTGATCTATATAATCGGAAAAAACTCTACCTAAGTTAGTAAAAGCCACTTTTGAAAATCTTGACCTCTCAGAAACCCTTAAGGAAGAATCCTGTAGTTTCCACAAGTTCAAATTGTGAATCTTCCTCCAAGCCTCCACAAAAGCCATTTACTAGAGTAACTGGATAAGAAAAAAGGAAATACCCAGACTTTTCAGGGATTACTAATTCCTGGGGACCCAAAATGCCACTTACCAGTCAAAGTCAGAGCTTCTGGTAGTCAGGCTATAGATGAAGGGCTTAGCTCAAGTCCAACTCACAACAGACCCAGTTGTTCCATGGACCCATTTTGTGGTTATTTCCTTAGCTCCTGAGAAAATAACTGGGAACAGACATACTTGGCAAGTGGCAGAACACTAGCCAGAGGAACACTAGCTTCTTCTACACACACACATTACCACCTGGCTAACCCAACTGACAAAAGTCCTAACAGCGAGGGCTAAGTGGGAATCCCCTAGAATTTCTCTTCCTTAACATGATACTAAACCAAAAGCAATTCCCTCACCCCCCCCAAGAGAATTAAAGACATTAATGCCACTATCAAATACTTGGAAAAAACAAAGCCAGTGAGATCTATCACATCCATAGTTAATTCACCAGTCTGGCCTGTAAAGAAGTCAGATGGACCTTGGAGAATGTCTGAACTCTATCCTAAACTTAATTAGGAGGTTATTCCATCTGGCAGCTGATGCCCCTGATGTAGCATCTTTAGTGGAGCAAATCAGCATGGTCCCGGTACTTGGTACACAGCTATTGACCTGGCTACTGTCTTTTCCCAACATCAACTTGCAATTGCCAGGACCACCAGAAGCACATGGCTTTTATCTGCCTTTTAAATGCCTGTGAGCTTTGCCGCAGAGCTACATCAATTCTAACTTAATACAGCCCAGAGACACTGAACCTCAAGGCATTCCAAAAAATATCACACTAGCCCACTATAGTGACATTATGCTAAATGGGCCTGATGTGTAGAAAGAAGCAAATACAGATGCTTTAGTAATAAGACAGATGCTTTAGTAATAAGACATACGCAAACTAAGAGGATGTGAGATAAACCACAAAAATTCAAGGGCCCTTCATAAGATTTCTCTTCCGAGGTAAACAATGAATTGCAAAAACTCACATCACTAACAGTGAAAAAAGAGATACACTGAGTAGTAGTAGGCTTTTTTGGATTTTGTAGGCAACGAATCCCACATCTGAGTGTCCTTCCTTAATCCACCTACAAAGTACCTAAAAGGCTAACAGTTCAGCGTGAGGACCAGAGCAAGAGAAGGCTCTGCAGCAAGTCTGGGCTGCAAAGCTGGTTTGCCATTTGCACCTTATGATCCAGTAGATCCAAAGATATTTGAAGTGTCCATGGCAAACAGGGATGCTGAATGGGGCCTTTAGCAAGCAAGAATAAAAGAAGCACAGTCCAAACTTCTAGAATTTTTGAGAAAATCTATACTCTCTTCTGCAGACAACTATTCACCTTTTCAGGAATAGCTTCAGGCTTGCTACTGGGTGTTGGTAGAGACTAAATATGGGCATGTGACCATGCAACTGGATGTTGTCTAACCCACCTAGCCCAAAGTTGGGCATATGCAGTACCAATCTATCATCAAGAGGAAATGATATGTAAGAGACTAAATTCAAGCAGGTCCTAAGATATGAGTAAGCTACATGAGCAGGTAGCTCAGACACCTGATGCAACACTGACTCCTATCACATTGCCTCTTCTCCCTCAACCCATGCCAATGGCCTCTTAAGAGTTTCATTAAGATTAGATGAATAAAGAAGAAAACCCAAAGTCTAGTTTATACAAGGGACTGCAAAATATGTCGGTAGAGGTAGAGCACACAGCCTCACTTAAAGATAACCCTGAAGGACAGCAGCAGAACTTTAGGCATTACATTGACTGTCCCCTCTACCTGGAGTGAGATGGTCAGAGCACAGATTTACACTGATTATAAACAGTTATTAAGGATTTTGTTGAGGGGCGCCTGGGTGGCTCAGTGGGTTAAAGCCTCTGCCTTTGGCTGAGGTCATGATCTCAGGGTCCTGGGATCGAGCCCCACATCGGGCTCTCTGCTCGGTGGGGAGCCTGCTTCCCCCTCTCTCTCTCTGCCTCCCTCTCTGTCTACTTGTGATCTCTCTCTGTCAAACAAATAAATAAAATCTTAAAAAAAAAAAAAGGATTTTGTTGATTGTTTAAAGACTTAGAAATGGTGACAAGGAAATCTGGGGAAAATACATGTGGACAAAACCCTCACAATGAGCACAGACTAAAATATTTGTGCCCCATGTGAACAATTAATTAAGAGCAGTCACAGCGGAGGAAGCTCTTCATAACCCCAGTCAACAAAATGACATACCTATGTATATCAGTCAATCTCTTTCCCTAGCCACCAAAGTGCTTCCTCAGTGGACTCATGAAAAACTGGCCATGGTGGCAGAGATGGAAGTTATGCATGGGCTTAACAACACGGACTTCCCTGAAACAAGGCTGACCTGGATAAAGCTACTGCCAAGTGTGTAATCTGTCAATGGTATAGGCCAACACTAAGCCTCCCAAAATGGCATCATTCCCAGGGAAACTTGCTACCTGGTAGCCAGGCTGATTATACCAAACATCTTCCACCGTGGAGAAGGGGAAGAGATTTGTCCCTACTGGAATGAACATGTATTCTGGACATAGATTTGCCTTCTCTGCCTACAATGCTTCTGCCAGAACCACCACCTATGGACTCACAAAATGCCTGATACACCAACATGACATTCCAAAAGGACTGCCTCTGATCAAGAAAGTCATTTCACAGCAAAGTAAAAAATGGGTTCATGCCCATGGAATTAACTGGTATTATTACCCTCCATCACCTAGAATCGCTGGCCTAATTACAAGATGGAATTGCTTACTGAAGACTGTTACATTTCTAGGTGAAAGACATTCTTTAAAAAAATGGGGTTATTACTTTGAATGCTTTGGATCGAAGACTGTTATAGACCAGATAATATGTGAGTCTGGGAATCAAGGGGAATCACTATTATATCCAATAACTCACTCATAGAATTTTTGCTTCCACTCCTGACAACTTTGAGATGTCCTAATCTGAAGGTCTTAATCCCCTAGAAGGGAATGTAACTAGCAGCATACACACCAACAGTTCAATTGAATTAGAAAATTAAGACTCCCACCTGGCCATTTGGAACTCCTTATTCCACTGAACGAAAAGGCAGAAAAGAGGGTTAATCTACAGTCTATAGGAAGACTGAGCCTGATTATCCAAGGGAAACTGGATTGCTGCTACACAATGAAAGGAAGACTATGTATGGAACCCAGGGGATTCACTGAGATACCCCTAATACGTCTATGCTCATAATGAAGTTAATGGAAAACTAGAGCTACTCCAAAAAAGGCCAAACTACTAAGCAAATAAAAGTTTGGGTCATTTCGTGAGGTAAAGAACTTCAAACAGCTGAGATTCTGGCTGACTGCAAGGGAAACAGGAATAGAAGACATAGATATCAGGTGCCTGGGTGGTCAGTTAAGCATCTGATTTTAGGTTTCAGCTCAGGTTATGATCTCAGAGTTGTGGGATTGAGCCCTGTGTTGGACTCCAAGCTCAGTGGGGAGTCTACTTGAGATTCTCTCTCTACCTCTCCCTCCACACTCTCTCCCTCTGGAATAAAATAACTGAAATCTTTTTTTTTTTTTAAGACATAGAGATCCATTATGGTTCACATGACTAATTACAGAAATGAGAACTGTGATGGCTTTGCATATTTTCTCTTTGTTCTATTCTGCATTTATTTGTATAGCCTAACCATTTTTCTTCTACTTTTCTTCCTTCTTCCTATTATAAGTTGCTAAAGGTTAACTTTGCAATCAGTCTCTTGACAACAGATATATTCAATGAACTGTGATTTGAGGGGTGAATAATATGTCCAGCAACGGAGACAGGGACTATAGTGACTGAGCATCTTCTCATTCAGGAAAAGGATGAGAGCTTCTTCATCATATGAGAGAGTTCTATCTTGTTATGTGGAAATGGAAGAGTTGTTCTATTGATACATGAAGAGCTCAAATGTACATAGAAAAGCACATATGGAAGCTAAGTAGCCAAAGAGGTATACTGTGCCAGTTAACCAACCTACTGCCTCTTAGACTCGGATCTTCCCTTTAGTGCCTTGCTTGTGGTAATAGAGCTGGACCCTGTAAATGCTTCTCCTCCATCAGTTGGCATATTAGCTTAGCAGAGGGTGCTGGAGGAAGGGGCTTCTCTTCCTGCCTCCCATGTGCTTTCCCATCTTCTTGCTCCCACAGTGCTCTGCTGGTGTTTTAGTGGGCACTCATGTGGGCATCTCTCCCAGCAAGTCCCACCAGTGACCCAAAGCTGGCTACCTGGTGATTCAGCAGCACCTCCATGTATAGCTTCCTGTTTGCCAACCTTGGCTTACATCAACTCGGCAAACATCTTTACCATCCACTGAAGACATCTAAGGGAAGAAACTAGCTTTGGGGGAGAAGAGCACTTTTCCAAATGTCTCTTTCCTTGTGTACTCTGCCTGGGTCCTGGAGGTAGTAACTGTTCCCTGTATCTGCTCTGTACGTATTCTTAGAGTTTCCTTTACCCTTTAGAAGTTAATTCCCTGTTTAAATTACTGTGCGGTTTGTCTCCTGACTAGCCCCTCACTGATAAGGGATACTGAAGGAGTTAAAAAAACTGTGCGATGGGTAGAAAAAAAATGGGGAAAAGAACGATATTTAAACTAAAGAAAATGAACGAGAAGGCGCATGTTAACTTCTATTTAAAACGCTCTGTGCGCGGAAGGACACACAGCACCTTCCTGTTCAGCACCAGTGACAGCAGTTGTTTTAACTACAGAACCCCTCTTTATTTTCCACAGAAAAACTGAAGACCAGAAATATTGACTGTTACTAACCAGAAGGCAAAACTCTTTCATGAAGACCTGTAAGGGATCGTACATTAGTACTCACTTTCCAATTTGCACAGCTTTGTGTCTTCTCATCTCCTTTCAAATTGCTGAAAACCTACCCGAGATCCAGCCATGCCAGGTTTTTGCAGGGACAAAGTCCTAAGTGAATTTTCTCACAAGAAACAAAACAAAAGCCCTTCCTTCAGTTTGCCTGGAATTCATTTAAAGAGTCACCTTCAGTTTTGTTCTCTAGAAATAGAGCATCTCCAAAGTCACAATGGACACCAAACATGTTCTAGTTAAATCCAATTAAAAATATTGTTATATAATCATTTAAATAGGAAAGGGGGCTGATGGCCAGAGAGTGATTTATTGGACAAACCACTTCCTGGGTTGGACCTGTAAGGGCTTTTGATGTGGAAATCATCATCCTCACATGATCTTATATTTATTAACCCCTTCCACCATGTTACAAAGCACTGAATTATTTTCTCTCTGTTAACCCAAACAATTCTTTTATTACTAGTGCACCTTTTATAGAGGAGGAAACTTCAGCTCGAGGAGGGCAAATAACTTGCCCAAGAGACCCAAGCTTATAGGGGGTAGATCTATGCCTGCTCTTCCTACAGCCTTCTCAAATCTAAACAAATCACCAAGAGGGACTTGTTTCCAGAAATACATGTACTGATACCTGATAAAAGTTACTGCAATTATATGTGGCCTTGCTCTTCAATTTCTTTTCCCATGTAAAGCCTGAAACAAACAGAAAGAACCGCCTACTCAGAGAAAGACGCTGGTTAAGAGAAAAGAAGGAAGCATGATCAAAATGTTGACGGCGCACACACAATATACAAAACTTAGGTCATCATTCTAGTTACACACAAAACAGCAAGGGGGCTCACTACTCTTCTCTACATTAAACACAACAGCCATTACGGTCTAGACAGCAGTTTGTGATTTTTTTCAACAGCAAAGAGAGCTCATAGCACAAGGCTTTACTATTACCAGTATTTTTTTCAACACCGGTGACAATGTTTTAGCCATGAAAAAGTGTTAGGTAAAGAGGAAGGTGGAAAGTCATTGTAAACCTAACATTATTAGGATGTGGGAGTAACACCAGAGCAAATGGGCTAAATAACACATACGCAAAAGACAGGAGAGGATACATCTGTATCCTGGATAAATTAAAAAACTGCCTGCTACATCTCTTACATGCTACAGAAATACAGCAAGGGTTCCACAGGAGGAAGGCCTGATATGCTTTAGAATGAGCAGGAAATATGCAATGAAAGAAATACCCCTCTGCTCCAGAGAGAGCTCTTCTCTCTGCTTTAGTCAGTGCCTCAGTGTACCCACCCTCCCTGGGTCCCTTTTACCTACTTGACGTCCTTCCAACCTTTCCATCTTAGAAGAAATATCATTGCCAACTTGGGATAGACTTTCTCAGAGCCACATTTCTTTCCTTCAGGACTTTTTTTTTTTTTTTAATTACACATTCAACAAGATGATTCATTCAATAGCTACTGAGCACATACTATGGTGCCAAACGCTGTTCTAGGTGCTGGGCCATGGCAGTGACCAAAACAGAAACCCTATCCCTGTCATAATATTTATCCTCTAGTGGGGAAAGTCAGACAATAAGCAAGATAAATCATTAAACTGTATAATTTATCAAGTGACAAGTACTGTGGGGAAAATGAAAGCAGAGAAGTTGGGAGAGAAAATAAAATAGGTATAATATTTGATAGAATAGAGAAGGCCTCACTGCTAGAGAGTGAACTATGAGTCTATCTGAGGGAAGAACAATCCAGAGAAAACAGCCAGGGCTCAGAACCCAAGGTAAGGGCCCACTTGGCTTGTTCAGTAACAGCAGCAAGAACACCAAGGAAGCAAAGCTAGCAAAGTGGAGGGTTGACAGGGGTATCACACATCCTTGTGGCCACTGGTAAGGACTTTGGCTTTTAGTTTGAGATGGGAACCCATTGGCAAGGTTTTAAGCAAAAGAATAGCATGATCTACATACAGGACCACTCTGGATGCTGTTGAAAAAACACTGTAGGGAGCAAACAAATGGAGGTGGGAGACTAATGAGAGGTTATTACAACAGTCGGATGAGAGGAGATGGGTCCAATCAGGGAAAGAGCAGTGGGGGTGGTAAAAAGTAGTCAGATTCGAGGTCAATTTTTCTGACAAATCAGGTGTGGGTTGCAAAATAAAGAGAAAGGGGAAGCCAAATGTTTAGGCTGAGCAACTAGAAGAACATTCTATTTCCATTTAATGAATGGAGAAACAGGTTTTGATTTTTGTTTGTTTTGTTTTGATTTGGGGGTGGGGGTGGAATCAGTTCAGTTTAGGACACCTCAAGTTTGAGATGTCAACTTTAAATCAAAACGGAGATTTCAAATTCTAATTTCAAATTTCCCTAGTTCTCATCCAACCTCCTCATGGAATTTAACTATTACCACACATCTGTTCTTACCAAATGGTCCTTATAACTCTTCTCTCTGCAACTGGACAAACTAGAAAAAATTCGCAAGACAGCTAATATATAAAGCATTCCTTTAATTCTAAAGAGGTCTGTTGTGCACATGATGGTTAATTTGAAAATCATCTTTTTTATTGAGCTACCTTATTTTTACCATTTTTACCATTTTTAAGTGTACAGTTCAGTAGCATTAAGTACATTCACGATGTTATGCAAATATTACTGCCATCCATTCCCAGAACTTTTTTTGTCTTGCAAATCTTAAAACTCTGTCCCCAACTTTCTGGGCCTATGAATTTGACTATTTATATACAGAACCTCATCTAAGAGTAATCATGTAAGTGAATCAGTATTTGTTTTGTTCTTTTGTAACTGGCTTCTTTCATTTAGTATAATGTCTTCAAGGCGTGTCCATGATGGAGCATGTATCAGAATTTTCTTCCTTTAAGGCTGAACATCACTCCTCTGTATGTATATACCACATTTTATTCATCCATCCATTAGTGGGCATATGGGTTGCTTCCACCTTTTGGCTCCTGTGCGTAATACTGCTGTGAACACGGGTGTATAAATATGTTCAAGTCTCCACTTTCAACTCTTCGGTGTATATACCCAGAAGGGGGATTGCTGGATCATTCAGTAATTCTATTTCTAATTTTGTGTAAAGCCACCAATCCACATTCTATAGTGGTTGCACCATTTTACATTCCCACCAATCGTGTACAATGATTCCAGTTTCTCCACATCCCTACCAACACTTGTTATTTTCTGTTTGTTTGGAGTTTCTCGATAACAGCCATTTTCATGGATGTGTGGTGGTTATCTCATTGTGGTTTTGATTTGCATTTCCCTAATGAGTAGCCATGTTAAGCCATCTTTTCATGTGCCTATTGCTATTTGCAGATCTTCTCTTTTTTTTTTTTATTTTTTATTTAAGATAGAGACAGTGAGAGAGAGCATGAGAGGGGAGAAGGTCAGAGGGAGAAGCAGACTCCTCGCAGAGCCGGGAGCCCGATGTGGGACTCGATCCCAGAACTCCGGGATCATGACCTGAGCGGAAGGCCGTCGCTTAACCAACTGAGTCACTCAGGCGACCTATTTGCAGATCTTCTATGGGCAACTGTCTATTCGAGACCCTTGCACATTTTTAATCTAGTTGTTTGTATTTATGTTGTTGAGCTGTAGGAGTATGTTATATATTCTGGATATTAATCCCTTATTCAGACATGTTTTGTGAATATTTTCTCCCGTTCTATGGGTTGCCTTCTACTGATAGTGTCCTCTGATATACAAGTTTCCAATTTTTATGTGGTTGGGTTTATCTATTTTAACTTGTAGTCTGTGTTTCGGTGTCATATCCAAGAAATTATTGCCAAATCCAATGTCATGAAGCTTTTGCCCTATGTTTTCTCCTAAGAGTTTTATAGTTTTGGCTCTTATGTTTAGGTCTTTGATCCCTTTTGAGTTATTTTTTGCATATGGTGTAAAGTAAAGATCCAATGTCACTCTTTTGTGTGTGGATATGCAGCTGTCCTAATGCCATTTGTTGAAAAGACTATCTTCTCCCCCCACTGAATGGTCCTAGCACTCTTGTCTAAAATCATTGACCCTATTTGCAAGGGTTTAAAATCATTTGACCATATTTGCAAGGATTTATTTCTGTTCTATTCCTTGGTCTATAGGTCTTATCTTATTTAACTCTCATTTCACCACACCACTTTGATTACTGTAGTAGCATTGCAATTAAGTTCTGAAATCAGGAAGAATGAAATCTCCAACTTTATTCTTTTTTTTGATTGTTTTGGCTATTTAGGGTCCTTTGAGATTCCATATGATTTTTAGGATAGATTTCCCTATTTCTACGAAAAAAACACAAAGAAAGTGGTTGGATTTTGAAAGGAAAAAAATCATCTTTTGAAAAAGCATTAATCTTCCTGCCAGTGATTGACATTTTGCTGCTGCTTGGGAAGTTCCTAGAAGTTCATAGTTGTAGTAATCATTTGTTTACATCCTTTTATCCAAACCCTAGAATTTTTCAAAAGAAGTGAATCTGTGAGCAATGTAAAAACCATGTAAGAGTTAATTATATTATTCAAATTTCTCCTTTAAAACATCAGAGCCCTAAAATACATGAATTAAAAAACTAATCAAACTGAGATATAAGACAGTTTAACAATGATTACTAGTGACTTCAATACCCCACTTTCAATAATTAATAGGACTAGACAGAATACCAATAAGGAAAAGAGGGCCTGAATGACATTATAAACCAATGAGACCTAACAGACATTTTATAGAACATTCCACACAACAACAGCAGAATATATATTCTTCTCAAGTACACATGGAACATTTTCTAGGACAGACCATATGTTAGGCCATAAAACAAGCCTGACTATATTTAAAAGGACTGAAATCATACGAAGTATGTACTACAACAACAATGGAATGAAATTAGGAAATGACAACAAGAGATAGTTTGTGAAATTCACTAATATGTGGAAATTAACAACACACTCTTAAATTATCAATAGATCCAAGAAATCACAAGGAAATTAGAAAATACTTTAAGATGAATGAAAATGAAAACAACACAACCAAACTTAGGAGATGCAGCTAACAAAGTGCTTAGAAGGAAATTTATATCTGTAAATACCTACATTAAAGGGGGGAGAGGTTTAAAAAGAAATCACAAGTCAAAAACATAACTTTCCACTTTAAAAAACCAGAAGAAGAGGGGCGCCTGGGTGGCTCAGTGGGTTAAAGTCTCTGCCTTCAGCTCATGTCATGATCTCAGGGTCCTGGGATGGAGCCTGGCATCAGGCTCTCTGCTCAGCAGGGAGCCTGCTTCCCCCTCTCCCTCTGCCTGCCTCCCTCTGCCTGCCTCTCTGCCTACTCGTGATCTCTCTCTCTCTCTGTCAAATAAATAAAATCTCTAAAAAAAAGAAACCAGAAGAAGAGCAAACTAAATCAAAAGCAAGCAGAAGAAGGGAAATAATAAAATGTGAAAATAAATGAAGTAGAAAAGAGAAAAATAGAGTAAACGCAACAAAACCAACAGTTGATCCTTTGAAAAGATTGACAAAATTGACAACTCTTTCATTGGACTTATCAGGAAAAAGAGCTAGAAGTCAAATTACTATACTCAAAAACGCAAGAGATGTCCACACCAATCTTACAGAAATAAAAGGGTTTATGAGAGAAAATTAAAAACAATGGTATGTCAACAAATCAAAAGATGAAATGGGCAAATTCCTAAAAAGGCAGCAACTACTAAACTAAAACTCATTCAAAAAGAAAAACATTAGGGATGGGAAATTCCAGAACTAACTTTTGTGATTAGTTCTATAGTTTCTAACAATGAGGCTTTGGAAATTAGTTCTGTGATAGGTGGAATTCCTTCAAATTTCTCTCTATAGAATATAAGAACTTCATTCCTTATAACAAGGCATAAGCAGACGAATTATTTGTTGAATTAACCTCCTGGTTAATTTGACACCTCTTGTGCCCCATCCTCCTTAAAAGTCCATCTTTCACTCCACCTCTAACTGCGGCATCCAGCTGTGTGTGGGTGTGATTTGACTGTTGGCTGCCTCACACCGTCCCGGACCCCAGAGATGAAGCACCTGCAGTCTGGCACAGCCAATGTGCAAACCCACAAGCACAACTGTCAACCAAGAGATGGCACAGGATTAAGGCCACTTCGTCCACAGGAGTGACTAAGTAATACCTCATCGTACTTGCTTTTCCTCTTTCCAATTTCACTCCTCCTGGTCCCCTGCTCTTCATTTCATGGGATCACTTCTCAAAATAAACAACCTACCTACACACAAAGCCCTTGCCTTGGCCTGGATTTTCTCCCAGAAACTTAGTGCTTAAAAAAGACTTGAAAACAGGCCTTTAAAGGTCTGGTCCTTCCAACTGCCTTTGTGACACCTGGTCAGCACTTAGAGGACCCATTGTGATGTGACATACTGTGAAAGAGAGCACAGGGCTCAGCAGCCTAGGTTCAATTTTGAGCTCTATTATTAACCTAACTTCAAATTCTTCAAATGAAAAATGCATATACTGTTACGCATTCCAAAAGAGTTTACAAACTCTAATGTGTTATACAAATAACAGTTATCCTTATTATTCATGAGCTTATGAATATTTATTATTCATAAGAAAAACCTGTTCAAGTCTACATTCAGGTGAAAATACAAGATCAAGTTACAGAAGCTGTGTGTGAATATTAGTTCTTTGAGTAAAACGCCTCTGGTCTCTGATAGAGTATGGCTATATCTATAATGTTTAATTTCTTTTAGAAAGGAGAATGCACTCATATATTACTTATGAAATTACAAATAAAAAAGAAAAATATTCTATATTTACATATGCCTTTTGCCATAAGGTGAGGTTTCATTCCATAAAGTGAAGCAAATCATACAAAGTTACGGTTTAAAACCCTGGGATTTAAGCCCCTGGGGGGTGGGGGGGGGCTCAGTCAGTTAAGCATCTGCCTTCAGCTCTGGTTGTGATCCTAGGGTCCTGGGATCAAGTTCTGCATTGGGCTTCCTCCTCAGTGGGGAGTCTGCTTCTCCCTCTCCCACTTCCCTCTCACCCCTGCTCGTGTTCTCTTTCTCGATCTTAAATGAGTGAATAAAATTTTTTAATTCAAAAATAAATAAAAATAAAAAGTATATGAGAATAATGGATTCACTCAAAGCTCAGAAGAAGCTGTCTTGTCTTATTCAATACCAAACTCCAGTAGAAACTGAAATCAAATGGCTCACTGTATAATTAAATGCTCAGTGCATGAGCTGGTTTTCAAGGGAGTCCTGAATACCCTAGAAGGAAATGTAACATGTTGTATTAATGGGTATATGTGGAATTTTCTGATTAGTTCTACATTTTTACCAGAAACCATGAACAACAACAACAAAAACCTTCAAGAAACATAAGGTGTTTTTACTCATATGTCTCCAACATGCAACTCCTACCTGGAAAATGAAAGAAAGAAACCAAATCTTTGTTTTCAGGATTCAGGGGGAGAAAGGGGGAAAGGATGTCTTGCTGTGTCCACATCTAGAAACATGGTGTGCAGCTTTATGTTCAGGCTTCATTTATAAGTTATAATGCCAACTTAGATGTTGGTTATAACAGCTGCTCAGAAACTCTAACATTATAGATTTATTTTTCTGCTAAGATTTCACATTTTTTGCTTCTCAGAATTTTTCTTTTTCTTTCTTTCTTTCTTTTTTTAGATTTTATTTATTTATTTCACAGAGAGAGCACAAGCAGAGGGAGTGGAAAAGGGAGAAGTAGGCTCCCCGCTGAGCAAGGAGCCCAATGCAGGGCTTGATCCCAGGACCCTGGGATTTTGACCTGAGCTGAAGGCAGATGCTTAACCAACTGAGCCGAGGTGTCTCTCTCAGAATTCTTCTACTGCTAAATTCCTTGTACCCTATCTGATACTACAGGAGACAGTGATCAAACACCTAAGATCTCGTTTGTGTCGTGACATTTTGATAAGGCAGTTTTACCATTTCCCTGTTGGTATGACCTGAGGGATTGATACCACATCACATACAAAAGCGTTCTCACAATAAAACGCCACCTTGTCTGTTCACAATGGAAACCACCAGTTAACACTGCCGTTTGTGAGGCTCTTAGTATACTGGATCTAGCTTAGCCTCCATGATAGCACAGATGTTTATAGAGCAAATAATTTGTGGTTAAGTCTTGTTAAGCCTTCACTGTAATGGAAACAGCATCAATATAAAATTGAGGATAATCCACTCTTACATATTACTTAGAAATGAAGCTGATAGAAAGAAAGAAAGAAAGAAAGAAAGAAAGAAAGAAAGAAAGAAAGAAAGAAAGAAAGAAAGAAAGAAAGAAAGAAAACTGATACTCTGGGCCTGCGTCTTTGTTCAGAACCCTCTCTAGCCTCCCATCTCCATCCACCATATTATCAGGTCGACAAGGGGAAAGAATCCGACGGTAGTCAGGTTTCATCTCTCTCTCTCTCTTTTTTTTTAAAGATTTCATTTATTTATTTTGAGAGAGAGAGAGAGCACGCGCAAGTGGGAGGAAGGGCAGAGGGAGAGAATCCTCAACCTGACTCCCAGCTGAGCCCGGAGTCGGATGCGGGGCTCAGTCTCACAACCCATGAAACCATAACCTAAGCTGAAACCAAGGCTCAGATGTGTTATTAACCAACTGAGCCAGCGAGGCACCCCTCATCTCACTTTCGTCAAAATGAATAGACTATAATCCGAGAATTGTCTCCTTCTCACGAAAAACCTTAATATTAGTGCATTTATAAGAAAGCTAGTGAGGTTTCTGAATTATTATTTATATATTTAAATTCTTGTGCTTTAAACCTAAGAAGAGACTGTGTTAACCCCTCTTAATAAAAGAAAACCTAAGAGGGCGCCTGGCTGGCTCAGCTGGTCGAGCCTGTGACTCGATCTTGGGGTTGTGAGCTCCAGCCCCATGTTGGGTGTAGAGATTACTTAAAAACAAAAATCTTTTAAAAAGACACCTCAAAACACTAAACTGAGTTTTCTTAATAAAAAGAAATGTCTTGCCAAGCTAAAAAAGTTATTTATACCATGCAAATTACCTTAGGTATAGAACATTTTCAATGTCTTAATTCAGTTAACATAGTGCATTTGCACATCTACCTACTGTAAAGAAACACTAAACGAGAATGGGTAGGGAATTGTGCATTCTGCTGAATTCTTCCCAGCTGTAGCATTAACAAAATTACAAAATTAAAATGTCATAGAATGTAACAGTTTCGATTGATAATTCAAAACATATTCTAGGAAGATTGTGAACATGAATTTGAACTAAACATACACGTAGTATTACAAGGCATCTAACAGTAATCGATATGCCATGAAACTCTTTTGGGTAACTACATATTGCCACTCTGCCAACTGTTTTTCTCACCAGATGCTATAAAATCATCACCAGATGCTATAAAATATCAGTCATTTGGGCTTCTGGATAAAAAGGAGTTACTCTGAGAATCAAAAACAACAATGTAAGTGAAAATGAAAATGCCCGGCAAAAACTAAAAACTCCACACAATTATGAAATTATTATGGGTAGGATCATAAGTTTACTTAGACCAAGAACTCATTTCTCAAGAGTTTTTATTTGCCAAACTGATGTCTTAGTCACGTTATACTTCAATAATTAAGACTCCAACCAAAATCCAGTCTGTAAGGTGTTAATGTAAGATGTTTTTATTAGTGTAATTTATTTAGCACAATGATCACATTAAAATGTCCCAATATACAAACTGTTGAAGTCTAAAGTCACAAAAAATATAAACTCAGGTGCTTAAACGAGGTTATATAAAATATTATTTGTAAACAATGTTCTACATCTTCAACATTGGGCCGGAAAAGGAAAAAAGAGAGAGAGAGAGAGAAAGATTATATATAATAAATACCAGATATTTCAATAGAACAACCCTGACCAGTCTGGAAACCTCACACTTGGGTGTGACCACATGGCAGCACAGCATTTCCTCACAGCACTGGCTGCTTCATACAAAGCTATATGCAAAACAAAATGAAACATCCAAGTGAAACAGAGAGAGCTAACAATATATACCACATTTTAGCTGGCTAGTAGTAGAAAATTTCAATTCCATTAAAAAAATTTTTTAACAAGTCAAACAAAAACACAGCAAGATGGAAATAAAAGTGGACTAAATCAACGTAATCATGGAGGGTGTGTCCCTTTGACCACTGCCAGAGCGGAGCTGCACCCAGCCTTCTCCAAACACCTGTCACTCAGACAAGCTGCAGAGACTGGTTAGAGGTGACAGGAAAATGTTAGCACTACCAGTTTTGAAAATTTCCCTAGCCAAAAAACTAAAGCCAAATCAACCAACCACACACAGAGAACCAAAAAACATACTGAACAACTGCACACCAAAGGGAAAATGCTATGTTCTATTTGATGGGTGCTCTCCCGTGGTAAGACTTTTCATATTTTATCAATTGCTTAGAAGGGAAGCATCAGCATTTCCCTCTAATATGTGCCTCCTCTGAGTGTCTTTTCTCCAAGAACTCACAGGTGGAATTCTTGGCAGGGTGGCCCGTTTATGTTCAGAAGAGGGAATGAATGCTTCCTAAATTCCAGAGGTTGCAGGAATTCAGTTTAAACTTCCATAATATTCTGATTTTTCCTTCTCAAAAGCAACCTTGTGTGAGAGGATCTAAAATAATGTACATCTCAAAATCTGCCTCAGAACATACTGACAATGATTTATTTTAATTTGAAATGATCAATAATTTGGTGATTATGATAACCTCCACAATCGGTAAGAGGATAGAAAATTAGAATACTTCATATTCTGGATCTTAAACCAGAACTCCTCTAAGATTTCAAAACATGATCCAGGTTTTATATTCTATTTCTCAAAATCCAACCAAAGCTTATTATCTGACAATTTCTGCAGCACTTTTTTCCAAATGTTTCTTGCAGGTTTTTTAGCTCTTCGTGTGGGAAAATGAGGAACGAGAATAAGAAAGTCCCAATGGGACAATCTTCAGAATACATGGAGTATAAGTGCTAATGTTCACGGTAAGGGTCTTCACATGTGGTCCACCAGTCCCACCGGCATGCTGCTCCAGAGATCAAAGGGATCCTAGACTCTACCTGAACCGAGTGTGAGTATGAGTCCAATCTGATAACCATTTCATTAGAAAACTGATAAGCTGGTTGTGGTTCTTCAGTGCACTGCAATGTACTTTCATTTGTATGACGATGTTGTTTTCTATCTGTATCAACATCCCAGTAGTCTAACAATACAGGATTGCATTTTCCTTAACTTCTTAGTTCTTGTTTTGATAGCTCAGGATCATGTTAGGAAAGCAACTTTGGTTATTAAATTTCATAGACAATAAAGGGTTGTCAGATTTTCAAGAGAATCTAAGCCTCTAGACAAATAAACCATAATTTCATCATAGAAACCATTTCAGCCCAACTCGCAAATAACAAAATGGGGTTTAATTTGAGGAAATGCTTTTCAAAGTTTAATCAGAGCTACTCTAAATGAGAAAACTTTAAATTAAAATAGCTATTACTATTCAGATTTTAGTACAGTGGAGAGAAACATAGGTAGCCTGAAAGATTACCCTTCCCTAAAAGCAAGCTCACAGAGGAAAAGAGGAAGGGGAGGAAAAGGGAGGGTCAACTGCAGTACTGGTGGACTCGATCCCTTTATGAAAGCACACATTCTCATTTGGTGTTATGAGATCCTGATTCATTATGAAGATCTGAAAACCAAATGGAAAAGGCCAACTCAAAATGTTTAAAGAAAAGAAAAAACGTGAGATTGAATTAAATGATAAAATGAGTTTTAAAAGAGAACACGAAATAAAAGACCCTAGATGACCTTTATAAAATACTAAAAATTAAAAATAATTATCTTGTACTTTGTGCTCACAAAGGGAAAGGAGGTTCCATCAAGCCCTGCAGAGCACAAGAGGAAGCAGGTGGTTTGCTCAGGCATCAGCAGAAAGGCCCCGAAGAACTACCCTCCGCCTCTTCTATACCGTGTCCAGGAAGGAAAAGCAAAGCTCTGCAAAATGCTGAAGGTTTTAGAAGTGTAACGGTGCTTAGGAAAGATCACTGGTCTGGTGTTGCAGCAGCCCCAGTGTGGAGAGACACGTTAGGCTTCTAGGAGGAGAAAAATAGAAAGGGAGGAAGAAGTAGGAAGGGGAAGGAAAGGGCAGAAAAGCACAGGTCATTAGTAAACAGCAAGTTCAACATAGCAAGATGCGCATAAACCCTTTATAAGCTATCAGTGGAGCTAGTCTGCAATTAGGACTAGAGACAACATCCTGAACGAAACAATTTGTCCAATCTGATAACCATTTCATTAGAAAACTGATAAGCTGGTTGTGGTTCTTCAGTGCACTGCAATGAGCTACGTGCTCTAGTTTAGTAATGGCCAAATTAGAATGAGGTCACAACATGCTCCAGAAACATGCACTCTCTGTCCCCTCCCTACTCCTTCCCACCCCCAGTGAAACATGCATATTTTCAAATGGTCAAATTCAGAATGCAAACATCTTCCCATATGCAAACTATATTCTACCTGCTGCCATAATGTCATTGAGTAGTTCATAAATATCTGGGTTCTTTTTGCCACCAGGGAACGAAAAGTCTTGAAACAGTAAGGACCAGGATGTATGTTTTTCCTGTTCTTTTTTTCTGTGCTATAAAAGTTGGCAGTGGGTAGCAATTACTACACAAAGTCTCTTCTGGTCACACCTGACATCTTGCTGGAGAAATCTATTCTAGTTTTGATAGCTGTTTCCTTTCTGGATGAAAATGGCAGCCACTCTTTCAACTGGCTAATCAAGTCAATCCCCTCCAAGCCTTTCCTTTCCCTGGCACTTCCTCCTTGTTAAAGAATGCTGAACTTACTCATTTTTTAAAAGTTTATGTTCAAGCTTCTCCTTTAATCACAAGGGTAGTTCCATAAATGTTTCCTTAAAACTATACTACATAGATGACTTGGCTTTCAAAGCAGGCACAGCAACAGTCATAATACAACAAAGATTATCAAAGAAATTTAAAAAATTCAGTTCACAAAACTGGAAGATAAGTTGGCACTTCTGGCTGCTTTTACCTTAAAGAGTCTCTAAGTTATGAGCTGCTAATAAGGATATTAATGTCACGGGGCAAAACTAACATTCACAGCAAGTGGAAACCAGCCATCAATCAATCTGAGGTCCAAAGATATATACAACATTTCCAAAGGTCACAGAATAACGAATAAATCCTGGAGTAATTGCTGTTGCTAACAGAAGGTTTTCTGGAAGCCTTAAAAACTGAGAAATCATACGGTGGCTCAAGGAAAGTCTTCTCCACACTGAGGTAGGCATACACGAGAAACACAGACACAATCATGTCTAGTGCTTGCCTCCAGTGCACCAGTGTGAATCAAATGTTATGCCCCAGTTAAGAGCAAGCGCTGATGCAATGAACAATTTACTTGACCGTTAGATGTCTATTCATTTGGGTCAACAGTGTCAGCCTGATCACAATTGCAAAATAAGTGCAGTTATTTACAGAAATACAAGCTGACTCCCCTATCAGCTACCGAAGAGAAGATCTGCATTGTGCAAATCCCTGTGGACCCCACTACTGCTTCGAGAACTCTGCTCAATACAAATACACTGGGGGTCAAGGGCTGTGGCTAGTTATGAGGTGGGAAGTCACAGGGGCTCAGGGCTAGGTGATGGGAGTATCAAAGCCCTAGTTAATAGGCTAGGCATTAAAGTTAAAGAAAGACTTCAAAAATAACAGTTAATCGGGGAAAAAGAATAAAAGACTGAGGGCAAAATCAAAAGGGAAGAACTTTTAATTTGCGGCTCACGTTTCCTAACATTGAGCCATGCGTGGAAAGTAAGCTAAGTGCAGGGGAGAAGAGCCTGTATAAAGAGCCATAGTGGCCAGAGGCCTCCAATGTAACATATTTTGATGATGATTAGTCTGCATCTATAAGCATATTTTTAATTTTGATCCAGCTCTTATGTGGTATATTTATAACAAATACTCAAGAAACATCAAAGGAAATTCATTCATTCTTTCCACTGTTGGAGATGTTACGTGGCAGAGGGCCCTGGACTTGAATACATCCAACAAGAACAACAATGCCCTTAGAAATAGTTCATGGGATTCACTACCATGTTCCGTAAAAGAGCTCATCAAGGTGTTTACTGTGACTGTTTCAGCCCCACATTTGGGGAATCCCGGGAACCACTTACCGGTAGGATCATTCCCTTCTATTCCATGGTCACCATTGGCTAGCCCTGTGGGTTTGGAGGGAGTACCTGCAACAACCACAAAGAGCAATTACCCACGGTGACAGGCAGCAAGATGAAAAACAGATTCAACGCTATCTAACCAGGTAGAATTTTGTCTCTTTTCACGGCATGAGCTTAAAGCAGGTAAAAATCTGTCCAAACTGTAAAAGGGCAAGAAAAGGAAACCGAGAAACAGAACAGAACATAGTCATTCCATTTTATGATGCCCAAACCCTACAGAAGAACCCTTCCTAATAAGCAAGCTGATATCTTTTCTGTTCTGTAAACTGTCAAAGACCAAAATTATATTCCACTCCAAAACCATTACGAAGCACCACAGGTTTTGTAGCTGTGATTCAAATCCAAAGCGACAAGGGCACAGGGCCATTACAATTCCCACATCAAAAGTCCAGGGCATCATCCTTGCTCCTCCTGAGGGTAAGAATTACACGGTCACCAGTATCACTTCTGGAAGCAGAGAACTGTTTTTGTTTTTCTTTTAATCTTAGTTATTCTAATATAGCTGTGTCTCACTCCGAATGACTAAAGATGTTGAGCATCTTTGCATGTGATTATTTGCCATCCCTTTCTTTAGTGAACTGAATGGTCAAATTTTTTCATCATTTTTATTTGTTTTTTTTTTATTATTATTATTACTTAGTTCTGAGGACTCCTTACATATTCTGAACACCAGCCCTTTATCAGATGAATTCTGCAAATATTTTCTCCCAGCCTATGACTTGTATTTTCATTCTCTTAACTGTGTCTTTCACAGACACACATTAGAACACTAATTTTTCCACTTTTCCCTCATGCTTTTTTATGTTTTCAGTGAAGTATCTAAGAAATTCTTGTCTAGGGATGCCTGGTGGTTCAGTCAGTTGTGTGTCTGACTCTTGATTTCAGCTCAGGTCTTGATCTCAGGGTTGTGAGTTTGAGCCTCACACTTGCTCTGTGCTGACTGTGGAGTCTACTTAAAAATTTAAAAACTTAGGGGCCCCTGGGTGGCGCAGTTGGTTGAGCGACTGCCTTCGGCTCAGGTCAAGATCCCGGAGTCCCGGGATCGAGTCCCACATCCGGCTCCCAGCTCCATGGGGAGTCCGCTTCTCACTCTGACCTTCTCTCTCTTACTCTCTCTCTTTCCTAATAAATAAATAAATAAAATCTTTAAAAAAAAAATTTAAAAACTTAAAAAAAAAATCTTTGACCTAAGGTCACAGGATTTTCTCCTATGTTTTCTTCTAGAACACTTTAAGTTTTCAAATTTAGGTTTCATATTGAGGCCTATGATACATGATAAATTTTGTATATGACATAAAATATGGGTTTAGATTTGTATTTTTGCATATGGACATCTAATCATTCCTGTATCATTTGTTGAAAAGACTATCCTTATTCCACTTAACTGCCTTTGCACCTTTGTTGAAAAATCAATTGACCATACCATGTGTGGTCATCTATTTCTGGACTCTCTCGTCTATTCCACTGGCCTGTAAGTCTCTTCATTTTTCCAGTACTACACCATCTTGATTACTGAATTTGTATAGTCTTTAAAAGAGGTCATGTGAGTCCTTTAAATTGGGTGTTTTCCAAAATTGTTTTGGTTGTTCCAGGATGTACAACCTTTTCTTAAAGGCTTTGACTATAAAATTTCAGCAACCGGTCTAGCTCTGCCATCAGCTTGCCAACCCAAGTTTCCCATGAGTCACTGTCAAGAACCTAACGGAGATATTTTTCATAAGACAAGTAAAAATCTAGAATGTATGCTACAAAAATATAAAATGCAAGATTTTACTTTGAACAACAAGAAACTACACTGTCCAACCTTTTGACTCCTACAAATCCAAGGCAGAAATCTTCCTACAAACTCACTGAAAAGATCTTTTATTCTGTTATCTCAGATAACAGAGGAACAACTACAGAGAACAACGTAAAGAACAAGGCAGACTGAGAGAAGAGTATGAATTAACTAGAAGAAAAAAAGAACAAAGGACTGAAAGAGAATAGACTTTTTATTAAATACCCACTATGCACAATGCACCATGCTAGGGCTTCACATATTATATTTTACTTCTCCGGAGAGATGCCAAAAGTTCTATCCCATACTTATGCCAAATATGGGACAGAACATGTTTGGCATAAATTTGCTTTTACTCCCACAAAGTAAGCTTATAAAATTTATTCTTGCTAGCCCAAGAAAGAATACATATTTTAAAAATCTGCCTCATTTTAAAATGCAGATTGTAAAAAAAAATAAAATCAGATTACAGGAAAATGCAAATTATAAAAAATACCTGGTCATGAGAGTGACAAAATCTTCCTAAATGTAATAATAGCCACTGTTGGCAACCGTGTAAGAAAACAGGTAATCTCATTATAACACTGGAGGAATATAAATTGGAATATCCATTTTATGAGACAATTTGGCAGTCTATCAAATTCTGAAATACTTGACAATCCATTTTAGGTGTGTAGTTCAGAGAAAGACATAAAAGTACACAAAAATGAAAGTTAATGAGATGCTTATTATGGCATTGTTTAAAAAGTAACAAATGCCCACTGACAGATTCACTAAATTGTGAAATAATATGTAATTTAAAAAGAAACAAGGTAGCTTTTCATGTACTGAAATGGGAAGATGCCAGGACACATTAAGAAAAAAATAAAAGCAAATATGGCATAATAGCATTATAAAACACACAAACACAACACATGCACATGCACACACAAATAATCAGGGGAAAAAAAAAAAAAGAAAGAATATATACCAAACGCCACTGATGGGGGACCAGAGATAGGGATAACAAAGACTTTCACAGACATGAAGTCCTATTTTAATTGAGCACCTTAAAGAATTATTTAAGAGTAGGGATGCCTGACTGGCTCAGTCGATAAAGCATGTGACTCAGTCTGAGTTTAAGCCCCACATTGGGTGTAGAGCTTACTTAATAAAAATAGTAAGGGCGCCTGGGTGGCTCAGTCAGTTAAGCATCCGACTCTTGGGTTTTGGCTCAGGTCATGATCTCATGGGTGGTGGGACTGAGCCCCAAGTTGGGCTCCACGCTCAGTGTGGAGTCAGCTTGTCCCTCTCCCTCTGCTCCTCCCCAGCTCATGTGTGTGCACTGCCTCTCTCTCTTTCTCTCTCTCTCTCTCTCTCAAGTAAGCAAATAAATAAAATCTTAAAAAAAAAAAAAGCAGGAAAGATGGCTTAAAAGTAATAAAAGAGCTAAAAATTCAATGCATCAGAAATTACAAGGAATATCCTAGAAAATGAAAGCAAATGGGATCAGACCGAAGAAGAAACCACAGCCCAAAGGCGGCACAGGAAAGCAGGATGACAAGGTCCTCTGTGCTTAAAGACAGCAGGGATAATGGGGGTTCCATTAAAAGCTATCAGTCCCCGTTCCCCCTATATTTTCCTTGCCTCACCCCACAAGTCTGCCTTGTGCCAACCCCCAGATGGAATGGGGAGCCCTCACACCCCACCTGGCAGCACAGTTATATCCCTGTCAGAGGCAGGTGGGAGCAGCTCAGACAGCATTGCCAAATAACAGAGGAAAACTATTACCAAAAAAGTAAGGCATCACATTCAAAGAAAATAAATATGACTCAGGGAAACAATGTTGATACAGCAAATAGGAGACTTTAAAAAAAAAACAAAAAAACTACCTCATTTCCCTCAGAAGGATAAAAGAAACAGATTCATGAAACAAAAGCAAGCCCCTGAACAAAGTGAATTATCTGATGACTGAGTAACAAGTCCTCTTCCAGGTTAAACAGTTTCTAATTCTTTGCTTCCAACAAAATTGAAAGAGGTCATAATGTAATTGCCTTCTGATAGGACACTGAAAATAATAAAAAAAAATTTTTTTTCAGATTTTTCATTTATTTATTTGACACACAGAGAGAGAGATCACAAGCAGGCAGAGATGCAGGCAGAGAGAGAGGGGAAAGCAAGCTCCCCGCTGAGCAGAGAGCCTGATATGGGGCTCGATCCCAGGACCCTGAGATCATGACCTGAACCGAAGGCAGAGGCTTTAACCCACTGAGCCACCCAGGTGCCCCAGGACACTGAAAATAAATTCTAACTGAAAGTAAATTCTTTTCTTTTTAAGATTTTTATTTTTATTTATTTGACAGAAAGAGAGAGAGAGAGACCACAAGTAGGCAGAGAGGAAGGTAGAGAGAGAGGGGGAAGCAAGCTCCCCACTGAGCAGAGAGCCCAATGCGGGGCTCGATCCCAGGACCCTGAGATCATGACCTGAGCAGAAGGCAGAGGCTTTAACCCACTGAGCCACCCAGACACCCCTGAAAATAAATTCTAATAATACTGTCTTATGGAATTCTTAACATATAACTCAAAGAATGGAGGATATTGCCATAATAAGACTTTCATTCCCACATTTTTAGCTATGTGAATAAAATTGTCTGGCTATTATGTCTATTAAAACAATAGAAATGGGGCGCCTGGCTGGGTTAGTCAATTGAGCATCTGACTCTTGATTTCAGCTTAGGTCATGATCTCAGGGTCGTGGGTTTGAACCCCACATCAGGCTCTGTGCTCAGACAGAGTCTGCTTGAGATTCTCTGTCTCCCTCTGCCCCCTCCCCTCTTTGCATGCACAATCTCTAAAATCAATCAGTCAATCTTGAAAAAAAAAATAGGAATAGAAATTGTTAAATCCTCTCACCCTAGCAAAAAATAATGACCTACAGATTCATGATCTAATTAAGAAAAATATGAGTCCCCATCATTAAGAAAAAACATTTCCAATAAAATTCAACTTTTATGGTTAGTTATAATTTACCAAAAATTATAGTATCTGTGATAAACTGGGTACTACTAGTAACTGTGATCATAACTTTTCTTCAGGACCAAGTAAATACTTAAAAGCCTTATGATTACAGGAACTTTTTTAAATTAAAATTTAAGCTTATATACATATTTTGTTACAAAAACACAGTAACAGGGGTGCCTGAGTGGCTCAGTTGTTAAGTGTCTGCCTTCGGGTCAGGTCATGATCCCAAGGTCCTGGGATCGAGCCTTGCATCAGGCTGCTTGGCGGAAGCCTGCTTCTCCCTCCACACTCCCCCTGCCTGTGTTCCCTCTCTTGCTGTGTGTGTGTGGGGGGGGGGGATCTGTCAAATAAATAAACAAATAAATAAAGTCTTAATTAAAAAAAACAGTTAACAATCAAGAAAGACCTTTCAAGTATAAAAATGTATTATATTAAGATAAAACTCCATGATAGACACAGGGAGAAATAAGAGTGCAAGGAATCAAAAGAAGGATTTACACTTCCAATGATAAAGAACAGCTTGCTCATGCATTTTTTAAAATAGATGATGAGGAGAATCAAAATGCTATATATATAGAAGCATTTGGATACATTGAACAGAGTGGTGTAACTTATTTTTATGTGGCAAAAGTAAAACATTCTGAAAAATGACAGCTTTACAACTACCACCTCTAGCCAAAGCTTTAAATACCATAAACCTTCAGATTGGTACCTCCAGCCCAGAACTCTCCTCTGAACTCCAGACTCTTACCTAGCTGCCTACTGCTCTTCTCCACTCAAATATCTTCTCTGCTGTTACGTAACTCACACTTGACAATTCCCACAATTCCATCAATTTCTTACATTCCCCTCAAAATCTACTCTTTCTGGAGCCTTCCCAATCTCAAATGATGGCCATTGCTTCCTTTCAGCTGCCCATGCTAAAACAACCCCTGTGGCCATCCAGGACTCATCCTTGGCGATGTGAATTCTGGGCATTCTGGGTGGTACGGAATGGGCTACTGTAGGACGGGAGGGGGCTCCAGACAGAACCAGACATGTAGTAGATCCATCTTTTTCAAAGGAGCAAGAAAAAAAAAGAAGTAAATGAGATGGGCAGCCAGTTGAGATCAGATTTCTTACTGAAGGGAAAAACTATAGTATGCTTGATGCTGCTGAATGACCCAGCTGGAACAGAGGAACTGCTGATGCAGGACACAGAAGAGACAAATGCTGCAGCAGCGCCCTGAGTGAGAGCACGGCTCACCCAGAACCAGAGTAAGAGCAGAGTAAAGGGCACAGGGGACAGCAGGTTAGAAGGAGATACAGCAGGGGACACGCAGCAGGGGGACTGTGCAGAAGTTCTCTTCTGACTGAGTCTATTGAGTCTTTGTTGTAAAAGTCATTGGCTGAGAATATGAACAGGAGAGCAAGTGCTGGAGGGTAGAACAGAAAGATGTGAGAGTTGTCTAGGAAAGTGGAAAACTACAAATTCATATGAATTCGTAGCACAGTGCTCAGGTTCAAAGTTTAAGATCTTTGTACAAATGAAATAACGCTCTCATTTACATTTCCTGAAGATAGTACTTACATGTCTAATAATTTTGCCTTGAGTTAAATAAGTGAATCTTTAGTTTTGAAAAATAGCCTCGGTAAGACATTAAATTAAGCAGAAAGGGGGCGCCTAAGTGGCTCAGTGAGTTAAAGCCTCTGCCTTTGGCTCAGGTCATGATCTCAGGGTCCTGGGATCCAGCCTCCCATCAGGTTCTCTGCTCAGCAGGGAGCCCGCCCTGCCCTCCCCCCCCACCTGCTTCTCTGCCTACTTGTGATCTCTCTGTGTCTCTCTCTCTCTCTAATAAATAAAATCTTTAAAAAATAAAAAATAAGATAAATTAAGCAGAAAGTACGCATCCATGAAGACGGTATGGTTTCACAGAAAGAACAGGGGGTTTAAAATCAGGAGATCTGGGTATAGTTGTGGTCTGTCACTATTAACCAAATGATCAAATGCAACTCCCTTGTGCTTTCTAATCCTTAACAGCCACCCCTGGAAAATGGGATAATATCTACCTCCCATAGTTATCATGGGGACTAATAATACTGCAGGCGGTATTGTGCCAATCGTAGAATTAAGAAAACATTAACAACTATTCTTATTCTTGTTGTTATTAACTACAGATAGATCAGCTCTAGACTGATCAACCTGAAGACCAACTATAGATTAACTGTAGACTAATCACTAAACTTTAAAGTAACTTCGGGAGAACAGTGAAATTATTTTACTTTTGCCTTCTATAAAAATCTAGCTTAAGTGACATTACTAGACTAAGTAATAATTATGAGTCTAAGAAATAAGCAACTCACCAGAAAAAATAAAAGCCAAACAAAGAGGTTAGAAGAAAATAAAAGAGAGACCTAGATTCTACTATACATATGACACTTAACAGTCTTAAAAAAAAAAAAAACAATCCAAGCCCAGGAGAGAATAATTAAAACACAAAATCCAAAACAAACAAAACATCATAACATAAAAACAACAGGTTTTATTTTTAAATTTTTATTTTTTTAAGATTATTTATTTGAGAGGGACAGAGAAAAAAGAGGGGGAGGGGCAGAGAGAGAGTCTCCAGCAGACTCTGTGCTGAGCATGGAGCTCAACCTCACGACCCTGAGATCACGACCTGAGCTGAAACCAAGAGTCAAATGATCAACCGACTTGTACCACCCAGGGGCCCCGATAATTAGGTTGTAAAGTAGGAAAGAGGTTCACTGTGCACTGCTGGGTAAGTCCTAATTCAAAAGATAATACACTCCCCCTTCTTTCACTAATTCTCCCAGAGGGACACCCATTTCATAAAATGAAAACTTTCTCAGCTAAACACCTATAGCAGTGAAAAAAAAACACACATGCTCTAAGAAATAAAGATATTCAAATTTACTGTTTCTCTCACAGGTGATCTCCTAGTCCCGCAGCTGGCAAACCAATTTGGCAGAGGTTGGTAGCAAGAAGCTGAGAGGGCATGAATGCTGTGAGGAAAAGAGCCACAGTGAGTCACTTGAGGCAAAATAGGGGGGAATTCAGAATGATCTCAGTGCAAGGGCACCGGCTACTGTGAAGTCAGGCCTGTTCCAACACCGCCCTCTGGTGGCCAATAAAGTTGGCTACGATGATCTGTGATAGAAGGCGCAGCAGCTGAACAAGAAGACACTGCAGTATCTCTAGTTATCATCCTTTCTAGGACTCACTTCACCCCTTCCTCCTGGATTAAATTCTCTCATCTTGGGTCCATCAAAGTCACCTGCAAGGGCTTGTTAAAACAGAGACGGCTGGGGCCCCTGGGTGGCGCAGTTGGTTGAGTGACTGCCTTCGGCTCAGGTCATGATCCCGGAGTCCCGGGATCGAGTCCCACATCGGGCTCCCAGCTCCAAGGGGAGTCCGCTTCTCACTCTGACCTTCTCCCTTCTCATGCTCTCTCTCACTCTCTCTCTCTCTTTCCAAATAAATAAATAAATAAAATCTTTAAAAAAAAAACAAAAAAAAAAAACAGAGACGGCTGAGCTCCATATCCAGAGTTTCTGATTCCATGTGGGCCCAAGTGATAGGCTACTGCTGGTCCAGGGACCACACTTGGAGAACTACTGTCCTATGTTAAAACATTTTATAGAAACAAGTTGTTAGCCGTGAAAAACTCCTGGAATGCTGGGGAGAAGGTATTCTCTCACTGCCACAAGTAGAACCATCTAATAAGCACCGAGTTCAGAAAAATTAAGTGATTTGTTCACAGATTTGCCAACTATTTGTGTCTGAGCATCAACAACGTGCTAGATGTTCATTCAAACATCTATGATGATGTTTTGAATGAACAAAAGCCACAAAAGTAATATTGTTTTGTTATTCACATATAAGAGAAAGCTGTCTTTTGTCTCCCTGGGCTAGAAAATAAAGTCATATAGAGCTGATCATGAACAATGATTAGGCAGATAACATTTCCAAAGAAGGAAAAAAATCAATACATATATCCGAAAAAGTATTTTGAGAACTGTTTCCCAAGGTGACAGGCATTTTCGAAGTAGTATGACACCAGTTTCATTTCCAGGTATTTGGCTATTTAGATGTTTCATGGGGACAATAAGAAGATAAAAATACTCATGGAAACAAAAAGGGGTAAAATGGAAAAGAGTATAGCGTACTCACAAAAAAGGCCTAAAAACAAGACAAATTCAGTAGCAACAAGGCTTTAAGAAATCACTGTTTCCAGGCCTGGAGCAGGAATTGTCCAGGAAAGTAAGGAGTAACTTTTCCTTACTCTGTGTTAAGTGTCCTAAAGGCAGCCTGCTTGCTTACCCCTTATTTTTAAGTTGAGGGTAGTTAGGGTGGGCATGTGAGAAATAAAAGAGAAAGAGTTTGTTACATGTAACCCATTCAACTGCCCTTGATATCCTAGATGCAGGAAAGTGGTTGATCAATCTCCACTGGCTGGCCTACGTGAGCCTGCTGCAAAATCACATCCAGAGCTCCAGTGATAACTTACTGAATCTCATCCAATAACAAAATCCAACTTAAAGTTGGACATACAGTAAAATATGAACATAATGAAGTCTAGAGCCCTTCCATCACTTTTTTTTTTCCTTCCATCACTTCTGACGAAGTATTCAGAACATTCTCTGAGCAAAACATAAACACAAAACCTATAATTTGGGCAAAACCTATCAGTCTGATAATCTATAAAAATCAGACTCACAGTAGGGAAGCGCCCATTCACTGAGAGCTCACTCACTGCCCCAGATCTCTGCAAGACCAAAAAAATTCTTTTCCGTTCTTCTTCAATGTCTCCGGCCAACTCTCCTTCCCCCACTTATTCTTAACCAAACCTTCTATAAACAAGGTTGTATGGAAAAACTAGAAACTTATGATTTAGTTATACTGTAATTATAAATTTTATATTATTCTTTTTTTTTTAATTTTTTTTAGATTTTATTTATTTATTTGACAGAGGGAGACACAGCGAGAGAAGAAACACAAGCAGGGTTAGTGGGAGAAGGAGAAGCAGGCTTCCCACTGGGCAGGGAGCCCGATGCGGGGCTCGATCCCAGGACCCTGGGATCATGATCTGAGCCAAAGGCAGACGCCTAATGACTCAGCCACCCAGGTGCCCCTATATTATTCTTTTTGAACAGATCAGTAAGTAAATGCCATGTGTCCAAAGGGATATACGGTAAAAATAAGGCTCCCTCCCACCCCTACATTCCAGCCAGCTGCTACTTCCTGGAGTAACCACTGTTACCACTTTCTAGAGTAATCTCCCTGAGTTAATGAACTTTTAATTACAGTATTAAATTACAGGTTATTCACATATTAAAAATATTAGGGGAAATTTAATATTTCTTATAAGCAAAATAGTTTCTAAAAACACTTTCCTCCTCTGGGGTTAAGTTAATGGTACACAAATCAAGGCACCCAAGATGAAGCATAAGAAAATCTGCAGCCATGTCATTATCCTCATCCACTTAAGCTGAGTCCCGTGGCGGAAACATTGCTAAAGGAAAACAGAAAACGAAATCCAAAGCAAGAGACACGCCCTCCCGGCGACAGGCTGCCTGTGTGGGAGAGCATGTGAGGGAGAGACGAGGCGTGTAACACCAGCAGGTAAGAAGAATTCAACTAAAAAGTTTAATGATAGGCTAAAGGCTACATGAAGGGTTGCATGAGAGTATAGGGGCCCTGGCACCCACAGACACGAGGGGAATTCACACCCACTTGCAGGTCTGCCTGTACAGATTTACCTGATGCTCACAAGATGGCAAGCAGAGTGGGAAAGTCTCCTTCTGCAGACTTGGGAGAGAGCCACTGCTAGAGGAAAGGTGTGCAGCCCTTCCACTCTACACAAACAAAAGCTGAGCTGCAGGGAGCTGCACACCCTGTCAGCCCCGTGGCCTGGGGAAACAACCACTGCAGCTGAGGACAAAGTTTAGAAAATATCCTCTTAACGCTAGGGGAGGAGCAGTAAATCCAACCCAGGATCCTGCTGGATACCATTAGAAGACCCTCCCCCAGTAAGAGGTGTATTACTGAGACAGACTCAACCATGCACACAGGATTAAGCCAAAACCAGGACCAAAAACCACAAATAACAAAACTCCTGTCTACTTCCAGGCTAGCACTTTCTGATAAGGGAGGGGCTAGCACATGGAAAAACACCCTTCAGGGGCACAGGTGCACAGGGAGACCAAAAGCTAAGAGTGGAACACGAACATTCAGAGAAACCTTTCAGCACCGCACTCCCCACTCTAAGCACAAGGAATAGAGGAATCTGAAGCCAGTACTGCACTGAGGACAATCACAGTAACAACGAAACTCAAACCTAACTCAGCCCTAGCCTAAATGGACTCAACCCTTGATATTAACTACCTAGTGAAAGCAAAGACATGTCCATCCAGGCATAAATATATTTTTTTTTATCTCAGTCACTACTGTTTTACATGTGAAGTCCAGCATTCACTCAAAAATTAACACACAGGGGCGCCTGGGTGGCTCAGTGGGTTAAAGCCTCTGCCTTCGGCTCAGGTCATGATCTCAGGGTCCTGGGATCGAGCCCCGCATCGGGCTCTCTGCTCAGCGGGGAGCCTGCTTCCCTCTCTCTGCCTGCCTCTCTGCCTACTTGTGATCTCTCTCTCTCTGTGTCAAATTAAAAAAAAAAAAATTAAGACACACATAAAAAGTGCCAAAAACAAAAAAACCCACCGTCAAGAGACAAAAACGATCAGACTGAGAAAATAACCCAGATGTTCAAATTTAGCAGACAAGAGATTTAAAATAATTACGAATACTGTTAAAGTCTATAGTAGAAAAGATCAAAATATGCATGAACAGATGGGGAACTTTAGCACAGAGACAGAAGAGACTATAAGAAAGAGTCAAAAAGAAATGCTGGAGATTAAAACCAGGAAAGATACTCAAGAGTGCCACTGAGGGCTCCACATTAGATTCAATGGGGGGGGGGGGGGGGGGATGATGACAAAGAACTTGAAAATAGGCCAAAAGAAAGAACCCAAATGAAACA
>CM052799.1:14029503-14067272 GCA_028533885.1 Nasua narica
AATCCAAAAATTTCCAAACTTCATGAACCACATCAAAGCACAGATCAAACTCAGAGAGCCCGAAGCAAGATAAATACCAAGATATTACCTAAACATAACATATTCCAACTGCCAAAAACCAAAGATAAAGATAAAATTCTGAAGGCAGCCAGAGGGGGGAAAAAAGGAACAAAGATCAAGATTACAACAGACTTGGGGTGCTTGGGTGGCTCAGGCAGTTGAGCATCTGCCTTCAGTTCAGTTCATGATCTCGGGGTCCTGGGATCAAGCCCCATGTTGGGCTCCCTGCTCAGCAGAGAGTCTGCTTCTTCTTCTGCCCCTCACCTCATGCTCGCTCTCGTTCTCTCTCTCTCTCATATTATTAAATAAAATTTTAAAAAAAAGATTATAACAGACTTCTCATCACAAACTATCCACATGGTTAAGACTAATTTTCCTAAATGAAAGAAAAAAGTCACAAAGAATATATACCTTGGAAAGGTTATTTTCCAGAACTGAATCTTGTTTTTCATAAACCAAAGCTGAAATAATTCACTGCTAAAAGACCTGTGCTGTAAGAAATTTTAAAAGAGTTCTTTCAGACATTAGGAGTATGGTACCAGACAGAAATCTGGGTCTACACAAAGAAATAAAGAGTGCCCAAGATGGTAAAAATTAGAGTAATTATAAAATGTTATTTCCCAAATTTTTAAACAAAAAGGTAACTGACAATCTAAAGCAAAAGGAATAACAATGTAGGTTATTAACATAAGTAAAATTAGGTGTATGACAGTAAGACAAAAAAATGAAAGAGGAATTGGGACATTTACTATTTTGCACGGAATCTTACACCATACATGAAGTGGTACAATATTACTGGAAAGCAAACTGGAAAAAATAAAAGATATACACTGTAAACAGTAGGTCAAATATAAAACAAATTTTTTTTAATTTAAAGACTTCATTCATTTATTTAGAGAGAGAGAGAGAGCAAGGGGAGCAAGAGGATGGGCAAAGGGAAGGGAGTGGCGGAGGGAGAGAATCCCGAGTAAATTCCATACCAAGTGCGGAGCCCCATGTGGGCCTGATCCCATGACCCTGAGATCATGACCCAAACAGAAACCAAGAGTCAGATGCCCAAATGACTGAGCCACCCAGGCGTACCAAATATAAAACAAATTTTAAAGAAATATACATAATAAGCCCATACTGAAGTTAAAAACAAAATCATAAAAAATATTCAATTAATCCAAAGCAGATAGAGAAGGAAAAATAATAAAGAACAGATGGAAGAAATAGAAAGCAACTAGCAAAATAACAGATTTAAATCCAATATATCAATAATCACATTAAATAGAGTCTAAAATACCAATGAAAAGACAGTCTTCAGATTGGACAGAAAAGCAAGACCCATCTATATTCTGTCTATAAGAAACCCACTTTTATTAAATATTAATAAAGAAATGCATTGAAAGTAAAAGGATATAGACAGATATACCATGTCAACACTAAACAAAAGGAAGCTCCGGTAGCTGTATTAACAGGACAAAAATGAGACGTCGGAACAATATTATCAAAAATAATGAGCTACTACATAATGATAACGGGGGCGATTCATGAAGAAGACGTAACAATCATGGGTGAAGGGGATTAAGAGTACACTTATCTTGATGGGCACGGAGTAGTATCTGGAAGTGCTGAATCACTATATTGTACACCTGAAACTAACATGACTCTGTCTGTCCACTACACTGTTCTGTGCACATGACAACTGATCTTCAAAATACATGAAATAAAAATTGGCAGAATACACAGGAGAAAGAAATCCAAAAAGTTCTGGAGACCTCAACATCTCTCCCTCTAAGAAATCATTACCAATAGATAGGAAGTCAGTAAGGATACAGAAAACCTAAACAACACTATCAACCAACTAGACTCAACTGACATAAAAAGAGTACTGCATACAGTAACGGCATCCTGTCGCTTCCAGTGCTCACAGAACACTGACCAGGACAGGCCATACTCTAGACCATAAAATAAAACATGACAAACTGAAATGAACTGAAATTTTAAAGGCGGTCTTCTGAGCACAACAGAATTCAACTAAACATCAATTATAGAAAGATATCTGGAAAGTCTCCAAATACTGAGAAATTAACATATTTCTCAAAAACCATGGCTCAAAAGGAATTCAGAAGGGAAATTAGAAAATATTTTGAACTGAACAAGATTTATAAACATAACACACTAAAATCTGTGGGACACATATAAAACCATTGATTAGAGGGAATTAGTAACATTTTAAGTGGTTGCCAGACGTGGGAGGTGGAAGGTGGCAAAATGGGTGAAGGCAGACAAAAGGTACAAATTTCCAGTTACAAAATAAGTCAGTTCTGGGGATGAAATGGACAGCATGGCAACTACAGTTAATAACACTATATTGTATACTTGAAAGTTGCTGAGAGTAGATCTTAAAAATTCTCATCACAAGGAACAAAAATTTATATTTATGTGTGATGAAAATGTTAATTAGACTTATTGTGGTGGTTATCTAACAAGACACAAAATATGAAGTCATTATGTTGTACACCTTAATCTAATTATGTGTCAATTATGAAAAAAAGAAATGTTTCAAATCAATGATCTAAGCTGCCACCCTATAAAAACCAGAAAATAAGCAAATCAACTCAAAGCAAACACCAGGAAGGAAATATTAAATATATGAGCAGAAATTGAAAATAGAAAAATAGGAGGAAAAAATTCTATGAAACCAAAAGCTGGATCTTTAAAAACATCAGTAATCGATAAACCTCTATCCAGACTCATTAAGAAAAAAGAGACACAAATTACCAATATAATAATGAAAGAGGGGCATAAAACAGATCCTACTGACATTAAAAGAATCAGGTAATAGTATAATTTTATCTCCATTCATCTGACAACTTAGAAGAAATGTGCCAATTCCCTGAAAGATAAAAACTACCAAAGCTCACTTACAACGAAATAGATAACCTAAATAGTTCTATCTCTCTCAAAGAAATTGAATTCCTAATAAAAACCTGACCAAGAAAATTCCAGGCCCAGATGGCTTCAGTGACCAAGTCTATCCAACATTAAAGACAGAAACATCAATTCTACACAAACTATGCTAGAAAACGGAACAGGAGGGAACATTTCCCAATTTGTTTTATGATGCTGCATGACCTAAATTCTAAAACCAAAGGCATCACAAGAAAACTACAGACCAATATCCCACATGAACATAAATGCAAAATCCTCAACCAAATAGTAGCAAATCTGATCCAGCAACATATAAAAGCAGCAAATCTCTTTAAAAAGATTTAATCCATGGTGTAATCCTGACCTGGAATTACTCCAAAGGCAAAAAGTGGTATCTGACTCCATTCCAAATTTGATCTTGTTGTAAACATAGAATTTTACATATCTGACTTTTTACAAATCTACTTTCAAAGTAAAGGCACAGCAGATAGTTTAATTTAGGAAATTGGGCAGATTATACAATAGTTGAGACTTTACAGAAGAAACTTTAGATTAAAAGTAATCTACAATTTCATGAACACACACTCTACTAAAGGGTAAGGAACCTACATCTTTATCTGAATTTCTGTTAGAAACCAAAGAGAAAGTGACTAGCTTATACTAAAAAACTCAACTCAGTTTCCTCAAGGTTTTTAAGATTATGACCCAATCCCGAACCTGCTTACTCAGCAGCCTGGTTTAACTACTTACCTTCAACCTGGCTAGTATCTGAGCATGGTTTCTTCTTTGACTCCGAATTCCCAGTTTTCTCATCAACATCCAGGAGAGGAATATAGTCTGTTTTTCCAACAGTTTCTCCCACAACATCATCAAAGGCCTCTGCCTCCAGCGTGGCAATAAAGTCCCGTTTTATTTCTTCTTCAATTTCTGGAGGTGGCTCTGTTAATGCATCTGCAAGACTGAGGTCAGCCATTTCGCACCGCTGTAACTGCCTGGTTAAGGGAGAAAGGATAAGGATACTTCATAAGATGAGCACTGTGCAAAGGGAAACACATTCCTAAACACTCTTCTCAGTTGGTTGAAACACAAAAAGAAAATCTAAAACTTAGACTGAAAGAGGCTCCCTCATTTCACAGATTAGAAAATTACAGCTCAGTTAACAGTCTTACCCGAAGTAAACACTCTCTATCTCACATCTCTCGGAAGTAAACAGAGCAAGAGCCATTTTATCCTTTTCATTAATAAAAAATTGTAAAGTATAAAAAAATCAATTTATCCAAAGTTACACCCACTAAGACTCAAATTAGGTCTTTTGATTTCAAGTCTTATAAACTTTTCAACTATCTCATCCATCTTCATTTCCAAATCATGTTCCAGAATATTTCTTAAAAGGACAAAACAAGGTCAGATTACATTATATCCCATTAAAAAAGGCTGCATTGCTATCAGGAGAACAAAGTCACCTTTCCTGACAAGACTTATTTTGTCGAGGTTAAATACTGCTTCTTCATGAATTTCTGGTGGATAGCTCCGTTAGCCAAACTATATCTACCCTAATGGCATGAAAAATAGACACGTTCCCTGATTAATTGGGGGCGGCAGCCCCTCTGTGTGGTCATGTACATCACCTTTTTTTCAGAACATGAAGCTCTCAATTTTTAAACATAACCTGAAGTTAAGTATAATCTACTGCAGGCAAAACTGCAGGTGACTAGCCCAGAAAATACAGAAATAGTGCAGTAAAAACGCCAAAGGGCCTGCAATAAATTGAGCTCTCGATACATATATAGGACAGTGGGCAATAAAAAAAGTATTCCGGGTACTGTGTCTTTCAAAAGGTCTAACTTAATAAAGACTCCAAGAGACTCAGAAAGATAAGTGAACACAAGAGCCTCCTTGAGCAGGCAAAAGTAAAGCAAACAGAAATCCTAGCTGAATAGGGACACCTGGGTGGGCTCAGTCAGTGAGCGTCCCACTCTTGATTTCGCTTCAGCTTGTGAACTCGGGGTCCTGGGATAGAGCCCCGAGTTGGGTCGGCTTGGGGTTTTCCTCTCTCTCCTTCTGCCACTCCCCCCTACCCTGCTTGCAGGGCAGCGTGCACATGCATGCGCTCTCTCTCACTCTCTCATGAATAAATCAATCTTAAAAAAAAAAGAAAGAAATCCGTAGCTGCTTAGTATGATAGCTACAGCTTCTGTCTGCCTAGAAATTTATTCTTCCTTATCTCGCCCCATATTCATCAACAGCCACCCCAGTGGTGTTCGGCACATGACCAGGAAGAGGATGGCTGGAAAAGGAATATTTCCTAACTACATCCTGGATGGAAGACCCACCAAGTGGCAGCTCTTCAGTGGCCCTGGCTGTCTTCTTTCTCGAGTCTAAGTGAGTCTTCCATCTTTCTTTTGCCTAATTTAGTCAATCTACTGCTTGCAACCAAAGAATCTCATCTAATACATAGTCTTTCCTCAACCCAAATTTTTAAAAGCCAGAATTTACTATGATTCGAGCTATGTTTAAAGGCTCTCCTTTAAAGCCGTCCTCCATTGTCTCCCTCTCTCCAGCTACATTTACTAAGGAAAAAGAAATACACACCAAGGAGTACAGTCATTCTATCTTCAACTCTGCCTCCACACACAAGTTCCTATCATAGTCATCAGTCCAGAGTAGCACATACATAACCCATTTACAACACATGAATATGGATGGGCACGCCTATTCTATATGCCACCCAGGCTACTTTACATATAAAGTATGTCTCTCCAGATCCTGCCAGGAAAAATGCTGAAAAATGACTCATTAAAGAACTTTTTAAAAGCCTGACAAATTTAACGTCAATAAGTTCCATAAAAAGTAACGGCTTTAGAAAAAAAAAAAGTAACTGCTTTTCCCTTTTTTATGGTAACTATTATTACCAGTTAGCATTTGAAACCTATTATGAACCAAAAATAATAAAGAATGTCTATAATTAAATAGTTTCAAGGTCAAAGAGCACTTGAAAGGACATTTCTACCAGTCCTAACAGTAGCTCTATTTTTTCCATAATACGTACCTAGGACACCTTTTTCATGCAATCTGCTTAAACTCCTTAATTCGGGACACAGGTAAAAATACAGACAGAACCAACAATATCTTTCCAATCTCATTTATCTGAGTGCATATTCTCAAAGGGCACCTCCTTTTCCACTGTAATCTTTCCCTCTTCACCCCCACCCCAACCTCCCAAACCACTTCCTGGGCCAACATGCACTTCACGGAATATGAATTGCAGCTTAAATTCAGCCTAAGGAGGTAAAACTGACAGAAAACTAGACAGCTCGAAAGCAGGAAGGTCATTTGGCTCTGAGTGTGTCTAGCCAACCACCCAGCAACTGTACTCAACACAGTTTAGATATTCCTTCCTTGTCACTACATAAAAATAGAAATATTATTTATACACACACACATAAATAGAAATATGATTTACACACACACAAACACACACACACAATTTACTTATGGAAAATGAAAGTACTGGCTTTTATCCAGGAAGACTGAATTTTTAATAAATTAAACAGATGATTCAATTTTATAGTTATTCTATTCTAAAATATATACGAGTATAATAAATTAGGTTAGTGTTCTACAGGTTTGTTAAACTGGTTTTGCCAGTGTTTCAGAATTGATTTTAATGAATTCACAGACGAATTTCATCCCACACTTGCAGAACCATTTAAGGTCACTTAATATTCAGTTATGCCTTAAAATGTTGAGTTATGTAATTTATGGACATAAGGGTATGGCACAATGTTACTCTCAAATTTGGATATTCAGGAAGATCCAAAAATGTACCCTTGTGAATGAGGACTACCTACTAAAAAGAAACGATCTCCTCTTGACTATTTATACTACTCCTTTCTTATTTGTATAAAGTTTTAGTTTAAAAGGCTTTGTTTCTGGGAGGCAAAAAAAAAAGAAAGCTGGGGGGGGCGCCTGGGTGGCTCAGTTGGTTGAGCAGCTGCTTTCGGGTCAGGTCATGATCCCAGAGTCCCGGGATTGAGTCCCGTATCGGACTTCCGGCTCTGTGGGAAGTCTGCTTCTCCCTCTGACTTTCTCCCCTCTCATTCTCAGTCTCTCTCTCTCTAGTAAATAAATAAAATCTTAAAAAAAAAAATGTTTAAAAAGAAAGCTGGGTACAGAAGTTTCTATGCCTCACTGAGGCACCAGTTTAATCTAAAGCTTTCAGTGAGTCACCTCCAGGGGCTGAGTTCCCTAATCTGTAAAATGAGAGTCGTATGTTATATGATTCCTGAGGTTGACAGTCTATAAGCTGCTTTTATCTTTTTTAATATATTTTTAAAAGATTTTATTTATTTATTTGTCAGAGAGAGCACAAGCAGGGAAGCGGCAGGCAGAGATAGAGGAAGAAGCAGGCTCCCCGCTGAGCATAGAGCCCGATGTGGGACTCGATTCCAGGACCCTGGGATCATGACCTGAGCCGAAGCAGTCGCTTAACCTACTGAGCCACTTAGGTGTCCCTATAAGCTGCTTTTAATTTAGATTCATCACTTAAATTAGAAATAAACAAACTGCACACAGATCCTCAATGTACATGTGTGACTTTTATATATCAAGTACTCCCAATTATAACTGGGTTCAGATTTATTAAAAGACAAAAGCAAAGGGAGAGACTGAAAACAAACTCATCACTGCACAGTGCCCTGCTTGAGCAAATCCGACTGGAGCTTAAGAAACTCCACCCAGTTCTGGCTAACATCAAAGGAGACTTGACACCACTTTGCCAGAAAATAAGCCCCATATTATTTAACCAGGCACCAAGAGAACACACAGTTTTCAAGCATAGCGCTTTGGACATCTGATCTTACATTCTGACTACATGCCTGAAGTGAAACTATCTGTTGAGAAGAGTTTTGAAAATATGTGAACAAAGACAAGAAGAAATGACATGATAAGATGATGAAGCACAGAACAGAATTTTGGTCTCTTGACTAGCCTCTGACTATTAATAGCCATGTACTCATGTAGAGTAAATAAGATATGATGAGGTCACAAAGCATCTCCTCTGTTGTATGATTTACTTTAAATTACACACTCTGGAATAAGTTACTAGACTATTTTCTAGGTCTACAGAGATTAGTGTTCACATTTAATTTTAAATACACAGAAGTATGGGAAACTTTTTTAAGGTCCCCAAATTCCTCTTGAAATTCTTAAGTCAGGGGCGCCTGGGTGGCTCAGTTGTTAGGCGTCTGCCTTTGGCTCAGGTCATGATCCTGGGGTCCAGGGATCAAGCCCCACATTGGGTTCCCATCAGGCTCCCTGCTCCGCGGGAAGCTTCTCCCTCTCCCACTCCCACTCCCCCTGCTTGTCTTGTGTTCCCTCTCTCGCTGTGTCTCTCTCTGTCAAATAAATAAAATCTTTAAAACAAACAAACAAAAAACAGAAAATCTTAGGTCGGTCACTCACTCCAGACAGATCTGTGTTCATTCTGTCTGATGAGAAATTACCATTAGTGATCTAGTCTGCAAATGGCCTGATGCTGCCTTTGTCCTCCAGTATCTACTTCCTTCCCTCAGGTCCCTCCACCCTCCCAAAGGTGCTGCTTCAAAGCTAAAGCAGAGCAAGAAACCTCGTGATGAAAAAGAGGAACAGAAGCCTAATTCCCACTAACACATTGAAACACTTTTCACAACCATTGTCATGTTTTCATTTCACATTAGCCAAATCTGTACCAAGATTATTTGTGGTAGTCAGCATTCTCTTTTTAAAAGTGTAGAATTCTGGGGCGCCTGGTTGTCCCAATGGGTTGAAGCTCTGCCTTCGGCTCAGGTCATGATCTCAGGGTCCTGGGATGGATCCCAGCTCAGCGGGGAACCTGCTTCCCTCCCCGCGCTGCCCCCCCACCCCCGCCCGCCTCTCTGCTTACTTGTGATCTCTCTTTTCTGTCAAATAAATAAAATTTAAATAAACAAACAAATAAATAAAAGTGTAGAATTCTATTTCACAATTTCAAAGGAGGTAAAGGGATTTACCTCCCAGAAGGGCCATCATTCCACCTCAGCGTGAGTTTAGTTCTTATCAAGTTAATTTTAGTCTTAATCCCAGAGATCAATTCCATGGAAAGTATCTGAGTTTTTGGTTTTAGCATGAAAAGGGAGAATACCAATTTAGCAACACGGAACATTTCAGGGAACAAAGCAGATCTGGATAAGGTATCAAAGTAGGGAGAGGATATGTGGATCCAGAGGTCCTAGGATGTCGAAGAAAGGGAGGTAATACAATGCCAAAGGCAAGCTCTTTTAAAATACTACTTCCTGTTAGTTTTAGAAGAAAGGAAAAAACTTTCTTCACAGTCACCTGAATTAGTTGAGAAACAAAATTATCGTTTATAACGTTTATCTAAGGGAAATGCTTCTGAGTTCCAAATAACCAACTTAGTAAATAAACATGTAATAATAATTCTTAAAAAGAAGACTGCTCATAATGCTCACTTACATTTTCTCCATGATTGATATTCTGTCAGTTTTTGGGGAAGTGGGGGTAAAAGGGTGAATTATGGACTAGATATGGAACTAAAAAGATCCATGGGGCTAATATTTTCTTCCATACTTTTTTTTTTTTTGGCATGACTGATGTAAACGACAGAGAATTCTGAGGCCAACACTAAGCTGCTATCCCAGGACATTAGTGAGAGTGCTGGGACCAAAATGAAGTGCTTGTTCCTCAGGCTTGGAGGAAACCCAGCATCCCAGTCAGTTCCAGAAACCATTTATAGTCTGACATGTTGGTGGCAGAGCCTGCATCATAAAGATTTCATATTCAACACGAGATTTTTTAAGTTTGTGTAGCAAACTTTCAGTTACTAAATGGGGACTCTATTCCTCAGATTGGCTTTAATGAAGTCCTTTCAGAGTGCTATTATATAGCAAGCTGACCCTTAGTTGTCTCGTGTCTGTGTTCTGCTTTTAATTTATTTAACTAGAAAACTAGCTTGATTTATACTTTTTTTTTAAGATTTTATTTATTTATTTATTTGACAGAGAGAGAGAGAGATCACAAGTAGGCAGAGAGGCAGGCAGGAGAAAGAGGGAAGCAGGCTCCCTGCTGAGCAGAGAGCCCAATAGTGCCCTGAGCCGAAGGCAGAGGCTTTAACCCACTGAGCCACCCAGGTGTCCCTTGATTTATACTTTCAATCAGAACGGTATTTCATTCAAAGTAAAACGAAATCTTAATACTAAGGACCTAACGGGAATCAGCTACCATCTTACAGAGCTCACAGGCACACGTGATCCCTGAGGCTAACTGGAATTTCTCCTGCTCTTCCCCAGAACCAGAATGGCAAAGGCACAGCTCAGCAACGTCTTGACTATCCTAGCATTAAGCCCCAAAACCCTGCAGAATATATTAAGTTTCCACCCCCAGGTACCTCCCTACACACAAGGACAACAGCTGTACTACTATGAACTGATGGTATTTGCAGGCTCCACAGGTTCAGAACCACCACTTGTCCTGTTCATTATACGATTTGCAACAGGAGAAAGCCCTTGATTACCAGAATAGCTGTGGCCATTGCCCAATGACATTCCTGTATGGAAGAGCGTGTGGATTTTACTTCCATGTAGTCCCCAAAACAAAGAGTTCCTTTTCCCACTGCTATTTTAGGGAGCCCTGTCCTCAAAACATACAAACACTGCATACACATGCACACACATATTCACATACATAAAACCTTGCAGCCCGAGCCTGAAAGCCTAGCTTGCTTACTTACGGGAACTATGCAGGCAGTCTGTGTTCAGTCCTGACCGAATGCATTTTGGACCTCTAAACAGGTACCTGGCTGCCACATTTCTGTCCCAGTGAATTTAAACCTATTTCTCCAAGAAGAATGATCTACACTAGATACCTCCCACTGTTAGCCATGTGATCCACTCAGCATGATGTCTGCTAAAGTCTGGTAATGTGCGCCAAACAAGAGACGACAATGACACAGCACTTACGTTTCTGCTATGACCATCCTTAGGAGCGACTCTTTGATTTTATTTCAATTTTTTAAAAAAAGAGTGAATCTTAGGATGATTCTCAATACCTACTGGCCCTGAATTATGAAAAAACAGTTTTTTTAAATGTTACTATTCAGGGACGCCTGGTTGGCTCAGTCAATTAAGCATCTGTCTTCAGCTCAGACCATGATCCCAGGGTCCTGGGATCAAGTCCCACATCAGGCTCCTTGCCCAGCATGGAGACTGTTTCTCCCTCTGCCTGCCGCTCCCTCTGTTCCTAGGCACGCGCGCTCTCTCTCACCCTTCTCTCTGACAAATAAATAAATCTTTAAAAAAAAAAGTTCCTATTCATCCCACTTATCTTCCTGAGTCTAATTAGACCCAAACACATAGAGTTTCCCTACACCTATCCAAAAATTATTTCTAAACACTTAAGATCTCTAAAGGCTTTTATAAAAACACCAGTTCAAATAATCTAGGTTCCAATTCCCTCACTTTAACAGCTGACAAAAAAAGGAACCAGAAGAAACAAGTCACTTATAAATGAAGCTAGACTGAGGATCAGGCTAAGGGGAGACCCAGCAAACACCAGAAATACAAGCAGGGTGTGACAGAACTGACAAAATCTTGGAATTTTCTAGTTTCTGTTTTATCAGACACAATAACATCACTATACTTCCAAATCTATTTTTTGGTCTTACTTTTTCTTCTCAAAGTATAAAAGCAATTGAGAAGAGTCCTAAATATCACAGGGAAAATCTCAGCTGATTTAAAAGGACCCCAAACCCTATTAGGAAAAAAACTCTCCAAACTCCTTCGTGTGATATCCACGTCATATAATCCTAAAGGACCCAGCCCTAGGACCTACCATGGCCATCAGTGGTTTGCCATGGAGGCTCTCCCTGTACTTGAGTCAACACGGGACCAGCTGCCATTTTATAAGCCTATCGCTGACATTATCACCACATGCCCTAGCTCATACCGCTCTCCACTCCTTTCTCACTTGTCAGAGTCTTGAAATCAACTGCCATCAACTATCAGCTTTTCTGTGACTCCATCCTGAGATCTGTTCACGCAGTACCATTGAGAACTAACACCTCATCTGTATTTCTATTGTAACTGTAAGTCTGATCTGTACCGTAGTTAGTTGTATATACCAGTGGCTCCTATAACTGCTAGATCCTAAAGGGGAAGGACCATGTTTAAGCAATGTGTATATCTCCTCTTAGTGGATTACTTTACATAGAAGAAGATGGGCTAAAACAACAAACACCAACAAAACAAAGGGGCTAGCTAAACAGAACTCTAAGCTAGTATGACTGAAGTTAATAAAAAGTAGGAACACCGGTGCGGATCCACAGGTAAAGCATCTGCCTTTAGCTCAAGTCGTGATCCCAGGCTCCTGGGATCGAGTTCCAAGATGGGGCTCCTTGCTCAGAGGGGAGCCTGATTCTCCCTCTGCTTGCCGTTCCCACCGCTTGTGTGCACGCTCTAGCTCGCTCTCTCTCTCTCTCACACATAAATAAATTTTAAAAAGCTTAAAAAAAAAGTAGGTCTGGGGCGCCTGAGTGGCTCAGTTGGTTAATCATAGACTCTTGATCTCAGCTCAGGTCTAGATCTCAGGGTCATAAGTTTGAGGCCCGCAGTGGGCTCCACACTGGCCATGGAGCCTGCTTCAGAAAAACAAAAACCAAGTAGGTATAATTTGAAATTAATCAGAGGTGCTAAAACTACAAAAAATTCTTCAGAACTGGAAAAAGATTAAACATATTCAAGGTTGAAGGGCCACCATTAACTAACATATTCACTTCATTTCTTCTTTCCAAACAAAGCTTTATGCCAGAGCAATCATGTTGTCTGCAACCATGAAAAGAAAGCCAACAAGGAGTAACCATACAGGCCAGTTCTCCATGCTGGTCATCTTATCATTATTAGGCAGAACAGTAAAAATAGCTTTCTGCTTTTAGAAAAGCACATCAACGTGATGCAATACGGCAGAAACAAATCGCATTTTGAGAGATAAGCTACCACCATCATGTTAACATCACCGTATAAATATTAAGTCTTTTGTAGTTATTAAAATGTGAAATCTCCACAGTATCACATGTCTGTCAAGGAGTAGTAAATACACTGTGTAATTTTAAGATTACCTGGTGTCAGGGAAATTGGGTGAAGGGAAAAAGTATTCACACTTGATCAGCTCCTAGCTCTTGAGAACTGTTTAAGAAAAACCTCTCCATCAAGCCAAGTGAGGTATCTCTCTTAAGCAAAGAGCCATAGTGTGCTCTATTTTATTAAGATGTCAGTGAACGTAAAGGAAAATGAAAGACAGAATTAAGAGGAGAATGAAGATCTGTGCTGATAATTCTGCACATTCAACCTGCAGAATGTGCTCTATTTCATATCATGATACAGCCTTCTCTCGCTGAAGCTGACATGCCAAGCTGAAGGACCCTCCTGGCTCTTCCACTGTGGGTCTTAGGCACAGAATCAGCACTGGGGTACAGTAGCCCTGCTCTTCTGAGCAGGAGAGAAGAAAGTGTTTTATGAGAAGGAGTAGTTAGCAGGCATTTTTGCCTAAAAATGCCTTCTATTTAGGAGTAGTGGGCAGGCATTTTGTATAAAGACCTTAGTGGTGGTAGTAAATGACTTGCCTTTAACATAAAAGTGCCTTATAGATTCAAATGGGGGGAAGGGATTTTAAAAAAAGACCTAGAAGTAAAAATAATAATACTAAGTGAAAATTGAACAAGCAAAGTGAAAAGTCAAAGGTATCTTTCGTGTTAATAATTAAGATAATTTGGGGCAGCTGAGTGGCTCAGTGGGTTAAGGCCTCTGCCTTCGGCCCAGGTTATAATCTTAGGGTCCTGGGATTGAGCCCCACATTGTGCCCTCTTCTCAGCAGGGAGCCTGCCTGCCTCTCTGCCTACTTGTGATCTCTCTCTCTCTCTCTGTCAAATAAATAAAATCTTTAAAAAAATAATAATAATAGGGGCGCCTGGGTGGCTCAGTGGGTTTAAGCCTCTACCTTTGGCTCAGGTCATGATCTCAGAGTCCTGGGATCGAGCCCCGCATTGGGCTCTCTGCTCAGCAGGGTGCCTGCTTCCCCCTCTCTCTCTCTGCCTGCCTCTCTGCCTACTTGTGATCTCTCTCTCTCTGCCAAATAAATAAATAAAATCTTTAAAAAAAACCTATTAAAAATAATAATAATAATAATAATAAACATGACTTTTCACATTTTACCTGAAATAGAAGTAAAGATCTGGATCAGAATCATTCAGGGACTGAGGGGAGCAAATTCAGTTTTTCAGATTCTGAAGGGCACCCACAATTGAGAGCTACTGAATTAATCAACAACCTACTTAAAGAAAAAGTTCATTGAAATGAAACATAAGACAGAATTTGTAACACTTAACACTAGAAAGAGATCAAATTCTCCCTTTTTGAGAAGGTAGGTGCTTTAGATAGAGTTTATTACAAGCAGAGCCTGACACGGATTCTTTTTTTTTTAAAGATTTTATTTATTTATTTGACAGAGAGAGAGAGATCACAAGTAGGCAGAGAGGCAGGCAGAGAGAGGGGGCGAAGCAGGCTCCCCACCGAGCAGAGAGCCCGATGCGGGGCTCAATCCCGGGACCCCGAGACCACAACCTGAGCCGAAGGCAGAGGCCTCAACCCACTGAGCCACCCAGGCGCCCCCTGACACAGATTCTTATATAAGTGATTTACTGAGGGAGTGCCTTCAGGAAAAATCTGTAAGGGAGGGAAGAGCAGTAAAACTATGGTTTCAACTAAAGGTTAGCCTACACCTTGCCTACACCTTGCCCACCTGTCTGGGAAGCTATAAAGCACAACCACACCAGAGAGCCAGTCCCACCATGAGTTAAGGGAGCCAGGTTTTTGTAACCCTCATCAGGCAGTCACTGGCTGGGAGCCATGTGACTGGAAGGGACATAATCCCAGACATCCCTAGGAGAGGTGGCTCCTATATGCTATGGTCCTTGCTAACACTCAGAGCAGCTGGGGGTGGGGTGTGTGTGTGTGTGTGTGTGTGTGTGTGTGTGTGTGTGTGTGAGACAGAGAAACTCTAAGTAAAACCATTAGTAGAAATAAAGTGACAAGTTCAATTGACTATGATTTACCAGTATTAAATATTAATCTTGTATGAACCTAACAACACAGCTATTTAAAAAACATAAAACTTTATCTAAAACAAAAATACTAATTCAAAAAGGCATATACATCCCTATGTTTACTGAATCATTATTTGTAACAACCAAGATATAGAAGCAATCCAAATGGCCAACAACAGATGAATGGATAAAGATGTGATACGTATACACACACACACACACACACACGCACACACACAAAATTTAGTATTACTCAGCCATAAAAAAGGATGAGCTCTTGCCATTTGAAACAACATGGATGGACCTAGAGGGTATTAGGTTAAGTGAAATAAGTCAGAAAGAGAAAGACAAATACTGTATGATTTCACTTTTATGTGGAATCTAAAAACCAAACAAAACCAAACAAAAAGCAGAAAGAGACCTATAAATACAGAGAACAAACTGATGCTTGTCAGAGGAGAGGAAGGTAGGGGGGATAAAAATACTTTGTTAGGGACATACAAGATTAATATTTAATATTGGTAAGTGGGCAAAATGGGTGAAGGGGAGTGGGTTTCCAGGCTTCTAGGCTGGAATACAGGCTTCCAGATATGATATGAATAAGTCATGGGGATAAAAGGCACAGCATAGGGAATATAGTCAATAATGTTTTAACAGCACTGTATGGTGACAGATGGTACTACACTTGTGGTGAGTACAGTAACATAACGTAAAAACTGGTCCAATCACTAAATTGTACAACCAAAATTAATGTGACACTGTGTATCAACTATACTTCAATAAAAATTAAACAAAAATATAAAACTGATGTTAATGAGGAGAAACAGATGGGTCCTCCTTCATAGGGAGATACACCTCTCTCAGTAATTGACACATCATGTAGATAAAAATCAGTAAATATGTATAAGCTCTGAACAATTCAATATACAAGTTTCAGCTTTTGGACTACAGAGTACACTGGAAAGGACACTTTTCTGGCACACATATGACATTTTACCTAGTATAAATGTATACTAGGACATAAAACAAATCTCAAATTTTAAAAATCAGTATTGTAAGAGAACAAACTGATGGTTACCAGAGGGGAGGTGAGTGGAGGGAGGGTGAAACAGGTGATGAGGATGAAGGAGTGCCCCTGTTGTGATGAGCACCAGGTGTCGGCATGTAAGTGTTGAATCACTCTATTGCTCACTTGAAACTAATATCACATTGTGTTAACTAACTGGAATTTAAATAAAAACTTTATAAAAAATCATTATGGTACAATATACATTTAGGAAACAGCATAAATAAGTTAGAAATAAAAACCTGAATTTTTCAAAAATTTATTAGGAAATTTTAAAACACATGGCAAAAAACTCACCAAAATAGAGATGAAAAAACACTCAGAACTGAGTTAACAACAAAAATATTACATACCAAAGCTTGTGGAATATACTTAAAGAGAGAATTTGAGGAAGTCTCTGGCCTTAAGTGCTTTTTTTTTATTAGAAAAAGGATATAAATAAAGTAGTTAAGATCCACCTTAAAGAATTAAATAAAAATAAATCTGAAGAAAACCAAAGGAAGGAAATAAAATCTTAAACAAAAATAAGGCACAAAGAAAGAAAAGAGAAGATCAACAAAGCAAAAGTCCTCTTTGAGGAGTAATAAAGTTAACAAACCTTTGGTAAGACTGACCAAAAAAGAGAGGGCATAAATGAAAATTTTAGGAAGAAAAAGAATAATGCCACAAATGTTGCAGAGGAAAAAAAAGAGATTATCGACAACTATGCCAACAAATATAAAAATCAGATGAAAAAGACCAGTTCTAGGGCACCTGGCTGACTCAGTAGGTGGAGCGTAGGACCCCCGATCTTGGGATTGTGAGTCTGAGCCCTCCAGTGGGTAGAAAGATTACTAAAAAATAAATAAATAAACTGTAAAAAATGACCAGTTCCTAAAAGAGAATATATTACCATAACTGATCCAAAAATATTACAACAAACAGAAAATCTCAATAGTCCCAAATCAATTAAAGAATTGAAATAATATTTTTAAGTCTTACACACACACACACAACACATACACATTCCGGATTTTATAGGAGTTCTACCAAACATTCAAGGTGCAGGTAACTCCAATCTAACACAAACTCTAGAAAACAGAAGAATTCTCATCAAATCATTTTATGAGGTTAACAGAAGTATAATGTACTGATTAGAGAGGCCCACATTCCAACCAGACTGCCAGAGTTTCAAAGTTAGTTTCTACTACTTAGTATCTATGTGACCCTGAGCAAGTTTCTTCACCTTTCTGCTTCAGTTTCCTCAACTGTTAGTTGGGGATAATAGTGTTACCTACTTTCTGGCTCTGTTAATATATAAAATAGGGTGTGGAACATTGTATGTGTTTTATATATTTACCATTGATTATATGATTATTAATAATATATACCTGCTACAAACCCAGATAAGAACGCAATAATGGAAAATTATAAGCCAAAATAAACTTAAAAACTAATTTCAGGGGTTAGCAAACATTTTCTGTACAGAGACAGTGAGTAAACTATTTAAATTCCGTGGTCCATATACTTTGTCACAAATACAGGCAGTCCTTGCTTTGCATGGGTCTAACACACACAAATTTCAGTTCTCATGGTTTAGTTAAATAACACCACTCCTCCAATAACATGGTTCAAGTTTCAGCTACCATGGTATCTTAACCTTGAGTAATCGCATAAAGTACAAAATTTGCTGTTTGCTCTTCAGTCTACAAATCACTACATAAATAAGAGGTGTGCATGGAGATCAGTGACCTATCACATCACTTTTTTTTTTTCTTAAGATTTTGTTTATGTAGGGGCGCCTGAGTGGCTCAGTTGGCTGGGCAGCTGCCTTCAGCTCGGGTCATGACCCTGGGGACCTGGGATCAAGCCCCGCATCGGGCTCCCTGCTCAGCAGGAAACCTGCTTCTCCCTCTGCCTGCTGCTCCCCCTGCTCATGCTCTCTCTCTCTGTCATATGAATAAATACAATCTTTAAAAAAAAAAAAAAGATTTTATGGGACCCCTGGGTGGCTCAGTTGGTTAAGCGGCTGCCTTCGGCTCAGGTCATGGTCCTGGCGTCCTGGGATCGAGTCCCGCGTCGGGCTCCTTGCTCAGCGGGGAGCCTGCTTCTCTCTCTGCCTCTGCCTGCCTCTCTGCCTGCTTGTGTTCTCTCTCTCTCTGACAAATAAATAAGTAAAATCTTTAAAAAAAAAAAAAGATTTTATTTATTTCAGGGAGAGAATTCCAAGTAGACTCCCTGCTGAGCGAGGAGCCCCCTAGGTGGGTCTCAATCTCACAAGCCTGAGATCATGATCTGAGCCAAAATCAAGAGTCAGAGGCTTGGGGCACCTGGGTGGCTCAGTTGGTTAAGCAACTGCCTCCAGCTCAGGTCATGATCCTGGAGTCCCGGAATCGAGTCCCACATCGGGCTCCCAGCTCCATGGGGAGTCCGCTTCTCACTCTGACCTTCTCCCTTCTCATGCTCTCTCTCACTCTCTCTCTTTCCTAATAAATAAATGAATAAACAAAATCTTTAAAAAAAAATAAAAATAAAAATAAAAAAAAAAAAGAGTCAGAGACTTAACCCAGGCACCCTTCACATCACTTCTTCAAAGCCTATTGTTGGTAACTGGTCACTGAGCATCTGTTACTGAGTTCATGCATAAACAGTGGTGTTGCCTCCTCATCTCCCAATGATAAACCCATGTGGCATTTTACAAAACTGAAAAATTGAAAGAGGGAACTGGCCTACAAAAATGACTGTGCAGCAAAGAATCAAAAAGGAGTAACAAGGAAGTGAAATTCAAATCAAACGTAAATGTCAGAGAAAAAATAGCTCACTGGGGGAATGCTGACACCACCACCACTCAAAAATTCTGGATATGCTGCCAGAGGACCTCAGGTAAGGTAAGCTTATCTCCACGAATGAGGACAATGGCTTAGTGAAAAAAATGAAAATGCCTTAGAGGAGGTGATGCTGGCAAGAAGTCACACATTAGAGGAACTCTGAAGATACTCTGTGGCAATGAAAACACAAACGATAAAATGTTGGAAGCTGATGTAAACTTAGAAAGGAGTAGAAAAGACATAGAAAAGATGCCCAAACCACATCACAAGTTATATGGTAAGAAGCCACCTGATACTGTTCAAATTATTCTTGGTAGGTTTTTTCCAAACAAATAAAACATTTCAATTCTCCATGTCTTTAATGTTTTGAATTACAATGTACTAAATATTAATTTCCCATTTTTTCATTTCCCTAAGAGAGCTTTTAAAGTTTTTAAAGATCACAGAACAATCATAATTTTTCCCATTGATTATTAACTTTGCTTTGCCTGCATGGCCATTTTTACAGTCCTGAACTACTGTGCAAAGCAAAAACTGCCTGGACTCAACACTGTCATTATAGTATGGAAGCTTCCACAGACAATATACGAATGAATGAGTATGCCTGGGTTACAATAAAACTTTATTTATAGACGCTGAAATATGAATAGTGTACATCACCTGTCATGAAATGTCTTTCTCCTTTTGATTTTCTGTCAATTATTTTAAAATGTGGGAAATATTCTTAGTTCATAAAATTTTTTAAAAGATTTTATTTATCCAGGGGCACCTGGGTGGCTTAGTGGGTTAAAGCCTCTGCCTTCAGCTCAGGTCATGATCTCAGGGTCCTGGGGGTTCTCTGCTCAGCAGGAGCCTGCTTCCTCCTCTCTCTCTGCCTGCCTCTCTGCTTACTTGTGATCTCTCTCTCTCTCTCTGTCAAATAAATAAATAAATAAAATCTTTAAAAAAAAAATTTTATTTATCCATTTGAGAGACAGAGAGAACACAAGCAGGGGGAGGAGCAAAGGGACAGGGATAAGCAGACTCCCGGCTGATGGGGAGCCCAACTTGGGACTTGACCTCAAGGATCCTGACATCACAACCTGAGCCGAAGACACAGGCTTAATTGACTGAGCCACCTAGGCGCTCCTTAGCTCATAGATTATACAAAAATAGACAGTAGGCTCAATTTAACCTTGAGCCATAATTTGCTGACTCCCAACTTAAGTGAAAAAAATTCTAAAATAAACATTAGCAAATCAAATCAAGCAATGTAGAAAAGATACATCTTAAACCAAGCTGGCTAATAAAATCTTAGAAGAATCTATCAATGTATTCACCACATCAACAGATTAAGTAGGGAAACTAAAAGCTCCTCTCTCAATAGAAGCAAAAAAAGCCTCTGAGGGGAAAATAAAACCCTAACAAATTTCAATGGGAGGATCCTTTATCTGACAAAGGTTATCTACAAAACAAAACAAAACCTGCCACAAACATAATTCTCTTGAGATAGGATAGAAGCAAGAATGCCTGCTATTGCGGCTACCAGGCAGTACTGTACAATGAGCCAAGAAAAAAAAAATTAAGAGCATAAGGATTATAAAGAAATAATAACAACAGTCATTGTTTGCAGGAAACAACTATGCACAGAGGAAATAAACTATTAAAATTAGTAAATGGGGACGCCTGGGTGGCTCAGTTGGTTAAGTAGCTGCCTTCGGCTCGGGTCGTGATCCCGGCGTCCTGGGATCTGAGCCACATTGGGCTCCCTGCTTAGTGGGGAGTCTCTGCTTCTCCCATTATCTTTCCCACCTGCTCCTGATCTCTCTCTTTCTCTCTCAAATAAATAAAATCTTTTAAAAAATAAAAATTAAGGGACGCCTGGGTGGCTCAGTTGGTTGAGCAGCTGCCTTAAGCTCAGGTCATGATCCCAGCGTCCTGGGATCGAGTCCCACATCGGGCTCCTTGCTCGGCAGGAAGCCTGCTCCTCTCTCTGCCTCTGCCTGCCTCTCTGCCTGCTTGTGTTCTCTCTCTGTTAAAATAAATAAACAAAATCTTAAAATAAAATAAAAATTAAAAAAAGATATCCTGGACTACTACACAGAAAACAAAAAACTGAGAGAAATTAAACATTTAAATAAATGGAAGATAAGGGCACCTGGGTGACTCAGTGGGTTAAAGCCTCTGCCTTCAGCTCAGGTCATGATCTCAGGGTCCTGGGATTGAGCTCCACATCAGGCTCTCTGCTCAGCAGGGAGCCTGCTTCCCGCCGCACCCCCCCCCCCCCGCCCCGCCTCTTTGCCTACTTCTGATCTCTCTCTCTGTAAAATAAATACCTAAAATCTTTTTTGAAAAATACTAAAATAAATGAAGGAAGGAAGGAAGGATATATCATGATCATGTACTATGGACTGGAAGACTCAATATTTTAAAGACATCAATTATCCCCAAACTGATCTGCAGATTGAACCTTTACAAGCAAAAAGTAGGTTTTCTCTTTTTAACTCAAATTGAAAAGTTGATTCTAAATTCTGTACAAAAATGCAAACAGCTAAGACAGTCTTAGAGAACTCAGAAGACCTTAAGCTACTAGATATCAAAACTCACTGATGGATTAAACCCTACGAAATTGCCAAAACCTACAAATACGTCAATTTCATATGTTTCAACTAATATTTATAAATATTTAATTGAAGACATTAAGGTACTGGCACAACCAGGAAGAAAGAGGCCAATAAAAGTGAACAGTTTCAAAACAGAACCACTACACATCATAACTTAATTTATCACAAATGTGACACTTGCAGAGCAGTAAGTAAACAACCATTTTTTTCAATAAATGGTGCTAGGTCAACTGAATATCCAATTATAGGGCAAGATACATTCTTGAGTTCTATCCCACACAATACACAAAAATCAATTTCAGATAGATAACAGGCCTAAATGTGAAAAATAAAACAATAAAGCTTCTAGAAGATAATAGGGAGAGTATATTCATGACTGTGGGAGTAAGCCAAAAATTGTTAAACAAGTCACACAGATCACTAACCATAAGGGATTAAAAATTATTAATTAGACTACATTAAAGGTAAGAATTTGTCCTTCCAAATATCCCATTAAAAGAGAGAAAGGCAAACCATGGGTTGAAGAAGATACTTGCAATACATAAAAACAATTCATATATAAAGATATACAAAGAAATCCTACAAATAAAAAAAAAAAGAAAGAAAAGACAGGGATGCCTGGGTGGCTCAGTCCGTTAGCATCTAGCTCTTGATTTCAGCTCAGGTCATGATCTAGGGGTCATGAGATCAAGCCCCATGTAGGACTCTGGGCTCAGCATGGAGTCACTTGAGATTCTCTTTTCCTCTCAGTTTGCCCCTCCCCCTGCTTTAATCCTCTCTATCAAATAGATAAAATCTTTTTTAAAAAATTTATTTTATCTATTTGACAGAGAGAAACACAGTGAGGGAGGGAATACAAGCAGGGGGAGTGGGAGAGGGAGAGGGAAGAGGGAAAAGCAGGCTTCCTGCCAAGCAGGGAGCCCGATGCAGGGCTCGATCCCAGGATCCTAGGATAATGACCTAAGCCAAAGGCAGATGCTTAACAACTGAGCCACCCAGGCGCCCCCAAATAGATAAAATCTTAAAAAAAAAAAGCCACCTCTTACAGGAGACTATCCAAATAACCAATAAACATACGAAAAAGTGCTTAATCACAAGGAAAGGTAAATTAAAACTACACTGAGATCCAATAAATAAATATTTAAATAAGAGAACTGCTAAAATGAAAAAGACAGACAATATCAAGTATTAGGAAGGATGAGCAGCAACTGGACCTCTCATACACTTATATAAATTAATACACTCACTGTAGACAATAGTACATTGTTTATAAGGTAGAATTTATACAAATCCTCAGACCCAGGCCTTCCATTTCTAATTATCTCTGATAAACTCTTACATCCCTTTTAAGAATGTCAAAGCAGCATTATTCGTAAGAAGAATCTATGAACAACCCAAAGATACATCAAAAGAGAATGGATTAAATTTTATATTAATGAAATAAATACCTCATTGAAAATGAATTAACTATAGATATACACACAGACATGGATGAATTTCAATAACACAGTGTTTAAAAAATCATACATATGGGGTGCCTGGGTGGCTCAGTGTGTTAAAACCTCTGCCTTCGGCTTGGGTCATGATCTCAGGGTCCTGGGATCGAGCCCCGCATCGGGCTTTCTGCTCAGCAGGAAGCCTGCTTCCCCCTCTCTCTCTGCCTGCCTGTCTGACTACTTGTGATCTCTCTCTGTCAAATAAATGAATAAAATCTTGGGGCGCCTGGGTGGTTCAGTGGGTTAAAGCCTCTGCCTTCGGCTCAGGTCATGATCTCAGGGTCCTGGGATCGAGCCCCACATCGGGCTCTCTGCTCTGCAGGGAGCCTGCTTCCCCCTCTCTCTCTGCCTGCCTCTCTGCCTGCTTGTGATCTTTCTGTCCAATAAACAAAATAAAATCTTTAAAAAAAATGAATAAAATCTTTAAAAAAATCATACATTTATACTCAAACTATTAAAATAAACACAAGGGGTGCCTGGGTGGTGCAACTAGTTAAGCATCAGACTCTTGATTTCCGCTCAGGTCATGATCTCAAGGTTGTGAAATTGAGCCCCACATGGGCCTCCATGCTCAGCATGGAGTCTGCTTAAGATGCTCTCTCCCTCTCCTTCTGCCCTCCTGCTCATAATCCCTCTCCTCCAAAATAAATTTTAAAAATAAAATAAACACGAGGAAAGGCACAAACATCAGGACAGTGATACTCTGAGGAGAAGAAAAACTCAATAGGGAAGGGACCAATAGGGGCTTAGGAAAGTCCAATTTTTTTAAGCTGGCTGGTAGATTCATGGATATTTATTTTTTTATTCTTTATTTTTTTATTCTTTTTATTCTTTAAATTTTACATATATATTGTTTTACATACAGAAAGATATATACAAAGTATTGGAGCAAAAAAAGGGGGGGAGGATGGGAGAAACAGGGATGATGGAATGAGCAGGGAGACAAGGATGGGAGGGGAAAAAAGAGAAAAACATAAAGAAAATTCCCTGAACAGTACCTACCAAATTATAAGAAATAGATTGGCTTATGATTTCTAATAGTAACACTAGACACTGGAAAGCAATGGAAAGATGCCTCTAAAACGGAAATTACTTTGAACCTAGTTTTTATACCCAACCCATCTATCAAGTGGGGACCAAAATGGAAAATTCAAACATGGAATAATAAATCTAAAAAGTTTATTTTTCAAATGCTCCTTCTGAAAATTAACTTTCAATGCAGACAGCAAGAAAATGATTAAGGAACACAGCATCACAGGAAGGCCACAGTATCCAAGTAATGGTACAATTAACCTGTAAGTGAAATGAAAAGAAATTCCAGGATGATGGTAACACACTAGATCTAGAGACAAATGGTGTACAAAATTAACCTTTCCACAAATAGTAGAATTTTAAGAAGCTGAACCTTAAATATGTGTTTTGGCATTTATTTTTCTGCCATCAAGGAAAAAAAAAGGCAATTAAAAATAGGCAGGGATGGGGGCGCCTGGGTGGCTCAGTTGGTTGGGCGACTGCCTTCGGCTCGGGTCATGATCCCGGAGTCCCGGGATCGAGTCCCATATCGGACTCCCGGCTCTGCGGGAAGTCTGCTTCTCCCTCTTTCTCCCCTCTCATTCTCAGTCTCTCGCTCTCTAATAAATAAATAAATAAAAATCTTTAAAAAAAAAAAAATAGGCAGGGATGGGGCACCTGGCTGGCTCAGTCAGAAGAGCATGCAGTTCTTGATCTGAGGGTTGTGGTTCATGCCCCACACTGTATATAGAGATTATGTAAAAATAAAATCTTTAAAAAAAAAAAAGTAGGAGGGGGGAGCACCTGCGTAGCTCCGTCATTAGACATCCGCCTTCGGCTCAGGTCATGATCCCAGAGTCCTGGGATCAATCCCCACATCATGATCCCTGCTCAGCAGGGAGTCTGCTTCTCCCACTCTCCTTGCTCATGCTCTCTCTCAAATAAATAAATCCTTAAAAAATAATAATAAAAAATAAAAACCACCATATGTTTAAAAAAAATAGGTGGGCTAGCTATTACTGCAGGGGACTACACAAGAAAGTAGTGATTCAAATATAACGCAAATGGAGCTATGGCATTATTTTGAGCTAATTATTTTAAGAAAAGAATGAATTTAATACTTAGGTTTAGAACATTCTCATCAGATTTATTGACACAGGATGGATCCATGAAGAATGATGTTTTATACTTAGGTCCAAAAGGTATATATAATCTATCACGGAAAGAAAAAGGGAGGGAAAGTAGACAGGGATAACTCTCAAGTAGCAGCTGAAATCAACTAAAAGGCTTCTGCTGACTCTCCAAATTTAACCTTAAGTGGGCAGAAGAGAAAAAGAACTTTGCCTCCTCATTGGAATGTGCTTCTCTATTGGTCTGCAAGTCTGTATGTGCTGACCTTTAAAAGACAGTGTAAGGTCTGTCTGTTCTCCCTTCTGCTAGTGGGTTGACAGACTGAACATGGGAGGACAATGACTTGGTTGCTCTGATGTTGGCTGTAGTCAATATTCTACTGTATTTCTTGTACACTGGGAGATTTGACACAGATGCATTTTTAAGCCTTCAAAAAAATAAGCAAGGCATAATGAGCTAAGAGAAATTTAAACCACAAATGAAATTAAAAAAGAAAAAAACATGACAGTACCATCTTGAGGGAGAGGGGCTCTTCTAAACATAACAAGCACCAAAGAGTTACAAACTAAAATTGCAAAGACTTTCAGATTATACTTCTAAGAAATCTGGAAGTAAATTCTGAGTAATTAAAGGTACAAAAAGTAACATGAAGGAGCATCTTGGTGGCTCAATCGGTTAAGCATCCCACTCTTGATTTTGGCTCAGGTCATGATCTCAGGGTTGTGAGGTTGACCCTTGAGTCAGACTCTGTGCTGGGCATAGAGCCTGCTTTTAAGTCTCTCTCTCTCTCTGACACCACACCACCGGGAAGGAAGGAAGGAAGGACGGGAGGAAGGGAGGGAGGGAGGGAGGAAAGAAAGAAAAGAAAGAAAGAAAAGAAAAAAAAGAAAGAAAGAAAGAAAGAAAGAAAGAAAGAAAGAAAGAAAGAAAGAGACATGCAATAGGGAATACAGAATACAGAATTAAAGACAGTATAACCTAAATACGTGTGGCAGAGATGTGCTCAGTGCTCATTAGTCCTGTTTCTTCTTCCTGGGTACTGTTCCTTCTTTCTGGGTACTCGCAAAGACAACATTGCCTACCACCCCTACAGTTATAAGTTGAGACCAAAGACTGGGTTCTAGTCAATGAAATGACACCTTAAGTAATATGGTCTATCACAAAAACATTAATGAGATCCTCCTCACTGGCTGGCACTCCTTGTTGTCAACCAAATGAGTATAAACAAGCCACTGAAAGATTCCATGACACCAGATAGAAGGAGATGGAATTTATGAAGCAAGAAATAAACCTTTATTGTATTAAGCCACTAAAATGCTACATAGGTTAAAGTAGATAGCATTAATTACCCTAAAACAGGATCTTACATATCTTACCTCATTTTACAAATAAGTAAACTGATGAACAAAGTAACTTTTTAAAATTATACTAGTTGGTAGAATACAATGTCTCCTGACTTTCCATCAGGAACTTTTACCCAGTAAAAGATTTCCATGCTAACTTATGAATTAATATTATTATACAAATATTTGCTACAAGATTACAAAAAGGTAGCAAGATAGACAGTTTCTCATATAAAGATAAGGGACCTTAAATTTCTACAAAAATGCTCATGAAAATCTCAGAGGCATCCATCTCAAATACTATGACTGACACTCTCTCTCATATTCTGACTCGTATCAGCAAAATTTGGCTGAAATTATTTAAAACTTTATATACCACAAAAGAGCAATAAATTACATAAAATTTGATATAATTTGTTATTCTATTACCCTCATTTTGTAAGGAGTATTTGAAAAGTATTATACTATCCGTCTATCATGTGAAAATTGTATCTGTTGCCATTTCTAAGGAGAGTACTGGGCATTAGGCCCATGGTCAAATACATAGCTTCTGATTACGCCTTTATTAATACAGGAGAAGGAAAACAACAAAAACAAAAAAAACCCAAGCTTTTAACAACTCAAGTCAATGGGGTACCTGGATGGCTCAGTTGGTAAACTGTCTGCTTGCTCAGGTCATGATCCCAGGATCCTGAGACTGAAGCCTGAATCGGGCTCCCTGCTCAGTGGGGAGCCTGCTTCTCCCTCTCCCACTCCCCTTGCTTATGCTCTCTTTGTGTCACATAAATAAGTAAAATTTTTAAAAAACAAAGCAAAACTCAAGTCAGATTTAAATCCATCATTGAGAGATCAGCTGGCCTCTCTACCTCAGCCATAACCTAAATATTTTAAGGTCTCTGGCAAGCCACTTCACTTTATTTATAAAAAGAATTATCCAGGAAATCTTTTGAAGCCTTTTATTCTGATTATGATTTGACTCTGGTCAGGTCAACAAAATGTACTGAATACTTATTAGGTGGAACCAAATAAAATTGTTGGCATTTGACTTTTTTTTTTGGCATTTGACTTTTTTACCAATAAAAACCACATTTTCGTATAGCTTGATCTAATACTAAGTACCATATGCTGTCATTAAGAAAAGTACTAATTTTTTTTTAGGTACACACTTTTTTAAAAGAAAAACTAGTATGCTGATTTAGGGGTTCCTGAACTGTTGTCATTAGATTGAAAAACCTTTTACACGAATTCTCTTCTCCCAAGTACTTGCAGCTCTGTGTTGTTTACCAAGAAACAACACAAATTCAGTTAATTAATATATTGGATCAGAATACTAATCCAGATGTTTTGGCCAAAACTGCTGCAGTTACTATGTAAACCTAAATCCTACTTATCATTCTAGATTTAGGATTACGTTTGCCTGTCAGCTCCCAGAGCACTCATTACATTACTTATAGTTAGCCATTCCCATGAAAGCTTAATTGTGAACACTCTTACTACATCCCAATCTAACACAAAGTCTTCTCTAAAAATTTTCAGCAGCCAAAAGGCTGCTCGGCCTTTTGGCTAAGATCAAGTGTAAAAATTTTCACCATCCATACAAAACAGAAATTTAGACTAGAACTCAAGATAGAGGTCTGTTTCTTATCAAATCTCTTACATCAACATACTATTACAAAGACAATGCCAAGAACCAAACCAACATACTTTTTAAAAAATTGCTGAAGGTCATCTAAGTATATCTAATGAATACCATTAACTTGTATTCTTAAGAGTATATGAAAAATTAGGGTGATGTATGGAAGTGCTGAATTACTATATTGTATACCTGAAACTAATTTAACACTGTATGTTAACTAACTGGAATTTAAAAAGAGGGGGCGCACCTGGGTGGTTCAGTCAGTTAAGCATCTGCCCTTGGTTCAGGTCATGATCCCAGAGTCCTGGGATCAAGTCTGCATCGGGCTCCTTGCTCAGCCAGGAGTCTGCTTCTCCCTCTGCCTGCCTCTCCCCCTGCTTGTGCTCTCTCTCTCTCCCTCTCACACACAAATAAATAAAATCTTAAAAAAAAAAAAAGACTTAAAACAAGTATGTAAACATTTATTTCCCCTGTCTTTAGTATTTTTCTAGAAGAATCTTAAATCTTCCAAATAAAACCACCTTCTGGATAAAATGCAGTCTGAAGTCAAAGTAGGAGATAACTGTCTTATCTCTGTAGACTAAATGCTCAAATGTAGTTTTTCAGATTTTAGTTTTGCTGTTAGAGTAGTGGTGTAAGTCATCCTGCGATCTTTTTTTTTTTCATCCTGCGATCTTATGCAGATACATAAATCGTTGTTTCCATACACAAGTGCCATTGATTAATTAGCTTAAACTAAAAAGGAAATGAATCAAATTATAAAAATGATATGTCCTCCATAATTATGAAAATACAGTCCACTGTCAGCTTCACCGTTTCCTCTCACCACAACTACCCCCGAAGCCCCACTTTCATTGCATTACATTGCATAACTTTCATTGCATTACAATCAATTTACCACTTACTTGAAGAAACTGAAATATAAAAATGCACCATCAATTAATATGTGCATATCCAGCAGATACTGACTAGAGGCAGCAAGTATGCCAAGAATTCAGGTAAGCAGGGAAGACTCCTCTGTTGCCTACAAGAGGCTACCTTTGGAGAAAGCGTAACATCTCTATTACTAAAGCACTTAGACCAATAAAATTTCCTGATATCCTGGAATTATGAATGGTCACTGTTTCACAGTTCAAGTGAAATACATGCATAATATATAATAAACAATAAAGAGTAAGGGAGGGAACCTTAAACTATCCAGTTTACCCTCAGACTTTACAACTAGTAAAGTGAGATCCAAAGAGGTTTCCGCTGCCTAAAGGCATCCGGCTAATTAGTAGCAAAGCTAAGGTCAGAAACAAAGTCTTCCAACTCCCACCCAGCCCAAAGTTCCCTCCCCAGGGTGAGTATTCGCTGAGCCTGCAAAAGAGGCACTCAGAGTTCATAAAGTAGCAATCCTAGGTCTAACAAGGCCCTCCATGCATTGGCCTACAGATTGCTTTGGAAAAGCTGTGCCAACATCTCAAAAATCAGGAATTTTAGCATGAAGTACAGACTTACAGTTTCTTCCAAAAAAAAAATCAGATAACCAACATGCGTTCGCACTCAGCAATAATATACTGGAGCTGAGAAATTAAATGCCTTCTACAGACATCCACTCAGTGTATTCAGCATAATCTTATTCCAAGCCAGCTTCACTCATTCACCTTTACTGCCACCAGGATGCTGTAAGAGTTTAAGTAAGAGACTCCTGAACTAGAGCTATTTAAGTCATTACCAATTCTAAACAGTTCCTAATCGTGGTAGGATTTTTGCTACTTTTTAGTGGCTGGGTTTAACTAAATCACCAAGTCACTAGATAGGAAAGATGGGAGAGGGAGAGAAAATTAAAAAAAAACAAAAAACAAACCCACACTATAAGCACAAGCAGAACTCAATTCATACATCTAAAAGGTCTTACTTTCCTAAGAAACAATAACCACTAACTCCTCTTTCAAGTTTTAGTAAATGACATGAAAAGCTCCATTCTGGCACGTCTCCTTCAAGGAAAGGGCAAGAATGTATATTTATGGGTGCCTGGGTGGCTCAGTTAAGCATCTGTCTTTGGTTTGGATCATGATCTCAGGACCCTGCTCAGTGGGAAGCCTGCTTCTCCCTCTCCCTCTGCCCCTCCCCTCCACTTGTGCTCTCTCTCAAATAAATAAATAAAATCTCTAAAAAAATTCATACTCTTATTTCCTAAAATTTCATTTCAGTGGTTTAAATTCCTATATATTATAGCTACAAACCACTAGTATAATGCCATTTTACATGATATTTTAAGATTTACTACCACAGTTGCCCCTGTAGGGGAACCAACCCCCACATAGTCAAAAATCCATATCTAACTCCCAACTCCCCCCAGATTACCTACTAATTACCTACCGTTGCCCAGAACCCTTACTGTTAACATAGTCGATTAACTCATATTTAGTATATGTATTATGTATTATATTCTTACAATAAAGTAAACTAGAGAAAAGAAAACGTTAAGAAAAATCATAAGGAAGAGAAAATACATTCACGGTACTGTCCTGTATTTATCCAATAAAAATTACAGTTAAGTAACTGGCACAGTTCAGGCCTGTGTTGTTCAAGGGTCAACTCTCTTAGCTTTCATCCCAGTTGTCCTTAATAATTTTTTCTTTTTTAAGATTTTATTTATTTATTTGAGACAGAGCAGGAGCAGGATAGAGCCAGCATGAGCTAAGGGTGGGCAGAGGGAGAGGGAGAAGCAGCCTCCCCCCTGAGCAGGGAGACACAGAGCTCAATCTGAGCCAAAGCCAGGATCATGACCTGAGCCAAAGGCTCAACCACTCAACTCAGCCACCCAGGTGCCCCTCTTTTTCTTTTTTTATCAAGGTAAAATCTACAGAACAACAATTAACCATTTTAAAGTGTGCCATTCTGGGGCACCCACCTCTCTCTAGTTTCAAAATGTCTTTAATATTTTTAATTAGAGATGCACTACACCAAACATAGAAGAGCCACTGTGTTTTCAATTAATTCATCACATCTCAAGAAAGGCCTAAACTCACGTTCCAAACCTAAGTGTATCCTGAGCCTCTTTATCATTCTAATCTCTTTCTACACGTGGCAACCCAGAGTGAGTAGGTATTGCGCCAAATACCTTTCACCTTCTACCTATCAGTAGTATTCTATCAGAAAACCCACACTCCTGCCCTGAACATAACCACAAAGTCAGGCCTATTGTGTGCTTAGCCTACCCAGCCAGCTTTTGTTCCAACAAATACATCAGACATTGCAAACTACTTAGGAAGGAATGATCTCATCCTACTGACCCAACAGCCAACTTTATCAAAAAGCTTTTTGTTACAAGCTGTGATAACCCAGGAAACCAGATCTATTTTTGTTTGAGCAAGGAAAAGGGAAAGAAATCATAGGGAAAAAACAGCTCACATACTGACCATTAAAAAAAAAAATCACTTATTCTACAGAATTTTCCCCTTTCTTTGGTATCTGGCCACAAGTGAACAAAGAGAAAGACTTTCAGAATTGTTTAATGCCAGGAAAAAAAAAATCATTATTATGGCAATCAAAAAGCGAACTTCAGGGCGCCTGGGTGGCTCAGTGGGTTAAAGCCTCTGCCTTCGGCTCAGGTCATGATCCCAGGGTCCTGGGATCGAGCCCCACATCGGGCTCTCTGCTCAGCGGGGAGCCTGCTTCCCCCTCTCTCTCTGCCTGCCTCTCTGCCTACTTGTGATATCTCTCTCTGTCAAAAAAATAAATAAAAAATCTTTAAAAAAAAAAAAGCGAACTTCATATTCTGCTCCAATTAATGAATCTACCTTGGGTCCAATTTGTATAAAAAAATAAGGGTTCCTTCTCCACTTAGATTCTAGATACTATTCTAATCACTTCATTTATATTAATTCAATTACCATGTTAAACGTTTCTAGTACATAAGTACACTATTACCTCCATTTAAAATGAGGCATCTGGGTGGCTCAGTCAGTTAGCCATCCAACTCTTCTTTTATATATATTTTTATTTATTTATTATTTTATCTCCCACCTAAAAAAAATAATTAAATAAAAATAAATAAAATAACAAATAAAAATGAGGACACCAAGAAAAGAGTTTAAGTAACCTCCCTGAGGTTACTCAGTTAGTAAAATGGTAGACCCCAACTCTTAATTACTGCCTCTCACAGCAATTTTTATTTATTTTTAAGATTTTATTTATTTGACAGAGTGAGTGTGCAAGCACAAGCAGGGGGAGAGGCAGGCAGAGGGAGAAAGAGAAGCAGGCTCCCTGTGGGGTAGGGAGCTCAGTCCCAGGACCACGGGATCATGACCTGAGCCGAAGGCAGACGCTTAACCAACTGAGCCACCCAGGCACCCCTCACAGCAATCTCCATAGTAAGCTCTAGGCAGAGCTAAAGATCATGAAAATGCAGAGGCTATTTAAGTACTGTCTCCCACCACCTCCACCTTCCAGTACCCATCCCAACTCCCAGTCCCTACAATAGATAAAAAGACAAACCCAAAATGAGAGGTATAGTCAGAGAGTAGGAATGGGAAAATGAGCAGGCTAGTATATAGGCAAATATAAGGACTTCTCGGCCTTTAACATTAGATGTCCTAGACAGGGAATGTTGGCACAAAAAAAGATATGGTGGAAAGGAAGTACTTAGAAAAGCAAAATCTTATTACTGCTGCACTATTTTCAAGGATCTTGCGAGCATAAGCAATCCAGTCACAGCATTCTCTGCCGCGGGAAACAGACATTTTGTCTAGCTCTCCTAGATTTGAGTTCAAAGAGTCCAATTTATATTCCCTTGCTCTAAATCCATGCTCACCCAGCATCCCTCCCATTTAAAATAAGCCAAGATGAGGGCTGGGAAAGGAGGAGAAAAGCAACAGGAAAATGTAGCATTCTAATCACTTAAAGTCAGTCTCATTTGAAAAGTCAGTATCTAAAGTTAAAAACTGTAACCTAGATCCTGAAGGCTAATAACCAGTTAGCTCCTTCAACCAAGACTGCTACTGACCTGACTCCCAAAATGTAATTTCTTTCAACGTCTACCAAAAAATTACAACTGCTTTGCATTAGCATTCACTGCCTATTAATTTTATTCCTCTTATTTTTTTTTAAGATTTATTAGAGAGAGAGAGAGAGCACATGAGCAGGGGGAGTAGAGGGAGAGGGAGGGAATCTCCAACAGACTCCTTGCTGAGTAGGGAGCCCTACACAGGGCCCTATGGCAGGGCCCCAACCCATGACCCTGAGATCATGACCTGAGCCAAAATCAAGAATCGGACACTTAACTGATGGAGCCACCCAGGCGCCCCTATTCTCCCTATTTTTTAAATTCTTTAAACAAGTTGTCAATGATCATTTTCTGTATTACTGGTGCTCTAAAGGACATAGATGTGCCTCTCCTCTGCTTGGCTCCAAGCAAGCATCCCATCCTGCACGGAGCTATGACCAAATGCTTTAACACAGGGTTCACACCTCAGACCCAACCAAGCAGTGCCTTCTGCTTAGGTGGTCAATAATCAGTCTCTGCTCTAAAACACGCAGGAAACACAAAATTAATCAATTCACTGTTTAGAGTGAAAGCTTCCTAAATTTGCATGTGTCAGTGTGCACCAAGGACTAAAGATGACTGATGTAAACAAAGGAATCTACAGCAGAGGATGATAAAGAACAAACACTAAGGTAATCTCTTCTAGTTTTTGCACCAGCTATCTGACATCTAAAGGTGAATGTTGTCCCGCAGTAAAAAAAAAAAACAAAAAGATGACTCTACAGCCTACAGAGGTAAAGACTCAATTAGATTACTGGCCTGTAGCCTGAAAAGTATTCTGAAAACAAAAGTAGATGTAGAGTTTGCATAAAGCCTTCCCCGCTTCCCTCCCCCGCTTCTCAAGTATACCTCCCCATCCTGCCTTGGACTCTTGGTGGTTCCAAATACCTTCAGTAAAGATAGTAATACAACCACCAACATGAAATAAAACCTGAAAAGGAGGGGCACCTGGCTCGCTCAGTTGGTAGAAGGTACAACTCTTCATCTCAGGGTTCTGAGTTCAGGCCCCACATTGGACAAGAAGCCTACTTTAAAAAAAGAAAAAAGAAAAGAAAATGCAATGGCCAAATAACTTTAACAGCATTTTTTTAATTTTTTTAACAGCATTCTTTAAATTAAAAAAAAATCTGAAAAGGAAACAAGTAAACTCCAGCAAAAAAAGTTCTGAGAGAAGGAAGAAAGAATGCCTTCAGGAAGAGGAAAGGCTGTTAAAAGAATTATAGAACCTCCTTTTCAACTACTGGGACACTCAGGAGCTCCATCAGGATGTGTGTGGGTAACATATGAGTAAGAGTGGATAAATAGCTCCCTACACCAAATCACACATTTATATCGAATCTTCCTCTTCAATCCTAAAATAATGCTCTCTTGCGTAATAACTAAAGCATCAATTTTTTCACCTTTTCAAGAGCTACCTCAACTAGCTCCATCTCTATGAAAACCTCCTGATTTCCAGAGCACCCCATCTGTTGTGTGCTTCTAGCACACCACTGACAAACTAGTATTTATATGCCTTAGTAGTAGTAGCCTTTATAAACTTTATAAAGTAGTAGTAGCCTTTATAAACTGTGAACTCAAGAGCAAGGATTTTCAGTGATCTCTGGACACTCACCAGCACCTTTCCCAGCTCCGGGAGCATGGTAGATACCAAAAAATGTAAAATAAAATAGCTTGTATATATATATATACATATTTTTTAAGATTTTTTTATTTGAGAGACAGAGGGAGGGAGAGACTCCAGCAGACTCTATGCTGACCTTAGAACCCTATGCAGCCCACGACCCCGAGATCACGACCTGAGCTGAAACCAAGAGTCAGAGGCTCAACCGACTAAACTACCCACATGACCCTAAGTTGTACATTTTTCACATTCTGAGGTCTTCAATTTTTGTTTTGATCACAACCCCTAGGTAAAAAATTCACTTTATATAATGACCTATATTCATATACATACACATACAAATGAAACAAGTTTCATGAATCAATACTAATCTTTACTATGTAAAATGTATTGACAACTTGTTTGTTTTTTTAAGAGCTGCCTGTGACCACAATTTGAAAATTTCAATTCTGGCAAAAAAAAAAAAAACAAACAGCAACAATCTCTTATGAGATGGAGGTACACAATTAAAAGCAGTTTTCAAACTTTAATGGGGTCATCGCTGGGAAGATGGGTTACAATAAATTACAGAGTCCTATTCCCAGAATCTGATTTGTTAAGTCTGGGCAGGAGCCCCAGAATCTGCATTTCAAAGTACCCTCAATGGTTCTGATGTAGATGATAAAACTATAAATTATCGGAAACACGCCTACACTAAGCTACAGGTTAACCGGGGTATCTGTAAGGGGCTCCTGCTTTGCTAATAAGTAGGTTTTTAATCTGAAAGATGTCTGGCTCAACAATGCTTTTATAGACTTCCTCTAATGCAACTTGGTAAACCACTAAAATCTAAAACTGTTCCTCTTAACTACAGCTCTTGACACCACGAAAACAAAAGAATGATATGAATGAAAGGCATTTTTGTTGCCAAGTCATTTGCTTTATAACTGAAAGGGCTTTTGAAAACCAGTCACATTTACCATACAACTGGCATATGTAGTCATCAGTTTGGAACTCCTAAGTACAATTGGCCTATAGCTCAAAGGCAATCAACTAATAGCTCAAAGTCTGACCACGAACTGTCTGAAAGCCAACGATGAAATAAAGCTTTCGTAAGAGCACCCTACTATACAAGCCTCCACTTCTTGTAATTACGAGCAAGTAAGAAGACCTTTGATTCCTGAAAGTTTTAAATTCAACAAAGTCAGTATTAGAAGAGCACTGAACATTTGCAATCAACAATCCAAACAGCATCAAAAATAACTTACAAATAATTCAACATAAGTGTAAAGCTTATACTTTGAAAAAAACACTGGCAAAAGAAATCAAAGAGCTAAACAAATGGAAACACATCCCAAGTTCATGGGTGAGAAGACTTATGGCAAATATTACCCAAACTCATCTACAGATTTAACTCAATTCTTATTAAATCCCAGCTAGCTTCTTTGCAGAAACTGACAAGCTAATTCTAAAATTCATACTGGAATGCAAAGGACTCAGAATAACCAAAACAATCTTGAAATCATAAAGATACATTTGGAAGACTGGCACATCCAGATTTTGAAATCTACTACAAGTTGCAATGATCAAGACAATGTGATATTAGTATAAGCACTGACATAAAGATCACTAGAACAAAATAAATAAAATTTAAAAAAAAATCTTTAAAAAAGGGGCGCCTGGGTGGCTCAGTTGGTTGAGCGACTGCCTTCGGCTCAGGTCATGATCCCGGAGTCCCGGGATCGAGTCCCATATCGGACTCCCGGCTCTGCGGGAAGTCTGCTTCTCCCTCTGACCTTCTCCCCTCTCATTCTCAGTCTCTCGCTCTCTAATAAATAAAAATTTAAAAAAAAAATTTAAAAATAAATAAATAAATAAATAAATAAATAAAAATTAAAAAAAAATCTTTAAAAAGATCACTAGAACAGAATAAAGTTCAAAAGCAAATCTTCACTTTTACAGTCAATTAATTTCTAATTTAATTATTTAAATGCCAATATAACTTAATAGAGAAAGAACAATCTTTTCAACAAATTGTGCTGAGATAGCTGGATATCCACCTGCAAAAAAGTGAACTTGGACCTCCTAACTCACTTCATATACAAAAATTAACTCAAGAAGGAATGCTACATGCTAAAACTATTGTAGAGAAAAATATAGGTACAAACCTTCGTAACCCTAGATTTGACAATGGTTTCTTAAATATGACACCAAAAACACAAAAGACAAATGTAGATAAATTAAACTTCATCAAAATTTAAAACTTTTCTGGGGCATCAGGGTGGCCCAGTTGGTTCAGCATCTCCCTTCAGGTCAGTCACGATCCGGGGGTCCTGGGATCAAGTCCCATGGCTCCTTGCTCAGCAGGGAGCCTGTTTCTCACTTTCCCTCTGCCCACCACTCCCCTTGCTTTAGCTCAGGTCTGTCAAATAAATAAAATTAAAAAAACAAAAATTTTAAACCTTTCTGTTTCAAAGGACATCATCAAGAAAATGAAAAAACAACATAACGAATGGGAGAAAATATAGCTGACACTTGAAAACAAAAGTTTGAACTGCATAGGTCACTATACATGAATTTTTTGATACTGTAAAGTAATATGTTTTCTCTTATGATTTTAACAATATTTTCTTTTTTCTAGCTTACTTTAAGAATACAATAACAGGGGCCCCTGGGTGGCGCAGTTGGTTGAGCAACTGCCTTCAGCTCGGGTCATGATCCCGGAGTCCCGGGATCGAGTCCCACATCGGGCTCCCAGCTCCATGGGGAGTCCGCTTCTCACTCTGACCTTCTCCCTTCTCATGCTCTCTCTCACTCTCTCTTTCTCCTAATAAATAAATAAATAAAATCTTAAAAAAAAAAAAAAAGAATACAATTAACATAGCTTACTTTAAGAATACAATAACTCAGCCACCTGGGTGGCTCAGTGGGTTAA
>CM052799.1:14067772-14118071 GCA_028533885.1 Nasua narica
AAAAAAAAAAAAAAAAGGGTAGTTTGAAGACAAACCATAAGACATGCTTAACTCTAGGAAACAAACTGAGAGTTGCTGGAATGGAGGTGAGTGGGGGATGAGGTAACTGGGTGATGAGCATTAAGAAGGGCACTTGAAAAAAAAAAAAGAAGAAGAGCACTTGATATAATGAGCACTGGGTGTTATATGCAACTGATGAATCAAAAAACTCTACCCCTGAAACTGATAATACAGTATATGTTACCTAAATTGAATTTTTTTTTAAAGAGTAGTTTGAACAGTGTCAACTGCCTTCTTCTCATCATACAACTAAGATACAGAATGGGCAACTTTTCTACGCTTCGGCAAATTGTCCTATTCCTTTCTATATTTAGATCAGCTTCCAACATTTTATCCTTTGTGCTTTTAATGCCACAAAGTATCTTCAGAGTTCTTTTAAGGTGAAATGCCAGCATCACTTCCTCTGGGACATCATCTTTTTCATCAAACCACTTCCTATTTACTCTGAGAAGTTCACCTTCACTTCCTCCAGCTGCCTATCCAGAATCTTTGAATGGCAGAAGTGTGATTCCCACAGTGAGCTATTTTTTCTATAACTCCATTTATGATCAATTTGGACTTCTAGTGTTATTACTTTTTGGTTGTTTTTTGCACTTTCATCTTTGTTGGCCAATCCCTCTTTCAACTATACATTTCTGTAAAATGCTTACGTGGGTTTATCACAGAGAGATGAGGAGGCAACACAACCACATACCTGGCTGTCTGTGCATGCACTGAATAACAGATGTGCAGTGACCAGTCATCAACAGGCTTTGAAAGCGGTGAGGGGCGCCTGGTTGGATAAGTCGGTAAAGCATGCGACTCTCAATCTTGGGGTCATGAGTTTGAGCTCCAGGCTGGGTGAGGAGCTTACTTTTAAAATAAATATATATGTATGTATATATATTTTTTTAATGTTTTATTTATTCATTTGAGAGAGACAGTACAAGCAGTGGGGAGGTGCAGAGGCAGAGGGAGAAGTAAGAGTCCCCGCTGAGCAGGGAGCCAGATGTGGGACTCAATCCTAGGACTCTGGGATCATGACCTAAGCTGAAGGCAGATGCTTAACCAACTGAGCCACCCAGGCGCCCAAAAAATAAATATTTTTTAGAAAAGAAAGTGACGCACCTGGATGGTTCAGTCAGTTAAGTGCCTGCCTTCGGCTCAGGTCTTGATCCCGGGGTCCTGGGATGGAGATGAGTGGGGCTCCCTGTTCAGTGGGGAGTCTACTTCTCCCTCTCCCTCTGTCTCTCCTCCTCTCCTCCCCCCAACTTGTTCTCTCACTCTCATTCAAATAAATACATTAAATCTTTAAGAAAAAATAAAATAGAAAGTGAGATGATAGATCACTGATAGTGATCCACATCTTTACATACATTGTAATCTGTATATAAAAGAGCTAAAAGTAAATTTTGTAGTTTACAATTAAAGCTAATACACTGTGTAAAATATTTAATGTATAATTAGGGAACAAGTATCATCTAACTAAATCATGGTATGTGAAATCTGTGCATATCACAATCATACAAATCAAGGACTACTGTATACCAAATCACAGAATCCTGACCCTTTAAGAAAGTTCCCAAGGCCAATCTAATATAGCTGCAGAGTATATGTGGACCCTTGATTTAGAAACTGGTGAGTATCAAGTGATACTTCACAGGGTACCTCTTTCACTACTGCACAGCTCCAATTTAGAAAATAAACCCCCAAACTTGACACGGTCAAGAGCAAGCACAGGTTCTAGAATGAGACTCCCTGCCCATCCTGGATTCTCCTCTGTGGAACTAGGTAAACCTGGGAAGTCATGTAATCTCTCCAAAACTCAGTTTCCTTGTCAGTACAATAAAAATTTAAAGCCTGCAGTCACGGATTTGTTACGAGAGTTAAATTCACAGGAAGTACTTATCATTTCTAGAAAACAGTAAATGTTCAGTTAAGTGGTAACTTCTTGAACTGTAGAGTGCTTGCTAATTCTCATCGATCCCCACATGCCTTGGTTTAAACCCTCTCCCTCGTCCAGACTCTTTACCAATCTCTGAACAGAGCACTCTGACAGTCTCTCACCCAGCTCTCTATAAGGTCACAAAAATTATTGACCTAATAATCAAACCTGAACCTCTTTTCCTTAACAAACAATTCAGCTTAAACCCTCCAAATAGGGCAAAGCAGTGGCAAGAGTCCCTGTTTTGGAGTAAGGAGGGGGACTCATGGTGGCCCAGAGTAAATTTTCCTTATCTGTAAAAACAGGAAAATTATGGGGCACCTCGGTGGCTCAATGAGTTGAGGGGCCAACTCTTGGTTTCTGCTTGGGTCATGGTTTCGGAGTCCTGGGATGGAGCCCCACTTCAGGCTCCATGCTCAGCGGGGAATCGGCTTATGGATTCTCTCTCCCTCTCCCTTTGACCCTCCTCCTGCACACACACACACGCTCTCCCTCCCCCTCTCTAAAATAAATAAATAGGAGTTGCCTGGGTGCCTCAGGCTTAACAGGGGTTGCCTGTTAAGCGTCTGCCTTCGGCTCAGATCATGATTCCAGGGACGGAGTCCTGCGTCGGGCTCCCTGATCAGCGGGAAACCTGCTTCTCCCTCTTCCACTCCCCCTGCTTGTGTTCCCTCTCTTGTTGTCTGTCAAATAAATAAATAAATAAATAAATAAATCTAAAAATTTAAAGGATAAAATAAATAAATCTTAAAAAGGATAATTATTAAAGTCTTACTGAATTCTTCAATTGTTAACTCTATCAAAAAGGCTCTCAGGAACAAATTACCCTTCTGTTAGTGGAAGAAATACTTTATACAAGTTTTAAAGCCCAAAAATCAAAGTAAAATTTTAAAAATTTGACTATGCAAAAGTTTAAAATTTTTTTCATTTAAAAAAAAATCAGTAAAGGGGTGCCTGGGTTGCTCAGACGGTTAAGTGTCTGCTTTCAGCTCAGGTCATAATCCCAGGGTCCTGGGATCGAGCCCCTTGTCAGGCTCCCTGCTCAGTGGGGAGCCTGCTTCTCCCTCTCTCTCTGCCTGGCACTCCCCGTGCTTGTGCTCATGCACACTCTCTCTCTGTCAAATAAAATCTTAAAAAAAAAAAAAAAAAAAAAAAAACATTAAAAAAATACTAAGTCAGAAGATAAAAATTAAGGGGAAAATAGTTCTATTACAAATAAGACTCAAAGGGCTAATTTGTATAATATACTAAGAGTTCTCACAAACAAATAACAGATAAGAAAAATAACCTGCTTGAGCATCTGACTTAAGCTCAGGTCATGATCTCGGGGTCTTGGGACCAAGCCCTGCGGCAGGCTGCCCACTGTTTTATTAGTAGTGTCTTAATTTATCACAAACTTTTAAAAAAATACTCACGTATGTCAAATTCTAGAAAAATTTTTGAAAATTAGAAAACTTCACATTTGTAACTTTTTGGGGAGTAGTGCAAAGGGAGAGGAAGAGAAAGAATCTCAAGCAGTCTCCATGCCCAGCACGGAGCCTGACATACAAGGCTCAATCTCACGACCCTGAGATCATGACCTGAGCCAAAATCAAGAGTTGGACACTTAACCAACTGAGTCACCCAGAACCCCACATTTATTAATTTTTTTAAAGATTTTTATTTATTTGACATAGAAAGCAAAAGCAGGCAGAGTAGCAGACAGAGGGAGAGGGAGAAGCAGGCTCCCTGCTCAGCAGGGAGCTTGATGTGGGACTTGATCCCAGGACCCTAGGACCATGACCCGAGCCGAAGGCAGTCACTTAACCAACTGAGCCACTCAGGCACCCAAAACCTCACATTTATAACCTGTGTTTTGTTTTTAAAGATTTATTTATTTGTTTTAGTGGGAGAGGGGAAGGAGAGGGAAAGAGAATCTTGAGAAGACTCCCTGCTGAGCATTAACCCGGACATTGCCTGATCCCTCGGACATTGCCTGATCCCTCGATCCCACGACCCTGAGATCACCACCTGAGCAGAAACTAAAAATCCAATGCTTAACTGACTGCAGCATCCAAGTGCCCCTGTAACTGTTTTTAAAAATAGGTTGAGCAGTGAGGTGCCTGGGTGGCTGAGTTGGTTGGGCAACTGTTGTCCTGGGATTGAGTCCTGCATCAGGCTCCCTGCTGAGTGGGGAGTCTGCTTCTCCCTCAGACCCGCTCCCCCTCATGCTCACTTTCTCTCTCTCAAATAAATAAATAAATAAATAAAATCTTTTTAAAAATTAGGTTTGGGGGGGTGACTGGCTCAGTCAGTAGACCATGTGAGTCTTGCAAGGTCGTGAGCCCAAGCCCCACATTAGGCATACAGCTTTCATACATACATATATACATACATAAATGTGGGCTTAACTGCAAAATTCACTTCAATAAATCACTCTTTTCCCTATAAGAAAAGTTACAGTACTCACAAATTACACATCTTATTTTTCTCAATAATGTTGTACAATTTAAAAGAGGTAACTTTTACATTTCCTTTAATCCCTCATATTGCCAAACATAATACAATACAAAAGTTGACAAACATGGAAAAAAAATGGAGGAATGAGGGGAGGGAAGAAAAACAGATCTTGGAGCCACAATTAGTCTGATTAAATAACATCACCTCTGAAAAGCACAAGATTTCAAACATATGCACATATCCTCTGCCAGTAAACCATACCACAGGCAGTCTCCAATTTCACTTAAAGGACTGTTAAGACTTTTAAAGTGATTTCCATTAAAACAATTTCTTTGAAATAATAAAATCTGAATCTCATGCACATTCTTTTATGTGATCATTAATTTTGGTGAAGTTGGGGCGCCTGGGTGGCTAAGTGGGTTGAGGCCTCTGCCCTCGGCTCAGGTCATGATCTCAGGCTTCTGGGATCGAGCCCCACATCGGGCTCTCTGCTCAGCAAGAAGCCTGCTTCCTCCTCTCTGCCTGCCTCTCTGCCTACTTGTGATTTCTCTCTCTGTCAAATAAATAAAATCTTTAAAAAAAAAATTTTTGGTTAAGTGCAGGAATTAAGGGAGGGAGAACAGTCAATACAGTTATGTGGAGTCCACCAATTCAGACATTCATCAAATAGGGGCGACTGGCTCAGTCATTAAGCGGCTGCCTTTGGCTCAGGTCATGATCCCAGGGTCCTGGGATCAAGACCTGCATTGGGCTCCCTGCTCTATGAGAAGTCTGCTTCTCCCTCTGCCACTCCCCCTTGCTTGTGTTCCCTCTCTCGCTGTGTCTCTGTCAAATAAATAAATAAAATCTAAAAAAAAAAAAAAAAGAAAGAAATCATTGTAGTTCAAACTATCACCACACATCTTGTTCACTGAACAAATAGGTACCAAATGAGACTCTGAGCCAGTATCCACTTCTCCCACTGAATACATATATTGTCCTACACTAAACTAAGTCTCTTAGCTGCCTAAGGTTCCCTTTTCTATTTGTCTGTGTATGCTCAATAAATTTAAAGATTTGATGTAAATTTAAATCTATCATGTAAAATAATAACCTACTGCTAATGTGAGGGCTAAAAATTTGATCTTGCAATTGTTAAATCTAATTCTCTTCTAGACCAGATTTTCTCAATTCCTGTATTACTGACATTCAGAGCCAGATAACTCTTTGTGGTGGGGGGCTGTCCTGTGCATTGTAAGATGTTTAGCAGCATCCCTGGCCTCTATCCACCAGATGCCAATAGCACTCTCCCAGCTGTGAAAATGAAAAATATCTCCAGACAATGTCAAAAGTCCCCTAGGAGGGCAAGATCATATCTCTACCTGAGCCCCACTGAGAACTACTACTATAGACCATCAAAATCATTTGACAAACTTTTTTTTCATTTCGATTCTGCCCTTCACACCCACTAGGATGAATACAGTCAAAAGACAAGTGTTGGTAAAAATGTGGAGAAACTGGAACCCTAAAATACTGCTAAGGGGACTGAAAAATGGTACAGCCACTTCGGAAAATAATATGGCAGTTCCTCAAAAGATTATACATAGTTATCATATGATCCAGAAATTCTATCCAAGAAAAATGAAAACAAATGTACATATAAAAACATATACTAGAATGTTCATAACATTATTCATAACAGCCAAAAGTGGAAAAAACCCAAATGTTCATCAACCTACAAATGGATAAACAAATATGGATCTATACAATAGAATATGTACCCATAAAAAGTAATGAAGTACTGATACATCCTACAACACAGATGAATCTGAAAACATGCTAAGTAAAGAGGCCAGTCACAAAGACCACACATTGTATGATTTCATTTATATGAAATGTCCAGAAACAGGCAAATCTATAGAGATATAAAGTAGACTGGTAGTTCCTTAGGGCTAAGGGGAGGGGGAGAGAGAGAAGAATTGGCAAGGCGGCAGCGTTTTTGGGGAGGGACGGTCCTAGTTTAGCTCTTAAATTGTGAAACTACTAAACCCCACTAAAATGTATACTCTTTAAAAAAAAAAACTTTTTAAGATTGTTTTATTTGAGAGAGAGAGGGAGAGTGAGAAAGAGTGGGGAGGACGGGGAGAGGGAGGGAGAGAGATACACTAAGCAGACTCCTCAAAACAACACAGGCTCAATCTCACCACCCTGAAATCACAACCTGAGCAGAAACCAAGAGTCAGACGCTTAAGCAACTGCACCACCCAGGCACTCCGAAAAAAAAAAAATTTTTTTAAGCAAACGCTGCCCTCAATGTGGGCTTGAACTTACAACTCCAAAATCAAGAGTCACATGCTCTACACCAACTGAGCCAGCCAGGTGCTCCTAAAATATATTTTTTAAATGGGTGAATTAATTGTACAGTATGTGAATTATATTTCAATAAATCTGTTTTTAAAAAGTCAGATTCTGGACTCCCCTTCATATATAATGAATCAGAATCAAAGGCAGAAAGCCAAAATTATTTTTTTAAGTTTATTTAAAAGTAATCTCTATACCCAATGTAGGACTTGAACTCACCACCCTGAGACCAAGAATCACATGCTCTTCCAACTGAGCTAGCCAGGTGCCCCTCTTTTTTCTTTTTTTTTCCCTCTTTTTTCTTTATAGTTTATTTAAAATGCCAAAATTATTTTAAAAGGCCCTCCAGGTGATCCCAATTTAGCTGGTCTGGGACACTTAGGGTCCACCGCCAGACAGTGATGAACATCCCAAACCACAAGCTGCAGAGACTGGCAAGGAAAGAGGGCTTGCTAATAAGCACTTCTCAAAGGCTAACTTTTTTTTCTTAGTTTATTTTATTTTTTTTTAATCTTTTTTTTTTTAAGATTTTTATTTATTTATTTATTAGGAAAGAGAGAGAATGAGAGAGAGCAGGTCAGAGTGAGAAGCGGACTCCCCATGGAGCTGGGAGTCCGATGCAGGACTCGATCCCCGGACTCCGGGATCATGACCTGAGCTGAAGGCAGTCGCTCAACCAACTGAGCCACCCAGGGGCCCCTCTTAGTTTATTTTTAAGTAATCTCTACACCCAACATGGGGCTTGAATTCACAACCCCAAGATCAAGAGTCTCATGCTCTTCCTACTGGGCCAGCCAGGCGCCCCTCAATTGTTAACTCTTGTAAAAGAATACGAAAACTAGAAATTCGTTATTTTTCCCCGCTTTTTCTAAATTTAATTTTTTTTCGAGTATAGTTGATATACAATGTTAGATTAGCTTCAGGTATACAACTTAATGATTTGACAAGTTTACATATTCTGCTATGTTCACCACAATAAATTTTTTTATAGCATTACTTATCACTTTTGCAAAGAAAATAGTAAATGTAGTTACAATTAAGTTTTTAAAATACAATCAATAACACAATTCATGTTTAATTAATCGTTCCATGTTAAGTTGAAAGAATGGTTACCTAAACAAATGACAAATGTACATTCATGTTTCAAGAAATACAAACTAAAAATAACTCCAAATATTATACACAGAACTTGTAGATCTATGTTGATTTTTTTTTAAGATTTTATTTATTCATTTGCAAGAGAAACAGTATAAGTAGGGGGAGGGGGCAAAGGCAGAGGGAAAAGCAAACGTCCTGCTGAGCAGGGAGCTCTAAGCAGGGCCCAATCCCAGGACCCCGGGATCATGAACTGAGCTGAAGGCAGACGCTTAACTATCTGAGCCACCCAGGCACCCCTGATCTATCTTCATCTGTAAAGTGACTTAGTAACTATTGGTTTTGATTTTACTTACATTAAAGGTACTGACATCGTGCTAGGAAAAAAAATTATACAAAGTGAGAAAAAAGTGAAATAGGGTAATAATTTTTTAATAGACCTGTTACGTGAATCTGGATAGCTAATACTAAAAATCCCAATCTATGAAATCTAAACTCCCCAATAAATCTGAACATGTGGAAATATCCTGCACAGCAATTCGAATAAGCTGTACTATGGAAAAAGATTTAAGTCATCCTGGGTTATGTTTTGCAGTTCCAGCAAAAAACTAATGCTAGGGTTCACTGAAACAAACACTGCCAGTATCTCCTATTTCCTCTAAGAACAAACAAGAAAGCCATTATTATCTCTGATTTTCTCCTACAAAGTATAATGACCCTTCATGATATCACGGAAAACATGAACAAGAATTTTCATGAAAATAGCATTTGTAAAGACATGTGGATACTTTTGTTTTTAAACTTTAAAATCTAAACACCTAAACACCCAGAATTTCTGAAACTAATGGCTAAATCTGGTCTACTTCAGACTTCTTTAGTAAAAAAGCAATGCCTCAACACTGAGATTCACATGAAATAGTACGTCCTTTATTTGTACAGGAACTCTCAAGCACTCACCTTAGGAAAGTAATAGACACTAATTATCTTGTGAACATACACATTACAACTAAATTGATATCACAAAATGGCATTATACATAAGTATTTATTAACAAGAAATGATGCTTATAGTTCAGTGGAAATTTTTTTTTTGGAAATTTCTTAAAATAGTATAAACAGTTCTTATTTTAACGATTTTATTTATTTATTTGAGACAGAGAAAGTGAGAGAGAGCATGAGAGGAGAGAAGGTCAGAGAAAGAAGCAGACTCCCCGCGGAGCCGGGAGCCTGATGCGGGACTCGATCCCGGAACTCCGGGATCATGACCTGAGCCGAGGCAGTCGCTCAACCAACTGAGCCACCCAGGCGCCCAACAGTTCTTATTTTAAAGATTTTATTTATTTGTCAGAGAGAGACTGCCGAGCAAGGAGCCTGATGCAGAACTCGGTTCCAGGACCTGGGGAACATGACCTGAGCCTAAGGCAGACGCCTAACCAACTGAGCCACCCAGGCACTCCTACAAGTTGTTTTAATAAGAAAAATATGTATATCTACATATCCACAGAAAATAGTTTATCAAAGTGTTATTCTCCTCTGTACTTTTTATATTTTCTACATTAAACATTAACTTATAAATAGAAAAATAAATGTCATTTTAAAAACAAATATAGGGGGCACCTGGGTGGCTCAGTTGGTTGAGCGACTGCCTTCGGCTCAGGTCATGATCCCAGAGTCCCAGGATCGAGTCCCACATCGGGCTCCCAGCTCCGCGGGGAGTTTGCTTCTCCCTCTGACCTTCTCCCCTTTCATGCTCTCTCTCTCTCTGTCTCTGTCTCTCTCTGTCTCTCTCTCAAATAAATAAATAAATAATCTTTAAAAAAAAACACACACACAGGGACGCCTGGGTGGCTCAGTAGGTTAAGCCTCTGCCTTTGGCTCAGGTCATGATCCCAGGGTCCTGGGATTGAGTCCCACATTGGGCTCCTTGCTCAGTGGAGAGCCTGCTTCTCACTCTGCCTACTTGTGCTTTCTCTCTCTTTCTCTGACAAATAAAATCTTGAAAAAAAAAAAAAAACCTTAAAAAAAAAAAAAAACACAAATATAGGGGCACCTGGCAGGCTCAGTCAGTGGAGTGTGCAACTCTTGACCTCAGGATTGTGAGTTTGAGCCCTACATTGGGCATAGAGATTACTTAAAAATAAAATCTTAAAAAAAAAGGAAAAAAAACGACATAAAAACTCTTCTGCTTTGGGGAAGATAGAAAAGATTTGCTTTATTCCTCCCATTACGTAAACCTAACATTATATATTATAAAACAAACAGATTCTGAAAGGTGGAGAAAAGAAAGCAAAATAGGCAGGGATCTCAGGAACCGAGGAATAATACAGTGACAAGTTTTCTTTTTTGGGTTTTTTTTTCCTTATATACCTCAGAATTGGAACTGATGAAGCTGGCAACCCAGAAAACAGAATATAGGCAAGAAAAACCCCAATAAAATCCTGCTTTCTTTAACCGAAGAACCAGTAAAGGGCCAGCCTAGCAAGACAAAACTTTTAGGCAACAGCCACTCTACTGCAGCCAAACATCACAGAAAATACTATTGCTCAAGACCAGGCATCCACCCCCTCCAGGCTGGAATGAGGCACTTAACATCCCCTTCAGAGTGAAGTCAGAGATGGCCAAGGAGGGGAGCCAGGACTTTAACCCCTGCAGACCTATAAAATAAGGTAACTGCATTGTCAGTGAAGAGCGTGGATTTCTACCACATTGTGTCAATATAAATGGCATCCCTTTAAAAACTAAACATACAACTGCCATATGAGCCACCAGCAACTGCACTTCTAGGCAAAGTGCCAAACTTTTCCAGAATGGCTGTACCATTTACCATTAATGGTTTCAATGTCAATACCCTGGTTATAATATTGTTTTGCAAACTATTACAAGGGGCGGGGCTGGGTAAAGAGTACAGAGGATCTCTCTGTATTGTTTTCTTACAACTGCATGTGAATCTGTAATTATCTCTTGGTGTAAAAAAAAATAGAATTAAAAATCAGAATTGAGGGGCTCCTGGGTGGCTCAGTGGGTTAAAGCCTCTGCCTTCAGCTCAGGTTATGATCTCGGGGTCCTGGGATCAAGCCCCACATCGGGCTCTCTACTCAGCAGGGAGCCTGCTTCCCCCTCTCTCTCTGCCTGCCTCTCTGCCTACTTGTGATCTCTCCTCTCTGTCAAATGAATAAATAAAATCTTTAAAAAAAAAAGAAGAATTGAGGGGTGTCTGGCTGGCTCAGTACAGCATGTCACTCTTGATCTCAAGGTTGTAACTTCAAGCCCCACATTGGGTGTAAAGATTACTTAAAAATAAAACCTTTTTTTTTAAGATTTTATTTATTTATTTGACAGAGAGAGAACAGAAGTAGGCACAGCAGCAGGCAGAGGGAGAGGGAGAAGCAGGCTCCCCGCTGAGCAGAGAGCCCGATGTGGGGCTCGATCCCAGGACCCTGGGATCATGACCTGAGCTGAAGGCAGCCGCTTAACCGAGTGAGCCACCCAGGCACCCCAAAAATAAAATCTTAAAAAAAAACAGAATAATTATATTAAAAACTGATCAATATATTAAATATATTTGAACTTAAGGAAGGACTATAAATTACTTATATCCTTAGTACCTTAGCCAAAACCTAGGACATATTGGAAAGTCAACAAATACTTAATGAATTAGATTAAATAATATAATCAGCGCTTCAAAAATAAAAGATGCTTAAAACCTAGCAGTTCCAGGGCACCTGAGTGCCACAGTCTGTTAAGTACTCTTGGCGCACACTTGGACTCTTGGTTTTGGCTCAGGTCATGATCTCAGGGTTGTGAGATCAAGCCCTGTGTCGAGCTCCATGCTCAGCGCAGCATCTGCTTAGGACTCTCTCTCTCCTTCTTCACCCAGCCCCCCGCCCCCAGCTTCCTCTCTCTCTCTTTCTCTCTCTCTCACAAATAAATAAATAAATCTTAAAAACAAAACCAAAAACCTAGCAGTTCCATTTCATTGGCTTTGAACCAAGCAACATCTTAAAACTCAAGTACAAAAAAGTTGCCTTCAAAAATATAAAGTATCCTGTAGTTTTTTCACAAAAGGAACAGTGACTCATTCTTAAACTATAATGAGCTAGAAAGGTATTACCTCATCATTTCAGCTAGTTTATTGCTATCTTGTTAAAAAGCAAGCAAGCAAATATGCAAGCAAGCAAGCTTGTAGGGCTTACAAGTGCTATGTATATAATATGAAAATTTGTATAAAACAGAGATTCTTTAGAAACCAAGGAGCACACATAAATACTATGTATACCCACCTACTTCCAAATGTTTTTTAGGCCAAAAATCTTATTCTACTTGCCTAACTTTGATCAGTATATCTGATTTTAATAGTCCGGCTGAATGGGATGATGTGTCTTCAACAGAAATTTCTTAAAGACTAGCTGTCACAGGGTGTCTGGGTGGCTCAGCTGGTTAAGGGTCTGTCTTCATCTCAGGTCATGATCCCAGGGTCCTGCCTCTGCTCAGTGGGGAGTCTACTTCCCCCTCTCCCTGCCACTCTGCCGACTTGTGCTCTCTGTCAAATGAATGTATAAAATCTTTAAAAAAAAATTTTTTTAAATGATTAACTGTCACAATTGGTTACCATCTCCACCATCTAGTCCCTTTTACCTGACAAAACTGTCATTCAATAACCAGTCTCTTTATTTTACCAGAAAGACCTACATAATTCATTAATTAACGAGAAAAAAAAATGGGGGCGCCTGCTAGCTCAGTCAGTAGAGCATGCAACTCTTGACCTTGGGGTTGTGGGTTCAATTCCCACATTGACTGCAGAGATTACTTAAAAAATAAAATCTTTAGGGGTGCCTGGGTGGCTCAGTTGGTTGAGCATCTGGCTCTTGACTTTAGCTCCAGTCATGATCTCAGGGTCCGGAGATCAAGCCCCACGTCAGGATCCCGCTCAGCACAGAGTCTGCTCAAGATTCTTTTCCTCTCCCTCTGCCCCTCACCCTGCTCTCTAATAAATAAATAAATCTTTAAAATAAAATAATGTATATGGGGACCTGTGTTCACTTTGTTTAAAACAAAACAGCTGTCTTTGTTTACTTAAGTTCCCCCTGGATAGAACCTGATCTGAAAATCTAGGTGCTATGTTACTTTAAGCAGCCTTTATGATTAGTAATGGAAGTGAAAGTTAGCTTAACAGCCAATCAACAGACTTCACGATTGAATAATAAAAGTAAAAGTACAGAGCTATGAGCCAAAACTACATGAACTAACTTGATAATGATAAAAACCCCATAGGATATCAACATTAGTATAAGAGCAAGCCATGCTTATTTTGATCCTTTATGGTCCATAAAGTCTATGGACATATGAAGTGTTAATTACTTCAAAATCAAAATACTCTTCTCTTAAACCTCTAGTCTTTAAAATCCCAATCATAAAAGGAGGCCCAGCTGGCTCAACTGGAGGAGCAAGCAACTCTTGATCTCGGGGTTATAAATTCAAGGCCCACGTTGGTATAGAGATTACTAAATATAAAAATCTTAAAAAAAAATCTCAATCATATAGCTTTTAATATACATAGGTTCAGCAATTGTCAGTCTGCAGTCAAACTCTGCAAATAATAAATAGTTCCATCACCAAAAAGTACCTGGATCAGTCGCTCATACATTTACTAATACATTTCCTTTGGACCATTATATAACAGAAAGCAATGTATTATGCTGATCTTTCTTGCCTACTAAAAAGTCTTATCATTTGTGCTCATGAATGATAAAACTGCTATAGAATAAAACCTAGAGAACCAACAAAACTACTGAAGATTAAAAGAAACTACAGAAATTAAAAGATCGTAAGAAAAATGGACCATAGAACTAAATATAAAACAAAAAATTAATAATACTCCTAAAAGATAACTTAGGAGAAAAGGTAAGTGACCTTGAGTTTGATGATGACTTCTTAAGGAAGAACACCAAAAATATGATATATTAAAAAAAAATTGTAAAACTTAGACTTTATTAAAATTAAAACTTCTGATTTGCGGAATATATTTGTAAGAGAATGAAAAGACAAGCCACAGACTGGGAAAAAATATTTGCAAAACACATGTCTGATAAAGGACTGGTATCCAAAATGTACAAAGAACTCTTAAACGTCAACAGTAAGAAAAGGGAGACCGGGGGCGCCTGGGTAGCTCAGTTGGTTAAGCATCTGCCTTTCGCTCAGGTCATGATTCCAGGGTCCTGGGATCGAGCCTCGCATCAGGCTCCCTGCTCAGCAGGGAGTCTGCTTCTCCCTCTCCCTCTCTCTCTGCTGCTCCCCCTGCTCATGCTCTGTATTTGTCTCTCTCTCTCAAATAAATAAAATCTTTAAACAAAAAAAAAAAAAAAAAGGATACCAGCAAAAGATGTGAACAAAACACTTCACCTAAGAAAATATATAGTGGCAAATAAGAGTATGAAAAGATGCTTCCCATCACGTCATTAGGGAACTGCAAATTAAAATGAAATACCACTATTCATCTACTAGAATGGCCAAAATCCAGAACACTGACAACACCAAATACAGACAAGGATGTGACACGCCAGGAACTCTCACTCAGTGCTGGTGAGAATGCTAAATGGCACAGCCACTTTGGAAGACAGTCTGGCAGCTTCTTACAACACTAAACATACCATTATCATCCAATCCAGCAATTGTGCTCTTCGGTATTTACCCAAAAAAGCTGAAAACTAACACACTCTGAACCTGCAGAATCTCCATTACAACAAGATCCTGTGATTTATATGTACACTAAAATCTAAGAAGCCCTAATCTAGAGCTTCAGTTCAAGGGCCACACAGGACAAGCAGGACAGAAATCAGGGACCTCCCAAGGTTTTCTTTTTCCTAAGGAGACATCCCCACTATACCTCTCAAGGTGAACCAGCTCTAAACCAAAGCCCAAATTTCCCACAACCACAGGAGATGATACAAAAGCCTGCCTTAGTGGCAAAAGAACCAAAAATTCCTGAGAAATTGTGGCCATGGAATAGCCCTCCTATGCATTAGCACCTAAAGCTCTCCTAATCTGGATAAACTAAGGACCCTCAAATTGTAAACATAGTTTGGGATAGTCAACAACTAGTAATGCTACAGAATACTTGAAGGAAATGAACACCAAGGCTAACTGCCCAATAGCAACAAGAAGATAACAGAATGATAAATTCAGTATGCTGAAAGAAAAGAAAATATACAATTCTATACCCAGAAAAAGTGTTCTTCAAGGATGAGAGCAAAATACACATACACAAACTCAGAAGCTTTTTCTAGGGACAGGGTCTTTGCCGTCAATTAGATTCTTTATTTTCTTAAAGTAATCTCCACACCTAATGTGGGGATTCCAACTCACAACCCCAAGATCAAGAGTCACATGTTTTACCCTCTAAGCCAGCCAGGCATCCCTGTGGGTTAAATTCTTAATGGGATCTGTACCCAATAATACCAAGAACAACTTATCAGAATTTTGAGGATCACTCAATCTAACCACCTTCTCAGTATCTCTAGAAAATGGCTCAGGCCCTACTTTAACATGAGTTAAACTCACTACCATCTAAGAAAGTTCCGCTCCATTTTTCTCTTTAACTTCTACTTGATGGTACTAGTTATGCCAAAGCAACAAAATACTAAAACTAATCCCTCTTCCACTTGCCAGATCTTGATGTATTTGATAAAAGTTGCCCCCACCTGTTTCTTTGCCAAGTGAAGCATCTCTAATTCCTTAAACAGTGCCTCAAAAGTCATTTAATTTCTTCTTCTCCTTCTTCTATTTTAGTCACTTATTTGACAGAGAGAGAGAAAGACAGCAAGAGAGGGAACACAAGCAGGGGGACAGGGAGAGGGAGAAGCAGGCTTCTTGCTAAGCAGGGAGCCCAACATGGGGCTCCCATCCCCGGATCCTGGGATCATGACCTGAGCCGAAGGCAGGTACTTAATGACTGAGCCACTAATTTCATCTAATTTCTCAAGTCATCTAATTTTTACTTTCATCAAAAGCTAGACTGTTTTCCTCTGGAAAGGCTCTAGATTGTGCATGTCTCTGAAAATGCGGCTTTGAAAACACAACACAATACTGAAAGTACAAAGTTATTACGTTCCCCTCTAAGAGTGCTTATATTTTCAATCCTAAGAATCTATAATCTTTAGACTTCTGACTGAGTAACACCATCTCCTCATTACTGTCTCAAAGTCAATAAAGAAGCATGTGAAGAACTGTTTTAAAGAATAGTTAAGGGGCTCCTGGGTGGCTCAGTCAGTTAAGCAGCTGCCTTCGGCTTGGGTCATGATCCCAAAGTCCCAGGGTGGTGCCCTGCACCAGGCTCCCTGCTCAGTGGGCAGCCGGCTTCCTCTCTCCAACTGCTCCTCCCCACCTCCCACCCCACTCCCACCCCCACCTCCTACTCATGCCTTCTCTCTCTCATCCTCTCTCTCAAATAAATAAAATCTTTTTTTAAGAAAGAATAAATGGTAGCTATCCAGCTCTAATTAAAAATTAATAAAAAGACCTAAATCCTTGGGTATGAGTCAATCTAATAAAGCACCTTTAAACTATGTAGAAGGTATAGTCAAATTTGTAGAGCATTTACAGTCTATATCATGATACCACTATTAAAAGTCAGTGTATCCTCTCTTCTATTTTACAACTTACTTTAAAAAAATCATCTGCAGCACTTCTGTTATACACCTAGAAGATACATAAATATCTGTGGTATTAAACTAAACATAGTTGGGGCGCCTGGGTGGTGCAAATTAATATTATCTATTAATTTGACAGAGAGAGAGAGAAAGATCACAAGCAGGCAGAGAGGCAGGCAGAGGGAGAGGGGGAAGCAGGCTCCCTGCTGAGCAGAGAGCCCGATGTGGGGCTCAATCCCAGGACCCTGAGATCATGACCTGAGCTGAAGGCAGAGGCTTAACCCACCAAGCCACCCAGGCACCCCTACATCTGCTTTTTAAAAAAGAATCTATCATAATAAAAATCTAAAATATAAACATTCTTATTTATAAAAATAACCCAATATATTGGGCGCCTGGGTGGCTCAATTGGTTGAGCAACAGGTCATGATCCTTGAGTTCCGGGATCGAGTCCCACATCGGGCTCCCAGCTCCAAGGGGAGCCTGCTTCTTCTCTAACCTTCTCTCCTCTCATGCTGTCTCTCACTTTCTCTGTCTCTCAAATAAATAAATAAATAAATCTTTAAAAAAAAAATAACCCAATATAAAAAAAAGTCTATATGCAATAACAAAGGAAAACTAAGTAAATCAAAACTCATCTGTATGATGCAACATTATGCAGTCACTAAAAATTAAACAGCTTTGGGGCACCTGGGAGGCTCAATGGGTTGGAGCCTCTGCCTTCGGCTCAGGTCATGATCTCGGGGTCCGGGGATTGAGCCCCGCATCGGGCTCTCGGCTCAGCGGGGAGTCTGCTTCCCCCTCTCTCTGCCTACTTGTGCTCTCTGTCAATAAATAAATAAAATCTTATAAATAAATAAATAGATAGATAGATAGATAGATAGATAAAATTTAAAAAAAAAGATTAAACAGCTTTTAGGGCAGCTGGGCGGCCCGGATGGTTAAGCCTCCAATTCTTGATTTCGGCTCAGGTCATGATCTCAGGGTTGTGAGATCCAGACCTGCACTGGGCTCTGCACTTAGCAGGAAGTCTACTTGGGATTCTCTCTCTCCCTCTCTCTCTGCAACCCCCCCAGCACTTGCTCACTCAAATATTCTCTCGCGTTCGCTCTTTCTCTCTCTCTCCCTCTCTCTCTCTCTCAAAAATAAATAAATCTTTTTAAAAAAGATTAAATAGGGGCGCCTGGGTGGCTCAGTGGGTTAAGCCTCTGCCCTCAGCTCAGGTCATGATCTCAGGGTCCTGGGATGGAGCCCCGCACCGGGCTCTCTGCTCAGCAGGGAGCCTGCTTCTTCCTTTCTCTCTGCCTGCCTCTCTGCCTACTTGTGATCTCTCTCTGTCAAATAAATAAATAAAATCTTTAAAAAAAAAACAAAAAGATTAAGTAGCTCTTACTAACACAGGAAATCACGTGATCTTAAGTTTTTAAAAAGTAGCAGAGATAATTATTTATTAGCAGAAACATCTAAGTAAAAACTGTGTACACCTACAAGAAAAAGACTGTAAGGCAATACGCCCAATTGTTAAAGTGGTTATCTCTGGGAGACAGTGTTCAAATGATTACTTTTACCTTGATATTTTTCTATATTTTCCAAATTTCCCATTTTCCTCATGGAACAAGTAACAATAAAAGATTATTTAGAAAAAGACCCATGTGTGGTCTTTAAGAAAACACATGAAGGACTTCTAATCTCATGAACAATCTGACTTTTTTCAGACTTTTAGTATGTCTAGGGATCGCTTCTATACAGATCAGCATTCTCTGATGAGCTGAACTAGTTCACCTGCTCCCCCAACCCTAAATCTGAGTACCACAAACTGCTAAATAGGAGGATTCAGCAATGTGCTTCCTGTTTATCTTGTCAAGAAAAGCCTAAAATTGGTAGAACCCAGTCTCCTTCAGAACCAAAATGTTGTAATATATTTTTTTAATTATTTATTCATTTGAGAGAGAGTAAGAGAGATCAACAAGCAGGGTGAGGGGCAGAGGGAGAAGCAGACTCTCCACTAAGCAGGGAGCCAGATGTCGCTCTTGATCCTGGGACTATGGGATCACGACCGTAGCTGAAGGCAGACGCCTAACTGACTGAACCACCCAGGCATCCCCAAAATATTGTAATATATTGATATCAGTACTATAAAGCAGGTCCATATCATATTACAAGCCTAAATGACGTTCTCTTATGAATTCCATCACATTTAATGATTTTTCTTAGAATGGAAATTAAGAATGAGGCAAGCACCCTGCCAAAACAAATCAGACCTCTTGGAGACTTAAAGTTTACAAGAAATACATGGGCAACTGAAAAACATGTTAAATACCATCACCAAGATGCAAGCAGTAAAATTCAGCATATGAAAAGTTCTACATGACAAAGACTCAGTTTTTTCAATATAAAAACTGCAAGGAGAAAAATAGATATGAAGATCCTATTAAAGGAGACTGAAGAGAGGTGCCTGGGTGGCCAGTCGGTTAAGTGTCTGCCTTTGGCTCAGGTCATAAAATCAGGGTCCTGGGATCAAGTGCCCCATGAGGCTCCCTGCTCAGAGGGGAGTCTGGTTGTCTCTCTCTCCCTCATCCCGCCCATGCTCTCTCTCTTCCAAACAAATAAAATCTTTAAAAAAAAAAAAATAAAAGGAGACTGAAGAGACCTATCAACCAAATGAAAACCTTGTCTGAGTCCTACTCCAATTGACAGCTATAAAAAACATCCCTGAAACAGAAAGGAAAATTTGAATATTAACTGGCTATTTTTATATTTAAAGGCTCTCCAGTGATTGTTATTATACTTAAAACACAACTACTATCTTTTAAGACACATCCCACAGTCTTTATAGATGATACGGTGTCTTGGATCTGCTTCAAAATAATCCAGTATAGAATAGGGAATAAATGAGGATACAGATGAATCAAAATTGGTCATGACAGGACGCCTGGGTGGTTCAGTCAGTTAAGTGTCTTTGGCTCGGGTCATGATCCCAGGATGGTGGGATCGAGTTTCGCATTGGGCTCACTGCTCGGTGGAGCCTGCTTCATGCTCTCCCTACTGCTCCCCCTGCTTGTGAGCTCTGACAAATAAATAAATGAAATCTTTAAAAAAATAAATAAAAAGATCCCCTGCTCTTCTCACTAAGGGAAAGTGACCTTGCCTAAACAATCCTTAAAAAAAAAAATTGGTCGTGAATTGATAATTATTAAAGACAAGTGTTTTGGGGGTGGCTCAGTCAATTACTCATCTGACTCCTGACTTCAGGTCAGGTCATGATCTCAGGGCTGAGATCAAGCCCTGCAACGGACTCTACGGTGCATGTAGAGCCTGCCTAAGGTTCTCTCTCTCCATCTGCCCTCCTCCCTACTGCACTCACATGCATGCTCTCTCTCAAAAAATAAAAATAAATAAAGAGAAGTGTTCAGTACTCAGGGTTCATTTCATTAAATCAATCTCAACTTCTGTGATGGGTCTGAAATTTTACTTTTTTTTTTTTGCTTAAAGATTTTATTTATTTGACAAAGAGACAGAGAGAGAGCACAAGTAGGCAGAGCAGGGGTGCTTGGATGGCTCAGTGAGTTAAAGCCTCTGCCTTCGGGGTCATGATCTCAGGGTCCTGGGATCAAGCCCTGCATCGGGCTCTCTGCTCGGCGGGGAGCCTGCTTCCCCCTCTGTCTCTGCTGCTTGACCTCTCTCTCTGTCAAATAAGTAAATAAAATCTTTAAAAAAAAAAAAAAAAGTAGGCAGAGCAGCAGACAGAGGGAGAGGGAGAAGCAGGCTCTCCACTGAGCAAGGAGCCTGATGTGGGGCTCGATCCCAGGACCTTGGGATCATGACCTGAGCAGAAGGCAGCTGCTTAAACGACTGAGCCACCCAGGCACCCCGTGAAATTTTTCATTTTAATAAAGTTTCCTACAAAAAAAAGGAGATATGCAAAAATTACTATTATGAAATCAAACTCACAATTGATAGGGCAATGCAACTGTGAGAAGTTTGAGAAATATGGACTTCCGTAATGATCTAAAGGTTTCCCTTTAAATAAGCAAAATTATAGAAGGACACTACCAGATCACATCTTAGATGTGATTAAATAGGACAGACTTAGGGCGCCTGGGTGGCTCAGTTGGTTGAGCATCTGCCTTCAGCTCAGGTCATGATCCCGGAGTCCCGGGATCGAGTCCCATGTCGGACTCCCGGCTCTGTGGGAAGTCTGCTTCTCCCTCTGACCTTCTTCCCTCTCATTCTCAGTCTTTCTCTCTCCAATAAATAAATAAAATCTTAAAAAAAAAAAAAATAGGACAGACTTAATAATACAGGTATATCTTATACTGCTATATTTTGCTACTAGTGCTAAGAAATGGATTACAGGAGCAATTACATACTCTTGGTTTCTTCAACCACATAACCATGCAGCTTGTGGCTACTTTCAGAAATTTCTGATTTGGCCAGCCAACATAGTTATCTTGATAGCTGATGGCAATAAATTTTTAATAACAGATATAGAAATTTTCAAAGACCCCAGAATTTATGTACATTATTCACCACTACCTTTGCCATAGCCAATCTTCTACACTGAGAATCCATTCTTTAAGAAATCATTTTAATAATATCAGTTTGCTACTCCTCCCCTTTCTGAAGAATAGGATGCTTTTAAAAAGCATTTCTTGGGGCGCCTGGGTGGCTCAGTGGGTTAAAGCCTCTGCCTTCAGCTCAGGTCATGCTCTCAGGGTCCTGGGATCGAGCCCCGCATCAGGCTCTCTACTCAGCAGGGAGTCTGCTTCCCCCTCTCTCTCTGCCTGCCTCTCTGCCTACTTGTGATCTCTCTCTCTGTCAAATAAATAAATTTAAAAAAATTTTTTTTTAAAAAAAGCATTTCTTCATGTCTGCTAATGAAAGATAGAACAGTAACAAAAGAGCAGGTCAGATCCTGCCCTTTGACAGCCAATATTTTTGTCTCCCTTATCTCTCTGTGATTTAGTGATGAGTAAAATGAAAATGAATGAACTTAAGTTTACCCAAGAAATAATGTGAACATGAAATTAACAACCAGCTAGCCAATCACTTCTTAAATACTCCTACATTCATCAAAGAACTATTCTTGAATAAGGACAGAAATTATTTCCCTATAGAATACACAAAATCAAATTAAGGTTCCTATTCCAACATACACTATTCTGAGTTCCAGTAACAATGGGTAATTAGAGGCAAGTGTACAGAGAAGGACACCGAGAAAGAAGTAAGATGATTTAACTTTTTTGGACCTCAGGAAACACTGTATAATAGGTAAAATAGTCTTAACAATACTCCACTCTCCTTCTGTGCCATTTTTCTATGACATTATGCTACAATAAATTCCACTACGATGGCATTTTTATATCAGTGTTAATCGAATATACATTTGGTAATAGAAAAAAAGAAATGAAATACTTCAAGAGACTCTTCAAGAGGATCTCAACCCAGTGGAAAGGCATATATAAGTAAAAATGATGCACAAATCCAAAGGAAGAGGCGCCTGGGTGGCTCAGTTGGTTGAGCATCTGACTCTTGATTTTGGCTCAGGTTATGATCTCAGGATTTTGAGTCCCCTGTTGGGCTCTGTGTTCATCGGAGAGTCTGCTTGAGATTCTCTCCCTCCCTCCCTCCGTCTCTGCTCCTCCCCTCCTGCACACTCACACACACACTTCTCTCTCAAATAAATCTTTAAAAAAAAAAACAGAAAAATGAGTGAAGTACTGATACATACTACTACATGGACAAACTTTTAAATTATGCTAATGGGGCACCTGGGCTCAGTCATTAAACATCTGCCTTCAGCTCAGGTCATGATCTCAGGATCCTGGGATGGAGCCCCGCATCATGCTCTCTGCTCAGTGGGAGGCCTGCTTCTCCCTCCCCTCTTCCCCTGCTTGTGTTCCCTCTCCCACTGTCTCCGTCAAATAAATAAAATCTTTTAAAAATAATAAATAAATAATAAAAATATGCAAGTGAAAAAAGCCAGATACAAAAGGATATATATGATTGCATTTATAGGATATGCCCAGAACGGGCAAATCCATCAACAGAAATTAGATTCATGGTTGCCAGAGATTGGGAGACGGGGGATGAGAGTGACTGCTAATGTGTTTGGGATTTCTTTTGGGGATGATGCAAATGTTTTGGAATTTTATAGTGGTAATGGTTACACAACACTGTGAATACACCAAAACCCAGAATAAATTGTATACTCTAAAATGGCAAATTTTATTGTATGTGAATTATACCTTAATTTTTTTAAATATGGAATAACATATACCCAAAGATATATATTGGTGAAAAGACCAAAGAGGAATACATGATCACACTAAGAAAATGATCAGAAAGGCTTTCTAGGTGAATGTTCTCTTCATCAACTCAAGTCAAAATATAGGAAGAATATATCTAAATTATAGACATAGGAAGGGTAACAAAGGCAAGGCATAATAGAATCAGGATTCAAAAAGCCTCCTTTGGGACAATGGACAGAAACTGGACTTACAGAAAGAAAACAGGAGTATAAACAAGTCCAACACATAGAATCAGAAAATCAACCAATCAAGAATGAAGATGTGGGTTAACAGCAGCTCTCAGGAAAAATACCTAGAAGGGAGCTTACTACCAGACAAGTACAAACCAACACTGAAAAGTGGATATGGAAAGAAAAAAAAAAATTATTTCAAAGCAGCAGTGGTGGAAACCTCTCCAGGGCAGAGGTCATTCTGAATTCCTTAATCACTTCCTTTCCAGGGCCTAATACAATATCTGGATCAGACCACATCTGACAAAATGACAAACTGTAGCATGTCCACAGGAGATGCCCAACATGGTAAAGGTTTAGAAAGCACATTTCCTAAGAGGTGGCTGGGGGAAAAAAGCTGTTCAGTCTGGAAAAAACCTAAGTGGGACAAAATAAATCCAGAAAAGGAGTTACTCTTGCTGTCAACACTGTTAAAGTTTAAAAAAAAAAAAATCTAAAAACCAGGAACTTCTTTAATTAAAAGGAGCAATCCCACCACGAGGGTACAAAGGTTGACTTATTAGTCAAGATACTTGATTTGCTTGGGATCAAGCTAGCCCTGGGAGTGAGAACAGGTCATCGATTCCAGCGGCAGTCACTCACTTCCTGTTTGGCCAAGGGCAAATGACATCACCTCTCCACTGAAGCTGAAAAACAGTCATTTAAAATACCAATATAATAGGAGTATAATTTAAATTAGTTAACAACTGCAAACTGCTTTGGAAATTTACCTTATTATGATAATGAAAACTGCATTTTCCTACTTTACACATACACTGAGGTTGAACAGTTAAGTAAACCTATTATAAAAAACTAGAGCCAAGTTTCTGTCAGAGAAAAAAGTTATAAATAAGCAAGCAGAGGAATCCTAGAATGAACCTGTGGTACTGGACCAGAGCCAGAGAGACCAGTACGACTGCATCATATTTATATACTGATAGATATGGAAACAAACACAGATCTGTGTGTACCTGAGTCAGTATACATATATGTAGTTCCTAAGTCTGCCCTCTAAGACAATCTAGAAGCAGTGATAGCCCAGCACCGAGTACATCCAGTTCCTTTAGAAACCAGATCTGGGTTTCTAAATATTTTTCTCCAATAAAAGAAACCAGAGCTCCTTGGGAAAATGGCTGATTTTTGTGGGGGCTGGGCAGGGAAAATACAAGATGAGAGACTGGAGCATCATGCAGCACCAAAAATAAGCTCCAAAAAAAAGAAAAGGAGGACATATCAAAATAACTTAAGTGCCCAATGGCCAAAGCCAGAAGAATGTGAGCAACCAAGTACTGTACTGGATTATAACCCGAAGGAAAAAATAAATATTCATGAATCCATACTGATACAAATGAATAAGTAAATAAACTGCGGGAGGGTCCTGTGCCAATCTTCCCTTCAGAGGAACTCCAAATAATGTAGAAGGAATGAGGGAAAAAGAAAATCACCACTACAATTACACAGTAAGTGCCGCTGCAGGCAAATTTCACCGATGAATGCTAAAATTAAAATTCGGGGATGAAACTTAGATCTTTGGGTAGCCCCATAGGACCTCCCCAAAATATTTATTCATTACTGTGGGTGATTGTAACACAAGGCTCACAAATTCTTTGATATTCATCCCTTTAGGAGGTAGAGCTTAATTCCCTTCCTCCAGAAACGGGCTTCACCTGGCAACTCATTTCTAGCTTCTAATAAAGTAAGGAAATGGAAAAATTGTTACTTCAGTGAAACCAGGCAGATACTACCTTAATCAGGTTATCAAAGTTAACATCAGTAGTAAGTCACATTGCTATCTGGTATCCCCTGAAATGCAATATGATGTGACAAGAAGGACATACCATCTCTGTGGTACTCCTCCCCAAAATGCCTCACTTCAGGCTAATCATGACAAAATACCAGAAAACCCAATTCAGGAACACTCTACAAATGACTGACTGCTACTTTTTAAAGGTGTCAAGGAGAGAAAGGCAAGGAGAAACTAAGAAACTGTCACAGATTGTCGGAAACTAGGGAAACAGGACACTTAAATGTAATGTATCCTGGATCAGATCCTGTAATAGAAAAAGGGTATCACTGGGGAAAAACTAGGAAAATGAGAGGAAAGCCTATATTTTAGTTAAAATAATATTATGCTAATACTGATGTCTTAATTTTACTTTATTTTTTATTTTTTTAGATGTCTTAATTTTAATAAATGTCTCACTGCAGAAGATGTTAACATTAAAGAAAGCTAGATAAAGATTATATGGACATTCTGTACTCTCTTGACAGTCTTCTGTAAATCTAAAATTATTTCAAAATAAAATGTTTTTTAAACTGCCTTCTTGTAAAGTCAGAAAGAAAGTGAGGAAAAGTGATTCATTTTAAAAGAAATTTAAATACATGCAAACCAGTAAGATAGGTTTTACGGTGAGAAGATTAACATTTCCAGGCGCCTGGGTGGCGCACTCTGTTAAGTGTCAAGACTCCTGGTTTCAGCTCAGGTTGTGATCTGAGGGTGAGACACAGAGCTGGAGAGAGAGCTGCGCAGAATCCCACTTGGGATTCTCTCTCTTGCTCCCCCCTCCCCTCCACCCCCACGGACACATGCTCCCTCTCTCAAATAAATAAATAATAATTTTTTTTTCAGGGGCATCTGGATGGTTCAGTTGTTGGGTGTCTGCCTTCTGCTCAGGTCATGATCCTGGGGTCCTGGGATCAAGCCCAACATGGGGCTCCCTGCTCAGCAGGAAGCCTGCTTCTCCCTCTCCCACTCCCCCTGCTTGTGTTTCCTTTCTCACTGTGTCACTCTCTGTCAAATAAATAGATAAAATCTTAAAAATATTTTAAAAAAGGAAGAGTAACTCTTCTACCGTATAAACAAACACCAAAGTAAACTGGATTGACTTTCAAGCTCAAAAATTAATGACATACAGGGGTGCCTGGGTGGTGCCCTGGGTTAAGCCTCGGACTCTTAGTTTCGGCTCAGGTCATGATCTCAGGGTGGTGAGATCGAGCCCTGGATCCCTTCGCATTCAGCTTGGAGTCTGTTTAAAACACTCTTCTCAGGGCGCCTGGTGGCTCAGTTGGTTGAGCAACTGCCTATGGCTCAGGTCATGATCCCGGAGTCCCAGGATCGAGTCCCATATCAGGGTCCCAGCTCTGCGGGAAGTCTGCTTCTCCCTCTGACCTTCTCCCCTCTCATTCTCTCTCTCTCTCTCTCTCTCAAATAAATAAATAAAATCTTAAAAAAAAAAATACTTTGAAAAAAAAAACTCTTCTCAAAAAATATAAATAAATAAATAAAACACTCTTCTCCCTCTCCCTCTGCCCACAGTCCTGCATGCGCGTGCATGCACTCTCAAAAATAAATTAATCAAAAATTTAATGACATACAAAACAATTTCCATTGGGTCTGTGTAGAGAGTTAGCCCAACAAGCTCTAAAAAGGTGGTGAATATGATCCCTCATATATGTCAGTTTGCTTTAACCCCTTTCTTGACCATAATTGTCCTCAACACATTCCTAGCAGTAAGTCCACAGAAACCTAGTTCTAAAAGTGCCACTTAGAAGAACAAAGTGAAATCAGTGATATTTACTCAGTTTTCTTTTCAAACTAACCAAATCAAATGAACCACCAGAAGACTTCCATTAGGTCAAAATGTTCCTCAGATTTTCTTGCTTTTTAAGTAAAAAATAAAACCTACTCATCAACTAACCATGTTTAATATTTAAAAAAAGAAAAAAGGGGGCACCTGGCTGGTTCAGTTGATGGACCGAATATGTTACTCTTAATCTCAGGGTCCTGAGTTTGATCCCCATGTTGGGAGTAGAGATTACTTAAAAATAGTAATACAGTAATTTTAAAAAGAAGAAAAAAAGGAAGAGGAGAAGAAGAAGGAAGAGGAGGAGGAGGAAGATGCCCTAAATTCGAAGGGTCAACAGCAAAAATTTCAAAAGGCAAAGGATGGATCAATCGGGAAAAAGAACAAGACATTGAAATTAGGAAGATCAAACTCTCTGACTAAAGCTAAGTCACCTATCTTGATGTGGATGAGAGGTTCAAATCACACAAACCCCTCCCTTTACACAAGGAAACACTCACTGCCACAAACACCCCCATCCCTTAACCAAAATTAAAACCACAAGGTAGTATCTTTCCCAGCTCTCAATCCATTTCAAGCAAGCTTGGGAAACCTGTCCTACTTTTCCCTGAAAGCCAGAATATGTAATTAATAAAAAGTTTTCATATCCTCAAGAAAAATAAAAAATAGATCTAAGCCACCTACACACAGAAAATCCAGGTGCTTCCTTCACTGTCAGCAAACAATAGCAAATTACTTTTTAATATGTAACGTAAACTTACTTGTAAATTTGAAAAATTTAATGCAGGTTAAATAGGCTGAGATGACAAATATTGTAAGAGATAACTTAAAACCACGCCACTGAGACAAGGTGGAAAATGTTTTCAGAATCTTCCTAGCACTGTCACACATTAATGTACTTATTCATACAACGAGAAAAGAAGGGAGACTCACTAGGATTCAGTAACTTGATTAAAACATCCCCTAAGAACGTCCAGGGCCCTTAGCTCCCATTCTATAATCAATTGCTTTTTTATTACTGATCTGGCTGCCCAGAAACAAAGGAGGTGTCCTAGCCAGTGGATAATTAATTCCAATTGTGTAATGGCACTTTATACTTTTGGTGTAAATAAATTTGTATCTGATTTATCAATCTCTTGCAAAGATTACTTTGCATGAATAAATTCTCAAGCGCTTTAGTCACCCCTGTATGAACCAAAACTTCACATTTCTAAGCTACTGGGGGGGGGGGGTCAGACCTTGATGTGGATGCCAGTTCTGCCCCTTAGTGTGACCCCTTATTCCTATCAGTCTCAATTTCCCCGTCTGTAAACAAATACCTACAGCTAGTGCCTGGAAGATGGCAAGTCCTCAAAAGATAATAATAGCTTTATTTTTAAGCCAAACTGGAGAGGAAGACTACCACTGATACGGGAACATTTCACTTGAAAAGGAGTAGTCTGGACATCAAACCACTGCACTGGAAAGACCCCTTGAAGAGAGAGGTCCCATCCCAGAGAGGTGAGAGGAGCCAAGTTAAAAAGTTGCAATTGAAATACCTGCTGCATTGTACAATTCTCGCTTAGCAACTCCAGTGTTGTCTACCAAACACCCAGCCGGTAATAGTTAGAGCATGACAACTGTTCACTCTAAATCCATGTGCTCAGCTTGGATTCAGGACTGATTTATAAAAATAGCTGTTGCTGCTGCTCTTTGAATCTCTTTGAGCTGATGACTGGGCAGTGTTACCCTATAGGCCTAGAGCAGCTGTATTCCCTCACCACACCCATTTCTCTGCCTACCCAGCCGAGCTGACGGCACCCCCCTCCCATCTCTGCAGCATACTATTCTCCCTCTTCCTGGGCTGAGTGAGCAAATTACAAGCACAAATATCCCCTGATGCAATGCCACAACCATCCCTGGGAAAGAGCAGAGGCAGTTGCCAAAAGTGCAGCAGCAGGGAAACGGGCGGGAGACACACACACACACACACACACACACACACACACAGCAAGAAACACTGCAATGCTATGCAGCCAGGGAGAGCGAATCGAGAGGCCCTGGGGAGCAATAGTGTAACCGAACCAGAGGAGGGAAAGGAGAAAGGGGGTTTCCAGGAGAGAGCTGGGTAACACTAACCTTCCCGAGAAGCACGTTTCACACCGGGTCTGGGTGCTAAAACACAAAGCTAAGCTTAATGACTGCCTCCTCCCCAAAGTAGCAGCAAAAGTATTTAATTTACATGGTCCTGGGTGGCAGCAAAAAAAAAAAAAAGTTCCCCCACAGGGTAATTTCACCAAAAAAGAGCTCGGGCAACACACCAGCGGAGAACCTGGTCCAAGTGCTAAATCACAATCTCGGTTCTGGGTAACGTTTCCAACTGCCCCCTCCCGGTCCCAGTCTCAATCCTCCCATCCCCACCCTTGCTGCGCCGGCTATGCTCTCCCGCAGCCGGACACACGCTAGTCCCCCAACAGTGCGGGAGGGGACGCGCGCAGGGAGCCCAGGCTGGGGCCGGTTTCTCCAGACCGCCCCTCAGCCCCGCCCGTAACCCCAGACTGGGCACTCTCTCTAGCTCACATCAGCCCCACCTCTACTGACCCCCCGAAGTCTCACGAAACGACCTTTGAGTTTTCCTACGCCCCCGAGCCCCACCCTGGGCCCCAGACCGCAGCCGACCCTCGCTCCACGAGCACAACCTGAGCCCACGGCATGCCGCTCGGCCCCACGCTCCAGACGCCCGAAGCCCCAGTCCTCAGCCCGCTCCGCCAGAGGGGCCCCCGGATTGCTCCCCGAAGCCTCGGAAGATCACGCCCGCAGGCCCCCAGCCCCGCCGCCCCCGCGTCCCGCAGGCCCGCGGCCACCGCCCTTCCCCGCCTCGGGCGGGCCCTGAGGGGTCCCGGGCGGCCGCGGGGCGCGGCTCGGGCAGCCCCCGGGACAGTGGGGAGGCCGCCCCTCAGATCGGGCCCCGCCTGTCGCCGCACCTACCCGCCGCCGCCGCGCCGGAGCCGAAGCCGGAGGGAGCCGGGAGAGGGCCGGGAGGAGCCGGGAGGAGCCGGGAGAAGTCGGGAGGAGCTGAAGCCACCGAGCGAGCCCGTGGGGCGGGGCGCAGGGAGGCGGCCGCTTCCTCGTCGCCCTCTTGAGGGCCGGCGCGAGGGAGGGGCGCCGCCACCGCCTATCCCGCGGGCGCCGCTGCTCCGACCAATAAACGCGGCAAGGGGGCGGGCGGAGGGCTGTGGCAAGCCAATGGGCGTCGGCCCCGCCGCCTCGACCTCGCCGTGGTAGCGGCGCGAGCGGAGGGCCGTTGGGGGTGAGGTACGCATGGGGGCTTCAGACTCCCGCCTCCCGCCAGCTAGCGCCCGGGCGGACGGCGGGTAGACCGACCGCCGCCGGGGCTTTGTGGTGGACGTTGCTTCCTTTCAGAACTTGGGTGCCTGGAGCGGGGAGGATGCGAGCGGCCGGGTACACGCGGCCGGGGCCCCGGGTCTCCCCGCCCGCGGGGCCTGCGGGCTCTGTGATGTAACCTGGGCGGAACTCGGGGCGGGGCCTAGGTTGCGGGCCAGCTGGTCGCGGGAAAGAATCTTGGGGGGACGGGGTCGCGGGTGTGGGGCCCCTCCGGAGCTGCGCCGCCACCAGCCGCAAGTGACGTGGCTGGTCCAAGTTGAAATGTGCTGTAGGTGTAGAATACACGTCGGATTTCCGAGACTTAGTACTAAAAAATAGATCTCATTCATAATTTTATATTGATTATAAGTTGAATAATTTATAACAAAATTGGTTACAGTTTTAGATCTATTTGATAAAAGAAAACACATTTAAAATAATTTCATGAGTTTTTGTTGTTGTTGTTTGCTTTTTAAAATGTGGCCGCTAGAAAACTTAAAATTACTGCTTGAGTCACGTTATACATCTGCTGGCTAGCCGTGGTCCCGAAGGAAAAGCGATGGCTAACGCCTAATGAGTACGTATTATATTCCAGGCACTCTAGTGTAAGTGTGACACCTAATAACTCGTGTAGCTGTCACAAGGATGCTCTACAATTGGTGTTAATGTTCCCATTCTCACTTTACAGATGAGAAACAAACACAGAAGTTTGGTAATTTACCTAATGACAGCAAGCCAGCAATCAGCAGAGTGGTGCTTTAACTCAGGCAACCAGGCCTTGGGGCCATATAGTCAACCTCTAGAGCAGGCTAGTTACCAGAAAGAACACTGGACTTAGTTGAAAGCTCTAGTTGGAGGGCAGCTCTGCTACTTTGTGTGTCACGGTAGGGAAGTTCAGCTTCAGTTGCCTTAGTAAAAGAGATAATGCAGTCACCGGCCTCTGTCATAGTCCCTATTAGGGTGACCTGGAAGTAACAGTGAAGTAGTGTAACTTGGACTCTGGATCCTGAGTCCCTGTGTACAAATCTGAGGACTGCTACTTACAAGTTATGTGAACTTGTGGGAGATATTTCATCTCTGCACCTCAATTTCCTCAACTGTAAAATGGATAGTAGTGGCACCTAGTTTATTAGGGTTGTTAGGTGGATCACATGTGTTGATATATATAAAGTGCTTGGATTGGTGCCTAGCACTTAGCAAGCATTTACAGAGTACTGCTCATAATGACTATGAAGGAGTATTTATAGCCTATACATATACAAAGGAATGAAGAGTAGAAGGATAAGTGGAAAAGGCATAGTACTATGAATTTGGAGCCCTGGAAAGAACTTTAGACCAGTCACAGAGAACTGAAATGACTGATCTAGGTCACAAAGCAATTCATAAGGCAGGTGTTGTGGGACCAAACTCAAAGCTTTTCCCCTCTCACACACAGACTCCAAGGCAGGGGAACTATCATTGCAAGCCTGAATTCATTCATCCAACAGATACTGAATGAGTACCACCACATCAGGAAGGCCCACTTCCTGATGGTCACTTATAAAGTGATGGTCACTTATAAAAAAGCAAATAAAATAGGTTTCCTATCCTAGTGAATTAGCATTACTTCATACCAGAGCCCACAGGCTTTCGTCCAAGCAGGAACCTAACTGTTGTAAGGGCAACATACAGGTGGGAGCTAAAAAAGTTACTCTGATCCTTCTTGCTGCCTAGAGTAACCAGCCCCAGTGTCTGTCCCAGGCCTCAAGAGTGGAATTAGCCTTGAGCTCCTTAGAAGTCAGATGGCTAGGAAAATTCAAAAGGGTTGGAATTTTCCATTCCTTCTTTAAGGTAATAAAGTCACCATCTGATGTGTATCATGTATCTCAAGATAGTTAATCAAGAGTCATTCTCAATTATTCCCCCTCTTCTCCCCATCTCTGGCCTTCCAGATGCTCCTTCTGCCTCAGAAACATCTCCACTAACACTGATGCTGTTGTGCATCAGTCCCTTTTCTCTTTCCTGCACACAGCCACAGCTACTTCCAAGCCCTTCCTCCCACCTGTTTCAGTCCCAGTTACACAACTTATGCACCACCCTCTCCGGTTCATGCACTCCTCCTGCACCCCTTCCATGCCTCTCTGGTAGAGCACTCACCACGTATGTGGAATCATTCGTGCACACGTGAATCTGCCATAATAGATTGTTTCTCAAAGTATAGTCCCTTCTGTTTCCCCACCTCCAATGGGAAAGAACACTTCCTCCAGTGCCAGAGGACCCAGGATGGAAAGCATAGAACCCCAGCAACAGAGTTGGAAAGGATCTTAGCAAACATACAGTCCCATGTCTAAGGATATATTCTCTACAAGTTCATAATAAGGCATTTTAGGGAGATCTAATGAATGTATTATACATGAAAAGTGTGCTTTATATCTCTTCATCCAAATTTTGACCAAAATGTTGGCCAAGACACAGACATGAGCAGAACCCAGTGACTTACCAGGGAAACTTTCCTCCAGTCTTAACAGAAGCTTCTTCAGTGGCTTTCCATTGCATTAAAATCCTGAAATGGTTTTCAAGACCTTGTGCAATGATGCTATCTCGCCAGCTCCCCTCATCCTCTGCCTTACATCTCACTGTACACAGCATCATCTGCCTGCCTTGTTTCTCGAACTGTCCCTTCTCAGGGCCTTCTTCATACCAATTCCACTTCCTATTCTAATGTGTAGGTAATATGATTTTCTGCATAGAAAATTGGGGGAGAGCTACAAACTATTAGAATTAATAAGAGTTCAGCAAGGTTATTCCATGTAAAGTTAATATACAAGAAGGAATAGCATTTCTTTTTCTTTTTTTTAATATTTTATTTATTTATTTAACAGAGAAAGAACTCAAGCAGGCAGAGAGGCAGGCAGAGGCAGAGAGAGGAGCAGGCTTCCTGCCAAGCAAGGAGCCCGATGCGGGACTCAATCCCAGGACGCTGGGATTGTGACCTGAGCCGAAGGCAGCCGCTCAACCAACTGAGCCACCCAGGCGTCCCAGGAATAGCATTTCTATATACCAATAATCATTTATAAAGTATGATAGGAAAAAATAAAATTAATATGGTACCTAGGAATTAACCTTAACAATAGAGTTGTAAGACTTCTATAGAGAAACATTATATGGGTGCTGGGTGGCTCAGTGTTAAGTGTTGCTTAGGTGTCTGCCTTCAGCTCAGGACATGATCCCAGGATCCTGGGATCAAGCCCCACATTGCATTAGGCTCCCTGCCTCTCCCTCTCCCTCTGCCTTCCCCCTGCTTCTGCTCTCTCATTCTCCTCTGTCAAATAAATAAAATATTAAAAAAAAAGAAAAACATTGTAAAACTTGACAAATTTTATTTTTTTTTATTTATTTTTTTTTTAAGAGATAGAGCACAGAGGCAAGAGGCAGAGGGAAAGGAAGAGAACCCTAAGCAGGCTCCACGCCCAGCATGGAGCCCAATATGGGGCTCAGTCTCACAACTCTGAGGTCATGACCTGAGCCGAAATCAAGAGTTGGATGCTTAACCAACTGAGCCACCCAGTCACCCCAAAACTTGACAACATTTAGAAGAAATACATTTATGGGGGTGCCAGGGTGGTTCAGTCGTTAAATGTCCACCTTCAGCTCAGGTCATGATCCAAGGGTCCTAGGATTGAGCCCCACATCAGGCTCCCTGCTCAGCGGGAACCCTGCTTCTCCCTCTCCCATTCCCTCTGCTTGTGTTCCCTCTCTCACTGTGTCTCTCTCCGTTGAATAAATAAATAAAATCTTTAAAAGAAAGAAAATACATTTACAGAGATATCTTGTTGCTCTCAAGGTAGGAATTTCTGGCTGAAATTTCCTGGTACCAACACTTGTTGGATAAATACACAATTTTACATACCAATTATTATAATTTATGATGTTTATGTAAGAATTCCATGGGGAGAGAGAAATAAAAGTATATGGATGGATTTGAATAGGATGGGATCATGGAATTAAGAGCCAGAAGAGTCTTTGGGTCATTTATCCCAAACCTTTTTCAAGTGAGGTAATTGAGACATGATGAAGACCCACAAAAACATGGCAGAATCCAGACTTGAACCTATTTTCTGATTTTCAGGCAGGAGCTTTTTGCACCCACCCCTTCTTTCATCTTTAAAATGGTATAATATTTGGGGCGCGTAGGTGGCTCAGTTGGTTAAACATCTGCCTTCAGCTCAGGTCGTGATCCCAGGCCTGGGATCGAGCCCTGAGTCAGGCTCTCTGCTCAGTGGGGAGCCTACTTCTCCCTCTCCTTCTGCCACTCTGCCTGCTTGTGTTCTCTCTCTCTCTCTCCTTGTCAGATAAGATAAGATAAGATAAGATAAGATATGATAAGATAAAATGGTGTAGCATAAGAATGCCTGCTAGCTTGGTCAGAGGACCTTGTGACTCTTGATCTCTTGGTTGTAAGTTCAAGCCCCATGTTGGGTGTAGAGATTACTTCAAAAAATAAAGTAAAATAATAAACAGATAGATCGATGATAGATAGATAAAATGGTGTAGTGTAGTGATGCAGCAGACATCTGCTAACAAAAGCTTCCTGCTTCCTCCTACTTTAGTGCCTGGACACTTAAAATACTTACCCACCCTGACTCTTTTGCAATTGGAATGGCTATGGGCCTCACTGGTTGGAGCTTTCAGATAAGTCTTTATAAGATGACAAATTTAAGGGCTCCTAGGTGGCTCAGTCAGTTGAATGTTCGATTCTTTATCTCAGTTCAGGTCTTTTTTTTTTTCTTCTTCTTTTTTTTTTTTTAATCAGTTCAGGTCTTGATCTAAGGATTAGGAGCCTACTTAAAAAAAAAAAAAAGGAGGGACGCCTGGGTAGCTCAGTTGGTTGAACGGCTGCCTTTGGCCCGGGTCATGATCCCGGCATCCCGGGATCGAGTCCCGCCATCGGACTCCTTGCTCTGCAGGGAGCCTGCTCCTCTCTCTGCCTCTGCCTGCCTCTCTGCCTGCTTGTGTTCTCTCTCTGTTAAATGAATAAATAAAATCTTAAAAAAAAAAAAAAAAAGGAAAGACAAACTCAGCTGCAATACAGACAGAATGCCTAGAGGCTATGCAGCCATCTTAAGACACTAAAGACAAAAGTCATGAGCTAAGGGTGAGGAGTAGGAAAGTAGGAGAGGACTAGGTCCTTAGCATCCTTTAGCAGCTGCACTAATCTGACTGTCCCCCTCTGGACCTTCTATAAAGTGAGAAAAGTAACCCCTATCTCTTAAAGCCATCATGAGTCAATAAATCTCCATTGGTGTAAGCCACCATTAGTCTCTCTTATGTGCTGCCATATGCAATCTGAGCTGGCACATAGAGTAAAAGCCCTGGACTACAAGTTCAGAAACCCCATTATAGTCCCCACTCTGCCAGGAATAAGCTGTGTGGCCTTGGGCAAGCCATTTCCCATCTCTGGGCCTCAGGTTCCTCATCTTTATCAGGGGAAGTAGAACAAGATGATCTTTTCAACTCTCACAGTGATTGCATTCACTGTACATGCTATGCAATGTTCAATGTTGGACTTCCTTTCCCTCAAAGAAGACTACTTCTTTCAAGGTTTGCTAAGTGCTTCCTTGTTCCTGTAACCACAGGACTAGTTACAAAGACCTGTCCCTTTCAAATGGATGTAATGAAACACACACTTCTGGGGCATTCCCTGTACACAAATCCCCCCAGTAGGGGGGGATCCCTCTTCCTTTGGTTAGTTTCATTCACCCATCCCTAGAGGGAGCTCAAAGGGGGTTCTACTCTTTTTGTTGTTGTTGTTAAAGATTTTATTTATTTATTTGACAGAGAGAGATCACAAGTAGGCAGAGAGGCAGGCAGAGAGAGCGGGAAGCAGGCTCCCTGCTAAGCAGAGAGCCTGATTTGGGGCTTGATCCCAGGACCCTGAGATCATGACCTGAGCTGAAGGCAGGGGCTTTAACCCACTGAGCCACCCAGGCGCCCCGGGGGGTTCTACTCTGAAACTAATGGAACAGGGTACCCAGGTGATTCAGTCGGTTAAGCAGCTGCCTTCGGCTCAGGTCATGATCTCAGGGTCCTGAAATGGAGCCCTGCATGACATTGGGCTCCCTGTTCAGCAGGGAGTCTGCTTCTCCCTCTGCTCCTCCCCTGCTCATATGCTCACTCTCTGTCTCTCAGATAAAAAATAAAATCTTAAGAAAAAACAAAAAACCTAATGGAGCGTTGTGCCCACCTCTGCCCTAAACTTGGTATGTAATTTCTCTTCTTGGGGCCTCAAACTCATGGTTTGTTAAATGAGAGGGTTACAGACCCTCAAAGGGCCCTTCAAGCTCCGGAATTCTGAGACTAAATTACACCTTCTAAATTTCATCTCACTTTGGGATAGTACTTCCCCAGTTGCTAAGTGCTTTTCTGTCTGGCATTGTAGGTTAGCCTTTCTATAACTCTGAGATAGACAGGACTTACATTATCATCCGTATTTTGAAGTTGAGGAAACAGATTCAGAGATCTGGAGTGATGCCCGAGATCACACGATTAGTAAGTGGCAGATTTGGAACTAAAAGCCACAACCTTTGATTCCTTGTTCAGTACTCTTTCCACTACATCTTCATTTTTTGAAATTTTTTCCTCTTTCCCTTTTCTCTCCAAGATCCACTTCCTGGCTGCAAATTACAACTGCTCTTAGCGATGACCCCAAGACTATTCACAGTAATGACCTCAGTTGCAGGCACTTGGCACTCTCCCCAGATACCTGGCTTTCCCTCAATCCTTCTTCCATCCCGATGCCTCAGTCCCAATAAAACCTTCTGGTAACTTCCCGACTGACTCCAAGCATCTCGTCCCATCTAGAGCTCCACCGGATACATCAATGTCTTGAACCACAGTCTGGCCCTTTGTAAGCCAATGTACTTCAGGCAACTCTCATTTTGGTTCTGTTATTCTTCTTCACCTCACTCATCACACCATCCAACCTCTTGTTCATCATGTGAAATCCCTAAAGAGAGGGGACATGGTAAAAGAAGGTGGAAACTGGCCAGTCCTTTGAGATCTTCCAGTCCACAGGCCAAGCAGAAACTGTAAGTGAGAAAGCTGATTGGTTATAATATAAAAGACAGGGGGAGTGGGCACCTGGGGGGTCAATTGGTTGACCATCAGACTCTTGGTTTCAGCTAAGGTCATCATGATCGCGGGTCATGGGATAGAGCCCCGGGTCGGGGGTCTCTTCTGCCCCTCCCCTACCCCGCTCACTCACACACACACACTCTTCCTCTCTCTCTCTCTCAAATAAAATATCTAAAAATTAATTAATTAATTAAAATAAAATACCATATGGACAGATACATCTCTGGACTGGTGGCTCTTGAGTTGCCAGCTTGCAACCTCTGCTCTGGTCCAAACCCATCACCCCACTGATAAGGGGGCTGACGTCATACAGCAGATCAGCAGGAGAGAGGGAGGCACGATCCAGATCTCAGACCTATTCAGAGCTCACCATCATCACTCAGAAGCTGGAAAGCAACTCTGGCTGCTTTAACAAGCCTCTTATGAGAGCCTGCCCTGGGAAAGATGTTCCAACAGGGGACAAAGATGAAAGAATTCTTTTAGAAGATGCCTGCCTTAGCTCCTTGGCACTTTTTCAGTCAGCTTGGGATCACACATTTGGCAGCTTGGGACGGACGAACCTACTTAGGAAAGAGATGCTCACGTCCATGGAGTTCCTGTGGGCACGGTCACACTGACTAGGATTCCGGGGACTTTGCAGGGGAGCATTTTCTAAACTTTTTGTTTGGAAATCATTTCAAACTTACTGAAAAGGCTCAAGGACAAAAATAGTACATATCACTTTCATATATCTTTCACCAAGATTCACCTCTTCTCAACGCTTTGCCCAATTGCTCTAAGTACTGCACACACAGCAAACTCAGATATTTTTGGAGCCATTAGAGTGTAGATCACATACGTGGTGGCTTTTGAGCCCTAAATACTTCAGTGTGTGTTCCTAATAATAAAGATCTAGCTTATAACCACAATACAGATATCAACTCAGTAAATTTAAATTGACCCTGGGACGCCTGGGTGACTTAGTCGGTTAAGCATCTGCCTTTGGCTCAGGTCATGATCCCAGGGGCTTGGGATTGAGCACCGTTAGGCTCCCTGCTCAGCAGGGAGCTTGCTTCTCCCGCTCCCCCTCCCCCTCCCCTCCCCCCACCCCCATGCTCCCAATCTCTCTCTTGAATAAATAAATAAATAAAATCTTTAAAAAATTTTTAAATTGACTCAGGAGTTTGACCTCATCTACCACCCATATTCCAATTTTGTCGCCTGACTCAATTATGTCCCTATTTTTTTTTTCTCCTCCTGAACAGGATCCAGACTAGTATCAAATAACATATTCAGCTGTTATGTCTCTTTAGTTTCCATTAATGCGGAACATCTTCACAGCCTTTGCGTGTGTGTGTGTGTGTGTGTGTGTGTGTGTGTGTTATGACATTAACACTTTTGAAGAAAAGACTACAGCTCTTTTTTTTTTTTTCCTTTGGGCATCTGATGTTTTCTCACGGTTAGATTCAGTCTGGAATACTGCGGAAGGGAGAGCGTGTCCTTCTCAGGACATCATACCAGGAGGCATGGGGTGTCCATCTGCCCCTCACTAGTGACGTAAATTTTAATCAATGCGTCATGGTGCTTTCTGATTTTTCCAGTGTATTGTTACTGTATTTTCCCCTTGGAACTAATAAACAATCTGTGGAGAGACACTCGAAACCTGCTGACATCCTGCCTCTCGTCAAAATTATCCCTTGGATTTCACATCCATTCATGAGTCTTGCCTAAACCAGTCTCCACTGCGATGGTAGCACAGCGGTAGACTCTCTGGTCCACTTGTCTGTCCACATTTACCTGCTGACGGTCGGCATTCTGAGGTAAACTATATGCCTCCCACCCAGAGGAGCGCAGTGTGGGCCCAGCGTAGGCCGTAGGAGTCAAGGGATGTGAGATCTGGAGTTCCACCAGAAAATGTATTCATGCTAACGGGAATAGTGGGAAGGGAGAGAGCCTATCTTGCCTAGTCATGGGGAGTAAAGAGTGAACGGGGACAGTCCCTCCAAGGGTTCTAGCTAAAGGAGCTAAGACCTTCAGAGAAGCAAAACAGCATAGAGGAGTATGCTTCCCGCACTCTCACGTTCTAATTCTGTCTCTTCCCCTCACCTGCATTGTGACCTCCAGCAGCTCGCCTAGATTCTCCTGGCCGGTTTCCTAATTTGTAATGTGGGAGAATTCTTAGCTCAGAGGCTCATTGGAAGATTAAAAGAAACAGTGCTCATATGTTACTGGGCCCATGGTGTGCTAAATGGGAGGTGCGTATTATATAGAAGATGAAAATTATGTCGTGCTTGAATTATGTTTCATCTCAACAAATGTCTACAGAGAAGCTATCATGTACCAAGGCATTGTGCTTGGAGCTAGAGACTAAATAAGTCAGCCATCAGAAAGCTCACAAGCCAGAGAAATAAAAAGAAAAAGTTAATTCTCCCACTGGGTATGTAGCCAAGAAAATTAAAACAGGTCGCCTGGGTGGCTCAGTCGGTTAAGCATCTGCCTTCAGCTCAGGTCATGATCCCAGCGATCAAGTCCCACCCACATTGGGATCCCTGCTCAGTGGGGAGCCTGCTTCTCCCTCTCCCTCTGTCTGCCACTCTGCCTACTTGTGCTTTCTATCTCTCTGTCAAATAAATAAATAAAATCTTTAACAAAAATTAAAAAAGAGGTGGGGTGCCTGGGTGGCTCAGTGGGTTAAAGCCTCTGCCTTCGGCTCAGGTCACGATCTCAGGGTCCTGGGATCGAGCCCCCGCATCGGGCTCTCTGCTCAGCAGGAAGCCTGCTTCCCCTCTCCCCCGCCTACTTGTAATCTCTCTCTCTCTGTCAAATAAATAAATAAAATCTTTAAAAAAAAAAAAAAAAAAAGAATGTTCACAGCGGGGCGCCTAGGTGGCTTAGTGGGTTGAGGTCTCTGCCTTCAGCTTGGGTCATGGTCTCGGGGTCTTGGGATCGAGCCCCACATCAGGCTCTCTGCTCAGTGGGGAGCCTGCTTCCCCCTCTCTCTCTGCCTGCCTCTGCCTACTTGTGATCTCTCTTTCTGTCAAATAAATAAAATCTTTAAAAAAAAATGTTCACAGCAACAATATTCTTTTTTTAAAAAATGGTAGTTGAGGGGCGCCTGGGTGGCTCAGTGGGTTAAAGCCTCTGCCTTCGGCTCAGGTCAGGGTCTCAGGATCTCCCTGGGATCGAGCCCTGCATCGGGCTCTCTGCTCAGCAGGGAGCCTGCTTCCCTCTCTCTGTCTGCCTGCCTTTCTGCCTACTTGTGATCTCTGTCTATCAAATAAATAAAAAAAGTTAAAAAAAATAAAAAATAAAAATGGTAGTTGACAATGGGCAACTCTATTGTTTTTTTGTTTGTTTGTTTGTTTGTTTTTAAGATTTTTATCTATTTATTTGACAGAGAGAGAGAGCAAGAACAGGGAACGCCAGCAGGGAGAGTGGGAGAGGGAGAAGCAGGCCTCTCACCTAGCAGGGAGCCCAGTGAGGGGCTCCATCCCAGGACCCCGGGATCATGACCTGAGCTGAAGCCAGATGCTCAACAACTCAGCCACCCAGGCGCCCCTGGGCAAATCTATTCTTAACAATTCCAAATAGGAAATAGCCCAGACATCTATCAACAGGTGAATAGATCAATGAAAATTACAATCCATCCATACAATAGAATACTAATCAGCAATAAAAAGGAATACACAACTGCTTTTATGTAACAGGGGTGAATTTCAAAAACATGCTGAGTAGAAGAAGCCTTACATAAGAGTATGCACTATGTGATTTCATTTATATGAAGGTCTAAAACAGGAAAAACCTTCAGAAGAGTGGTTGCCTGGGGTGGAGGCAGGGAGGAGGTTGCTGGGGAGCTATTTGCACGATGATAATGTTCTATACATTAATAGGGGTTGGGTTCAACAGGTGTGGCACTTGTTCAATTTCGGTAAATGTACACTTAAGATTTATGTATTTCATTGTATTCGAATTTCATATCAAAATAGAAAGGGACCATTGGGGTGCCTGGGTGGCTCAGCGGGCTGAGCGTCCAACTATTGATTTCGGCTCAGGACATGATCTCAGGGACCCAAGATGGAGCCCCACCTGGGGTTCCGAACTTGGCATGGAGTCTGCTTGGGATTCTCTCCCTCTGCCCCTGCCCCCACTTAGCTCATGCTCTCCCTCCCTCTCTCTCAGATAAATTTTTTAAAAGATTTTCTTTGTTTATTTGAGAGAGAGAGAGCACAAACAAAGGGAGCAGGAGAGGGAGAAGGAGAAGTAGACTCCCTGCCGAGCAGGGAGCCCAACATGGGGCTCGATCCCAGCACTCTGGGATCATGACCTTAGCTGAAGACAGATGCTTAATTGATTGAGCCACCCAGCGGCCCCTTAAAATATTTTTTTAAAAAATAGGAAAAAAAATGGGGCGCCTGGGTGGCTCAGTGGGTTAAAGCCTCTGCTTTCGGCCCAGGTCATGATCTCGGGGTCCTGGGATCAAGCCCCACATTGGGCTCTCTACTCAGCAGGGAGCCTGCTTCCCCCTCTCTCTCTCTGCCTGCCTCTCTGCCCACTTGTGCTCTCTCTCTCTGTCAAATAAATAAATAAATAAAATCTTAAAAAAAAATAGAAAAAAAACTGTAAAAAGATTGAACTCTGATTAATAGTATATGTCTAGAAGTATTTCAAGAGAAGTGTACTGATGCCTAGAATTTATTTTCACATGTATCAAAAAACATGGATTAGTGATAGATGGAGAGCAATATAAAATGACAAATAGGTACATAATAAAAACAAGCTTGATAAAGTGTTTAACAGTAGAAAGAAGATGCTAAAGAAATGGGTATTCACTGTAAAATTCTCTTAACTTTGCTGTACAGTTGGAACTGTTTCACGACAAAATGTTGGGGGTGAGGGAGGAGACAATGCTGTGTAATTCAAATCCAACTTTGATAAATGGTAAGATAGAGAAACCGTTTCTGCTGGGGATAGATGGTAGCAGAGGTGGAGGGTAGTCTCTTAGAGGAGGAGTCCTAGGAAATGAGCCTGGAAAAGAAGATTTTAAAGGCAGAGGAAAGAAAGGGAGGAGAGGGCAGGGCATACCAGTAGGAAAAACAGGGCACTGGGAAAATGCAAGTCCCCTCTGGGAAGCTTCCAGGCAGCAGAGGAGCTTTGGGGGCAGAGTGGCAGGAGAGGGGGCCAAGGTGCTGGACTGCACCAAGCTGGGACAGCCTTGAAAGACAGACAAGGGCATCTGGTTTTGCCTCTGGAAACAATGGGGAGCCACCGAGGGGACAGGCATGCACATGTGCATCTGTACGCGTGCATGAGTGTGTGTGTGTGTGTGTGTGTGCGAGGCTTTGTCATCTGACAGCCAGAGTAGAGGAAGGCCAGGGAGAGCCCGCAGTGGGGAAAACAGCAGAGTAGGTGACCCAAGGTTTCCACTGCTTTTATTAGCCAACGGACAAGGAGGGCAATTTTCGTGACAGAAAAGTGGTTAAGAGGCGACCTCCCCAGACGTGAGACATCTTTAAGTGAGTCAAAAAGATAATCCCGTCTGTCCTAATTCCCAGCTCTCTGGGAACTTTGATCTCCCTCAAGACTTCCTGTTCCCTGTGGAGCAGCCGGCTGTAGGCTGACCTGCCCTCTGACCCTCCACCACAGTCCAGAAGATGCAGCTCACCCTCTAGCGAGAACGCACTGGGAGTTGGAGCTCCTCGTCTGGGAATTTGGGTGGTGCTGGCCCGCTCGTCCTCCAAGCTTCCTTCCAGCTGCAAGACGCCTCTCTCCTGGTCTTCTCGCAACCAGCCTCCCGGGCTCTCCAACGTTCATTTTCCAGCTCCCTGGTGGTCGGTCTAGTGACGAGGAGCCAGAGTTTTCAAACGCGCGTTTTCCCCTTGACTTGCAGGTGTCGTTCTGATCGCAGCCCCATCATCTTACCTGTCTTGTCTCCTTCCTCCCAGTTAAGGCTGTCGCTATCCCTGCAGCGTCCAGCTCCAGCTCCTGGCTGATCTGGGAAGAGCCCTGTTAGCAAATCAGGGTCTTTGAGCCTCAGGGGCGGGATGTGTGAAAGGCTGTTGATTCCCACCTCCCCATGCCTGCTCCACCACAGGTCCCCAGCTTCTCTCCTCCACACCTTCCATGTCCCAAAGTCCACAGGGGACGCGTAGTGACTCACCTGGATCGTCACAGCCCTCCTTTGCCCAGCAGCAGACTGTGTGGTGGGCCTCACACCAGGCCTGCAAGGATGAGACAGAAATGCGGCATTCTCTTAGCCCTCAAGGTTCATAGAGAGCCCAAAGTTTAACCCACATCAACTTTAATTCTCATAATGTTTCCTCTTTGACAGATAAGGAACTTAAGGCTCAGAGAGGCTGTACAACTTATCCAAGGTCACACAGTCAGTTCCAAGAAATTCACAACGAACGTATCAAAAGGAACTGTTTCACAGTGTTCTATGCACCCAGCACTGACTTTTAAAAGTATATACTCTCGTCCCCACAACTAGATTCCAGCAGGCCCTCAGGAGCCTGCCCCCGGGGTCCAGGTGTATCCACGGGAAGATGAGGGGAAGGAGGTTGCAGCAAATGGAAAAGGCCTGGGGGTGGTCTCCCCCACCCAGGGACCAAAGAGGAGTTCCCCAGAATTGCCCATTCACTGAGCAAATCCTAAAACTTGCCCTGAGGGTCAGCTGTTGAGGGGAGGAGAGCGGCAGGGAAGTATCTTCCAAACTCTCTCTGACACAGTCAAGAATCCAGGAAATGGCGAGGCACCTGTGGGGCAAGCGGGTCCTGAGAAGCAAGAGCAGAGAGGGAGGGAAGACTCCAACGAGGGGAAATGACCAGAGGAAGAGCACACACTCAATCTCCAGGGTGCTTCATGATTTTCTCAGGGGAAAATCCATAGCCATCTGAGAAGCCGTGCGTCGACAGGGTGGCCTCAGAAGGTCTCAGCAGGTGCAGGGCAGAGACAGCACCTGCTGCCATGGCCGGCGGGGGTCCCTCCAGGCCCGGCCACGCGTGTGTAAGCTTCTGTGGGTGTGCCCAGCACCAGGCCTGCGGGCTCAGTAGAAGCACTGGGAGAACACAGCTCAGAGGCCACCCCCACCCCCCAGGCCTTCCCTGACTCTCCTGGGGGGAAAGAGCTTTCATATCCTCAGGCTATCTTCCCACCAGACTGCGAGCGCTTCCTGCCCTGGGCTGAGCCACATCTGAGTTCTCCTGGGCCTGCGGTGCTGTGTCTTCACTGTATTGTTCATTTTTACTACCTAAGCTTCCCCGCTGGGGTCAGGGTCCCCGGGTAGGTCAGACCAGGGCAGGACTGTGACTTCCCCCAAGAAGGCTGGGCCCCTCGGGGTCCCACTTAGCCCCAAGAGCCCCTGAGCTCTGAGCAGACAAATCTTCCCACCATCACCATGGCCGTTAAAAATACATCCAAAAATGCTTTTGCAATTTTTTTCTTTTCTTTTTCTTCTTCTTTTTTTTTTTTATTTGTTTTGATTTTTTTCCTTTTCACAAGTAGAGCCCGATTTCCCTCCCTCTGCCTGTGGGCCAGACTTGGTGATTTGCTTCTAATGCATAGAACGTGGCAGAAGGGAGGAACTGACTGGGAGGTCAAGCAGTGAAAAGGTTTTAGAGTTTCCTCCTGGCTCCTTCCTCTCAGACGGAGGGCTCACCCTGGGGGAGATCAGTTACCATATCCTTAGGATGCTTGAGCAGCCCGGTGGAGACATCCCACCAAAGTCAGCATCAGCCTGGCAGGCATGCGAATGAGCTGCTGCAGGAGGTGAGGGGACGGGGAGGGGGACGATGACGCACACGACACAACCCCGGCCTCAGTCAGGCCTTCAGATGACTGCGGGCCCCAGCAACACACGTTTGTAGGGCTTGAGACCCCAAGCCAGAACCCACCAGCCAAACCATGCTGGAGTTCCTGACCCGCAGAAACTGTGAGAGATAATGAATGTTTCTTGTGGAATCACGCCACCAAGTTTGGAGGCAATTTGTTGCACAGCAGTGGATAACGAGGACATTATCCTTCTCCCCACTGCCTCTCTTCAAGCTCCCTCTGAGGCAGCCAAACTCCGCCACTCGCCGTTCAAAGCAATACGCTTTGACAGAGGCTGTTCTGTGCGCCAGGCCTGGCCAGACACCGGGGATGTGGCACTGAGCCGGCTACACCAGCCTGGGCTCTGTCCTCAGGAGCTTTTTTTTTTTTTTTTTTAAGATTTTTATTTATTTATTTGACAGAGAGAGAGAGACCACAAGCAGGCAGAGTAGCAGACAGAGAGAGAGGGGGAAGCAGGCTCCCCGCTGAGCAGAGAGCCCGATGCGGGGCTCGATCCCAGGACCCTGAGATCATGACCTGAGCTGAGGGCAGAGGCTTAACCCACTGAGCCACCCAGGCACCCCTGTCCTCAGGAGCTTAAGGGGTCACATACTCCAGACATTCACAGATCTGTTTTGGTCCATGTTGTGCCCTCCATCCAGAAAGCTCGTCCTGCCCACCCCTTACACGACATTCTGAACGTGTTTTAATTGACTTTGCTCCCTCAGCACTGAACCCAAATGTTGTCTTCTCCATGGAGCTATTCTGATTGCCCACTGGATGTTACGTTTCTCTTCTCTCAACTCCTGTAATGTTTTAACTCAACCTTAGGTTGAATGTTTTACACAACCTTAGGTTGACCGCTTGATATCTTCTTTATGATTGTGTTTAGAAACTCCCCTATTAGCTGCCGTGGACTCCTTGAGGTGGATGCCTTATTCATATCTGTATTCGCCACATAACCAGAGCACAAAGTGCCGTGTGCATAGTTAGCATGCAAGAAATGTACATTATGCAAATGAACACGTGAATGGCTTGTCCATAGCTGAAGGCCAGCAGAGAAAAACAAATGCAATGCTAGGAAGTTGGGGGAGGGAGACGCCCACCACCGGGAGAAAAAACAGGAAGTATCTATGAAATAGACTCTATTAGATTCTAATAATATCCACCATATCATACCTCTATGATCCAGCAACTTTTCCCCTAGGCACACACTTAAGGGAAATAGATACATGTGTCCAAAAAAAAAAAAAAAGATTTGTACAAAACGTTCAGAGGGGTGCCTGGCTGGCTCAGTCAGAAGAGCATGCAACTCTTGATCTCGGGGTTGTGAGTTCGAGCCCCATGTTGAGTGAAGAGATGACTTAAAAAACTTACAAAAATATTCAGAGCATCTTCATGCATGAGAAGCAAAAACTAGAACTAACCTAAAAATCCACAAAGGAATAGACACATGAACTGTGGTATAGTTATAAATGGAACACTGCTTAACCGTAAAAAAATAACTTACTACCGGTACACGCACTGTCCTAAGTAAATCTCACAAATATCGTATTGAGCAAAAGAACCTGGACACAAAAAAGTTGATAAATACAATGGTAAGTGATTCCATTTATACAGCATGCAGAATAGTCAGAACTAATCTATGGTGAGAGAAGTTAGAATAAGAACTACCTCTGGCAGAGGTCATTGCCTAGGGGGAAAGAGCAGGAGGGAATTTTCTGGGGTGCTAATCTTTTTGATCTAGGTAGTGGTTAAGTGGATGTATAGGCAGGTAAAATGAATTGACCTGTATACATATTGTGTCTTACTGTGTGTATATTATACCTTAATTAAACAGAACGAATAAAATGTTGGTAACCCTGTGATTAGCCTGAAACAGGGCAACCAAAGGAACCCCACGAAAAACTGGGGTGTTGGCTCCTTTTCCTGCTTCCATTCTTGCTAGGACCTACCCCTCCCCCCTTACACAATCCTTATAGCGCATAAGTAGGTCGTCCTTGTAAAGGTCAAGGACATAATGATTTTTTTTGGAGACTTTGAGCACAATAGATAGCATCTAAGGAGTGACTGGGAGAGCTCCTCAGGAGCCAAGACCACCGACTCATCAAGACCCCTGGCTCCAGCCATAAATGGTTTAGGGAGGACCTAAACACTCATCTTTGTTCCTGGATTAGTGAGAAGACACGTGCACCAGACACGGTCCTCAATAAAAACCCCAAGCCCAGGGCACCCGACTGGCTCAGCTGGAAGAGCTTGTGACTTTTTTTTTTTTTAACCTTTTTAAGATTTTATTTTTTTATTTTAAAGATTTTATTTATTTATTTATTAGGAAAGAGAGAGTGAGAGAGAGCAGGTCAGAGTGAGAAGCGGACTCCCCATGGAGCTGGGAGCCCGATGTGGGACTCGATCCCAGGACTCCAGGATCATGACCTGAGCTGAAGGCAGTCGCTCAACCAACTGCGCCACCCAGGGACCCAAGATTTTATTTTTTTTTTTAAGATTTTATTTATTTGACACACAGAGAGAGAAAGAGAGATCACAAGTAGGCATAGAGGCAGGCAGAAGGAGAGGGGGAAACAGGCTCACTGCAAAGCAGAGAGCCCGATGTGGGGCTCAGTCCCAGGACCCTGACTGAGATCGTGACCTGAGCCAAAGGCAGAGGCTTAACCCACTGAGCCACCCAGGCGCCCCTTAAGATTTTATTTTTAAAGAATTTCTACACCCAATGTGGGGCTCGAACTTACAACCTGAGATCAAGAGTCTCCTGCTCTATCAATTGAGCCAACCAGGCACCCCAAGCATGCAACTCTTGATCTTGGGGTTGTGAATTTGAGCCCCAGGTTGGGTATAGAGATTACTAAAAAAACAAACTTAAAAACAAAACAACAGGGACGCCTGGGTGGCTCAGTGGGCTAAAGCCTCTGCCTTCAGCTCAGGTCATGATCTCAGGGTCTTGAGATCAAGCCCCACATCGGGCTCTCTGCTCAGTGGGGAGCCTGCTTCCCGCCTTTCTCTCTACCTGCCTCTTTGCCTACTTGTGATCTCTCTCTCTGTGTCAAATAAATAAATAAAAACTTAAAAACAACAACAAGAAACCCCAAGACCCAAGCGAAGACAAGGCTCACTACTTCCCAAGTCTCCCAGATGCTCTGTCTGTATCTAGACTCTCTCTCTACGTCTTTAATAAACTCTCCTCTCACTTCCTCTTGGCTCAAGTTTGAATTTCCATCCTGCGAGAAGCCAAGGACCCTTTCGGCTGGTCCAGAGGGACCCCCCGCCCCGGGGCTCCTCATTCAGAGCTCCTCTGTTAGAGTTCAGGGCTCCTCATTAGAGACTCATGATACATACACGCTAAGTAAATTAATCAAAGCATATCAACCAATAGACCTCATCCTGTATTCTTAGCATTCTGACTCTGACACTAATTCCAGTATGTTTTCTTGCCACACCATCAAGCAATTCGCAGACACCAGCTGGGTGTCCTACAATTCCGTTTACCTTCTTCAGACACCATTCACAAGTCCAGATTGTAATCTGTGCTCTGCTGACTGACCAGCTATAGATTGGAGGTTCCAAATATATCTCCCTGGGGTTCAATTAATTTGCTAATGCGATTCACAGAACTCTGAGAAACATTTTACTTCCTAGATTACTGGTTTATTATAAAAGGATCAAACTCAGGAACAGGCAGAGGGAAGAGATATACAGGGCATATGGGAAGAGGCTCAGAGCTTCTAGGCTCTCTCTGAGGGTACCGCTCTCCCAGCATCTCCACATGTTCAACCACCTGGAAGCTCTTCAAACCCCATCCTTTTCTTGGGTCCTTATGGAGGCTTCATGACAGATGGATTAAATCACTGGCCACTGGCCATTGAGTCAACCTCTTTGCCCCTTTCCTCATTTCAGATGTCAGGGGGTGGGACTCATAGGACCAACCTTCTAATCACGTGGTCGGTTTTCCTGGTAACCAGCCCCCATTCTTAGGTGCTTCCCAAAGGCGCTTCATTAACATAAACTCGGGTGTGGTTGACCATGGCTTGTAGTAAATACCTAGAAGCCTCACTGTTCTTATCTCTTGGGAAATTCCAGGGTCTTAAGAGCTCCGTGCCCGGAAAGGAGATGGAGACCAAATATGTATTTATTATAAATCACGGTATCATTGTGCAAAGTCTCACAAGAGGTAGGATTTCAGACAAGTATAGAGCAGCATTTTACTTGCCAAACTTACATGATAAAGTAATAGTTTATCTTCCCGAGGATTCTTGGTAGAGTTTGGATTCAAGCATTAAGCTCTTAACACTTCTTTTAACTTGTGGCAAAATGCACGTAACACAGGGGCGCCTAGGTGGCATGGTCAGTTTGGCATTGGACTCTTGCTTTGGGCTCAAGTCTTGATCTCAGGTTGTGAGATCGAACCCTGCGTCAGGCTCCGGGCTCAGGCTCAGTGCAGAGACTACTTGAGTTTCTTTCTCCCTCTTCCTCCGCCTCTCACCCTCAGCACGCACTCTCTTTCTAAAATAATAATTAAATTAAATGTTAAAAATACACATAACAGGGTCGCCTGGGTAGCTCAGTGGGTTAAAGCCTCTGCCTTCGGCTCAGGTCATGATCTCAGGGTCCTGGGAAGGCGCCCTGCGTGGGGCTCTCTGCTCAGCGGGGAGCCTGCTTCCCTCTCTCTCTCTGCCTGCCTCTCTGCCTGCTTGTGATCTCAATCTGTCAAATAAATAAATAAATAATCTTTTAAAAATACACATAACATAAAATGTATTATTTTAACCTTTTATAAGTGTACAGCTCAATGACATGAAGTACATTCACAGTTCTGTGTGGCCAGCACCACCATCTGCCTCTAGAACTTCTTCATTATCCCATACTGAAAGTCTGTATCCTCATTGAACACTAGCCCTCCATTCCTCCTTGCCCCTCCCCTCCCCCCAGGCCCTGGCAATCACTGTTCTACTTTCTGTCTCTATGAATTTGACTACCCCAGACACTTCATATAAGTGGAATCAAGCACCATTTGTCCTTTTGTGCCTGACTTATTTCACTCAGCATATTGTCTTCAAGGTTCATCCACGTTGTTACCCTGTGTCAGACTTGAATTTCTTTTTAGGGACTTTAATGGCTAATCCCCCAACTCCACCCCCACGGCCCCCACTCAATTACATCAGAATGTATTTAACACTTTTTATCAAAGTGAATGTTTTTGATTTTAAGATTTTTACCTATTGGGCGCCTGGGTGGCTCAGTTGGTTAAGCAACTGCCTTCGGCTCAGGTCATGATCCTGGAGTCCCAAGATCGAGTCCCACATCGGGCTCCCAGCTCCATGGGGAGTCCGCTTCTCACTCTGACCTTCTCCCTTCTCATGCTCTCTCTTACTCTCTCTCTTTCCTAATAAATAAATAAATAAATAAAATCTTAAAAAAAA
>CM052799.1:14118571-14128630 GCA_028533885.1 Nasua narica
AGAGAGAGAGAGAGTGAGAGAGAGAGAGAGAGCACACAAGCCAGGGGAGTGGCAGGCCGAGAGAGAAGCAGTCTCCCCGCTGAGCAAGGAGCCTGACGTGGGGCTCGTGGGACTCCATCCCAGGACCCCAGGATCATGACCCAAGCCGAAGGCAGACGCTTAACCCACTGAGCCACCCAGGCATCCCATCAAAATGCATGTCTTGGGGCGCCTGGGTGGCTCAGTGGGTTAAAGCCTCTGCCTTCAGCTCGGGTCATGATCCCATGGTCCTAGGATCGAGCCCCACAACGGCTCTCTGCTCAGCACGGAGCCTGCTTCCCCCCACCTCTCTCTACCTGCCTCTCTGCCCACTTGTGATCTCTCTCTGTGTCAAATAAATAAATAAAATCTTTTTAAAAAATGCATGTCTTAGGAGCCTTGAGAATAACTCAGCTTTCCTTGGTGCTTCAGCATTGACATTCTGAATCCTCCTTCTGTCAGTGCCTCAGTTTCTCTCTACAATGAAAGGGCTCACATGGGTCTTTATGGCTGTGACTGTGGCTTTTGTTTTCCTGAAGCCTCGGGCCCTGACTCCATCTCTCCCTTGGGCAGGAGTGGGTGGACTGTGTGTTCTCTAGACAGAGAAGGGATATAGCTTTGGGTCAGCACCCTCTTCCAGCCTGGGAAGTCCATCATACCGGGCAGATAAGCACAGGACAATGAATATAGACAATGATTTTGTACTCTAATCATGTCACGTGATAAATATCATGACATGGACGTGGTGTGTCCCAATTGGATGGACGGGGCTACCAAGCGCGAGGTGCCCCACTTGGGTGATGGCCAGCAGCAGCGTGGGCGGTGAAAGAATTCACCCAAGACAGAACAGGAGACAGAAGTTTACTAAATCCACCACAGGAGGACTATGGGCAGGGCAGCAAAGGAGAGGCTGTCTGCCCCGAGGCAGTGGGGAAGGGCCGCAGTTAAAGGGCAGAGTGAGGGAATATGGGGACTGACAGAATTTTTTCCCTTTTTTTTGGTAACCCTGGGAACTGTGCTTGATTATAATGGGTCAGTTAGGGTTATTTCGAGGTGGGTCGCTTAATGAGCCGTTTTGCATTCAGCCGGGAGATTGCTGGGGGCCCCTTTGCCGCGCTCTACAATGGGCAATCATATCATGACATATAAATGTATTGAAATAACACACTGAGGGGCACCTGAGTGGCTCAGTGGGTTAAAGCCTCTGCCTTCGGCTCAGGTCATGATCTCAGGATCCTGGGATAGAGCCCCGCATCGGGCTCTCTGCTCGGCGGGGAGCCTGCTTCCTCTTCTCTCTCTCCCTGCCTCTCTGCCTACTTGTGATTTCTCTCTCTGTCAAATACATAAATAAAATCTTTTAAAAAATAAAATAAAATAACACACTGAGTACCTTCAACTTACACATTGTTACACATCTAATTTACTCAATAAAATTAATAATTAATTAAAATTAATTTAATTCCAAATAAGGGGTAGTTAAGGCAGAGGAGGCAAACCCAGGCAGTCTGAAGCCACAGCTGAAAACACACACATCTGACTCTTCCATCCTGACAAATCACTCCCCTCCCTGCTCAACCCGGTTGGGTGAAAGCCACCTCCAGGCATTTCTGCTGGCACACAGCTCTCCAGAACCCAGCCAGGGATCAGCACTGATGTCAGCGGGGGGAATCCCGGGCGGTTGGCACTCAGGTCCAGGATCCAGACTGCAGAGAGGGACATGGCAGCCTGGTTTTGCTCTCCAGGGCACCCGAGGGGAGAAAAACCGCTGCCTGGAGGCGTAGTTAAGTCTAGGTGAGGAAGGAAGCCCCTGGCCCAGAGAACCTGGCTGCGATCCCACAGTGGGGTACAGCAACTAGGGGTTCTGCACCCGCCCGTCCCAGACCTGAGACCTGCGGGTGTGCTCCACACCCTTCCTTAAAAGCACGGGACAGAAGGAGGATGTTCTCCACTTCAAAGTCATCCTGTATCTGGGCTCTAGTCCTAGCTCCTTTTTTATGAGCTGCGAGGCCCCTCGACGATACGTAGCAGTACCCCCTTGGCAAATGGAATCAAGGGTCCCTCTCCTCCCCATCGTGTTTGAGCTCAGTTGGAGGGGAGAGTAGGTTGATCATGACAGCATGTGGGTTTTGTCACCCGTGACATACAAAATGTGGAAAAGCCTGATGGAAAGAACACAATGGGCCGGAGCCGAGGGCTGTTTGCTTCCGGGCTGCCAGTGGACCCCGGGGGCAGGTCACAGCCACCAGCCCCATGCTCAGCCCTCAGAAGCAGCTGCTGCCCAGGTCACTCGCTCAAGCTAGGGACCCACCTGCTCTATTTGTTTATTTTTATTATTTTATTATTATTACTATTATTTTTTAAAGATTTTACTTATTTGACACAGAGAGAGAGAGACAGTGAGAGAGGGAACACAAGCAGGGGGAGTGGGAGAGGGAGAAGCAGGCTTCCCCCTGAGCGGGAAGCCTGATGTGTGGGGCTCGATCCCAGGACCCGACCTGAGCTGAAGGCAGGCACTTAATGACTGAGCCACCCAGGGGCCCCTATTATTATTATTATTATTATTATTATTATTATTTTTAAAGTAAGCTCTACACCCAACGTAGGGCTTGAACTCATGACCTTGAGATCAAGAGCCATATGCTCCACCCACTGAGTCAGCCCGCCCCCCCCATACTCAATTTAGAGGCTCCTGTTCAGCCAACAAGGAAGACACACGCACACACTTTGTTCCAAGATAGATCCCGAGGGGGTTGTGTTTAATATGATTCCTCTGGCTCCTCCCCAGGCCCTGGGCCCTGGAGGGCGGGAGGGGGCGTCTTGTTCATTCATCAAGAATGAAGCGCTGAGCAAATAATTTGGGGCCCAAGCATCTGGCCTGAGCACTGGTTTTGTCACTTACCAGCGGGGGATCCGGAGCAAGTCAGTTCAATTCTATGAACCCCAAGCTGCTCATCTATCAATCAAGCAGTCGTACAGGGCCCGCGAGCGGGTCACGGGAGATACCACATGGAAGAACTCGGTCAATGATGAAAATACACCAATGAGAGGGATTATCATTACGAAATAGCTCCAAGGCCAGGAGTTCTGCGGGTTGGTATTGGCTCTGTCCTCGCTCAGGCTAAGTCCCCTCCCCTCTCGGCTGGTTTGAATAGTCGGGCTACAAGAACTCCTCTATTCAATCAAGGCTGACTGTCAATGGCGACCGACCCTGGTAGGAAAAGTCGAAGCAGTCAACCTTGTGTGGGAGGGCCCAGCAAGGCGAACAGACCGCAGCCACCCATGCTGAATGACCAAAAGAAGTGACAAAGGCACACGCCCCTCCCCTAACAAGTACGGCCTCCTCCCTCCTCGAATCAGGCTTCTGGCTGTGCTGGGTTTAAGCAGCATCCCCCCCCCCCCCCTGCTGACCCGCCTCAGTTTCCTGAGCAGCTCCAGGACATAGCCTGGCCCCTGAGAAGCAGGCCAAAGAAGGCCACTTGAAGCAGGGCTGGAGTCTGCAGGATAAGCAGACATTACGTCATCTGCGCATCTGGGAACCACAGACCCACTCTTCCCAGGCCCTAGTGGCTCTCTTCCTTTCTGACCAGGATCTCTGAGTTCTGCTCCCCGTGTGTCCCAGCCCTTCACATTCCGGGCTCCCCAGGACCTGAGAGCTGGGACCTCCTGGGCTTCTGTCCAAGCAGCTCGTTCTAAATTCCGCCCCCCCCCCCACCACCCTCCAGTCCCCTGGGAGTAAACAACCTAAAGTTAAACAAAGCCGGCTGCTTCAGCCTTGAGGAAAAAATACGGAGCATGCAGACCGCTAGGCTTATTGTTTTTTTCTTTGTACCCACGCTCTGTTCCAAGATAGAACCTGAGGAGGCTGTATTTATTGTAAGTCTCTGTCCCCTCTCTGGACCTCTGGACACCGGGAATCCTGCTCCCGTTCACAAGGTCGGTGGCGAGCTGGCGCAGCCGTGTGCCAGGTCAGAGACTTGAGCGTTAGTTAGATCCCAGCTCTGCCCCTCATTAGAGGACAAGCCTCTCAGCCTGGCTGAACCTTTGTTTCTTTGTGCACAAAATGGGGCATGGTTGATGACAACACGGACGTCGCCAGGCTGCTGTGACGATGGAACGACCCAGGGCTTGTCAGGGGACCGCCTGCAGCGAGTGCCCACTCCCCTTCCAACAGCCCCTGGTCCTCACCGCCCTGGCGGCTTGTTCAGGCTCTAATTGCCGGCCTTCACCACCAGAGCGTCTGATGCAGCAGTTCCGGGCCCAGGCCTGAGATGCGCATTTCTACCGAGCCCCCCCCCCCGGGGGGGGGGGCTGCTGCTGTGGGCGGCCCAGAGGCCACACTTTGAGAACCACCGAGTTAGACAAAGTTTGAGTTGGCACAGCCCTCCTCTCCTCTGTGAGGGGGAGATGGAGGGGGGACTGTGTCCTCTGTTCCCAGCCTGGCACACAGGGAAGCTCTGGGATGGACTTGGGAAAAACAAAGGACTTCAGGTATTTGCTGACGTGTAATTGACACACCATAACATTCACCCATTCTAGCATTTGATGAGTGTTGGTAACTTTGCAAAATTGTGCAAGCATCTCCACAATCTAGTTTTAGAACATTCTCACCACCCCCAGAACGTTCCCTCGGGTCTGTCTGTGGTCAGTCCCCAAGCCCACTCCAAGCTCTAAGCCACCACTTGTTGGCTTTCCGTCTCCAAGTTTTGCCTTTTCTAGAAATGTCACAGTCATGGACTCGCACAGTCCGTGGTCTTTTGTGTTCGGCGTCTTCCAGTCGGCGGCACATTTTGGAGGTTCGTGCGTGTGTCAGGATATCATCCCCTTTTACTGCGGAGTAGAATTCCATCGTGTGGGTGCATCCCAGGTGGTGGGTCCACTCATCAGTGATGGATGCCAGCGATGGTTTTGGTCTTGGGACTGACGCAGCTATGAACATTCGTGTGCATGCCCTTGAGTGGACGTCGGTTTTCTCTTTCCTTTCTTTTTAATCACCTGTGAATGATCTTTTTTTTTTTTGTTTTTAAAGATTTATTTGTGAGAGAGAGAGAGAGCGCACAAGCTGGAGGGCAGAGGCGGAGGGAGAGGGAGACTCAGACTCCCCACTAAGCAGGGAGCCTGATGCGGGGCTTGATCCCAGGATTCTGGGATCGTGACCTGAGCCGAAGGCATATGCTCACTGACTGAGCCCCCTAGGTACCCTTGGACATGTGTTTTCAAATGCTGTTTTTAAAGATAAACCATGATTCCCCTAGACTCTTCCCCACTCCTCAGCGTGTCTGCAGCCAATGCCATTGGAGGTGTGAGGCAAGGGGTTGATTCCAAAGGGCTAATGGGAGAATCTAGCCTCTCCTACCAGAAGCTAAGCAGTTGGGACCAAACTCAGACCCCTCCCCAGGCCCTTCCACCCTGCAGCCTCCCCTTACCCTCTGTCATCGCCCTCCCTCTCTCTCATACCCCACAAGTTACACCATAACTGAGATCTGGCGATTAAAGGATTTTTGCCTTTCAGTTGAATTAAAATGCTCAAAGCAGCCGCCAGGGAAGAGAATGAAAACAGGATTGACCCAGATCTCTTGAAAGTCTTAGGCCCTCTCATCCTTCCTGAGCATCCCTACGCCCGCGATGGCCCCCGGGGATGAGGCACTGTCTGGTCCAAAAGTAGCATCCTGTGTGCACAGCAGTCAGAACAAACTGAGCCCCCAAACACTGGTCTTCAGTCCCAGAGCCCCCGAATCTTTGTGGCTATTCAGCTCTCCTGACTCGGCAGACTTCATGTCTAAAGCACTCAGATTCTGTGCCTTACGTCTGAGGGACATCCAAGCTGCTGTATAGGAAAGTATATTTCCTGCTCCACTTCTGAGCTCTTCTGTCTGCCCCTCGGTGCCACACGGCACCAAGGCTATTACCCTGAGCACATACACTGTCTCTCTCGAGGGCCTGGGAGGGATCAATAGAGCAAAGGTTGTTGAATGGCCTTTGCCCTGAGCCTGTCCCAGGAAACCTCTCCTGTGTCCAGACAGTTTTGGGGCTCAAATCCTAGGCCAGGCCGTTTGGTAGAGAGGGTACTGAACTCCGAGTCCAAAGATCTGGGTTTGCGTTCCTGGGCAGACCTGTGACAGCAGTGACTTCGGGCTGTTTACCTAGGGTAGGGGTGATGCTTTGCCTCCTGCTGTCTCCGGGGACAGCTGAGATAACAGGAAGGGATGGGGAGGTACCTGCTGTGAAACTCACACGGGCTAGAGACCCCTGGTCCGAGGGATTCAGAGGATGGGAAAACTTCGCTCCCAGCACCAGTGAGAGTGGAAACAAGGACCCTTTCAGGGAAACGGCCTCTCAGGAACTGCCATCCTTGACTGGCTCCCCAGGTCCGCCAAGTCCAACAGTGGCCCTGCACCTGGAATTAAGATGTGGAAGGAAGCGATGGACAAAGTTAAGTTTTTACATAGTAGTGAAATGTTGGGGGGACTTAGGCTAAACTGTTGGGAAATACCTGGGCATTTACTCTGTTGTGGAAAAGATCATAGAAAGCAGGACAAGAATAAAGGCCCGGAGTGTGAATCCCAGCCCTGCCACCTACTAGCTGTGTGACCTCAGGCAAGTTACTTAACATCTCTGGGCCTCGGTTTCCTCATCTATAAAATGGAAGTAGGCATCTCCCAAGGTTATTGTGAAAATTAAGTGAAAGAATGTATGTGAAGTTCTTAGCTCATTAGCTGATAATACGTGTGCCAAAAGTGACATTTTTCTTCAAGTCTTATTTATTTTTAGGGTTTTTTTTTAAGATTTTATTTATTTGAGAGAGAGAGAGAGAGAATGTGCACAAGAGAGAGCGAGAGTGGAGGGAAGGGGCAGAGGGAGAGGGAGAAGCAGATATTCCACTGAGCAGGGAGCCTGACACAGGACTCGATCTCAGGACCCTGAGATCATGACTCGAACCGAAGGCAGATGCTTAAACAGCGGAGCCACCCAGGTGCCCCACATTTTATTTATTTTTAATAAAGCATTTCCTGAGTGCCTGCTATGCATTTGATCATCTAGTTGTTGTTCATTTGTCCATTCAGTAGAAACTTTCAAGTGCCAATAATGTGCTATAATCTATAAAATGCTCTACTGAAAAAAGAAAGCGAGGCACCCGGGTGTCTCAGGTGGTTAAGCGTCTGCCTTCAGCTCAAGTCATGACCTCAGGGTCCTGGGATCGAGCCCCACATCAGGCTCTCCACTCAGCGGGGAGCCTGCTTCCCCCTCTCTCTCTGCCCCTCCCTCCTGCTCGCTCTCTCTCTTGCTCTTTCTCTCTCTCTCTCTCTCTCAAATAAATAAATAAAATATTTAAAAATATATATTATTTTAAAAAAGAAAAAAAAGGAAGTGAAAGGGCACCTGAGTGGCTCAGTCGGTTGAGCGTCCAACTCTTGGTTTTGGCTCAGGTCATGATCTCGGGGTCCTGAGATCGAGCCCCTTGTTGGGCTCCACGCCGGGCATGGAACCTGCTTGAGGAGTCCCTCTCTGCCCCTCCCCCCTCCCTCTCTAAAGAAAAAAAGAGCTTGAAAAGGATGAAGTGACAATCAAAAATAAATAACTGAAGGGCGCCTGGGTGGCTCAGTTGGTTGGGCAACTGCCTTCGGCTCAGGTCATGATCCCAGAGTCCCAGGATCGAGTCCCACATCGGGCTCCCAGCTCCATGGGGAGTCCGCTTCTCACTCTGACCTTCTCCCCTCTCATGCTCTCTCTCTCACTCTCTCTCTTTCCTAATAAATAAAATCTTTAAAAATAAATAAATAAATAAATAAATGAAGATTTATATAGCACTGGACCACTTCCAAAGCTCTTTTACACACACTGCCTTGTTTGACCCTCCCACATCCTTCAAGGTGAGGATAAGGAAAGAGAGGCTCTGGAGATGGGGCGATTTACCCAAGGTACCAACTAAAAAGTGCCACAGCAGCCTTAAACTCAGGTCCTCAGATATTAAATCCAGTTCACTTTACAGGACACCCCACGGCCAGAAGGACAGAGCAATTAAGACGTGAGTAAGACGGGACCCCTCCCTGCAAGTCTCCACCACTGACGCTCCCAGAACCGGATACTTCCCCTCAATGTAGTCTCTTCTTGAGTGCCCTATTATATTTACCTGCTGTGACTCATCTCCATATTCTAGGAGCCTTCCCAGAATGAGGTAGTGTACGCGGTGGACAACACCTGTGTCCATCGGGGTTCTTAGCTGCCAACAAGGGAGCAGGGCCCAGGTTGCGGCGGTGCCCCGGAGGCCGAGCTGCTGAGGAAGTGAAAGTCTAGCTTCTGTCTGGAAGAGGGGGACTTAGAGCAGAAGAGTGTTCAATGACTCTGGAAGCCAAAGAGAATGCCAGATATTCTGAGTCCTGGCCTGGATCTGAATCTGGGTGGGTGGGAAAACTATATATATTTAGCCCTAATTAAAGAGCAGAGAATCCTTCCCGCAGAGCCTTGGAGTCCCCTGTGGGGGCTCAGAGCCAGGGTCCCCATCTTCTGATGGCCAAAGGGTGGATTCCCGGCCAAGGAGGACTCATTTTGCAGGCAAAGAGACCCAAGCCTCTGGCCTCGCCCTGTCCAGGTGCATCAGCAGGATTCACTGGGATCTGGTCACCCACGGAGCTGCGGGAGCCTCGGTACTTAGAGGCAGGGTATGGTTCCTGCCGGGAGCACGAGCTTTGGGGGGAGTCCTCAAATCTGACCTTCAGCATTCCAACCAACAGGGCCCCGCCCGAGCTGTGGGTTCCGGGGACAATCTGGATTCCCACGCTCTGATACCCTGGAAAGTACATAAGCCCGCTCCTCACCTCGATTTCTCTAAGGTAAACTACTGAGCCTAGGGAAGAGCCAGAGAAACAGGGAAAGAACAAGAGAAATGGCAGGACTAGGATAAATGCAAAATAATCGCATGGACAAGCCCTGGAGAGAGGGGAGTGGGAGAGGTGACTGACGTTGCCCAGTGGAGTCTGAGAAAGCTCTAGGGGAAGAGAGCTGAACCCAGTGAAAAGGACTGGCAGTGGTCTGCCGCGCAAAGCAGGGGAGGGAAAGGTGTTTTGCACGAGGGAACAGCATGTTCAGGGACCAAAACTTTCGAGCAGACAAGCTGCTGACCAGTTGGCTGGCTGGACGGGGAGGCAGGAAGCAGGCAGGAAAGGCCAGCGGGGCAAAACGGAACAGGAGACCTGGCTGTGACCTTCAGACAGAGACCAAATTACTTGGGACATTGAGCGGTTTTGCATTTAAAAGGGAAATTGGCATTTGTGCGGAGAAATAAAGCTGTGTACGCTGCGGAGGGCCAACTCTGTGCCCCGTGGCTTCACGAGAACATTTTCTATCACACCCTGTGCCCATTTTACGGATGGGGACGGGACATAGTGGGGGGTCTTCTACAGTGGTGGCCCCGGGTGAGCAGAGAGCTGGATAGAAGGTACCTTGGCAGGGCCAAACCACCCCCTTGAGGGTGAGGACCCCCTCACATGGAAGGAAGCAAGTCAGAGTTGATTAAAGAATTCTCGGGGCGCCTGGGTGGCTCAGTTGGTTGAGCGACTGCCTTCGGCTCAGGTCATGATCCTTGAGTTCCGGGATCGAGTGCCGCATCGGGCTCCCAGCTCCACAGGGAGTCTGCTTCTACCTCTAACCTTCTCTCCTCTCATGACCTCTCTCTTTCTCTCTCTCAAATAAATAAATAAAATCTTAAAAAAAAAAAAAGAATTCTCTCTGGGGCGCCTGGCTGGTTCAGTCAGTGGAGCACACAACTCTTGATCTCGGGGTTGCGACTTTGAGCCCCACGTCGAGTGTAGAGATTATATAAAAATAAATCTTAAAAAAAAATTCTCGGGCGCCTGGGTGGCGCAGTTGGTTAAGCAACTGCCTTTGGCTCGGGTCATGATCCCGGAGTCCCGGGATCGAGTCCCACATCGGGCTTCCAGCTCCATGGGGAGTCCGCGTCTCACTCTGACCTTCTCCCTTCTCATGCTCTCTCTCACTCTCTCTCTTTCCTAATAAATAAATAAATAAATAAAATCTTTAAAAAAA
>CM052799.1:14128730-14152299 GCA_028533885.1 Nasua narica
TTCTCTCTCCCGATCTTAAGATCTGAAACCTGGGTCCTTCCCTGGGCCACCACAGCACTACCCTCAACGTCTTAAACAAGCCTCCTGGTAAGGAGCCCCCGGACTGAGGCTCTTCGGTGGGGGGCCCACGGACCTGATGCTAGGCAGACGCTTAGTGACAGCTGTTGGACAAAGTGTTCTGTAAATAATGCTTTTGGGGGTCTCCTGGCTCTGACCAACACACTCAGGAAGTAAGTCCCAGGCTCTCTGTTTCACCAAAGTCACACAGAAAGGAAGGACCGCCATGCACTGCTGTAAGGTTGCCCAGGGCCAGAGTGGGGAGTCAGGGAGGGAAGGCTTCCTGGAGTAGGAGAGCCCCAGCTGACCTGCAGAGGGACTGGGGCATGGGCTCTGGAGTGAGGACAGAGGCTGGTAGAGGCCACGTGCAGAAAGAATGTCAGCTTCTCACCTGCGGGGCTGTGTCTCCCCATCTGTGAAAGTGAGAGGCTCATACCTGCCCCAGCAGGCTTCTCCGAGGCGGTGGGTGTCGGGAGAGGGTGGAGGGAGGAACAAAACCAGCCCTGCCTGAGCCAGCGTATGGAGCGGGTCCCCGGCTGGGTGGGCCACTCCGTACTTCCTTGCTACCTGTCGGCCTCCGCTGAGTCTTGGCGGAGAGTCACAGGCCCTCCGTGCCTGTTTCCCCATCGACCAAGTGGGCTCCATAATGACACTTACGTCATTATGTAGGGCTTCATGAGGTCTCGGCGTGAGGTGATTTTTGTTGCTATCTTCATCTCGTCTGCTGTTTTCGCAGCTATGTAGAGGATAAGAAATGAACCAGACACTGAACCTGCTGTAACTTACATATTGGGCTCCTAACACTCACAGCTGGAATTGTGGAGCACCTACTGGGACTGTTCTACGTTCCTTGTATGTGTCGAGTCATTCGAATCCCCAAACCGCCCTGTTTGTACCTGCATCCTATAGGTCAGGAATCTAAGGCTTCCATCCCCCGTTCCCCTAGTCGCTCAGTCGCCCACCAACTCCTGTGCTCGCCAGGTGCTCAGTAGCCTGGCTCTGGGTCAGCCCACACTTGTCAACACACCCAGCCCTCCTGGGCCAGCCAGGTGTCTGGGCAGGCCTCGGAGCTCCCAGGCCTGTCGCCGCACCCTGTCTCAGCCCCACCTGGCCACCTTCCCTGCCAAGCCTTGTCATTCTTCCCCTGCGTGCCTGGTTGTTTGGGTCCCGGCAAATGTCAGGCAGGTGGGGAGCCGCAGCTCTCCCGCCGGCCCAGCTGCCCTCACCCTCAAGGTACAGGGTAGGCGTGGGGCACAGAGCAGGGGAGAGACAGGGTGTCTCCCAGGCTCAGGAATGCTGAGACTGGACGGCAGCTGAATCACGGTGCTAACTCATCTAGAACGGGAACCTGGGAGAACAAATGCCTGAACGTGTCCATCTGGATCCAAGGAGAGACATGGCGTCCTTGAAACTGACAACAGGGGTGTCCTCCGCCCATGTGCAGGGACAACTCATCTCGCTCTTCAGACTTGAGTTCAATGGGTCCCAACTTCTCCCCGGATTCTGAACCACGCAGGGCCCATCTTGAACCCAGGAAAGAGGGGGGCAGCAAAGCTTTCAGGCATAAATTAGGAAATTCTCACGGGAATTCAGCAGCGTCGCAGTCGCCCAGAGGGGGGCCGATGAGCTCAAGAGGCTGAAGCCCAAACACAGAACTGAAGGCCCAAGAGGGGTGGCCCGTCCCAGTCTCAGGGAGCCAGCCGGCCCCCGCCTCGGCCCTTCCCACCACCCTGGGCGGCCTTGCGATGGCAGAAGGAAATGTCCTATGTGAAAGTACTTCTCACGGAAAAAGAAGACAAAAATAGGTAACGAATGCTATGAAGGACCTTGAAAATAATCTCCCATCCATTCAAGGATCCCTGTGTTCCTTGGTGGGGTGGGCCCAGCATGTTGCAGAAAGGGGACAATGAGTCAGGCCTTAGGGGACTTTCTCTCCTCCAGACCCTCTTCTGTGGGCCCCTTTCTTCACGGCCCTGCACACCCAGGGTACAGGTCCCTGGCTGCTTTCTCACCCTGGTGTTCCTGGAACTCCACCTGTCCCCTGACCTGCTTGTTCCATTCACCTCCCTGTGGCCAGAGACCACGCCTTGACTGTGAGGCAGGGGTGGCCAACAGCAGAAGGGAGAGGGCCTCAGAGGCTGGACCCTCACTTTCCCGTTTGGGCAGGAGAAGGAATTACCAGGATGAAGCCTGCAAAATCCAGCACGAAGCTTTGTCCCAGTCACTCAACCCAAAGCTCCCCACCGAGGGCTTCTGGAAACCTTGCCTTCCCACTCTCCGCACCAGTCTCATGTTCTCCGCAAGCAGGCTCAGCCTCGTGCATCGGAGCAAGTGGCTTCAATGAGGAGAAAGTCAGGAATGGCCTCGGACTTGGAACCTGCTGGTTGTGAGCTAAGTAACCAGAAGCAACGCACCCACCTGGCTGAGCTGGAATGTTCTCATCCAGAAAACGAGAGTAAATCCCACTCTCTGAGACTCAAGTGAGACTGGCCCCCTAGAAGAGAAACAAGCATCCCCCGGATCAGCCCTCAGCAGCCTAAGTCCCATGAGACTCTCCACGGAGAACGGGCTTCATGGGCAAATAGGTTTGAAAAAAGCTGTATTTTCTCCTAGATCGTACGCTGGCCATTCAAGATTTCTGAGCACACGTGCCATAAAGAAACCAGGTGGAAATTGTTTAAATCAGGGTTTCTCAGTCTTGCCCCAGAAATCTTTTTTTTTTTTAAGAAGCATTCCACGGGGTGGCGCTCTGACTGTCCTTTTGGCAAACGTTAGATGGCCGTGGGGTTTGGAGAAGGGCCCTGACTCCACTTTTGTGGGAGGGGAGCGTTCAACTTAGGAGGAGGGTGGCGGCAGCCCAGGACGTAGGTGGGCCTTGCTGCGAGCGAGCGGAAGTGGATCCGACATTGACACGATGAAGGGCACCTGGCACGGATTAAAGTGGTGAAGGCTCAGGGCGCCCCCGGCTGGCCGAGTCGGAAGAGCATGCGCCGCTTGACCTCGAGATCATGAGTTCGAGCCCCGCGTTAGGTGTAGTGATCAATAAAAAATAAAACAAGAAATTTAGAAAATGTTACAGGCTGTACCACGTGATCAGCAATTTCACTTCTAGGAACCCATCCTAGTAAGTACTTGTGTTTAATGTAGGCACAAGAACTTCGGCTGAAGCATCGGTTGTAGAGAGAAAGAAAGAAGATAGAAGACATCCACCTCCGGGGTAATGACTGTCCGAACCTGTGTGCTTCCGTGAAAATGCAAGTCCCACTTACATAAAAAAGAAAATTTTCTTCTCTTTCTCTCTGTGTATGTACACAAATACCCAATATAATATATATGCCTTGTTTTGATGTTTATGAATAATGCTTCGGTGAACATTCTTGTATATAGATCTCATGTAGTTATTTATATAGGATAAATTCCTAGAAGTGGCATTGTGTTAAAAAAACATTTTAAGGTGAATATACACAAACACAGAAAAATAAGGATATATGTAGATATATGTCTACATATATTTCCTTATGTATGTATATATAGATGTATTCATTATGTATATATGGATACATGTGTCTAAATACAGATGACATACACCCTATCCATATATCACGTGTATTTATATTCTCTATATACTCATAGCTGCATAGAAAAGGGTCTAGCAAGGCACATGGCAAAGTTCACAGGGGCAATCTCATCAGGGGGTAGGGGACCAGGAAAAAGGGTGGGGGGAGTATAGTGAGACTCAGGTGCATTTCCATATTGTTTTTATTATTTACCGTGAACATGCATGACTTTTGAAATTTTGAAAACTTTGCTTTTAAACTGGGAGGAAAAGCCACCAAAAGGAGGCTGAAGAGGATGGCTTTTGTTATGTTGCCAACCTGAAGCCTTCGGTTTCCTGCAAACCTAAAGGGCTGGGTGTTTGTTACGAATATAAGCACTACATGGCCGTTGGATCCTCAGATTCACTGGCCTGCGGTTTCAAATAAAATCACTTTTTTTTTTTGCTTGTTTATATTTTAAAAATACTGGAGATCACAATAATGTATAACGCACCACTTAAGAAAATACCTTAAAAGAAAGATGTCAGGGCTATGTTCCTTAATCTGCCTGGTTCTCTCTCTAGAAACAACCCTTGTAATAACCTCCAATGGACAGGTTGGTGCAGATTCTTGGGAGGATTTTATTATTGTTTTTGTTATTTCTTAAAAAAAATTTTTTTTTATTAGGTAGGCTCTACCAATGTGGGGCTTGAACTCATGACTCCCAAGATCAAGAGTGGCGTATGCTCTACCGACTGAGCCAGCCAGGTCCCCACAGATTCTTGGGAGGATTTTGCATGGCAGTATCCTGATGCCTGGAGCACCCTCAAAGGTAGTCTGTTATTCACTCATTGTCCCTGGTCTCCAGGAGCACAAGGCCTAGAAGGGACATGTTAGCAAGGGATGCCCACCTACCCTGCTCCCTCCAGAATGAAGAGAGGGTCCGTTTGGACTTAATCTGTATCACGCTTACCACTGTGCCTGCTCCCCGTCCCCTCTCGCATTACTGACCTGCTTTCCGGGATTCTTGCCCCTGCTTTGGAAATATATCCTTTAGAAGTTCATCCAGTTCCGTTTTCTTGGTGTGGAACTCGTTATTTTTGTTATCAGTCATTCTTTTATGCAAGGTGGCCCGGCTGGTTGCACGGTCCTAGTTGAGAGAGACTTTCTGCATTTTATGGGGAGTGTTCCCGTAAGCTTCAGTCTCTGACTGCTGCCAGTGAGCGGCCACAAGCTGTCCCCGTGGAAGGGCTCAGGCCTTCTAGTCAAACCATGCTCGAGATCCCATGTCTTTGCCATTCTGCTCACATTGTGTGCCCAGCTGTGGATTTCTCATTCGCTCTGCTTAGGATTTATGAGTTTCTTGATTTTGTGGATTCAAGTTTTTCATCAGGCGTCCTTTCTTTAAAAATCGCCTTTCCTCCATTCTCTTATCCTTTCCTTCTGGGACTCAAATTTGATGCAGTTAGACCGCATTGTGTTCCGTTTCTCTCTCTTTCCCCCTCTTTAGGATCTCTTGATATGTAGTACCAGTATATGCCTTACTGTTGCATTCTAAGTAATTTCTTAACATATTTCTCCAGTGAATTCTGCTCAGCGGAGTCTAATCTGTATTTCACCCATCAACTGAGTTTTAGATTGCAATAATTATTCAGTTTTATAAGAATAATGAGTTCCAGATGTTAATTCAGAAAACTCCTAGTTATAGAGTCGGCTCTGCAGACACGTGGATTTAGGTCATGTGTTTGTTTCCAGAGTAAGTTTGTAACTTTTGGGGCATCATTTGAATTTGGTTCAGGGACAGTTCTCATCTCCAACCCCTAAGGCAATACGCATGCCTATGTTTAAACAGTAATTTCAAAATAAACAATGATAGTACAGAGATTGTGAAGACAAGTTAAAAACAAAAACAAAAACCTATGTGACCACTTATAATTCTTATTTGGTTTAAATTTTATGTATTTATTGGTTTAAATTTTAAAACATGAAACAGAGTACAGACTGCAAGGGATTTTTTGTTTTGTTTTGTTTTTTTAAGGAGAATCTACACCCAGCGTGGAGCCGGATGGCGGGCTTGAACTCAGGACCGGGAGATCAAGACCTGAGCTGGGATCAAGAGTCGGAGGCTTAACTGACTGAGCCACACAGGTGCCCAAGGGGTAATATTTTTGATGGTGCAAATCATACCTTATACTTGAACTATTTTACTGATAGGCTGCATATTGATTGGCCTAAAATGGTAATTTATTTTCTCATTGTTATTCTTTTTATTTATAATTTAATGGTTGGTTTACCCTAACATTATTCATCATTGCAACAGGCCAATATGTAAATATAAGTTAAAAAAATACATTAATGTAATTAAAAATTATCAACCCACCATTGTTCCCGGCTTTGTAGTAATATTTTTGTTTTTTATTGGAAATTTTTTTTGTTGGCTCGCTTAAAGTTCAATAAAACAGTAAAAGAAGAAGAAGAAGAAGTAGTAGTAGTAGTTCTGTGTAAAAAGAAGGGCATTCCTTGGAGGTGCTGGCATGACCTGTGTGAGGACGTGTCCAGGAATGACACAGGAGTCCTGGTTTAGAGGGAGGGAGGTGTTGCCCCAGGCTCATCCTATTTGGACGAGACCTGTATGAACCAGAGAAGTTAAGTGTTTCACTCAGGGTCACACAGCTAGCTAGGAGTGAAGTCAGAATTGGAATGTAAGCTTTATTTCTTGATTAGAGCCTAGCCATTACTCAGGACCAGCCAAGGGGGAAGGGTTGAGGCATGGAAAAGACTGAGATGATTTCCACCTGTGTCATCCAAAAAAAACCGTGAGTGAAATACATAAAGAAACCCAACAAGAGGGTGCCTGGCTGGCTCAGTAGGTGAAGTGTGTGGTTCTTGATCTCGATGTTGTGAGCTCAAGCCCCATGTTGGGTGTAGAGATTACTTACAAATAATAAAATCTTGAAAGACAGATAGAAGAAAGGAAGGAAGGAAGGAAGGACGGAAGGAAGGAAGGAAAAGGCACGTGGGTGGTTCAGTAGTTTAAGCGGCTGCCTTCAGCTCAGGTCGTGATCCCAGCGTCCTGGGATCGAGTCCCACATCGGGCTCCTTGCTCGGCAGGGAACCTGCTCCTCTCTCTGCCTCTGCCTGCCTCTCTGCCTGCTTGTGTTCTCTCTCTGTTAAAATAAATAAAATAAAATTTAGAAAAAAAATATATATATACACTGGGGTACCTGGGTGGCTCAATTGGTTAAGCGTCTTCCTTCAGTTCAGGTGATGATCCTGGGGTCCTGGGATCAAGCCCCGCATGGGGAATCCTTGCTCAGAAGAGGAGTCAGCTTCGCCTTCTGCCTGCTGCTCCCCCTGCTTGTGCACGCTTACTCTGTCAAATACATAAATAAAACCTTTTAAAAAAAAGTTCACACACACACACACGTAATGGGAGGCTAAGTCAGTAGAGTATGTAACTTCTGATCTTCGGGTTTTGAGTTCTAGCCCCATCGTAGGTATAGAGATAAAAAAACAAAACAAAACAAAACAAAAACACAACAAAGAAACAAACAAAAAACAAAAAAAACCCAAAACACTGATAGAGGCACCTGGCTGGCTCAGTTGTAGAGCCCTTGGCTCAATCTCAGGGCCTTGAGTTCAAGCCTTACATTGGGCGTGGAGCCCACTTGAAACAAAGAAATAAAAATAAGTAACTAATTTTATAAAATATATATACACTGATAACCCACCCTCATCCTTCCTTTTTGTTTCCTCTTTTGGTGTTCCTGCTTTGTGGTACGTGAAGCACATGCTTGTACTACGCCTTTGGGAACTGCAGCCTCAAAAAGGAACAGCACCTTCGCCTACACTCAGGACCGGGAAAAGGCCCTTAAATGCAGCCGGAAGCCAGGGTGGGGTGGGGAGCTCCTGCAGAGACCCCAGCTCCTCCCAGTTACTGGTTCCGGGGAAGAGAAGCTGGAAGGCAGAGATCTGGGAGGCTAAACTGGGGCACTATCGCCATCTGGTGGCATATCCCGGCCATGGCGGCGGCCGCTGCTGCAAGCCCGGCGGGGCGAAATGAGAACAAAGGACGCCGTGGGTGGAGGCGTCAGACTGGGCGATCTGCCTCTGCCGGAAGAGCTGACCCGCCCTGGCCATCGCTGGCCATCGCTGCCTCCTGGTAAGGGTGAGCTCCCTGACCTGGGAGTGTGCAAGCAAGGAGCCCTAGGCAGAACTTGACACGACTTGCAAATATCATCACTTGCAAATCTGAGTGGCCAAGGTCTTAAAAGCTTACAATCATCAAGGTCATCCGGACTTCCAACCTTTCCGCCAGGTCACAGTCACAGGGAAGCTGAGAACGGCCCGGGATCCCTCCGTTCGCCGCGAACGCTGTTTCTGCCTCCCTCCTTGTCGCTCCTCTGCCTCCACCCCAGTGTGGGCAGCCTTTGTTAACCAAGGTCGCGGGGCGTCTTCCAGCCCCAGCCAGCAGAGCTTTCCTTTATCTCTCGGGCTTTCCTGCGGCACGGCCCGTGGCTCCACTCCCCTTCCCCGCCCCGTCCCTGTCCCGGCCATCCTGGCCTCCCGGCTCTCGCTGCTTCCCGGGGGCCCTCGGCGCCCCTCCCGCTCCGTACCCCCCTCCCCGCAGGGGACCTCTCGCGTATACCAATGCCATTTGGGTGCTTGGGACAAGTTGCTGTCACCACCCTGGATGTTTCTCCAGGGCAGTTCCCTCTCGTTCATCCCCTGACCCCCCAGGCATCTAGACAGGCGGCTCCCCACACCCACCCTGTCCACACAGGAGTGGAGTGGGGCAAGTCCTCGCCTCTTAAACTTTTCTTTTGAAATAATTTCATACTTACAGAAAAATTACAAAAATAGTACAAAGAACTCCCTTAGTCCCTTTATTAAGAGTCATTGATTTTGGGGGCGCCTGGCTGGGTCAGTTGGTAGAGCACGCAACTCTTGATCTCCGCGTTTTGAGCTGTAGCCCCTGTTGGACCTAGAGTTTACTTTTAAAAAGTCACCGATTTTTCACATTTGTCGCATTTGTCCCATTTGCTTTCTCTTATCTGTATCTCTCTTACACACACACACACACACATTTACATCTTTTTATTATTATTATTAAACCACTTGGAAGCAAATTACATCACAGTCCTTTACTTTTTTTTTTTTTTAAGAGAGAGCGAGCCTGGGTGTGGAGGGGTGAATTTTGAGCAGGCTCCATACACAGTTTGGGGCCTGACACTGGGCTTGATCTCAGGACCCTGAGATCATGACCTGAGCCAAAATCAAGACTCTGGCGCTTAAGCGACTGAGCCACGTGGGTGCCCCGAGTTTTGTTTTTTTTCCTAAGTAGGTTCCACACCCAAGGTGAGGTTTGAACTCAGGACCTTGAGATCAAGAGTCATGTACTCTACTGACTGAGTCAGCCAGGCACTCTCCTGTCGTAGCCCTTAACCTTAAATGCAGTGTTATTTCCTGAGAATAAGGATATCCTTAGATATTCACCGAATTCAGGAACTTTAACCCTGAGGCAATCTTTTAACCTTGGTCAACAGTCCATATTGCAATCTTGTGAATTATCCCCAAAATGTCCTTTACAGCACTTTCTTTTTGTTTTGGTCCAGGATCCCATATTTCATCTAGTTGACGGGTCTCTTGAGTCTCCTTTAATCTGGAACAATTCCTCAGTCCCCGTGCACTGCGTGACACTGACATTTATGGAGAATCTAGGCCAGCAGATTTCCAGACATTTCCTTTCCTCCTATATTTTTTGCTCTAAGTGCCAGTGGTCTACCCAGTTCCCCAGGCATCACCTCCTGGGTGGTGCGCTTCCCTCTGTCCCTCTTGAGCGCTATCGGCTCTCCACACGTGTCTCGATCCCAGCTTCTCTTCCACGGAAGTGTTACTCCCATGTGCTCCTGATTTTGAAGGGACTATTTCTCCCACAAGTTGGCGAGCTCCTTGAGAAGAGCCTGCCTGTTACATCTCGCCTCATCCTCAGGGTCTACCTGGCACAACTGAAACGTTTGTTGAACGAGCACCTGAAACAAACAGCTCTTATTTCATGGTTGCCCTTCTTCCCAGTAGATCTGAAGCGGGTCCTGGGGCATCGATACCTGAGTCACAGAATGTTAGGGGTAGCCGCAGTGGAACATCTACTTCACATGCCCTTTGTTATCTGTGAGGAAAGGCACCAGGGAGCGAGAAGTGACCTCCTGCAGCGCAGGCTCCTTGGCTGGAGAGGTGTGGCCTGTGAGTCATCGCTGGCTCATGCTTGGCCCTTCCAGGAGCCAAGTGGCCTTACGTGGTTTGGTATGAGAAATAGGGTCATAAAAGCCAAGGTGAGGGTTGGCTAGGTGGCTCAGTCAGTTGGGCATCCCAACTCTTGGTTTGGGCTCGGGGTGTGACCTCAGAATCGTGGGATCAAGCCTTGCATCAGGTTCAGCGCTCAGCGCAAGGTCCTCATGGGATTCTCTCTCTCACTCCTGCTCCGCCCCTCCCCGCGTGCATGCACACTCTCTCAAATAAATAAAATCTTAAAAAAACAGAACACCAAAGTGAAATGCAGAAGAATGTGCACAAATGGAGATACTTAGGCAGTTTTAAAATATGAAAAGCAATTCTCTGCTTGTTTAGGAAACGATCCCGATGCCAACGGTAGCCGTTATCTCGGCAGGAATGGGTGAGACTGGACGGTTGACCATTAAGCTCGAATTCACAAACCCCAAGCTCGGGTCACACGCCCTACCGACTGAACCAGCCAACTGCCCCCGAACTTAAACACTTTTTATTGGAATCAAGGGATTATGGCCTGCATACAACACAGTTGCCTCTAATCTATTTTAGTGAGTTGTCTTATCCAAGATTCTCAGGGAACTAGCTCTCAACCAAACTTCCAAGCAAAGCTCGGAGGGCAGGGTACATTCTAGAAACAGAACTCTGCCTGTTATTGGAGCATAAGATGAACATAGGGTAAGGCTGGTGTTATGTGTTAGCACCTGGGCTAGAGTTCAAGTTTAATTTTATAGGCAACAAGGAGCCATTAAACTCTTCAGTAAGAATGGGCTGACCTAATTAGACATTTAGCAAGTTGATTGTAGCAACAATAGGCTAAGGCAAAAGGCCAGCTTTTGCAATAATCCAGAGAAGTGTTACCTGCTCAGAGTAAGTTTAAAGAGCAAAGTCAGGGAGAAGTGAGGGAGAGAAGACTGGCTCTGAGTAGATGTTGTAGAAGCTTTGTAATGGGCAGAAAAGGGGTTCTTTATTCTGTTTGGAGCTTTCCATGATTAAAAAAAGCCAATTTCTTGTTGAGATCATATACACTTACATGACACGTGAATCAAATCCTAATTATAAGAATGGGTACTTGGGATAAAGTTTTTCATACATGAACTAGAATGGTACAGTCCTCTCAAATAATTTGGGGTAAGATGGGTTCTAGGAAAGCAGTACAGAATCTGGAAACAAATATTGAACTTTTTGTGTTTTGGTTTTTTTTTTTAAGATTTTTATTTCTTTATTTGACAGAGAGACGGCGAGAGAGGGAACACAAGCAGGAGTGGGAGAGGGAGAAGCAGGCTTCCTGCTGAGCAGGGAGCCCGATTCGGGGCTTGATCCCAGGACCCTGGGATCATGAGCTGGAGGTAAATGCCTAATCGAATGAGCCACCCAGGAGCATCGGTTTGGGTAAGCTTTTGATATCCCTACTTCATCTTGCAAATCAATCTGAATGACAAGTTTTTGGAGTCAGGGTAGTAACTGGAGGTCCTTTCGGCCATCCCTGGAGCCATGCTACACGGGAGCCCTTTGGCCTCTTGAGGAAATATGCACAGCCCCCCCCCCCCCCATGGTTTTAGTCAAGTAGGGTCCCAGAACCTTAAAGGGAAACACAATTCTCTTAAATCCATCAAGAACTAGGCAGAGAGTATGGGTTCAGGATTGTTTTTATTTTCAGAGCTGCGACAGTTGGTCAGCAATGCGAGCTAAGCTGGTACAACCCGAAGGCCATCCCACCTCCCTTTCCAGGCATCCAACCAACAGAATCCCTACCGACAAGATTAGAGACCCATCGAGAAGTATCTCGAGGTGTGGTGAGAGAGGGAAGAGGCCTTCCTCTTTCTTCCTGTTCCCCTCCTCCCCACTGCCTTTTTTCTAACAAGATTGTTTTATAGCCAAATACAACTCAAACCCGTAACAACAGCAACAAGCCATCTCCGGTGCCACCGCTTCCCTCCCTACCCCCGGGGGAGGAAGGGAAGTAAGAGGGGACACTGCCTCTTGTGTTCAAGAAAAAGTTGGCTATACCCCAGTGGAACAAAGATGGTGACGAAGCTGGTGCCTATGGGTGGGGACGAGCAGGAACCAAATAGGCCTGTCCACAATCAACCAAGTCAGCCCCCGGCTCCTTGGATAGGAGCTGTTGCTTGGAGACCCGCATTTCCACGGGGCTAGACGAGGGGGCAACTAGTGACGATCCATCACTCCCTGTCCCTCAAATTCAAACATGATAAACTCAGAAAGTTTTACCTTCAAAATCCACCACGCTGCCTCCTGAGAAACCCATTCGATACAGTCATCGGTATGTACCCACGCCCCTCTCTTCACCCTTGGGTGGCCCAGCCGACACTGATTCGATACTCCTTGACTCATACAGTGACTATTTTTAGAAAATTAAAAAGCTATTCAAGAGTATCAGAGTAACAGAAGACACTCCGTGTACACTCCCCTCCCCTAGCCCCCAGAGTCCCCCCCGCCCCCGCCCTGTCCCCCCCAGGACACCTACACTTCCACAGTCTGGCAATGACCTGAGGGGGGCCCAATGGAAGCTGCCTGAAGTGCTTTCCTGACTGGGACTCCTATACCAGCCAGCGTCACAGGGAACCGGGGAGAGCAAGAGCAGCCACCCCCCCGCCCCCCATCGATCTCAGCGGCCTCCGAGGTAGGTCTGGGAGGTTTAGCTTATGTCCTATAGCCAAGTCTGAGTCCAGTGCCTGCTCCTACCAGCACCTCAGTCCTTGGCTTTAAATAGCAGCAGCCCCAGTACCACAGTGCCTTTTGGGGGTGACAGAGCTCCTAGTTCTGTCCCTCGACACAAGTTTGCCTCTTCTCCCCCATCCTTTTTTTTTTTTTTAAAAAAAAGCAGAGGTAGTCCCTGGGATGATAAAACCCTACCCAGAATGGCAGTATTATGACTTAAAGAAGCAGTTAAATAAAAGTCTCCAGGAGTTTAAAAAAAAAAAAAAAATTAAAGTGATTGATGAAGTTGAATAAATTAAAAGATACGGGTTATCCCACCGAGACCATTCCCTTCCCAGGCTGTCTTTGGTATTCGGCCAGCAGCATTTCTGCGTCCCTGACTTCTCTCCCACTCTCCTTGCCTCCGCTCAGGAGAGGACAGTGCCCTGTAAGGCCCCAGGTGGTCTGTCCAACGGCGGGGGGGGGTTGAGAAGTCAGAACTTCCTGACTCGGTGCTCCGAACGGTGCTGTGGCCAGTGCCAGCCTTGGCAGCCGGTCCCAAGGCAGAAGGAGAACATCGTACAGGGACGGAAGAGGCTCCAAGGCCGGCAGAATGGAGGCAGGGGTAAGGCGCACCAGCCCTGATCCTCTCTCCACACGTGGTCGTGCACTCGGCTGGCCCCTTTGCTCCTGTTTCTCTGCAGCCGAGGGAAGGGGGGAGGCACGGAGGGAGGCTCCGGCTACTGCTGTCCGGCTCGGCCGCCCTCACAGCTTCTTCAGACGGCTGTACATCTCCCTTTTGCTCTTCTCCCCTGCCCAGGTCCGGCTCTTGGTACGGAACTTCTTCAGGTCTTCTTTGAAGTCCTCGTGGTGCATGGGCCGGTAGCTGGGGGGCTCGCAGTGAGACTGCAGACGGGAGAGGACGGATGAGGGGCCACACTCCGTGCGGGGCAGATCCCCAGACGAGACATAGCCATGACCACTGGACAGATCGGACCGTCCAAGCTGGGTTGGGGGAGGGGACCGTGCCCTCCAGAGACTTCCCCTTACCTGGCACTTCAGGAAGAACTCCTTGTACCCGCCCTTCAGCACGTACAGCTCGGGGTAGTGGAGTTTGGGATACTCGTTACCAAGCCGATCTCTCTCTCTCACGTACCGGCACCTATGAAGAAGGCAGGCCAAAGCGAGGTGAGCTCTTGGGATACAGAGAAAACGAGACAGCAATGCAGCGAGAGTGGCGGGGCGGGGCGAGAACTCCTTGCACAGCTTCCCAGTCATTCCTGGCAAGTCAGGGTTGAGCTGTGCGTTCCCGGCCACACGTGATCTTTAGGAAGAGTTCACAGGTGGTGGGAGGGAGGTGGTCTCTCTCCAATGGTCCTTCCTCCAAGTTAAACAGCCCTGCCCATGGGGAGCGACTGCTTCTGAGCCAGCTCTCCACTGCAGTCTCCACTCCTGGCACACCCCCCATCCGCCTCCGTGACTGGGGTCCCTCCCTTACTTCCTATGTAAGCCAGCTGCTTTCCTCCTGTGACTTTTAAATAGGCCGGGTTCGCTCCTGCCTCAGGGTGCCTCCTTGCACCTCTGCTAGGACTGAATCCTGAATACTCCTAATACCCTCATCTGGCTGTGGCTCCTGAGCTCCCAATGCCTGGTACCAAAGCCAACATCCTCACAGGGGCCCACAACGTGGTACCCTGCCCCGGAGGCTCTCCTCTCTCCATTCCAGCCACTCCGGCCGCCATGCTGTTCCTCCAACATGCCGGGGAGCACCCACCTCTCATCGTATTTGTCTCCGAAGCACCTTCTAACACACTGAGGAGCTGACCTATTTTTTCATCGTGTTTGTCTTTTCTGCCCACCTGGAAATGCAAGCTCCGTGAAGACAAAGGCTTTTTGCTCTCCTACGTTTTGCTGTTCCCTGCAGTACCCAGAACACCTTCTAGCGGGCAAGAGGCAATAGGCCCTGGAGTGGATGAGTAATCCCCCTTGTCAAGGAACAGCAGTCCTCGCTGAAGTCCCACCTCTTCTTGTGATCAGTTTTGTGCCAAGGGCAGGGCAAGTCCCTGTCCTTGAGAGGGAGGTGGGGAGACAAGCTCCTGCTGTAGGTGCATGGGGGCCAATGCAGCAAAACAGCAGCTGCTGCTGAAGTCAGGTGAAGCACATACAGGCAAATGGCCCGCCCCCACTCCTGCACATGCTCTCTCTCTCAAATAAATAAACTAAAACCAAATTTTTAAAAGAGATTTATTTGCGTGAATGTGTGTGTGGCGCGGGGGGTGGTGCGGCAGAGGGAGGGAGATAATCTCAAGCAGATTCCCTGCTGGGCGTAGAGCCCAAAGCAGGGGACCACGACTTGAGCCAAAATGAAGGGTGGACTTTTAACAGACTGCATGCCCCAGGCGCCCCCATGTGGCCTGAATTTTGAACTGGTTCAAAATGAAAAGGCTGTACAAGAATCCAGGCATGTGGGCCTATGAAAAGTCTACCTTGGCCCACCCCGGTCAAAGCTGCACCCCACCCTGCCCCAGCTGTCCCTCTGTTCTCCTAGCACGGACCACATTAGCATCCGAGGCAGGGCCAGGCTGGAGAAGGCCCAAAGCCCTTGGTAACAGAAACTGCTAGATCAAACCTATAAAAAGCCACACTTAAGGAAGCTGTTCACCAAATCAAATGACTGTTTAATAGATAATAGATAAGAATTTGGGAAAACATCTGCTACACAGGAATTTGAACTTTCACAAAAGCCAACATTTACGTGTATGCAGGCGAAGGTATGGAAATGACTTGGGAGGTGCGACAGGGCGTGCTGAAGTCGGCCCTGAGCGTGAGCCATCCCCTGCCACGTCCCCCCAGTTACCGCGGGCCCGCGCCCCAGAGCCCAGCTGCTTGCAGCACTCACATGCGAGGACCTCGCTCAGAAGAGAACTCGCAGTGGAACACGACAATGACGCGCTTGCCATCAGTAGGTACGATGGGCTTCTTGAGTAAGAAATCCTCAACCTCCTCCTCCATGTGCAAGTTCACCGCACCCTGTGGAGGCACCAGAGACTCTTGGCACCTGTGCACATCACACTTGCCAATAAGGATTCTGGGAGAGTCGTCTTTAACTGGACCTCGTATTCTGTTACGACTATGGTGGACATGACTGGTAGTTATGAATCTGGGGCTTTCAAAAGCCACTGAGACAGTGGCAAACACTAATGTATCTAACGTACCCCTTTACTGTATATTTCAACACTTTTTTATTGGTTAAAAGATTAAGCTGGCACAACCGGTGACTTTCTTCCTGGGAAACCGTGTCCCAGCACCCAGCTCTCCACCCTGCAGCTTAATTCAACTACCACACTTACAGGCATCACTAAGCCTGGCATAGATTGAGACATGTCACCAGAGACTGGCTTCTTGTCAGAAGCCTTGGGATGCCCGGGCCTGACTTAGAAATCAGTGAATACCACCTAGAAATGCCCTTGATGGTGATGGTGTGAGGCACAGGAGCATTTGCTGCAGCGTGGTGGGTAGTGCAGGCCAGGCAATGTTCTTCAGCGCCCCAGGAACCAAAGCCTCTTTCAAAAATACTCATAACCAGCATGCCAGCTAATAAACAGCCAGGTGTCACCCTCCCCTTTATTTTACTTTTTATTTATTTATTTTTTAAAGGAGGCTCTGAGCCCAGTGTGGAGCCCAATGCAGGGCTTGAACTCACAATCCTGAGAGCAAGACCTGAGCTGAGATCAAGAGTTGGACGCTTAACCAACTCAGCCACCCAGGCACCCTGACCACCCCTCCACCTTTTAAAATCACACATTAATGGGGCACCTGGGTGGCTCAGTCAGTTAAGTGGCTGCCTTCAGCTCAGGTCATGATCCCAGGATCCTGGGATCGAGGCCTGCATATGGCTCCCTGCTCAGTGGGGAGTCTACTGCTCTCTCTCTCACTCTCGCTGTGTCTCAAATAAATAAAATCTTAAAAATTAAAAAATAAAATTACAGATCCTGTCAGGGCTCCTTCCACGGCTCCCGCAGAGCAGGACCCACCAGCAGGGCTCAGGAACATACCTTGATGTGGCCTCCCTCATATTCATACGGGTACCGGCAGTCAATGATAACAAATTCTTTAATGAGGTTGGCAAACTTGCCGTTTAAAACAGATGCCATCTGTGGACAGAAAGCCCAGGAGAATCAACTTGGGCTGCTGGAAACAACTAGATGCAAATACCCCATGGGTGGCAGGATCCAAAAAGACGACTTACAATTTCTGGAGAGATGTATTTTAAATCCTGATGCTTCCCAGCAACTGTGTGAAAGAGATAACCCTTAAAGAAAAAAAAGAAAAAAAAAAAGAAACTTAGTAAATCTCAAGGGCCTATAAATGCAATGTTTATACTGCTAGCCCGCCTGGTAAGAGGCGGCTTTATACACAAACCTTAATAGTCCAGGTAGGTTACTTCTCTAGGCACTTCGTTGACATCCTGACACCACGTTTTCACACATACCTACAAGGCATATCATCCTCATTCTCAAATGTAAAGCTGGGCACCCTATCCGAGGTTAGCTAGCTAGTAAGCCAGATGTAAATACAGAAATCTCCGGTAATTTCCTTCTCTCCCACTTCTTGTCAGGAACCTTCATCTCAGTTGCCAGATTGGCAGGAACATGGTGTTAGGCACTGGAAATGGGAAAAAGGAGACCTGGCCTGGCCTTGCGGGGAAAGACAGGCACATCAGCAATTACTCATTGGGGCAACTGGCTGAATCAAGAGCTCACCCGTCCCCACGGACATTTGCAAGGTCATTATGACAAATATAACCAACAGCTTCAAATCAAGTGGAAAGTTCCACCAACGAGGACACACCCAGTCTCTGCTTGCTCTTCCCTTCGGATAGAATTGTCTCCTATTTTTAACTGCCTTATATGTCCCTACTCCTTCAAAACTCACCTGGCTGAAATATGGAACAGAGCCCAGACCCATACCTTCCCCAATCTTCTAGCTGGGACAAGCCCCCTTTCTTTCTCCCAGCTTGCTTACGCTTCCATCTACCGTGCGGTCCATGCTCCACGGCACAGCAAGTCTTACTGACCACATGAGAAGTGTTTTGAGGGAAGGAACTGGGTCTCATACTGGAATCTTGGCTTAATACATAACAGTTAGGTGCTTCAACAAATGTCAGCTAAACTAACGAGTAAGAAATTGGTCTGGTAGCCTTCGCGTCCTGTGTGGCTGAACGAGCTGCCGACAGGTTCTCTGTCCCGCCCTCGCATTTCACCACAGACCAAAGGCCGCCAAGTCCTCCACTCGGCAAAACTGTGCGTATCAGGCCATCGGATCTTCCTCCACACTTCCCTGAGGGCCTTCTCCCTCAAAGATTATGCTTCTCTGGACAACAGAGAAACTCGTCAGTTTAGGATCTTCTAAGAGAACCTTTTGATACGCAGTCAGGTAGTGAGGCTACAGGTTTATTCTTGCTTCTTTGTACTTTACTGCATTACTATTTTTATAATCAGAAACACAGTTCCCAAAGAGCCTGGCCTTTGGGTCGGAGTCGAGGTGGCTGGTCGGTGGCTTCCTACTTGGTCTCATCAGTACCAGTAAGGGCAACAGTCACAGAGACACCAGGATACATCAGATCATGAGTCTGTTCCCTTATCTTTAAACACTTCAAACTGTGCCCCCTTGGGGGCATCGCAAGAGCCACCCCAGGGAGGGAGAAAGGCTGAGGGGGGATCTAGGAAACACCCCAAAGCCCAAATCACATAGCCTGAGCAGCTCTCCTTGAATCTGTTTAGAATTACCTTGGAGAAGTCTCCTATAAGGTCCCTTGGGTCATTATCCAAAATGTTCTCAATGGTCCCCTTTGGGGAAGATGCCAGGGATAAAGACTGATGTAGAATCTGTAACAAATCAAAGGTGGAAAATGAGGCCAGGGTTCTGAATAGGACTTTTGAAAACATACATGTAGAACCTGTCACCAGGAGGAGAGTGACATGTAAATGTCTATATTTAGCAAATAAAATATTTTCCTTATTTGATTGAATCTAGAATAAAAAAGAGAATGTGGGTCAGTGACTAGGTCTATGATTATTTCAGTGTCTAACTGAAATGTTCTGAAACTAAGTTTTTCTTCTTCCCTTTTCTAATTTTTAAAAATTTTTTTTAAAAGATTTGAGAGAGTACTGCGCACTCTCTCAATAGGGGAAATGGCAGGCAGAGGGAGAGGGAGAAGCAGGCTCCCCGCTGAGCCCCAGTGTGGGGCTCGATCCCAGAACCCTGGGATCATGATCTGAGCGGAAGGCAACCACTTAACTGACTGAGCCACCAGCCACCCAGCTACCCCTCCCTACCTTTTTTAAAAATGGGAACTAAAATTAAGGCTAAGTCTAAAATAAGTATTTTTTAGCTGTATACAACTGAGAAGCTCTAAAGGTACAATGAGCATTCCTAAAGGATACTGTGGTCTCTAAATACTATTTTCCACTAAAAGAAACCAGGGTTTGAGGGTGCCCAGCTGGCTCAGTCAGTGGAGAGTGCAACTCTTGATACCAGGGTTGTAAGTTCAAGCCCCATGTACAGTGTAGAGATTATTTAAAAAGAAAATCTTAAAAAAAAAAAAAAAGAAAGAAAAGAAACCAAGGCTTTTTGAAGAAGTGATTAACTCCAGGTTGGGACAAGAAATGTCCAAGATAAACCTGGAATGCCTTCTGATAGTAGCAAGGAAGTTACCAGACTAGTAAGACCATGTCAAAAGGGCTAGTCATGGGGAGGTAAGGATTTCTTTCTTTTTTTCGGTGGGGGGGGGGGGTAAGGATTTCTTAAGCAGGACACAAAACATACTAAACATAAATAAGTCTGAACAATTGAAATACATTTTAAAATCAAGAAATTCGGGATGCCTGGGTGGCTCAGTTGGTTGAGAGGCTGCCTTCGGCTCAGGTCATGGTCCCGGGGTGCTGGGATCAAGTCCCGCATCGGGCTCCTTGCTCGGCGGGGAGACTGCTTCTCCCTCTGCTGCTGCCTGCCACTTTGCCTGCTTGTGCTCTCTCTCTCTCTGACAGATAAATAAATAAAATCTTAAAAAAAAAATCAAGAAATTCTGTTCATCAAAAGAACAGTATTAAGAGAAAAGGGAAGCCACAGTAGGAAGAATAATCTTCCAATACTGAGCAGCGACGAAAAAAGGTGGGGGGGTGGGAAGGGGGAGATCTAACCATGGATATATAACAGATGATTCTCACAAAAATAATGCTGAACTAAAGAATCCAGATATAAAAGAAATACATACAGTAGGACTCCAAGGATACAAGGTTCAAACACAGGCAAAACTCAGCCACAGCAGCAGAGTTCAGATCAGTGTTACTGAGGGGCAAGCACAGGAGGGGGTCTGGGAGGCCACTAGAGCTCTTTCTTGGTCATAGTTGGTATTTATGGGGGTATATTCACTTCAAAGAGATCCAGCATTCATTTTGTCTTTCCCAAGGGTGACCAAAGAGTTTGATGCGCAGTAGTTTCTCTTTGTAGGAACACTCTGCTAATAAATGAAGAATGATGGAACTGCAGGATCAGTTTTTGAAACTTTGGCTAAATGAAACCTAGGCAATAATCATCAGTGGCTGCACAGTGGCGTGCTGCCTCATCAAAGTAAATCAATCGCCCAGCAAATAGTCATGCCAAGGAAATGAAACCGCCTTCCTCAAGTCTAGGTGTACACACAATATAGTAAATAAGAGTCAAAGTTAGAAGATCCCATAGGACTGGGAACTTCTACAGGACAACTGGCCTGAGTTCTTCAATCAATAAATCTCAAGAAGGAGAAAAAAAAAGATGGAGCACAGGGGCCCCCAAAACAAGAGATCTAGCAACCAACTGCAACGCACAGACCTTATTTCAACCTAGATTTGAACAAGTAAACTGGAAATGCTTTTACAAGACAATTATAGATGATATTGGGGCACCTGGGTGGCTTAGTCAGTTAAGCATTTGACTTGATTTCAACTCAGATCATAATCTTAGGGTCGTGAGATTCAGCCCCAGGTCAGGCTCCTTGCTGGATGTGAAGTCTGCCTAAGATTCTCTTACCCTCTCTTACCCTCTGTCCCCTACCCTTTCTCTATTCAAAACAAACAAACAAACAAACAAATAAAAAATAATTAGAAGGGTGCCTGGGTGGCTCAGTCGTTAAGCGTCTGCCTTCAGCTCAGGTCGTGATCCCAGGGTCCTGGGACCGAGCCCTGCGTCGGGGACCCTGCTCAGCAGGTAAGCCTGCTTTTCCCTCTCCCTTCTGCTTGTGTTCCCTCTCTTGCTGTCTCTCTCTCTGTCAAATAAATAAATAAAATCTTTTTTTTTAATAAACAAAATCTTAAAAAAAATTAGAAACGATATTAAGAAAATAAAAAGATAAATCCCTACTATCGCAAGCATATTGATAGATATATAAACTAGAAGCTTTCTGGAAGGCAATTTGTTGGCATGTATAAAATGCAAAGTTTCATGAATGTTCCTGCCCTTTAGCCTAGAATTCCATTTCTTTTTTTGAGGGGGTGGTACAGAGGGAGAGGGAGGGCTTAACAAACTGAGTCACCCAGGCGCCCCTAGAATTCCACTTTTAATTAGAAAAAATAAAGTGCTCATCAAGTATTAAGTAACCAAAGCAGATTATAAAATAGGAGACACCAGGCCTAGGAATTCTCATGGCTGTCGTCGAGCTGACTTTTTTTTTTTTTTTTTTTAAAGATTTTGTATGTATTTATCTGAGAGAGAGAGAGAGAGAGAGAGACCACAAGCTGGGGGGAGAGGCAGAAGGAGAGGGAGAAGAAAACTCCCCACTAAGCAGAGAGCCCGATGCAGGACTTGATCCCAGGACCCTGGGATTATGACTTGAGCAGAAGGCAGAGGCTTAACTGACTGAGCCACCCAGGCGCGCCTCTAGCTGACCTTTTAAGACAACTAGTGGCTATTCAAACCTTTTCATGCTACAGAAAACACAGGCAGTTCTCCAGTTTATTTTACATTGCTTAATATCAAACCTTAATGCCAAAATCTGATAAAAGGACAATATAATGAAGGAAAAACATGTATAAATAAAAGCAATTCTAAATAAGCCAAACATGATATTTCACGAAGGAAGAAGTTTTAAAATCAGGTGATCTATGAATATAAGCCAAAATATATAAACAAGTTAATAAAAATGGAGTAATTTTAGCTGGGATGCAATAAGGTTTTGAAGGCTTTAGTTCATGGAATATTGCAAAGGAGCATAGGATTTATGCCCAGAGAACCATGACTTTATAAAGACAAGTCACTCATCTAGGGAAACAACTAATGGTTAATAAGAAGTGAAGAGATGCAGGACGCCTGGGTGGCTCAGTCGTATAAGCATCTGTCTTCAGCTGAGGTCATGATCCCAGGGTCCTGAGATCAAGCCCCATGTCGGGCTCCCTGCTCAGAGTGGAGTCTGCTTCTCCCTCTCCCTCTCCCTCTGCCCCTCCTCCCCACTCGTGTTCTCTCTCACTTGTTCTGCTCTCTCTCAAATCAATCAGTCTTAAAAAAAAAAAAAAAATGAAGAAATGCTCACTCTCCCTTGGAGTCAAGAAACAGATATGAAATAATACTTTTCACACAATGAAATAGCAAAAGCCTCCTATGAATGATAACATTCAGTGCTGGGGAAATTCTCGATGAAGTCATCAATTCATCTGTTTCTGGTAGGCATGTGCATTGCTGATTCCCTTCTAGAAAATAAATATAGTAGGGGTGCCTGGGTGGCTGAGTCGGTTAAATGTCTGACTCTTGATTTTTGATTTTGGCTTTAGGTCACGATCTCACAGCTGTGACATCAAGCCCTGCATCAGGCCTGCTTAAGATTCTCTCTATCCTTCCCCCTCATAAATGAATGAAAAAAATGAATGAATGAATGAATCAATCAATCAATAGGGGGGTATAGTAAATGTACACAGCTTTTGCCCCAACAACCCCACTTATTCTCCCCAAAATAAACGTGCAAGCACGGTGAATACTGTAATTGTTTATAGTGTTTGAAAACCAGAAACAATCTAAATGTTAATCAACAGAAAAATAGTATACCCACAACAAGGATTCTCATTCAGCTATTTAAAAATAATGTACAGTGCTCGCTTCGGCACACACATACTAAAACTGGAGCCAGAGAAGATTAGCATGTCCCCTGCGCAAGGACGGCACGCAAATTTGTGAAGCGTTCCATCTTTTAAAAGATCTTAAAAACAAAAAAATAATTTACACTTGTGTTCCGACTGATAGAAAACTCATGATTAATAGCGAAAGTTCCAAGACAACAGGAAAACAAACCACAACAACTATGAGCAATTGATTTGAGAGAGTTCGATATGCTGAACTCGACACCAAAGAGGGTACATATTGTTTGGAGCACAGGTGAAATTTTTATAAAAATCAAACTTTTATTAGGCCATGATAGGTCTGAATTAAAAGAAAGCAACGGAACTAAAACACAGAATACAGTGAAAAACACTACACAGTTGTGAGACAAACTTCAAGCAGCGGGAAATTTATAGATCCAAGTAGACCAGGAGACAATGATGCAGCGAACCCAAAGAAGTAAGAACCCCTAAGGAAAGTCTGTTCTCCCGAGCCAAAGGACTAGGAAAAGGGCCGCCTATCAAGGCAGAAAACTAAGACACCACCACCACTGTAGGCAAACACCAAGGGAAAAACGATGGCCCTACATCATGCCTGGTCAGCAAGCGGGGAGCTTACTCGTCCAACCCCGGCCCAGCTGTAATGAAGTGCCTAGTCTCCATTCCCCCGGGATGGTGTCAGCAGAGCCCTAGTGGAGACCTTGAACGCCCACTCCCGCCCAGCAATAATGAGGCTGCTTCCTACCCAGTGTGTCAAGGGAGGCTGTATTGGGGAACCTGAATTTTCAACCCATCATCCCCGCAGTACCACAGGCCTAAAACAGAACATTTACGTAGACCAGAGTCTTTTTTTTTTTGACCAAGAGTCTTCTAATACCCAAAATATACAGGATACAATCGAAAGAT
>CM052799.1:14152799-14193588 GCA_028533885.1 Nasua narica
ATGGAAACGGAAGTCTATAGGCTACATACTGACAGAAAGTCCGTGAGTTACTGTTGACTGACAAGTGTTGTGCTAGATGATATGGAACATAAAGACAGGAGAAAGCTCAAAAAATACATGAAAGAGATTGAAAAAAAAAAGGGCAAATAGTCTTCAGACTAAAGTCTTCATACTTGAAAAGTCTTTTTCCAACTACCTGGATGTTAGAGCAGGCAACAAATGTGGTCCTTCCCCTAATCAAGACTCCTCGTTTTTCAAACAGGGAAACATGCAGACAGATGAAATGGATCTCTCAAGGTCTCCATTTGCGGGTCTAAACCCAGATCCCTAGGTCCTGTCGTTCCACTTGACCTTTGGTTGTACTCACCTCCGGCGGCATAATTGAGGGCACGCCTCTACCATCCCAAATGCTATGGAGAAGATGGGAGGCAGCAGGCTCTCTACCCACCAGGTACTTAAACACACACAAAGACACCCAACAAAACTGAGGATGTATTTTAAGCGTGTCTCTCCCACTGATAACTTTGGGGTCACTGTCATGACTTCCCCTTTACCACTATTTACCCCTAAATACCACTCCTTCCTAATTTAGGATTCCTTCAACTGTTCCCTCCTCTCCCCGTAAATCAGAAAAAGTCTTTAGCACTTTGCCAAATAGTCACAAGTGGTGCCTAAGTACCCTGTTTGTAACTGAACCCTCCTCCCTTCCATTTAACAGTCATGCTCAAATTCTAGCGTCCCTGGGGAAATCCATTCAAACCCCTTAGACTGGCAGACGGGTGACATCCGTCACAACCTTGCCCGTGCCCACCACACGTTCCCATTCTCCACCTTCACAGGGCCACGCGCTTTGTCCCCAGATGAACTTTCTTTCATGAATCAACACATCCTGCCCCCCAGCAAATTCCCGCCCAGCCTGAGACCCTGAGCAAACGTCCCCTCTCTGCGGGATCGGCCCCCGACTTCCTCACAGCATACGGCTCTTCCTGGGGGGGCTGCACCGTCCTGCCCTTGAAGCGTTCACAAGGCCCACCCGTTTTGATGGGCTACGTGGAAAAATAACCCACTCCTTGCTGTCGACCATCTTACTGCTTAAAGTGTGAAGTTTTAACACGGGGCTGAGCTGAACAAAGGTATAGCTGAGGATGACCGCGGGGGCCAACCCTATGTGGGACGAGACGATGACACACAGGCTGTAACAATGGCTAATTATGGACACCGGCAAGAAGAGACATCTCAATGTGAAAGCACAGAGTTCACCCACTGAGGCCTCAAACTCCTGGCTGAAGCCAACGCTGGCAGCCACGGCAAGCTGCCTGCCCCTTCTCAAACTAGGACCACCTCTCAGAGTAGGTTAAGCTGTGAGGGCCAGAGGGGGGCTCTGCTCTGCAAAGGGGGCACGCAGAGCTTCACGGGCCACTTTCGGACCCCATACCAAGGAAGTGCTTCCATCAGTAACAGTTGTAACTGAGTGCCTGGCTGGGTCAAAGGCAAGTCTAACTTGACCTAGGCCAAAGAAACGCAAATATCTGTCCTAAGTATGAGCTGTGGGTGAGTCTATAGAGGAGAAATGGACAAATATAAAAATGATATAAAACTTTAATAATCTACGGGTAACACTCTCAGCACCCTTCAGGTCCGAAATAATCTTAAACTCCACGTGGAAAATACCTGAAGCGAAACCGAATCTTTGAGCAGAAAACAGAGATAAAGCAGTGTTCCAGACGTTCGGCAGTCTTTGTGCAGATGCTGAAAAGCGTGGACCAAAGAATCAAACAAGCCCAAGGAAGAGGAGAGCCGGAGACCCAAGGACAGGAGCCAGCCAGCTCCCCAGCTTGCAACCGGGAGCTCTGAAGAGGGCAGAGTGCCCACGTGCACGAGTCCTCAACAGCTCCTGGGGGAGAAGCTGAGTTCTGAGGCCAAGCAAGGCCCCGGCCTGTGAACTCAGCCTCATTCACGGCCAATCCCCGGACTGTCCGGACGGGCACCCACAGCTTGGAACACAAAGGTGCCGTCAATCACTGTCACTTGTGAGGGGCTCACTTTAGCAGATATTTTCCTGAGATCTTAAACTAGAAAGGAAGAGAGGTCAGAGCTGAACAGAAAGGACATTCACACACACACACGCGCGCACAACATTAATTTGACCAAGAAAGGCTGGGATAAACTAAAAACTATAAAAAAACGACATGTGTGTATATATACCAGCCAGACTTTCCCACACACCAATATGGACAAAAGAAAACTAAAAGAAACAGCGTGCTTTACACCAGAGAACACTAGTGAGCAGTCAAGGGAAAGGCCCACAGACCCAAAGACAGAATCAAATGAAACTATTTTTGATCCCTGTGGTGATGTGGGCAGAAGGACTAGTTCTCCATTTAGTCTAGGCCACTCTGTCCCGGAGGCCTAATTACTCGAGTGTCTCCAGACACACGGGAACAACTTACAAGGTTTGTAGTTCTTCTCATGACAAGGGGAGCTGTCCAGAGGCTTGCCATGCACGACGGGGTCTCGTCATCATTCTAAAAGAGAAAAACGATTATAAAGATCCCGCAGGGCCTAACAGTTTGAAGGCATTCGATGTGATTCTGCCTGAGGAGCATCAGCCAGGCCTGGATAGGAAGCCTCAACGTTCGCTCCTCTTTCCCGCTGCCCAATACGTTAAGGTCGGAAGAGAATTACCTTTCTCACAATTGGGACACCTGAACGTGTAGCTAGACGTGCCCCTGACCCCGAGGGTACGTGAGGAGTAGCCTCTAGCCCTCCAGCTTTACACAAGCTCATCCTACACCTTCTTGATCCAGGTCTCTTGTACAAAATAGACTGTTAGCTCCTTCGGGGTAAGAAGGATCCTCTCAGTGCCTTCTTTCGAAGAACTGCCCCACTTCCACCTCAGATTTCATTAGACTAGGAGCAGAGTCTCAATAAATTCTCACCAAAAGAACAAAAATATCAGCCACCCGAAGCCCTGGGGAACTGCTGTTTTTTCTCCCATGAGTTCCCGAGGGTACTCAGTGGAATGGGTAGGAACACCCCCCCACACACCCACACAGCACCTTCAGATTCTCTCCATCCAGAAGGTCCATGAAGCCATCATCCTCATCAGACAAAGTGGCTGTCACAGGGGACTGGGGCATAAAGAGAGGAGCGAAATTCCCAGGCTCGCTGCCGTCTCTTTCGTTGGAGGAGAGCTGGAAGGCAGAATTCACAGCTTGTGAATGACTGATCAGATTGGATTTCCTTGGATGGGTCACTAGATTTTATGAGGAAAACACATTGTATTTATTGGAAGTAAAATTTTGGCAGCTACTCATCAAAGGAAAATGCAGCCTAAGACAACAAAGGATTTGATGTCTACACATAGTCCTGAGCGGTATCAGGCCTGGAAGCCTTCACAAAAACCTCTTCTCAGAAGCAATTGACCTTACAGTGGGATCTGGGGAGAGCCTCTAGCGAAGGGCAAGGTTTGCTTTATCAGATGATTGTAATCGGTGAACGGGGATCAACATGCAGGTTGTGATACAGCAGGATAACCTGCTGCAATGAGGAAGGGTGAAAAGATACAATCTCTGCCCACAGAACCGCCTAGAGAAAGCCTATGTAACTCCAGCTCTGACAGGGGCTGGGTGGGGGGAGGGTAAAGGGGGGAGTCTACAAACTCTATCCTAGTCCGGTAGACTTGGAATTTAAATGATAAGTACTGTTTTAACTGAGGAATTACTGTGTTGTGGACACTATGATATAATCTGAAGTGTCCAGTTCCGTTTAAACCTCACAACACATTCAGGGGAGTTACTCCTTTTTTACTTATTTAACAAATCAGGAAACCAATGCTTAAGATCCAAGCATCGCATCACCTAAGTTACCAAGATCGCATGGCTCACCTGTTTGATTCCAAAGCCCAAGCTTCTCTCCCCACTACATTCTCTCCTAGGAGAGGGAACCATTCCTGGAGTAAAAATAGGGCATCTCACTAGGTGACCCTATTTTATTTTATGATGGGAAGTAACCTCCATCATAAAACTACTATATATTTAATATAGGAAATTTAGAAAGATGGCTCATAAGTCTATCATCTAGAAATAGACATTACTAGGGTGCCTGGGTGGCTCAGTCGGTTAAGGGTCTCCCTTCAGCTCCGGTCATGATCTCAGGGTCCTGGGATCAAGCTCCGTGTAGCTCCCTGTTCTGTGGGGAGTCTGCTTCTTCCTCCCTGCCCCTCAACCCCGCTCGTGCTCTCTCTCTCAAATAAATAAGTAAAATCTTAAAAAAATTCTAGATATAAACATTACTAATATAAACATTGCTGATAGTAAATTATATCTTTTCCAGGTGCTTCCCGAAGCCAGGAAAAATGCTCAGAGAGATATTTTTTCCCACAGTTAGGAGGCAGTCTCAACCTAAGTCCTACAGATAATCCTTAAGACACAAATCCCTTTGGGCTGGCCTCCTCTGCTTCAGGCACGAGCTTGCTTCACAGAAGTTCTAGGCTGCCTCTGATCCTCCACAAGTAATTCTGAGGATGCTCAGGGCACCCTGGCAAGTTTTCAGTCAGCAGAACCAAGGGGCAGGTAATTTTATTGTGGGGTGACATCCTCGAAGGCTCCCACTAGAATTCAAGTATTTGTGGGACACCTGGGTGGCTCAGTTGGTTAAGCATCTGCCTTCACGTCAGGTCGTGATCCCGGGGTTCTGGGATCAAGTCCACATCGGGCTCCTTGCTTAGCCAGGAGCCTGCTTCTCCCTCTCCCTGCTGTTCCCCCTGCTTGTGCGCTCTCTCTAACAAATAAATAAAATCTTAAAAAATTTTATAATACCAGTATATGTGACCTAAGTTCTGGGATCCCTAGTGCCCATGTGATACAGCAAATGACGGACATGTCACCTATAATTAGGGATGACCAGGTGACCACAATAAACCCCGATGTGGTGGTCTTCAAGAGGACACTAAAGATATTTAGTTTAGTTTTGGATACCCAGTACTTAAAGAATTACTGTGTAGTTGGGAATCAGTAGATTTTGTTAAGTCCTGGTCTTCTATTTATTTGTGTCCTTTGGCAAATCACCCAACCTCCATGACCAGAGTTTCCCAATCCATAAAACGGGTTAACTCCAGCTGCTTCACAGGCTTAGGAAGATTAAAGACGAGAACATAGGGGCACCTGGGTGGCTCAGTTGGTTAAGCCGCTGCCTTCGGCTCGGGTCATGGTCTCAGGGTCCTGGGATCGAGCCCCGCATCGGGGTCTCTGCTCGGCGGGGAGCCTGCTTCCTCCTCTCTCTGCCTGCCTCTCTACTTGTGATCTCTCTCTCTATCAAATAAATAAATAATCTTAAAAAAAAAAAAAAAAAAAAAAAGACGAGAACATATGTAGAAGCGCTTTGTGCAAATGCTTCACAAAGCAATGATACTAGCTGAACCTGGACCTCAGAGCATAAGCCAGACTGGAAAGCTGTATTTTCACATGCAAGTTCCCAGGAAAACCTGGAAACCAAATGTGGTCATTTTGTTGGTCATCTCTCTAGCTTTAGCTGTCAGATCACGGTAGTCAACTTTGGAAATAGTGCCGCCTCTGTCTGGCAAAGAAATAACCCAAGTGTAGGCGGCCCTCAATACTGTCAAATAGCCCACGGAGTGGGTTCACTAGAATCCCTAATAGTTCTTAATAAACCACCTTTGGAAGAGGCCAAGTGCTGTCTCCGAACAAAACCACTCTGGGAAGTATCTCTTAGCATTCAGGAAGCACTATGAAAGAGCAAGTTTTAAGACCTATAATTCCACCGTACACACATTTAGAAGAAGAACCCAGGATGCCCGCAGATTATTTCCCCAGAATTGACAAGGTCAAATATTTCCTGCTCAAGTTCAATATTCTAAACATCCCATCTCTCACTCTGCTTCTGCCTGTCTGCTCTCCAGACACAGCAAAAACACCAAAAAATGTGACAGTCTAGTTTCAAATGATAAAGTCAAGGTAAAGACAACAAGAGCTACTGTAGTGTCTTCGACTCTGGGTTAAAGAGGGTGCTTTAATTCTGTTCCCATCAGGAACTCCCCTGTGAAGGCCAGGGCACATACCATCCGAGCTGGGGCAGAGTTCTGCCTCTGTGTGAAGAGATCTTTATTCTCCTCAAGTCCATGAGAATGCAGGCAGCCACGAGATGCCGGTCTTACTGGCTTCTTAAACTCAAAGGCTTCCTGCAAGACAGCAGAGTCAAGACATCTTCCACTGTCCATGAAAACCAGGGCCTTGGCTGTAGCTCAGGTGAGACAGTCAAGGGAGCCGGCACTGCTCGCCTTTGTAACTGCCGCCAAACTAAGGGTTTACCCATTTCCGAGCTTAACTTCAACAATGGATCTGTGTCACTAAGAATTTCACAGACTCTACCAACAGCTGACCTCTAAGACAGCATTTTTTCTCTCACCACAAAGACTATTTCCTGAAAAAAACAAAAATACCAGCCAAGTATACAAAACACTGAGTTAATAAGCTAAATCAAATCAACAGCTTCCTAAAAGCTAAAGCAAATTGTTTCAATATAACGGCCTGTGAATGGGAGCCAAAACTTTTCACTCTAGATTTGAGGATTTTGTATTTTCCACTTTCTTCCTACCCACAGGGGTTATTTTTCACTTACAGTTATTATACTCCATACTCAAAGCAATGGAAAATTAAGAAAACTACTGCTTTTACTCAACAACACAAATGAATTGTGTATATTGAGTGAAAGCAAGAAGTGACAGAGTACATTCTGTATGATTCCATTTACTTCAAGTCTGAAAGCACTTATAATCCCACCTAAAACAGCCACTTCACTTGTGATAAGTGCTCAGAGCAGTAACAGCTAATGTCACAGAGTATTTACATGTCAACACAGCACTAAGTACTTTCTGTGCATTAACTCATAGAACCATCACCGATCACCCCCATTTTACAGATGAGGAAAGCTAGGCCTTACAGGTTAAGTGATGTGCCTAAGATCACAAGAGCTCTTTAACTACCATTTATGCTGTTTCCCCTCCAGAACAAAGTTCCAAGCAGGCAGTCCTGGGAAATACCAAGTTCAGTGGAAAACCAGGCATCAGTACAGCTTGTGTGTCTAGTAGAAGGCACTACACACACACACACACACACACACACACACACACACACACACACACGGACTCCAAGCACTCGAGGCAGGATCTCACTTCTGTATTCTCTCTCTGAAGCACTCCCAAGTTGCTAAGGGAAATCACTGGGAGAATTTATGGAGGCAGTCGGTTTTACACGAAGTCTGGGAGATGATAAGGATTACAAACTGTGGTATTTTAGCAGGGAATGGAAAAAGAGGAGGAAATTGACATGGGGATATAGTGAGCATGAAGGCTGGAAAAGTTCAGCCAAGTCCCTGAACTGTTTTGGGTGCTTACCCTGTGCAAGGCACCCGGCAGGTGTGAGAGAAAAGTCAGGCCACAGTGTTCTTGGCCTTTTGGATGGACCACCACAAGCTCACCCTCTAAACTACCAGTTCAGTTACTCTGTGATTCCCTGAGACTTGTTGGCCCTATTCTTTCAAATACTGTCAAGAAGCCTTTTCCTAAGCTTACAAGTCATCTCAGGGTGAGCACAAAGATGCAGGGCCTGGGCAGACCCTTCTGGATAAAGTATTCATGGTATAATCACTCTTAAAGACTATCATCTGAGCAACTCCTCACTGCCAGGAACCATTTAAAATGCTTTACATAAGACTCCTAAACTCACAAAACAAACTAAGGGTTGCTGGGAGGTAGGGGGGTGGATAGGGATATGGACACCGGGGAGGGTATGTGTTATGGTAAATGCTGTGAAATGTGTAAGCCTGATGATTCACAGACTTGTACCCTGGGGTAAATAATACATTATATGTTAATAAAAAAATTAAAAAAAAAATGCTTTACATATATTTTCTTATTTAATTCCATAATGCCCTACAAGTTACTGCTACTCGTATTTTACAAATAAATGAAGAGGCCTAAAAAGAAGTAATGGGGGCTCCTGGATGGCTCAGTTAAGCGTCTGCCTTCGGCTCAGATCATGATCCCAGGGTCCTGGGATCAAGCCCCATGTTGCGCTTCTTGCTCAGCAGGGAGCCTGCTGCTCCCTCTCCCTCCTGTTCCCCCTGTTTGTGCTGTTAAATAAATAATATGTGTGTGTGTGTGTGTGTGTGTATAAATAAAAAGGGGGTGCCTCGGGCACCTGGGTGGCTCAGTGGGTTAAAGCCTCTGCCTTCAGTTCAGGTCATGATCTCAGGGTCCTGGGATTGAGCCCCGCATCGGGCTCTTGGCTCAGCGGGGAGCCTGCTTCCCCTTCTCTCTGCTGCCTCTCTGCCTACTTGTGATCTCTCTCTCTGTCAAAGAAAGAAAAATAAAAAAAAAAGGGGGGGGTGCCTGGGTGGCTCAGTCGGTTAAGCTTCTGCCTTCGGCTCAGGTCATGATCTCGGCCTCTTGGGATCAAGCCCAACATTGGGTTCCCTGCTCAGCAGGAGGCCTGCTTCTCCCTCTCCCACTCCCCCTGCTTGTGTTCCCCTCTCTGGCAAACAAACAAACAAACAAATAAATAAATAAAATAAATCTTTGGGGAAAAAAAAAGTAATGGGTCAGGGTCACACAGCTAAATAAGCAGGACTCAAACGCAGGTTTCTCTGACTGCAAAGACTATGCATGACTTTGGTGAAGGTCTAGTCTCCCAGAAAGGAGCTCTGCTACTACTGTGTAAGCCACCGACACTTGTGGCTTTACCTCTATCCTAGGTTAGTACACTGATGCCACTCACGTTTTCCTTGTTTTCATCCTGGTCCATCAGCTGAAAGACATCATGGTCAAGAGAATCAGAATGGCTCCTCTTCAGAGCTGGGCTACATCCCAAGAGCTTCTGCTGTCAAAATGAAAAAAAGACATCAGGGTACATGACAATTCAGTGAAATTCAGGTTCAAAAGAAAAACAAGGGACGCCTGGGTGGCTCAGTGCGTTAAAGCCCCTGCCTTCGGCTCAGGTCATGATCTCATGATCCTGGGATCCAGTCCCGCATCGGGCTCTCTGCTCAGCGGGGAGCCTGCTTCCCCCTCTCTCTCTGTCTGACTCTCTGCCTACTTGTGATCTCTGTCAAATAAATAAAATCTTAAAAAAAAAAAATGGCACGGGGCGGGGGTGGGGGGTAGGTTTAGCTCCTCACACACTGCAGGTGGTAACCAAGAATGCGGCCAGGGTTCCACCTTGCCACAATATGGGATAGAAGATCCCACTACATATGGCTTCCCACCTGCCCTCACAAGGTAGGTCTACAGCCCTCTCAGCAGAGATTTAGGGTGCCAAATCAACCCCAAAACTTCATTTGCAAAGAAAGAATACTTCCTGTATCTCACTGGTAGTTAGAGCTGAGAGGTGAGGCTGCTTAGGTGCTTGGAGTGCTTACAGGGCTGAGGAAAAGCAGGCTTTCCTGTCTAAATTAAGTTCTACCATCAAGGTCACACTGATAGCTACAGAGACAGATATAGGAATTAGTTCAAAATAAACGAGGGAACCAACTTACAGGCAGGAACCTTATTCTCCTCATGGGATTTTCAAGGCTGCAAAGAGATCAGAAGATAAACAATGAGAATAAAACAAGAGAGAGGTATTCATATTAACAGATGCAGTGTCTGGTCTATAGTCCGGGGAGGGGGCAGTTAAACATCCCCATTTTAAGCAAGATGGAAGAACGGATTTCTGAGGCTGTCTGTCCTGTTTTCACAAGCACCCCCAACATTACCGGGCTTCCAGGTAAAAAGAGCAAGCCCAGGTCTTCTCTTAAAATACATATTTCTCTGATGCCAGAGGGTGAGGGAAAGGTTTGGGCAAGACTTGAAGAGAACACCAAAAACTACAGCTTAAATAAAGGATGCTAAGTCCTAAAAACTGCTGACACAAACAACTTATTCTCTAAAGGCACTAGACTTATTTATAGGCTCCACAAGTCTTACTAGGGTCAGCTAACTCCAGGGCTCCCATCCAGAGCACAAAGAATTTCAATAAAACATTAACAAGAGTCTTTCTTCAGCACAAACTTTTTAAGACCAGTGAAGACATACTTTTCTTTACTGTCCAGGGGTCCAGGAGAATCCAGACAGAAGCCTGTGGGAAATAATAAAACCTCATGAAATAATACATGAAACACCATTTTGTCATTAACTAAAACAAAAATATTCTTAGTACTGTTTCTTTAAGCCTTCAGTCAAACTCATGGCTTGGACTTCTACCAGAATTAAAGTGGCATCACTATTTGATTCTCAAACACTTCCTATCTGGGGGCTCCTATCTAGGTGACTCAGTGGGTTAAGGCCTCTGCCTTCGGCTCAGGTCATGATCTCAGGGTCCGGAGATCGAGCCCCGCATCGGGCTCTCTGCTCAGCAGGGAGCTTGCAGCCCCCTCTCTCTCTGCCTGACTCTGCCTACTTGTGATCTCTCTCTGTGTCAAATAAATAAATAAAATATTAAAAAAAACCCCAAAACTTCGTATCTGCACGAGTCTTAACATTTTCATAGTATATCTACCAATCCCCTTTTCCTTCTTGCAAACGCCATCAAGGGAATAGGATGTGAGAATTGAACATAATCTTTTTTTAAAAAGATTTTATTTATTTATTTGACAGAGAGAGAGAGAGAGAGAGAGAGAGAGAAAGAGATCACAAGTTGGCAGAGAGGCAGGCAGAGAGAGAGAGAGAGAGAAAAGCAGGCTCCCCTCCGAGCAGAGAGCCTGATGTGGGGCTCGATCCCAGGAACCTGGGATCATGACCTGAGCTGAAGGCAGAGGCTTTAACCCACTGAGGCACCTAGGCGCCCCTGAACATAATCTTTTAAGGATTGGTTGGTTATTCAGATAGAGATTACCTAGGTAACTTTCTGTTGAGTTCTGACCATGGAGAAAATAGGTACCAGTTTTCTGGAAGAGTTTTGATTTCAAATATTTTATCTTGTCAGATCATATGTGTAATTTGGGGGTTTGGAAAAATACATTTATCAGTCCTATGACAAGCCAAGTATGCATTGCCTCTAACAAAATAACACCAAGTAAGGGGCTCATCTTACCAAAGGGAGCAAGGTGCAGGAGACACTGCTCTCAGTATGGCCCAGACCCACCAGCGTCCGCCCTAGTGCACACCTATCCTCATGATATCCCCGTAACTCTGCACGAAGTCAAACGTTAGCTCTGATATTCTCATTTGCCATGCTGCCGCAGGTAAGCATCCTATCCCTAGTTCTTAAGAAGTCGACATTTTAAGATCTTTGCTCTTGCAGTTCCCTAACCGAAAGCATCTGCAAATGCAACCAAGAATCTATGAATTAGCATAAAATGCACTGGCCCATTTCCTCCATAGCAGGCTCACTGAAACAATAATTTGACTGCCTTTCAACGGATACGCTTTTCTGGTCTTGGTGTTATGGTTCATTTTACCCGGCTACTCAACCTCAAGATCAGGCACGCACCACCGCCACGCAAACCCTGGACACTTGTTTCCTCCATAAATACCACAGGGCCTTCTTTGTCCTGTTTTAAGGGTGTTTGTCACGGAATGCCATGACTCTCGTTTACTGTCACGACTAGTCACCAGACTAAGTTCCTGGGTGAAGCACACGTTACAACAAATTCCAAGTTTTGATCCCCACGTAGCAAACGCATAATAAATGTTGAAGACTAAAAGAATACCTGAATCAGTTGACTCAGAGGAGCCCATTCTCTGCAGACTGCTGTTTCTCACCTCCAGCGGCTGTTCATATTCACTGAAAGCAAGAGAAAGAATTCCTTCTATAAATCTCTAAAACATAATGACAAGGTTACATACAGGAGACAGTCCATGAGGTTAGCAAGTATCCAGGCTGCTCTCAACCATCTACTTCTAAGGCCACACCACAGCCCCATTTTGCTACCCAAAACACCCAGTTAGCACTTGAATATAAAAGAGAAGGGAGTGGGTGGGCATGGCCTGGGTCACACTGTAGACAAGAGGACTACAATGTTGGAGTATTTCCTGAAGTGAGAGCATGTGTTCTAGGTACCTGCTAGGATGAAAGGTGAATCAGACAAGTTCCTGCTTTTCAGAGGTTGGAAAACGTACAAGACCTGTGCTTACTGAGAAAATGGGACGTCCAAAACTGAAGGGAGAGCAGCTCCACCAGAAACACCGTGGGATGCATGTTTTGCCATAAGGAAAAGTCCAGGGAGCTTTTGAGGATGGAAAATTGAATAAAAAGCCCTGGCCTTAGGAAAGCAGGGGTGGACATCACGAATGTGCACGGGGTGAGGAACTGAGATGATTTTGCACATACGCCAGGAAAGAAAATGCCAGGTCTTTCTGTAGAGAAGGAACAAAGCTCGCAGGAAGCTAAGATCCTTCGAGGTGGTTCAGCAAAGGGTGGAAGTGAGCGCCTGGAAGGGTCCGCTTTGCCCCCGTGGAGGTAGATTACAAAGAGCTTCCTGGGATTGGGACACAAGAAGAGTACAAAGCAATCTGAAAGGGGTAGCCAAGGTGGGGAACCCGGGCCGACCCCACCCCCTACCGGGCCCGGCTCGGGGCTGAGGGCGGCCCTGGAGGGTCCGAACGGCCTCTCCCGCCCAACATTCCGCGTGGGGGGAGGGTGCACATGGCGGGCCCCAGCTCAGCGGGGCGGCCCACGAGCGGCGGACAGGTCTCGTCCCGCCCCGGGCCCGTTTCCCAGCCGGATCACCCCTGAGAGCCGTCTGGGAGCCCAGCGGCCTGCGGCACCGCTCGCCAGTCCCTCCTCACCTGCCCAGCCCCTGCAGCTGGTCCATGGTGACCGTCAGGTTGGTGACAGGCGACAGGCCCCCAGCGGCTGGCGCGCCGAACAGCGCTTTCGCGACGGGCTGCGGCGCGGGAGGGGGGCTGCAGGCGAAGAGCAGGCGGCGGCGGTGCGGGGGCTCCGGGCCCAGTTCCATGGCGGCGCCCGGCCTCCCAGGGCTCCCGCTCTCTCTTCCTCCGCCTCCGCCTCCGCCTCCGCCGCGCCCGCCCCGCCCCGCCGGCACCGGCCTCGGCCGCGCGCCCCGCCGCGGGCGCCCGCGGGTCAAACACAAACACGACCCCGCGGTTCAGGGACGCGGCTGCCGCGGGCAAGCGGCGCGGACGGGTGGGTGTCCAGACCCGGCAGGCGCCAGCCACATGCACGGGTGATTCCCCCGCACCCCGCGAGGCCAGCGGGCGGGCGGGCGCCGGCAACCTGAAGATTAAATCCAAACAAACGCGTCGGGTCGAGAAGAGAAAGCGGCCAGGGCCGCAAGGCAACGGCCTGGGCTCACACTCTCTTCGCTTTTCTCTCTTTTTTTTTGCCTGAACCCGGGGTCGCGGAGCACCAAGCGGACCTTCACCTCCCTTCCGGACTGTCGCTGCCAAGGTGGCCTTTCGCGGTAATAGCTGCTCACTAGGGACCGTCGCTGCCCCGCCCCCTTTCCTAGTTGGCGCCAAACGGAATCCACCAATCACTAAACAACTTCTCCTCCTCGCACCCGAATGGCAGCTACGCTGGGCCAATGGGAGGGGAAGAAGGAAGCGGCTCGCGGGGCTCTGCGAGGTCACCCGCTCTCCCTAAGGGGCGGGGCCTAGAGGAGGCCAGAGCAGATCCGATTGAGACAGGGCTCAGAGGTCAATGAAAACTCCCAGCAGAACCTGCGAGACGCGGGTAGAGACAGCGAGATCTCTCTTGCCCCGTTGCATGCTGGGAAGCATAGTTCTCACCCCGCACGGCCAGCCAGGCACCTCCTACCCGGTGTGGGTCTCTGCTGCATGGTCCCTTCCCGGAGGTCCACACATGGAGGGGACATGAGCCTGGAGAGAACGGTCCTGGCCACCGAGGGCTGGGCCGGGCCCAGTATTGGCCTGACCTATAACAATGGGGTACTATAGGCACCTCTCTTCTGCCCGGAGCCTCTGGGCCCCAATTTTGTAACTGAATGACCCAAGGACTGCACTCTGCATCTCGAACTACAGGCCCCCACAGCGAAGCGCTTAACACTCCTGCGGTGCTGGCCACGAACTAACCACACAGACTTGAACCCTACGATACAGAATGCCGTACTCGGCATTCATTGCTCACCTCCATTTTAAGCTTATACCACATTTTTTCGGAATCAGTTCCTTCATTGCCACCCTTTCTTAACCCTATTGGGTGCTCCTAGATAGCAATGCCATAAATACAATAATAGCTAACACTTATATAGTGTTTATGTGCCAGACACTGTTCCAAGTGCTTTATCTGTACTAATTCATTTAATCCTTACAACTCTGGGGGGGGAGGAATTGTTCTCATTTTATAGGTGACCATAGGTCACTCTGCTTATTTAGATTATATAGTTATTTTAGGTGACTGGTGGAGATTATGACCATTACCTCTGCTTAGGTACATTATTAAATACATTCAATACAAAATTCAATTAAATACATTCAATTAAGTGCTTCTTTGAAAAGCTTTTGCTTTCAAAGATTTGTATTACACAAATAATACAAAATAATGATAGCCTTAAAAAATACAGATAAGCAAAATTTTAAATAATTTTTTTAAATATTTTATTTATTTGACAGAGAGAGAGAGATTACAAGTAGGCAGAGAGGCAGGCAGAGAGAGAGGAGGAAGCAGGCTCCCCGCTGAGCAGAGAGTCCTATGTGGGGCTGGATCCCAGGACCCTGAGATCATGACCTGAGCCGAAGGCAGAGCAGATAAGCACAATTTTAAAACATCGTCTGTAATTTTGCCATCATCAAGGACGCAACTGTCAACATTTTAAATATTTTTTTTAACGTTTTAAACTTTTTGCATGGGTGTGCGTTGACAATCAGTATTCGTTTCAGAGTCAAATAAAGGAATTGAAAGCTCTCCCTCCTGGGGATACCTGGGTGGCTCAGTCAGTTAAGTCAGTTAAGCATCTGCCTTTGGCTCAGGCCCTGATCCCAGGGTCCTGGGATCAAGTCCTGTATGATGCTCCCTGCTCGTCGGGGAGCCTACTTCTCCCTCTGCCTGCTGCTCCACCTGCCTGTGCACGCTCTCTCTGACAAACAAACAAACAAACAAATAAATAAGATCTTAAAAAAAAAAGAAGGCTCTCCCTCTTTGCCTGAGTAGACATCCCCCAAATGGGATCAGCCCAAGAGGACTAACATGCGGAAACACTTCCACCAGCAAGTCTGAGTACTGGAATAAAAACTTAATGTCTGAAATGTGAAATGGAAGCAGAAGGAAAAGCATAGTTTCACCAAACCATTTTTTCCATTCACCTAGGGGTGCTCTCTGAAATCCCGGAGGAGCACTAAGGTATGGGATGAACTCTACACTGAACTGGGGGGTCTGAGTTCTAATATGATTCTGCCTTGGGGCAAGTCAATGTTTGCTCATTCATTCAGTCTCTACTAAGAGCCTACCGATTTGCTAAGTCCAAACAAGAGTCAGTGTTTTCCTGGAGACCGGCCTGAAATGCCCTTCTCACCTCTATAGTCACATCACTCAGCAAATATCCACCCTTTCCAGGAAAGCTCTACCCTCAGACATCCTAACTGATCCATTCCGCTGTTATCCTCCACCTTCCAGGTACCACATGTTTCCACCCGATTCTGTGATCATTTGGATCAGGGTAAGTCCCCCCCAAATGACTATAAACTTAAAAGGGTAGGGACCCCGCCTCTTTCTCCCCTTCGTATATAGTACCAGCCAGTGCCTGGCACTCCTCAGAACATATAGATTGAATACATGTTACAAAGAAAAAATGTAACCCCTTTGGGGCAGGGAGAAGAAGAAAAAAGAAAAAGTATGAATGCTTTGAATTTTTTTTAAAGATTTTATTTATTTGAGAGAGAGTGCAGAGCAAGAGTGAGAGAGGGCGTGCAGGGCCAGGAGTAGAGGGAGAAGCAGATTTCCCATCAAGTGGGGAGTCTGATGCGGGGCTCGATCCTAGGGCTCTCCTGGGATCATGACCGGGGCGCAGGCAGACATTTAACTGCTGAGCCACCCAGGCTCCCCGCTTTGAGTGTTTAAGAAGGGAATCTGATCTGATTTGGTACGTCCCTGAGGAAATGTCCAGAAGGATACCTAACTTAGGAAGTAGAAGAGAGTGTTCTGGGCAGAGGAACAGGCCCTAAGCAAAGGCTCTGAGGCTGGATAGAGTCTCTGGTGCAGAGCAGAGAACAAGGAGAGAAGAGGAGGCTGGGGAGGGCCCAGATTCTGCAAGGGCTTGGAGACTGAGTTCTGGAACTTGGACTTTGTCTCAAAGGCTATGGGAAACAAAGCAAGGTTTACATTTACATTTTAAGCAGATAACCCTGGCTTCAGAGTGGGGAATTGATTTCAGAGCAGCAGTGGGAGAGCTGGGGACACCAGTTTGGAGGGGATCACAGGTCCTCCTGTGAGAAGGTGGTGACTTGAATGAGGTAGGAGGTGATGTAGAGGGGGAAAGGGGGCCTGCGTTGTTCCTGTGAGTGGGGACTGAGGTGGACCACAGCTGTGTCTCTCAAATAGTGAGGTGCCCCAGCAGGGTTCCACTCCTTGGCAACCACAGAAACTTGGCTTTTAAATCTGCATTAGGTATGACAGTGCCTTGTCCATTTTGCTTGGAGGAGGGAGTCCCCTTGTTAAAAACAAAAATCTGAGTAATCTCCCATCAACAGATCAGACTTAATTTCTGGGGCAAAAGATACATTCCTTTTCTGATTTCGTGTTTTACATGTGTTCATTCTCCTTTCACCCACCTGTGCTGGTAGCAGTTTTGGGTTGATTCTGCCTGGTTATGGAGGCAGCATAAGGTGCCTCCGAAGCTATCAGGTTTCAGTTTGAGAAGGAGGGCCAGTGTAACCAGTGTCTTAGATGCTATCAAGGTGAGGAGGAGTCCCTACCATCAGAGGTTCCCAAATCCTGGTTCTAAAGCACAATCGTCGGATATTTATTTATTGAGTAGATGATCCAATTGTCTGGTACAAATTCAAATGATACCAAAAAGGCCTAGAGTAAATCTCCTCCTCACCGCTGTGCCAGCTACGCTGTATTCTTCCCCGTTGGTCGCTTTTCTGTGTCTCCTCGAGTCTGCGTCTATGCTAACAGTTAGTATCTTCTCTCCCATACATACTGCTGATTTTTTACGGACAGCAACATGTTATAAACACTGTCCTGAACATTCTTTTTTTCACTTGGTATATCTTGCAGTTGGTTCAATATCACAGATAGAGTTCTTCAGTTTCTTTTCTTTTCTTTCTTTCTTTCTTCCTTCCTTCCTTCCTTCCTTCCTTCCTTTCTTTCTTTCTTTCTTTCTTTCTTTCTTTCTTTCTTTCTTTCTTTCTTTCTTTCTTTCTTTCTTTCTTTCTTTCTTTCTTTCTTTCTTTCTTTCTTTCTTTCTTTCTTTCTTTCCAAAGATTTTGCTTATTTATTTGATAGAGAGAGAGAGGTCATAAGCAGGCAGAGAGGCAGGCAGAGAGGGGGCAGAGAGGGGGGAGCAGGCTCCCCGCCAAGCAGAGAACCCGATGTGGGGCTAACCCACTGAGCCACCCAGGCGCCCCTCTTTCTTTCTTTTTTTTTTAAAGATTTTATTTATTCATTTGAGAGAGAGAGAGTGCACGCGATTGGGAGAGGTGGGGAAGGCAGAGGGAAAGGCTTAGCAGGGAGCCTGACATGGGGCTCAATCTCAGGACCCCCAAGATCATGACCTGAGCTGAAGACAGGTGCCTAACCTACTGAACCACCCAGGCGCCCTCCTCAGTTTCTTTTTTGATGACTACCAATTTGGGGAACTTTTTTGAAAATACAGAAGCTCTGGTCCCCCTTGGATTTTTGATGTCACAATTTAAGGGTGGGCAACTGCCTGGAATCTATGTGATCAGAAAGCTCTCTGAATTGTTCTGACACACAGCCAGGTTGGGGAACCAGCGAACTGTTTGGATTTTAAGGACATGGAGGATCAGAGATCACACACACTATTTACACAATTTGTATTCCTACTATAATGTGCTAGGTAATGAGTTTTGTAGGATGGTATTCTGAGCACAAGGCGACGTCTTGTCTCAGGGCTAAATGTTTGCTCTCGAGTGACAGTCTTTTCTAGCAGGTGCCCCTCCATTTTTTCATGGGTGCTCCTCAACAGTTTCACCCACGCCCACTTCTTCAGCCTTTCCCCGAAGAACTCCCAAGTTCCTGTCTCCAGAGTCTCCCTCCTGAATTCCAGCCCCTCATCTGAATCCATCTGGAAATGGCCCACTGGCGGCTCAACTCTACTCGTCTTAAGATCTCATTTCTTTCCTTCCAAGCTTCTGACCCTCCCCAGGATCCTTCACAGGAAAGGGCACCATATCTATTCGTTCTTTCTCCTCACTGCTGCCCTGGTCTAGCTGGATTCCCAAGCCCTGGCCCCAAGTGAGCTTTCTGAATGCAAATCTGATCTCTTCTTCCCCCTTCCTCTGCTCAAATTCCTGCCTGTACCCTCCCTCCCCCCAATATTGCTTAAAGCAGGGGCTCTCATATATTTCAGACTTGCGACCCAGAACACACATTTCAAAAACTTCCCAATACATCATTTATTCGTACTTCATGCAACACACTCTTTTTTTTTTTAAGATTTTATTTATTTATTTGACAGAGAGAGAGAGATCACAAGTAGGCAGAGAAGCAGGCAGAGGGAGAAGGGGAAGCAGGCTCCCGCTGAGCAGAGAGCCCGATGGAGGGCTCGATCCCAGGACCCTGAGATCATGACCTGAGCTGAAGGCAGAGGCTTTAACCCACTGAGCCACCCAGGTGCCACAATACACTCTTTTCTATTTTATTTTATGTCACTTAAAAAATCCTGGTAACAAGGGATGCCTGGGGGGATCAGTCAGATTAAGCATGCGGCTCAAGTCCTGATCCCAGGGTTGGGAGATCTAGCTTCCTGCTGGGCGTGGAGGCTGCTTAAGATTCTCTCTCTTCCTCTACCCCTCCCCACCCCTCTCTCTTTCTCTAAAGAAACAAAAAACAAAAATAAACAAAATGGAAGTTATGATGGCTTTTGACCCATGGTTTGAACAGCAATGGGTGACAGGCTGAAGCCCAAAACCGTTGGCCCAGGACACCAGGTCCTTTCCGGGGAGGCACCCTCCTCTCCTGCTCCATCTCCTTTTCCCCTCAAAGCAGCCCAGCACCAGCCATCACCCTCCTGGCCCTCCAGAAACCTGACACAGTTTAGGCCTCTCTGCTTGTCGCAGCCCACGGGTCTGAGCTGACCTCCCCTGCCCAGTCCACTATTTCAAGTATTTTCTTTTCTTTTTTTAAAGATTTCATTTATTTATTTGACAGGGAGATAGAGAGAGCACAAGTAGGCAGAGTGGCAGGGAGAGGGGGAAGCAGGCTCTCCACTGAGCAGGGAGCCCAATGCGGGGCTCGATCCCAGGACCCTGGGATCACGACCCGAGCCAAAGGCAGGCACTCAACTGACTGAGCCACCCAGGCGCCCCTCAAGTATTAAGTCTGAAAAGTTTCTTCCCTCTAATCCAGTCTAGGGAGTTTCATACTTGATTCAATATCCCTATTCTTGGGACGCCTGGGTGGCTCAGTCAGTTAAGTGTCTGCTTTTGGCTCAGGTCATGATCCCAGGATCCTAGGATCGAGTCCCCCATCGGGTTCCCTGCTCAGCGGGGAGTCTGTTTCTCCCTCTGCTGGCCGCTCCTCCTGCTTGTGCTCTTTCTCTCCATCTGACAAATAAATAAATGAAAATCTTAAAAACAAAAACAAAAAAACCCGCTTGTCTTGCATTCATTCATTCAACAAATATTTATTGGCCCCTGGGACAAATGGAGAGGGCTGGAAATAAAATGCCGCCATCCCTACCCTCGGGGGGCCTCCATCTGCCAAATACAATCCCGCAGAATGCCCCTTCTAATAAGGGAGTCCTCACCATGATGATGGTTGCCTTTATGGTTGGTGGGGCCTGGAGGAGGGGAGGGGATGGAGATGGGAAGGCTGGAGGAGGTGGGGTACTTCCTAGAGGAGACTAAAGCCACTGAAGCTTGAAGGCTGGCACAGTTCTTGGTGTCGGTCCCTGGAAAAGGGGAATTTACTGTCAGGTGAGGTGGGGGTGCTTTCTACGGAGAAGAGCCCCCTGAAGGTAGGAGGTGAGAACAGCACTTTTGGGGAACTGCTTCTGCGTCCCCAGTCAAGTCTTAGAACGGGGGTGCTTGTGAGGGACCCAAGTGGGAGGAAGGAGTCAGCTCTTGAAGGACTTAGCTTGCTGAAGGGTTGGGCCTGTGGCCAGTGGAGAGGGTGGAGGGTGGTGATAATGGGGTTAGAATTGTTGCAGGGTGCGTCAGTTTGGGGAGAGTGTGGAGGCTTGCAAGGTGGGGGCTATCCAAACAGTGCTGTGTGAGGAAAGGTGAGATCGTGAACCAAGGCAGGGACCTTAGCAGTAGGAGGAAGGGAGTGACCTTGGGAGTGAAGTAGGGATCTTTGGATCTTGATAACAGAGTTGAGGGGCAGGGGGAGAAAGCAGTCTAGACTGACTCCTTGGTAATGACTTAAGTACCTGGGTGGATGGTAACATTATTTCAACACTAGGCGGCATGGTCTCGTAGGAATTTGTTAAGTTCCATTTTGTGCTTGTGTACTATATGGGCTTGACACTCAGAAGAGAGATCTGGGGTTCATTAGCATGAGGATGGTAAGTCCACTGAGGATGTGCAAAGTGTTTTTGGAAACTGGGTCTTGGGAGCATCAACGTGGAAGATTGGGGGTAGCAGGAGAGGCCTATGGAGGTGGGGCTGGGGAAGGAACCACAAAGGAGGGACTGGCCCGTCTGTGGTTGAGACAAGCCCTGAAGGGAGTCAGGGAAGGTGGCCAGATGGTCATGTTGAGTGGCTGAGAGAGGTGAGAGGTGAGGAAGTAGCCAGAGAAGGTTCTGGAAAGGTAAGCAATGGCACAGAAGGTACAGTATGGTTCTTAAATGCACCAGAAAACACTTAAACAAATGTTTAAATGTTAATGTTCATAGCTTCATTATTCATTTTAGCCCCAAGCAGAGAACAACCCAAATGCCTATCAACAATAGAATGGGTAAATAAAGGTTCTTTCACATAGCAATGAGAAGAAGAGAACTACCCATACTGTGGATGAGTCTCAAAAATCCATGTGGAACATAAGCCAGATGTGGAAGAGGACAGGCTGTTTGATTCTATTGACATAAAGTTTTATAAAATGGAAGACTTGCTTTTTAATCTTTGGTGATAGAAGTGAGGGTACGGGTCATCTATGAGGGGGTGACGGGAAGGGGCTGTGAGGAGAACTTTTGGAATAGGTCACATGGTTTCTTGATCTGGGTGCTGGTGGCATGAACGTGTTCACCCTGTGGAAACTCACTGAGCTGCACACTTTTTGTTCACTTTTCTGCATGAGATGAATATTAATTTATTTTTAATTTATTTCATTTTTTTAAAGATTTTATTTATTTGAGAGAGAGCGAGAGCATGAACGGGTATGGGAGGGTAGGCGGTGGGAGGAACAGAGGGAGAGGGAGAATCAGGCTCCCGGCCGAACAGGGATTACCCGCCCCCCGCCCCAGACCGAACGAAGGCTCAATCCTAGGACCCTGGGATCATGACCTGAGCCGAAGGCAGACACTTAACTGACTGAGCCCTCCAGGTGCTGCTTGTTTTTTTTTTTTTTTTTAAGATTTTATTTTAGAGTAATCTCTACACCCAACATGGGGCTCAGACCTACAACCCTGAGATCAAGATCACATGCTCCATGGACTAAACCAGCCAGGTGCCCCTGAAATGTTTACTGTTAATAATAAAAATTATTATTCAATTATATATACGTATTTCATATATATATGAAATAAAACCTGCCCTTGATGCCACTTTCCCCTCCAGCTATAGTCTTCCCCTTCACAGTTCAACTCAAAAAAAAGTTGTCTCTAATTTCCCTTCTCTCATTTTGTCTTAAACCCACTCTGATCAGACATTCACCCTCCCTACTCTGTGGAAATGGCATTTGACAAGTTCTTCAGGGAACCCTCATTTTGCTGAATCCAGTGACCAATTTGTACACCTTGTCCTACTTCCCATTACAGCACTCGATACAGTTGACTACTCCCTTCTAGGAACATTTGCTTCACTTGACTTTCAGGACACCATTCTCCAGATTTTCCTCCTATCTCAAATTGCTCCTATAAAAAGATATTAGAGAAAGGTCATGATAGAGGGAGCTGTTTGGCCCCTCAAGGGTGGGAACCAGGTGTAGGGAGAGAGCCTCGGGCCTCCTGGGTAAGCCAGAAGCTCTTCTGGGGCATCAAATCCTATTTCCAGAGGCATGAAGAGGAATGTGTAGGGTGGATGAAGATTAAGAATTTGAGTGTTATCCTGAAAGTGGTGGGTTTAGAAAGGGCCTCTGAGAAGCTGTCATTCCCCCCTCCCCGCCTGTGGAAGATGGACTGGACTTAGGGAGATGGCAGGTCCCTAGGGTCCCCTTTCTTTTCAGAAAAGGTTGAGGACTTTTTCTGCTACTCTTCTCCCTGGTGGTCATGGGCGTAGCACCTGAGGAGGCCGCCAGAGGGCACTTGTTTCCCAGAAGAATATTCTCTGAGAAAGAATTGAGGAGTGTTGCTGGCAGAAGAGGTGGCTGTAGTCTGAGGGACGGAAGTGAAGCCTGTGTGGAAAAAAACGAATGTGCCCTAACTTCTGGGGAGGGCTGGGAGCCCCAAACCTGTGTTGTTGGTCTCAGCTGGTCCTTTATCTTCTGTGTCAGCCTCTTGACCACTCTCGGTCTCAGTTTTACCCTCAAGGAAATGGGAGGAATGACCCGTGATCAGTCTACCACACAGAGGTATTAGCAAGAGAGAACAAATAGTTTACGCTTCAGAAATTTGAAACAAAGTGTACTGGGGAAAAGCAGGGGATTACTGGCCCTCGCTGTCCCCCGTGCTGCCCCTGTGCTAATGTAACCTAATGACTGTGTGACACTACACTTGAAATTGCTTAAAAGCATAGAGTTGAACAAAAATCAAAATGGCGGCAGTAATGCTTCAGCAAAGCTTGATTTTAAAGTAATCTTTTTCCTCTCTTCTGTAGAACTTCCCTCCTCCCTTCTTGGGCTTTTTTTCTTCTTAAAGTTTTCTTTTTTTTTATTTGTTAGTAATCCCTATACTCCAATGTGGGGCTTGAACTCATGACCCTGAGATTGAGGGTCACATGCTCTTCTGACTGAGCCAGCCAGTAATCCTCCTTCTTGGCCTTTTCTTTCAGGAACCCTGTGCCACCCTGAAGACATGACAAATGAGGTTGGCAGCATGTACACAATTCCTGTCAAAACTGGCTAGAGGGGCGCCTGGGTGGCTTAGTCGGAGTCTGGTGGGGAGTCTGCTTCTCCTTCTCCCTCTGACTGCCTCTCTGCCTACTTGTGCTCTCTCTGTCAAATAAATAAATAAATAAATAAATAATCTTTAGAAACCCCCCGGCTAAATCCCATATTTCTCTATAACCACCCACCCTCCTCGGCCCCCACCCCAGTCCCTTCATCCGGGCAGGCGTGCTGTTTGAAGGCCTTAGCCTGCTGCAGCCTCCTTTGCCCAGCAAAGCAATAAAGCTGTTGTTCTTCCTTATACCCAAACTCTGTCTTCGTGTTACATATTTTGGCTGCAGAACATAGAGACTGGTTTTCAACAACACACTCACCTACACTACTGTAAGTTAAGTATGGAGTGCTGCACATTTTGAGACCGGGGAATTCACCAGCAGGTAGAGGTGGTGAGGCCTGGGTTAGGTCAGAGGCAGCAGGCAGGGAATGGAGGACACTGGAGCAATAGGGAGTCATAGTAGGTTCTAGAGCGGTGGGAGGGCTTCATTCTAAAGGGCCAGGTTTTCTTGTGAGCTTTCCTGGGGTCATCCCTCTGGAAGTCAGAGGTCCTGGGAGCAGCTGAGCTCTTCCTACAGCTTGCACTGGGTGCTGTCCCTTCCTCCCCCCATCAGAATATACAGGGAAGGGAGGAAACACTGTTGGGGGAGTGGGAGGGGACTGGAAACCAACAAGCTGGACCGGTGGTATAATTGCCCTGTCCTGGTCTTTCTCAATCCCTGGGCCTCTGGGAAGTGAAATTGTTCCTGAGGCTCCCTCCCATCCTGGTTGAGTTAAACCATCTTGCGCCATCCAGCTGTTAGCTTGTTGACAAATGGCCGCTTAGGCAAAGTGTTGTGGGAGGGGATTGCAGGTGGGAGGCTGAGGGTAGGTTTCCAGAACCTATTCCTTTCTAGCCCTGAGCAATGCCTGCCCTAGAGGGAATTGAGGCTGGTTCTATTCTGATCTTTTTACACCTAAAATCCAGACTCTAAGGCCTGCTCCAGGCCTTCTGAGATGTTTGGGAGTTCTGTGAAAAAAGGGGCGAATCTGAGGAAATTGGGGTTAATCAGAGTGAAAGGGGTTTTTTTTTCTGCAGGACTCTTCAGAAGCTTTAATTAGCTAAGGTGTATTGAGGAGTCTCTAAGAACCAGCAAGGGAGGTTTTACATACTTACTTAAATATGGGACTCTTTTCATAGAGTCTTGCATGACCACTAGGCCACAGAACACACTCTGAGAAGTACTTACTAAATCCAGTGTGGCCCCCACATTCATTCTGCATGTGAGGAAATAGAAACACAGAGGAGGGAGGGGTTGCCCTCAGCGCCGGGTTGTTCGGCTCTGCTCCTGAATATGACCCTCGTCTCCCTTCCCTGGGCACCTTCGGAGTCTTCCCAAGTGGGCAGGGAGGGGCCATTGCAGGCCTCCTCCTCTTCCTCACCACCAGCCCTTTCTCCCATGGGGGCTCAGGCTTCGTGGTCCCAGAGAGCTGAGGAGAGAGAGGCACTCCTTCCTGGAAGGACACGTCCACACATTGCCAGCGCTTATTTCCCTACTCTACAGCTTTTATTTTATTTTATTTATCTTATTTTAACTTTTTTTTTAAAAGATTCTATTTATTCATTTGACAGAGAGAGAGAGTTCACAAGAAGGCAGAGAGGCAGGGGGAAGCAGGCTCCCCGCTGAGCAGAGAGCCCGATGTGGGGCTCGATCCCAGGACCCTGAGATCATGACCCGAGCTGAAGCAGAGGCTTTAACCCACTGAGCCACCCAGGCACCCCCCTTAACTTTTTTTTAAGTAATCTCTAAACCCAATATGGGGTTCGAACTCACAACCCAGAGATTAAGAGTCGGGTGCTCCACTGACTGAGCCAGGGAGGTGGGCCCCTCCCTACCCCCCAACTCTACAACTTTTAAAATTGAGGTATACATCATCTATCATAAAATTTACAATTTTAGCAGTGTTTCTATGAGTTTTGACAAATGTATGCAATTGTGTAATTATTAGCACAATCAAGATGTGGACCGTTTTCATCACCCTAACACATTCCCTCAAAAACCCCTTTGTAGTCACCCTCCTTCCCAACCCCACCATCCGGGAGCCACTGATCTGCTCTCTACCACTCTAGATTTGTGGCTCTTGGAAGTGTCACGTGACTAGCAGCATACAATAGGTGATCTTCTGTATCTCACTTCCCTCACTGAGCATAATGTCTACGAGGTTTATTCATGGTGTGTATACTGGCATTTCTTTTCTTTTTACTTATCAGTAGCATTTCATTGTGTGGATGTTCCATAGTTTAAAGCGCCTGCTGATGGACGTTTGGGGTGCTCCTGGGTTTGACTATTCTCAGTGAAGTTGCTGTGCAACTTTTCATACCAGTTTTTGGGTTGGAGGTGTGTTTTCATTTTTTTTCTTTAGATAAGCTTTATGCCCAATGTGGGGCTTGAACTCACAACCCTGAGATCAAGAGTTGTGCGTTCTACCGACTAAGCCAGCCAGGTGCCCCACATTTGCTGATGGTAATCACCCAGGAGTGGAATTTCTGGGTTGTGTGATAAGCTTACCCCTTTCAAAATGATTCCTGGTTGTCTTTCTCCCATCGCCTGCAGAGGGGAGTGGTGGGGGTGAGAGGATGGGTTGAGGCCAGGAGAGGCTAAGGAGTAACCTGGGCCTCAGCCTTACTTCCATCTGTCTGCGTAGCTCGGAGTCTTCGCCAGCCGCTCTGTCCTGCCCTGGGCTGGCCCCACTTTACTCAGCTGGGACATGATAATAGCGCTACAACCCTCCGCGTCTGTCTCTGAGGCTCTTCTGATGAATGGAGATGGGCAGGGGTTGTCTCTGGAAGCTGTGAGGGGCCGGCGCTCTGAGGGGTGGAATGGACATCGGGGGTACTTGGCAGACAGAACATGGTCCTGGGGACAACCTTCCTTCGAGAGCTCTTTTCTCTCTCAAGTCCGTGTGGACATGACAATAATCAGTTTCTGAGAATCTTGAGAGGTTCCTTTTGGCCCTGAACTGAGTTGGTTAGGGCTAATATTTTTTGGGTTATCAAAGGCCACCCATTTGCCATAAACAACTTGGAATATGGAGCTATAAAGGAGGAAGAACATTTTGTGAGGAGACCGCGGGAAAAAATATCTCCACCACTGTCCTATACGCATGTGGCTACTTAAATTTAAATTAATGAAAATTAAATTAAGAAATCAGTTTATGCAGGGCGCATGGATGGCTCAGTCGGTTAAGCATCTGCCTTTGGCTCAGGTCATGATCCCAGGGTCCTCGAATCGAGTCCCGCATCGGGCTCCCTGCTCCATGGGGAGCCTGCTTCTCTTTCTGCCTCTCACTCTGTCTCTCATGAATAAATAAATAAAATCTTAAAAAAAAAAGATTCATTTATTTGCGTGTGTGTGTGTGTGAGAGAGAGAGAGAGAGAGAGAGAGCACGCATGCACACAGCAGGGGGGGGGCAGAGGAATAGGGGAAAGAGAATCTTCTTTAAAAAATATTTTATTTATTTATTTGAGAGAAAGAAAGTGAGAGCCTGAGCACGAGTCGGGGGGAGGAGCAGAGGAAGAGGGAGAAGCAGACTCCCGGAAGAGCAGGGAGCCCAACTTGGTGCTCGATCCCAGGACCCGGGGACCATGACCTGAACTTCATGAAGGCAAATGCCTAATGGACTGAGCCACCCAGGTGTCCCAAGGGAAGAGAGAATCTTCATTGGACTCCCGGCTGAGCCCTATAGGGGGCTCCAAGCAGGGCTCAATCCTATGACCCTGAGATCATGACTTGAGCCAAAACCAAGAGTTGGAAGCTTAACCGATGGTGCCATCCAGGTGCCCCTAGCTTGGGTCTCGATTTCAGGTGGTGAGTTCAAGCTCTGTGTTCAAGCTCCACGACTAGCAGGGAGACCACTTAAAAAAAAAAAAAGAAAAGAAATCAGTTTAGGCTACACTAGCCACATTTCAAGTGCTTAATAGCTATGTGCAGTTAATGGCTACCATATTGGATTAGCACAGACGTAGAATATTTCCTTCATCACAGAAAGTTCTATTGGACAGGCTGATTGAGATCCCAAATCCTTTCCTTTGGGAGGATCAGTATGTTAGAACATATTTAATGGACTGAGGCAGGCTCCGCAGAGGTCGGCGGGCTTATAGAAAAAAATCCCATAGTTCCAGGGGGCAGAGCTCATCGTGAGACAGTTGACTTCACAGGGACCTGGTGGTTGGCTGGTGGGGGACATGGCCCCCTGAGATGGACAGGTGGACATGGTGAGGACCTTGCAGAGGCACAGGGGTAGGACTGGGGCCGGGTGGGAAAAGAAGTGGCTGGATGGAGTGGATATTGGCAGGGAAGGTTTGCTAGTGGGAAGATGTGGTAGTTCCATTTGAGGAGTAGGCAGAGGGCCTTCTGCAGGGTGCAAGGGTGTGGGAGTGTCAGACATTTCAGGAGACATGAACCAGGCCTTGTGAGGCCACCTTCTTGGCCAGAGCCCCAGGGGGGAAATTGTGGCCACCTCCTGCTCTGAGTCCTGGTGCCTTCAGGATGATAGCACTCTGTTGGGTGATCTCAGCACGACTCCCAAGGGTCAGTGTTGTGTGCAGGTCTCAGCCTATCAATAAACAATGTTGTGGCTGGACCAGCCCATGTGGTTCTTATCATATCTTATCATAAAGGGCACAAGATGCCCTTCAGCAGTAATCATCAGGAAACTTCGAGGGGAAAGTAAAGGTTTATTACTTACAAGACCTGGAAATTACACAGCACACACACGGCAAGGTTTCAGGTAGAGAGAGAGAGAGAGAGAGAGAGCACAAGCTAGCAAGGGCCTGGGGTTCTGCTTTTATTGGGGTCAAGGGTGGGGGCCTAGGGTTTATGAGGCTCATTCTTGCTGAATTTAAAATATAACAGCAAGAATTTAAAGGATGGAAAGAGAAAAAAAACACATGGCCCAAATGATCAGTTATCAAAATCCGCCAAGATCTCTAAAACAAAGAAGCCTGGGGGGTAGGGGCAGGAACCTAGTTTTTTATCTTGTGGCGTGGCTGGCCCTGTGTTTATTCAAGGTAGCTATCTGGAGCTGATCCCCTTTGAAGTGGATTGCTCCATAACCAGTAATCAAGGTAATGGAATGGGTAATCGAAGCTAAAGTTGGGTACTTGCATTACAAAAAAGAAAAAAAAACCCACAACCAACTATCTGGGTTACACCACAACCCACCCTGTGATGTCAAGGCATCAGAGCCGGTGGTGAGGACATTAGCTACCTGGGTAACTGATCAGGTCAGGATTTGTAACCCAGAAAGTACACATCTAAATAGGATTATAGTAGCAAATTTTATTTTATTTTTTATTTTAAGATTTTATTTATTTACTTGAGAGAGTGAGTGTGTGCATGCACAGGGGAGGGTTAGGGGCAGAGGGAGGGGAAGATCAGACTCCCCACTGAGCAGAGAGCCTGATGCGGGGCTCAATCCCAGGACCCTGAGATCAGGACCTGAGCTGAAGGCAGCCGCTTAACCGGCTGAGCCACCCAGACACCCTGTAGCAAATTTTATAATAATTCTTCAGGCCATAGTGTGAAATCCAGTCCACAGCCATGTCCCCAACTTGAAGGGTCCTGCCATGCAAACAAGTTAATGATCTTGAGGGCCCTAGGACTCTGCCGAAGGATTTGGGCAATATTGTAGAAAGTGTTACTATTTTGGGTCATCCTGTGTAGCAGGTTTGAACCTGTCCTGAGTTGGTAGGTTGGTCCATATCGCCTCGAACCAGTCTCTTGGCCCTGAGAATAGGTCTGTACAGTTTGAGGGCTGTGTCTCCTTTCAGACGGGGACGCAGGTGGGTTCCCCAAGGTAGGCCTATCGTGAGCAAGCAATCAGGTATTTGACAGGCGGCATTTCTATGGGAACAAGAGTAATGGCAGCAAATGGTTACTGCTTGGAGCAGATTATAATCCCAGGTTCTGGGTTCTGAAGGCAACCAGTTGAGATAATCTAGATGTTGGGCTTGAAGCATCTTCAGATGGAGTGAAGGCAGGCGGTGGTGATCTGATGGATTTTCCTGGTCTGTGTCTTGAATGTTCTGGTGAGTTTTGTGAGTGACCCACAGAGCAGCAGACACAAAGACTGTACGTATAGGAGCTGTCATAGTGATTTCTCTGAAGTTCATATTGTGTCGTCCCGTGTGAGCTTGCACGCCTTCAGGAAAAGGATGGTTTTCGTTCTCAGCGATTCCAAGTCAGAAGGATGGGAGAAAAATTGGAAGCATTGGTCTGGAGACTTGCGGCCAGATAATGGAAGAAATGAGAAGAATTCAGTATCCAGTCCAGTTTATAGGCAGAAAACCAAGCCTCAAAGACACTTAGCAGAACTCGAATCTAATATCCACAAGTGTGTGTTACGGTTTCTACTGACACATAACTTGTCTCTACAATCTCCCCCATTTCTATCAAAGATAAGCATAGTAAGACTAATTTATTTGCAAGTTAAGTCGAATTTCAATAAAAGTGGCCTGATTATTGACACAAGTGTAGCAAGAATAAAGGCTCTTTTAAGTTTGCTTTACTGGAACTTTTTTTTTAAGTTTAAAATTTTTTTATTTCTACTTTTATTATTATTATTATTTTTTAAAGATTTTATTTATTTATTTATTAGGAAAGAGAGAGAGTGAGAGAGAGCATGAGAAGGGAGAAGGTCAGAGTGAGAAGCGGACTCCCCGTGGAGCTGGGAGCCCGATGTGGGACTCGATCCTGGGACTCCGGGATCATGACCTGAGCCGAAGGCAGTTGCTTAACCAACTGCACCACCCAGGCGCCCTACTTTTATTATTTTTTATTTATTTTTATTATTTTTAAGTAATCTCTACACCTGATACGAGGCTCGAACTCACAACCCCGAGATCAAGAATTTCATGCTCCACCAACTGAGCCAGCCAGGCGCCCCTGGAACTTTTCATAAGGAATCTCAGATTGACCTTTTAAAAGCCTCCCCAGGCTAAGAAGCCAAGCCAAGAGCTCACCATCAGACCTCACCTGGAATACCTATAGATTGGGTGAATTCTTGTCTTCCTGATGTCCCCAAAATATTCTGAGGTTCCTGGGTGTGCCAGGAAGTGACCTCCCTTACTCACCTGGTGAGTTTGCCAGGAACTTTGTAAGCAAGATACCAGGCCAATTTTTCCAAGGGGCTTTATTGGCTCCATAAAGTCAACTTTAGTTCCTTTAAGCTGTCTGGTCATATCTGAGTCTATATACATTTCTCTCAAATATGACATTGCAGTCAAAGCCTGGCGATATAACCAACGTTTCTGATTGTGTCCTATCACAAGGAGAACAGATTTCTATTGCACTTATGCAAATAACTATATTACCATGAAAATAAGAATACTCATTGAGAGTTTTCTAATTTTGGAGTTTTTGGGTAGGGAGAAAAAGGACTTGTTTCCTCTTTGTTCACAAAGATACACTTTACCAAATTGCTGCAAGTCATAGCTTAAGAGAAGAGGTTTCCTTACATCTGGAAGAAACAAAACTAAATTAAAGAACCATCATGTTTCAAAACAAAAAAATTATAAAAATTATAACCATCTTCATCAGTTCATTCAGTTCCATGTAATTAATTCTTATTGATCTTGATCTTTTGTTAGCAGTTTTATGAAGCCATCAGTTTCTCCGTTGGAGCTCTGTTCATTTTTATCTGTTCAATGGTATGATCTGGAAGTTATCAGAAGCTTGTACTTGTCAGAACCATTCCCATGAATCTCACTGAAGATGAAGCACTTTTGCAAAAGCTTCAAAGGAAAACAATAACTGAATAATAGAAGACTTAAAAATAGCCATGGCTAAAATCTTATTAGAGTTCATTACAATGCAATCAACAAAGAAATTTGGTTATTTCAGTGACACACATTTCAAGATAATAACTAGAATTATGGCTGACAACATAACACCTGGGTGTTTTAGCATTTTAGGAATTTCATATAATTTCCCAAATACTAAAACAAAACAAAACAAAAAACAATTTCTCAAACACTTGCATACTTACACAAATACAACATAAAGAAGGTTTAGTATTACTTCTTACTTGACAACAGTTCCCATATAATTTAACATATCAAATAAGCCTAATGAGGGGCACCTGGGTGGCTCAGTCAGTTAAGCATCTGCCTTCAGCTCAGGTCACCATCCTGGGGTCCTGGGATCTAGCCCTGCCTCAGGTTCCCAGCTCAGCGGGGAGCCTGCTTCTCCCCATCCTCCCTCTGCTGCTTCCTCTGCTTGTACTCTCTTTCTTTCTCTCCCTCAATTAAATAAACAAAATATTTTTTAAAACCCCCAAATAAGCTTAATTAGTTTAATGTCTCCCTTTTTATAAGAAGAGAGAACAAATATTTTGAGATGGTTCAGGGACCCTTTGGGTAATCTCAGAGTTAGTTTGAAGTCTTTAAGTCTTCTTTTGGAATTTGATTTTTGGGGGGGATTTGTAAAAAAACCAAAAGTTTTGGACACTTGATTAAATAGGATCACGAGTCACTGTGAAACAATACTTAGAGTTAATATATGTAACCAAAGTGACAATAAAAGATTTTGTAGGCAAATACAGGAGATTACATAACTATAAAAAAAAGACTTTAGCTCTCTTTGGTAATCAAAGATGGGATAAAGACAACATGAAGCACAGAAAATTATTTTGAGAAAACACAAATTCCTGGCTTTCTAGCCAGATTACTTAAAGGTAAAGGAAAACCTTTCACAACCTCTCCTCAAGGGCAGACTGATACTCAAAACTTTGCCCTTTTAGCAATGAAAGAACATTTCACAAATGTAGTATTGATATTAAAGTTTATTTTATTTTTGGCAATTTTTAATTTTTTTTACAGATTTTATTTATTTATTTGACAGAGAGAATCAGAGAGCACAAGGAGGGGAATGGCAGAGGAAGAGGGAGAAGCAGGATCCCCACTGAACAAGGAGCCTGATGCAGGGCTCAATGCCAGGACCCTGGGATCATGACCTGAGCTGAAGGCAGATGCTTACCTGACTGAGCCTCTCAGGTGCTCCTCCCTCTCTCCAAATATTTATAGCATTTTGTTCTTTAGTCTCCTTTTTTCCCATTCTGAAATAACTAGTTTTGCTTTAGGACAAAATTACTTTCATTTCCCTTAAAAATTCATCTCAATACCTCACACCTTTCTTATCCCAAAACACATCCTACTTTCTTTGTATGCAGAAGTTTTAATTGCATAAATTAATTGGAATTCTTAACCCTTATAAACCTGAATTTCTAGGGAAAATTAAGAAGTAAGAAGTTGCAAACTAAAAAGTAAGCAATTACAAACTGTTACACCAGCATTCTTTAGATTGGCAAGTTGATGAATACATTTCATAATATCTAGAGACATACGTTTCTCCATAGCACAATTTTTCAATGTGACACAAGATATGTTTTCTAACATCTAACAAGATGTTTTCCAAATATCTTTAGTTCCTCTGTAATAAGAGGTCAAAAGTAGGTAAACTGAGACATATTTAGCAATTAAGGTTTCAGTATTTCATCTTATTTGGAAGTCACATAGGTATTCAGTTAATTCCTATCATATAATGTAACTTAGCAAAATACTAAGAGTGGAAGTTACCAAAGATTTGGAAAACTTTGTGTTTTGGGGTTTTTTAAAGTAATCTCTACACCCAAGGTGTGGTTCAAACTCATGACCCAAAGATCAAGAGTCCAATGCTCTCCTGACTGAGCCAGCCAGGCACCCTGGGAAACTATTTTTTTTAAGATTATTTATTTATTTGACAGAGAGAGAGAGAGATATCACAAGTAGGCAGAGAGGCAGGCAGAGAGAGAGGGAAGCTGGCTTCCTGCTGGGCAGAGAGCCCGATGCGGGGCTCGATCCCAGGACTCTGAGATCATGACCTGAGCTGAAGGCAGAGGCTTTAGCCCACTGAGCCACCCAGGCGCCCCCTGGGAAACTATTTTTAAGCAGACATAGTCATTGTTAAAAGTTCACTTAGAAACTTATCTCACACACACACACACAAACCAACAAAAACAAAAACTTATCTCACTTATATCTATGCAAATCAGCTGCTCCCAGCAATCTCCTCTAGACCACCCATGAAAATTTCATTAGACACTAGACAAAGTCAGCCACCATCCCGAACTACTTTTCTTGTTCACAAGTTTTATAATAGAGATAACATAAATTTATTTGAGTAGTAAACCCATGTAGAGTAATATAAGTTGTTTATCTGCACCATATTTAATGCTGATAGCTCTGAAGATAGACCTATTCTAATTAAGCCCAAACTAGCTTTTATTTAGCAAAGAGCATCTCACATCGTGTGAACCTGAAAACGCTTATTTTTTTTCTCTTTTTTAAAGATTTTATTTATTTATTTGACAGAGAGACACACAGTGAGAGAGGGTACACAAGCAGGAGGAAGGAAAGAGGGAGAAGCAGGCTTCCCAAGGAGCAGGGATCCCAATGCGGGGCTCGATCTCAGTACCCTAGGACCATGACCTGAGCCAAAGGCAGACGCCCAACGACTGAGCCACCCAGGCGCCCCAAAACGCTTATTTTTTTTTTTAAGATTTTATTTATTTGACAGAGAGATCACAAGCAGGCAGAGAGAGAGGGGGAAACAGGCTTCCTGCTGAGCAGAGAGCCCGATGCGGGGCTCGATCCCAGGACCCTGAGATTACAACCTCAGCTGAAGGCAGAGGCTTTAACCCACTGAGCCACCCAGGTGCCCCTAAAGCTTTTTTTTTTACTAATATTTGTGGAGAAGACTTTTAAGATTTGTATTTGTCCTTGATAAGTAATGTTAAAGAGGTTGTGGACTAGATTTGGGGGCAATAGAGCTTTTTTTTTTTTTTTTAATTTTATTCATCTGTTTGTCAAAGAGAGGGAGCACAAGCAAGAGAGCTGCAGGCAGATGGAGAAGCAGACTCCCTGCTGAGCAAGGCGCCTGATGCAGGACTCAATCCCAGGACCCCAAGATCATGACCTGAGCCGAAGGCAGATGCTTAACTGAATGAGCCACCCAGGAGCCCTGATACAAGGCATAGTTTTTTTTTTTAAATATTTTTTTTAAAGATTTTTATTTATTTATTTGAGAAAGAGAGAGAGTGAGAGAGAGCAGGAGAAGGAAGAAGGTCAGAGTGAGAAGCAGACTCCCCTTGGAGCCGGGAGCCCGATGTGGGACTCGATCCCAGGTCTCTGGGATCATGACCTAAGCCAAAGGCAGTCGCCCAACCAACTGAGCCACCTAGGCACCCACAAGGCATAGTTTTTGATCTCAGTTTCTACTTATTGATTTTTTCCTGTTACCTTAATCTTACATGTTGTTACTAGAAAATTTCAGATGATATCCCTTGAGTCCTCTTGGTAGGTGGCTGCTTTCCTTTCTAGGGTGTCCCAAGAGATGACTCTGGGATTGGTGTCAGCCTCCACTAGCACAATACACACAGAGTCTTTGGGTAAAGCCCCTAGGCTTCTGGAGAGTGAGACCAGAGTCCTGGTGTGTCGGTATGCCGTGGCACAGAGCATGCCCAGGAAGCTTCCATGGAGTTCTGCATTTATCAGGAAGCTGGTACATGACCTCAGGGTTCTTAGGAGGCATTGGCCCTAGATAGGATTTTTTTATATTGGTTTATATTGGTCCATTGATTTTTTTGACATTACACCAAGGATCGGACCCAAGGAATCCCATCAGGTCAGAGGACAAAGAGTAGGAACAGTGAGTGGTGGCACAGAGACAAAAGGTCTCTGTTGTATATTCCCCCTGGTGGTGCCATTTTTGGTTTCTAGTTGCAAGGCTAGTCACTCTTCTGGGGTAGGACACGTAGTAGGAGCACTAGCCCCTGACTCTGTAGTTGCAGGCACAGGTCTCCCATCCTCACCTCTGGGAATCTTTTCCTGTGTGTCTTTAGCCCAGAGCCTCTTGGGCAGTGACAATGGCTTTATGATCCAATTCACCCTCCTTAGCTCTTCGTGACTTTAAGGCAAGAAGGACGCCTATGCATATTAACTGTCAATTACAGCCTTTATAATTGGTGGTCTAATTGTCTCATTAGAACATAGGGTTGACCACAGACTGTAGCTATCTTTATAGCCTTAGCACCTAACACCAGGGATGCACCAAGGCACTCGGAGTAAATGAATCCCATTTTATTTTGTTCTGTCTCAAGGTGTATTTATTTATCTGAGAGAGACGCATGAGAGAGAGAGACAGAGAGACAGAGAGAGAAAAAGAGAGAGTGAGCGTAGTGGGGAGGGACAGAAGGAAAAGGAGAAAATATCAAGCAAATTCCTGGCTGAGCTTGGAGCCAGATGCAGGGCTTGATCCCACAACCCTGAGATCACGACCTGAGCCAAAATCTAGAGTCAGATGCTTAACCAACTGAGCCACCCACGCGCCCCATGTGTCCCATTTTACACCCGCCCCTGCTGAATACCAGAATACTTTTCACTAACAGCTCTGTATAAATAAGTAATAATTTTTCTTTTCTTTTTTTTTAAAGATTTATTTATTTGTTTATTTATTTATTTATTTGACAGAGAGAGGGAACACAAGCAGGGGGGAGTAGGAGGGGGAGAAGCAGGCTTCCTGCTGAGCAGGGAGCCCAACGCTGGGCTTGATCCCAAGACTCTGGGATCATGATCTGAGTTGAAGGCAGAAGCCTAACAACTGAGCCACCCAGGCGCCCCTAATTTTTATTTTTTTGATTTATTCTTTAGGTTTATAACAATGTAAAAAGAAAGAAAATTGAAATTTAAAGCCATTTAAATTCAATAAACTATTTCATACATAGCCTGATCATGCTGCACTGAGGAGATCGTTAGATTATTATGGCAGCTGTGACCTTTTGGGTTGGACACTCACTACAGGCAACAACACACAACAGAGGGAATATATGAGAGCACATAGCGGCCAACAGACCCCCAGCACGCAGTTCTCCTTTCCCAGATAGTGTTTGCCATGTGGGTTAGGTGGTTAATAAGCAAGTTACGTAAAGCGCATTCCCCTTGGTTAATTGCAGGGGCAGTCGTGCAATCCCAACTGTGCCATGTGTTGTATGTTGGTCTTGGCCTATCAATGGCCAACGTTGTGGCTGGAGCAGCCCCCGTGGTTCTTACTATAATTGCAAGATGCCCTTCAGCTATAACCATTAGGAAACTTTGAAAGAAAAAAACAAGTTTAGGGGCGCCTGTGTGGCTCAGTGGGTTAAAGCCTCTGCCTTTGGCTCAGGTCATGATCTCAAGGTCCTGGGATCGAGCCCCACATGGGGCTCTCTGCTTGGCGGGGAGCCTGCTTCCCTCTCTCTCTCTCTCTGCCTGCCTCTCTGCCTACTTGTGATCTCTCTCTCTCTGTCAAATAAATAAATAAAATCTTTAAAAAAAAAACAAGTTTATTACTTATAAGACCTGGGAATTACAAGGCACACTTAGGGCCACAGAACGAGGCCACAGGAAGAGAGAGGAAGCAAGAGAGAGCAAGCCCGGGGTTCTGCTTTTATTGGGGTTGGGTGTGAGGGCCTAGGCTCACTGGTTACTGATGAATTTAAAGGAAGAGTTAAAAACCAAGTGGCTCAACTGGTCAGTTACTGAAATCAACCAAGATCTCTAAAACATAGGACCTTTGGTGTGGGGCGTGGCCGGGCTTTTTACCTAGTTGAGTGGCTGGCTATGTGTTTATTCAAGATAACCATCTTTGCTATTTTATTATTTATTTTATTTTATTTATTTATTTTTAAAGTAAGCCTTACATCCAATGTGGGACTTGAACTCATGACCCCGAGATCAAGAGTGTACTTACTGAACCAGCCAGGCACCCTTGAGATAGCTATCTTTGAAGTGGATACCTGGGCAATCCAAAGTGTAAATTGATATTTGAATTATAAAAAAGTGAAAACCAACCACCTGTCAGAACTTACACTACAGAGAGGCTGGGCAGAGGCTTCAGTGAAGCTTGGCTCTGATATGCTCCAGTGAGTGGATCCCACTGGTTGCCCTTTTGTTATTCCATTGAAGGATTTTGGTGAACTCATCTGGCTAGATTACCAGGGTTGAGAACACATGGATAGTTCTGAGTTATGACTCAGAGCAGGCGCCTTGGCTAGGTTCTTTCGGGTTGTACTAGATGTGGGGCTAAAGGAGATTTGGGCTGACCCCCAGGTCCAGCACATATAGGGACTGCCTGGAGATGGTCCTTACTGCCCAGACCCTTGGGGGGTGTGGCCTTGCCCAGGGAGACCCAAGCTGGCATATCATTTCCCTTCTACCCTCATAGTCTGGTGGTGAGGCCAGGGGCGAACTCTGAGCTGGGGCCTTTCTCCCCATCTTCTGCCAGGGCAGGGACTTGAGTTCATTCCAGACCCTAAACTTCACCCTCCTGGAGACAGTAAGACCCACGGAGGAACTGTGTAAGACCTCTAGAGAACCGTGGCTTGCCAGAAAAGGGGGTAAAGTAGGGATCGTACCAGAGAGGATCACACCAGTAGGGATTACACCAGGTAAAGAGGGATCAAGGCTCATCATGTGTCCTCTTCCCTGGTTGCTTTGCTTCTGTTCTGCCATCCCTTCTGTCTGACCCTCCTGGTGAGTTAGCCGGCTGGACAGTTACCTCTTTGTGCAGGTCTCATTAGAGGGACAGGGAAGCCGAAAGGTGAGAGGCTAGCTTGAGGTGGCAAGGTACCTTCCTGAGCGGGCCACTGCAAGGTTAGAAGCCAAAGACACTTCCTCCAGAACCCAGTGGGGCCTTGAACCAAGCTGAGGAAACCACAGAGAAGCTGGGGCTTGGGAACAGGAGAGGACATCCTGTTCATCCCAACTGTCAGTTCCTGCTGGGGGGTGGGGGCAGCAGGGAGGAAGGCATCTAGGTTCCCAGAGTCTCTCAGAGGGTCTGCACCAGGGGATTTAGAAGAGCTCCCCCATGTGATTTGGGCAGATTCCCATCTCCTCAGGAGGTTTGCTGGTGCAGGCCAGCTGCACTCCATGGACATGAAGGCGGCCTCCCCCAGAGATATAACTCTTTTTTTTTAAAGAATTGTTTTATTTTTTTTTTAAGATTTTATTTATTTATTTGACAGAGAGAAATCACAAGTAGACAGAGAGGCAGGCAGAGGGAGAGGAGGAAGCAGGCTCCCTGCTGAGCAGAGAGCCGGATGCGGGGCTCGATCCCAGGACCCTGAGATCATGACCTGAGCCGAAGGCAGAGGCTTAACCCCCTGAGCCACCCAGGCGCCCCGAGATATAACTCTTGATTAGAATAACCACACATTGCTGATGATACAGCACTGCTCGAGGGAAGAACTCTGGGAACCCAATTTTTCCTGTAGGTGTCCTTGGTTTGGAGACATGTTGCTACGTGCAAGGAGGGGTCTCCGCACCTGCTTGTGCAAGAGGATGGGGCCTGAGAGTGAGGATGCGTGTATGAGCACGTGTATATGAGCATGCGTGTGCTGGAGTGTGTTTTCTTTAAAAAAAATTTTTTTTAATAGGAATGAATTTTTGTACCTTGTTTTTTGTTTTGTTTTGTTTCACAATTTTTAAAAAGGATTTTACTTATTTATTTGAGACAGATACCGAGAGAGAAAGCAAGAGCAGGGAGAGAGGCAGAAGGAGTGGGAGAAGCAGAATCCCTGCTGAGCCAGGAGCCTGATGTGGGGCTTGATCCCAGGACGCTGGGATCATGACCTGAGCCAAAAGCAGACGCTTAACCATCTGAGCCACCCAGGGGCCCCAGAAGTGTCTTTTCTGTGTGTTCACTCTGACTGGGACTCCTCAGTGGCTTCTCCTGGGGACATGGTGGACCCTTCCCCTCATTGCCTCTAAAGTTGGTGACTATCTCTTCTGAGCAAGGAGTCCCCTGCCTTGTAGGTCATTCCCACTGGGGAGAGATTTCCTATGGAGTGGAGGGGAGATGCTCTCCTTTCCTCAGCCCCATTCCAGTGAGTTTGGAAACTCAGAGCCCTCAGAGCAGCCCTGGGGCCCCTGCCATCACCAAGGCAAAAAACCCTGTGTCTTTGGGGTTGTCATGGTAATAGCACTTTGAGAGCGTGCCTGGGGCCATAGAATCCTACAGAATCCTACTGCCCATAGTCTCTGGCCACCTGAGCCTGGATGTGATGTGTGCTTGGCATTTCTGTGCTGTCTGTCCCCTCTGAACTCAGAGCAGTCCCGTGAGGAGGTCAGGGCAAGGGGTCACCACTGTTCCCATTGGGCAGAGGAGGAGACTGAGGCCAGAGAGTGGGTTGCCTAAGGTCACAGAAGGAAGTCTTAGGGTGTCAGGTCTTTTTCAGCTGAGTCTATACTGTGACCACACCTGTTTTCTTGGGATAGCTACTGTGCCTCTGCACCCAATTCTTCAGCTCCAGAACCCCTGTCCCAACCTTCTTTACCTCTACTGACTTGTCCTATTTCCTTTTCCGAAGCCCTCTGGGTCAAGAGATTGAGATTCAGCTTCAGTGGGTATATTAGAAATGGAGGGGCTAAACTGGAGACTGCTGGCCAGGGGCAAGGGTCGAGGCTTTTCCTCAGGTGTCTCCTGACCACGGAAGAGGACGGAGAGTTGTGGGGTCTCTGCCAGTCTTGTGCAGGCCTGAGGGATGCTCTGTGCCCCTCCAGAAGCTCAACACTACTACACCCTTGGCGTGGCCTCGGCAGGGCCTTGATGCCTCTGGGCTAACCAACTTGCTCCCCGCCCACACTCATGCTTCACTCTTTACCTGAATTAGTCACCACTCATGGAACCCGCTGGACCTTCTCAGGGTCACGCCTTGGCTCACACTGTCTCCACTTGCTGTGTTTACGGGTCTTCCACAATACCATGGGCAGCCCTGTCTAACACAGATACTGTGTCCTTGTCCATCTTCCTGCTGAACAGGGAGGTCCCTGGGGGGTGGAGACCACCTCTGAATCACCTCTGTGTCTCCACCATACACATGGCACAGGGCCACGAATCAAAAGGCATCAGGACATATTGGAAGCACACACAGGGTGAAGGTGACTGTGGTTGTCTCTGAGGAGTAGGTCTTCTACTTTGGATTTTTTCAGTGGGCTTCTCATGGATTCTCTTCATCAAGTGAATGGAAGAAAGAATCTTATGGTGATTGGGATTGGGCTTCTCCCCAGACCCCCAGGGGACCCTCACCTGTGTGTGGCTCCAGCGTTGTCAAGGGCGCCCTCTATCTGTTTCTGTCCGTTGCTCTTCCTCACCCAAAGCGCCTGGCCCTCCGGGGAATCTGGCCTTTCCGAGCTGCTCTCGCTGTCCCTCCCCACAGGCACTTCCTCCATTTTCTCTCTCGAGATTTTCCTCTTCTTTCTCCTCCTTTTCTTCTTTTAATGATAAACACTGTTAAAGGACGTGTAAAGGACTCCTTAGACAAATTCAAACAAGCACAGTCCAGAAGTCCTTTTTTTTATTATTATTTTTTATTTTTTT
>CM052799.1:14194088-14212062 GCA_028533885.1 Nasua narica
GCATTAAATGTATAGATTGCTTTAGGTAGCATAGACATTTTCACAATATTTGTTCTTCCAATCTATGAGCATGGAACGTCTTTCCATTTCTTTGTGTCTTCCGCAATTTCTTTCATGAGCACTTTGTAGTTTTCTGAGTACAGATTCTTTGCCTCTTTGGTTAGGTTTATTCCTAGGTATCTTATGGTTTTGGGTGCAATTGTAAATGGAATCGACTCCTTAATTTCTCTTTCTTCTGTTTTGCTGTTTGTGTATAGGAATGCAACTGATTTCTGTGCATTAATTTTATATCCTGAGACTCGATTGAATTCCTGTATGAGTTCTAGCAGTCTTGGAATAGAGTCTTTTGGGTTTTCCACATAAAGTATCATATCATCTGCAAAGAGTGAGAGTTTGACTTCTTCTTTGCCAGTTTGGATGCCTCAGAAGTCCTTTTGACAGCTTGCATACCTACCCCATTCATCCCAATCTCCACGTCAGAAATAACCCTCATTCATCAACTGGGAGCGTACCTATCCCAGTCTTTTTCTAGATGTTTATATATGTTGGCGAATGCCAGGAAATAGAGGGTCTTATATTATGGTGATTGATGTTTTACAAAAATGGAATCATCTGCACATATTATTCTGCAATTTGACTTTTCCCCTTCATAATTTATATTGGCATCTTCCTACTTTTTAAAAAAAATTTTTTTTCTTTTAAAAATATTTTTATTTATTTATTTATTTGACACAGAGAGAGAGAACACAAGTAGGCAGAGAGGCAGGCAGAGAGAGAGGGGGAAGCAGGCTCTCCGCCGAGCGGAGAGCCCAATGCGGTACTCGATCCCAGGACCCTGAGATCATGACCTGAGCCGAAGGGAGAGGCCTTAACCCACTGAGCCACCCAGCCACCCCCTTCCTACCTTTTTTTAAAAAAAAGATTTTATTTATTTATTTATTTATTTATTTATTTATTTATTTATTTGACAGAGAGAGAGAGAACACAACCAAGGAGGGCAGGAGAGGGAGAAGCAGACTCCCTGCTGAGCAGGGAGCCCAACATGGGGCTCAGTCCTAGGACCCTGGGATCATGACCTGAGCCGAAGGCAGATGCCCAACTGAGTGAGCCACCCAGGTACCCCAGGATCTTCCTGCTTTTAATTGAAATATGTATGTGTATATATATACACACATATGTATATGAATATATGAAAAAATGTGGTATCATTAATGTACAGCTTGCTGAGTTTTTACTAAGTGAACACATTAGTGTAACTGGCCCCCAGAAGTCCCCTTGTCCCTCTTTGAAGGGCTACTTGTCCCCATAACTATGATCCTGACTTTGAATTCCATAGACTAGTGGTGCCAGATTTTAAAATTTATAGAAAATAGAACCATACAGTATAGGCTCTTTCACATACAAGCTCTTCCTGCATCAGAACATTTGAGAGAATCACCTATGTTGTATACAATTATAGTTTTTTCATTTTTTTATTGCTGAGTAGTATTCTACTCTATGAGTATATCACAATATTGTTATTCTTGTACTGTTGACGGCTCTTTGGGTAGTTTCCAGCTCATTTCTTTTTATTTTAGTTAATTAATTAATTAGAAAGATTTTATTTATTTGAGAGAGAGAGTGTGCACATGTAAGTGGGGGGAAGGGCAGTGGGAGAGAGAAAATCCTAAACAGACTCTGCTGAGCCCGACAAAGGGCCTAATCCCATGACCCTGAGATCATGACCGGAGCCAAGTCAAGAGTTGGCTGCTTAACCGACTGAGCTACCCAGGCATCCCTCCATCTCGTTCTTTTTATTTTTTTCTTTTTCTTTATTTTAGAAAATATTTTATTGATTTATTTGAGAGAGAGAGAGAGAGCATGAGTGGGGGCAGGGTGGGGTGGGAGGGGAGGGGCAGAGGGAGAGTGAGAAGCCGACTCTCTGCTGAGGACCCAGGACCCTGGGATCATGATCTGAGGCAAAGGTAGACACTTAACCTACTGAACCACCCAGGCACCCCCAGCTCATTCTTTTTAAATGGCTGCCCTGTAGGCCATAGAGTGGATATATCCCACACTGACACATGTTTGGATAATTTCTGGTTCCCCAACTAGGCCCAGCAAAGCTGCACTGAACATCTTGGTTCATGCCTCCTCACCCGCATCCTTGAGGAAGGTTCCTGAAGAGTGGGCCTTGGGGGTGCACATTGCAATGGCCTGTGCCATGCCGGGGCTTCTCAGTTATGCCTGAGGTGATGTGAGTTGGGCTCACACTCACTTGCTGCTGAGAGGGCCTACAAGGGCAGAATTTTTCCAAAGATGTCACAGCTAGTGAGAGGTCAATCAGTGATTCAAACACCCATCTGCCTGACCCCGGAATCTGTGGTCCCGATCAACCCGTGGGGGTGGCTCCTCCCCCTGTTGATAATAATATCTATTATGGGTCATGTTCTTTATGCGCTTTGACTCCTTCATCAGACCTCATCCCTTATCAGCCACTGAGGTCCGTGCTTGCCAAGGCCAAACCTACAGAGAGGGAAATGGACTAACAGAGAAGCTGGGAAGCTACTTGCCCAAAAGAACACAGCAAGTGGCAGAGCTGGGACCTCTGTACCCTTGGCCACTTTATAGCGTGGCCTTCATCAGAACCCACTTCCCCAGAGCCAATCCCATCTATCTTACCACCCCCTCCCGGGGTGGGGTGGGGTGGGGGCAGGCCCGCAGAAGAACCACTTTTTTTTTTTTTAAATTTTAATTCCAGTCAGTCAACAATTTAGTGTTATATTAGTTTCAGGTGTGCAATGTAGCGATTCAACACTTCCGTACAACTCGGGGTGCTCATCACACCTCCTTAGTCCCCTTCACCCGTTTCACCCATCCCCCCACCACCCCTCTCTGGTAACCCTCAGTTTGTTCCCTCTGTAGCTACGAGTCTGTTTCTCGGCTTTCTCTTTGTCTTTTCCTTTGCTCATTTGCTCATTTGTTTTGTTTCTTAAATTCCACAGATGAGTGAAATCACACGGTATGTGTCTTTCTCTGACGGGGCGTTTATTTTGCTTCCATTATACTCAGCAGCTCTGTCCATGTCAATGCAGACAGAAAAGATCCACTTCCTTGAGGAGTTTCCCAAGTTTCTTTCTGGGAGACACTGCCTAGATCCCCTGCTCACTTGTGCAAAAGCTGAGAAGGCCACTGGTGGAGTCTGGGATGCTCACGGGCTTCCTGGCTCACCTTCCAGTGCCCCCGTGGTGGGGCGGAGCTGGGAGAATCCTCAGTGTCCCTTCCTGAGCTCACTGTGCAGGGGGCCCCTCTATCCACCCCATACTAAGTGCCTCTGGGGTCCAGGGCCGCTCAGAGCTGGGCCACAGATGACCTGGTCTCACCCCTCGGGGGCCCCACAGTCTGGAAGAAGATAGACAAGGAAATGGACCTGGTCGCCATGTCAGTTGGGTATCCCAGCCTAAGACTCCAATTCTTCTTCCTACCTGAGGTCTTCCTGTCGTGCCTCCCCCCACCCTTCCCTGCCTGCCCCTCTCAGGAGCACAGCACCAGGATCAGCTTACTGAGTATCTCCCCAGAATTACTGAGTATCTCCCCAGGATTCCCCAAGAGGAGTTCTGTACTTGCTGTCTCGATCCTAATATTTTTCACACCCCTCACAGACTCACGACTCCCCCACAGAGACTGCACGGTGGGGCTCGGTGCTCAAAGACAGCTGTGTGCAGGGAGCCCCAGGAGCTGGGGCCAAGGACAGTCAGGGTGGGCTTTCCTGAGGAGGGGAGCCTTGTTCTGAAGGAGTGCAGGACTCTGGCAGATCCTGAAGGCTGGGCTGGGGCGCGGGGGTGGGGGAGAGGGTGCTCCAGCAGAGGAAAGCAGCCTGTCCTTTGAGGGGGCCCCACTGGGCCTGTGCAGGCTTGGAGGGGGTGGGGGCTGGCGGGGAGGCCAGAGGCCAGCTCACAAAGCTCCAGACTGCCCCCTCGGGGCCCACGGCGGGGTGTGGAGTGTGGGGGGCGTGCTGTGGGAGCCAAGCCCCAGCACTGCCATCCCCACATCTGTGGCCTTGCTAAGCCCCCTTCTGCTTCTCTCTGGGGACTTCAGTTACTCCTTCTGAACAATGGGGAGTTGCAATAGTCAGCCTTGTTAGGCACTTCTTTGTGCCTGTTTAGAGCTCTTAATTTCTTTCTTTTTTTTTTTTTCCTAAGATTTAATTTGACTGAGAGCAAGAGAGCTCAAGCAGGGGGGAGAAGTGGGAGAAAAACAGTCTCCCCACTGAGCAGGGAGCCCAACGGGAGGCTCAATCCCAGGACCCTGAGACCATGACCTGAGCCGAGGGTAGACCCTTAACTGAGCCACCCAGACGTCCTTAGAGCTCTTAATTTCTTTTTTTTTTTTTAAAGATTTTATTTATTTATTTGACACAGAGAGAGAGAGACCACAAGTAGGCAGAGGGGCAGGCAGAGAGAGAGGGGGAAGCAGACTCCCCGCTGAGCAGAGAGCCAGATGGAGAGCTCAATCCCAGGACCTTGAGATCATGACCTAAGCTGAAGGCAGAGGCTTTAACCTGCTGAGCCACCCAGGCGCCCCAAGAGCTCTTAATTTCTTAAAGAAGACTACTGAACCAGTAAATCGAAGTGCATGTTGTATTTCCCAGGTAATTTCAATTTCTGCAATTTGAGGAATTTCAGAAGCAACTCCCTGAAGCCCTTCCTGTCATGACTGTGGGGCCAGTGGCAGGGCCAGCTTCATTGGTGACCACACAACACACACACACACACACACACACACACACACACACACACACACAAGTCACATCCTTGGACTCAGGTGGCCAGACTTCATAGACGACACAGCCACAGTGAGGCTGTGAGGGAGTGCGGGGCACAAGAGGCCCCTGGCTCCCCTTACGGTGTTTCATTTACTAGAAGAGATTGCCCCAGAGAGCACGAGATCCCAGAGTCTGTTGCTTAGTCTGTGGCTGAGAACTTGGAACTTTTGCTGAGGGCCCTGCCTTTCCACAAAATGGCTGCCACAAGATAAGCCTGCAAGAATCCCAGGAAGGCCGCTGCTCAGAGACGCCCATGAGTCGCTTCCACGTGGACTTGACCAGAGCCCTGCATCTGAGCTTCTGGGGAGCCAGGGGAGATTTGGAGGAGCGGGAGGGGCCCTGGAAATCAGACAGAGACTCAAGGAAGCAGAGCAAGACCCTAAGGACTGGAGAAAATCCCACAGAGCACGGTGAGGGCTTGGGGGACAGGGAGGGATCCTGGGGAGCAGAGAGGGATTCCCCAGGACCTGCCTGAGCCCTGCCCCCTGGCAAAAGCAGTCAGCTGGCTAAGGATTAAGTAGCTTAATTTACCAAGATTACCTGGAGAGACCACTTTCAGGCAACCATTGAGCATTGAAAACCTTATAAAAACAGGCTGATTAGGTGATCCACCTCAGAATGTCCATAAGCCGTAGCTCACCACTGGCTAAGTTACACCCGGACACCGGACACAGGCACCAGAAAAGGGGAATTCTGTATGTTCCCATACCTCCTCGCCTTCTCTCTTAACTACAGCTCCCCACCCCTGTCCTGTCCTTAGCTCCCTTCCAGTGTATTTGATAAACTTCTCCTTTGTTCTTCTGCCTTGAGTGAATTCTTTCACTGCCTACAAGGCTGGCTTCCACCCAACAGGGTTGCCCTACATTTGGTGGCCCCCATCCAATCAGAGTGCACCATATTACCGACGGTTTGTTTTAATGACGCTTCATTTCTAACATATTCTTATGAACACGTTTTCGTAGTGACATTTCTCAGGTATGTTAAGGAGATTGAACGCTGAGTTTGGGGAATTTATTTTTCTCGTGGGTTTGTCTTTTTACTATAGAACATAGTCTTCTTTGCAATAGAATAAAAACTAACTCTGTATAAATGAAAATTTTAGTGCATTTGATGTTCCTTAAATATTGAGTAATTTTCTGATGTGCCTTCTTTTAGTGCCTTCTTTTAGTATCTTAAGTATCTTAGTATCTTAAGAATACTGCCGTTTTTCAGACTGAGCAATTCACAAAGTCTAGCAAATGTGTCAATTAATCAAAGATGGTCTTCAAACGCTTTATACCATTTATAGGAATTCATGTTATAGGAGATTGGTTTGAACACTGGAATTTGGGAGTCCCACCCTCTGCAACCTGGTGACCCACCTACCTCCCCTTCTCCACTCAGACTTCAAACAAGCCCTGTTTCCTGCTCTGGGCCCCCACAGAATCTCTTGGGGACCACCATTCCCTCCCCTCTGTCACTGCTTCCAACACTTTCTGTTCCCCTCTTGTCTCTTCATATGGCCCCTGCTGGCCACTATGCCTTTGCTCAGGCTGTACCACTGGCCCTGGAACTCTCTCTTTCAGTTCAAGGTTACTCCTTCCCAGGTTCTTCCCCTGATGCTGTGGCCTCTATCACTCTCTGGGGTAAAGGACAAAGGGTGAAGCATCACCAGTGAGACCACGTAGGGACAGTATGTATACTTTGGGTCCCCAGGAGTGGCGGGAAGAATTCCCTCTGGGCCATTGGCAATTAGGGATGGCATCTGGGGGAGGTGGGATTTGGGCTGAACTTGAGAGATGGATTGGGTTCAGGTATGCCATGGGGTGGACCTGGGACACCGAGGAGGGACAGAGGAGACGCCTTAGCAAGGTTGATAGACAGAAGCCTATCTGTTCCACACTGTGGAACACAGTGTGGTGTTCCAAAGTTTTAGACCTTTGTATGGAGGTGGGAGGAATAGACAGGTTGGCACATGATGGACAACCTTGAGTGCCCAGCTAGAGGGCTAAACCTGGCCCTCGTGGTCCTGGGCTGGAAATGTGATGTGTTCGGTTCCACTTCAACACTGTGCTCCTAGCAAACATAAGGAGTCCATTAGAGGGGCACCTGGGTAGCTCAGTCAGCTAAACTTCTGACTCTTGATTTCAGCTCAGGTAATGATCTCAAGATATTGGGACTGGACCCCACAAAGGCCCCTGGTGCTGAGTCTACTCCCAAATCTCTCATTCCCTCTGCCCCTCCCCTCACTTGCCTGTGTGTGCTCTCTCTTGATCAAAATAAAGAAAATATATTTTTTTAAGATTTTTTTATTTATTTATTAGAGAGAGAGAGACTGAGAATGAGAGGGGAGAAGAAGGTCAGAGGGAGAAGCAGACCTCCTGCAGAGCCAGGAGTCCGATATGGGACTCGATCCCGGGACTCCGGGATCATGACCTGAGCCGAAGGCAGTCGCTTAACCAACTGAGCCACCCAGGCGCCCAAAATAAAGAAAATCTTTAAAAAAAAAAAGTCAATTAGAATTACTTGTAATGTGGGTGTTTACCCTAAAGATACAAATGTAGTGATCCGAAGGGGCACGTGAACCCCAATGTTTATAGCAGCAATGTCCACAATAGCCACACTATGGAAAGAGCCTAGATGTCCATCGACAGATGAATGAATAAAGATGTGGTATATAGATATAATGGAATATTATGCAGCCATCAAAAATGAAATCTTAACATTTACAGTGACGTAGATGGAACTAGAGGGTATTATGCTAAGTGAAATAAGTCAATCAGAGAAAGACAATTATCACATGATCTCGATATGAGGAATCTGATAAACAAGACAGAGGATCATAGGAGAAGGGAGGGAAAAATAAAACAAGATGAAACCAGAGAGGGAGACAAACCATAAGAGACTTTTTTTTTTTTTTAAAGATTTTTTTTTATTTATTTATTAGGAAAGAGAGAGAGTGAGAGAGAGCATGAGAAGGGAGAAGGTCAGAGTGAGAAGCGGACTCCCCATGGAGCTGGGAGCCCGATGTGGGACTCGATCCCGGGACTCCGGGATCATGACCTGAGCTGAAGGCAGTCGCCCAACCAACTGCGCCACCCAGGGGCCCCCATAAGAGACTTTTTAAAAAAGATTTTATTTATTTATTTGACAGAGAGAGAGAGAGAGATCACAAGTAGGTAGAGAGGCAGGCAGAGAGAGAGAGGAAAGCAGGCTCCCCACCGAGCAGAGAGCCCGATGTGGGGCTTGATCCCAGGACCCCAAGATCACGACCCAAGCCGAAGGCAGAGGCTTTAACCCACTGAGCCACCCAGGCGCCCCATCCATAAGAGACTCTTAATCTCAGGAAACAAACTGAGGGTTGCTGGAGGGGAGGAGGGTGGGAGGAATGGGGTGGCTGGGTGATGGACATTGGGGAGGGTATGTGCTACGGTGAGCGGTGTAGTTGTGTAAGACTGATGAATCACAGACCTGTACCCCAAAAACAAATAATACATTATATGTTAATTTAAAAAGAGAATTACTTGTAATAACCAAAAACATCTCAAATGTCCATCCATTGATATGTGGGTAGACAAAATGGAACGGAATACAATGGAATGTGATTTGGCTCTAGAAATGAAGTACCAGTACATGCCACATCATGGAGAAACCTCGAAAACATTATGCTAAGTGAAAGAAACCAAACCATATATATGAAATTTTCAGAATAGGAAAATTGATAGAGACAGAAAGTAAATTAGTGATTGCCTAGGGCTGGGGGTGCAGCTTGTGGGGGAATGGGGAGTGACTGCTATCAGGGTTTTCTTTTTTTTTTTTTAAGATTTATTTATTTATTTTAGGGAGAGAGAGAGAAAGAACATGCAAGTAAGCAGGGGGAGGGGCAGAGGGAGAGGGAGAGAGAATCTCAAGCAGACACGCTGCTGAGCGCAGAGCCCGAGATAAGCCTCAATCTCAGGACCCTGAGACCATGACCTGAGCCGAAATCAAGAGTCAGATGCTTAACAGACTGAGCCACCCAAGTGCCCCTCCAGAGGGTTTCTTCTGGGGACTACGAAAATGTTCAAAAACTGACTATAGTGCCGGTTTCCAGAACTCTGTGAATATACTAAAAATCATCAACTTTACACTTTAAATGGGTGAACTGTGTGGCATGTCAGTCATATCTCAGTAAGGCTATTACAACAAAAAAAAGAGTTGATTTGGGATGAGGCACCTGCTTCCCCATCCCTATAGCCACAGGCAATGGATACGAGTTACAGGTGCATGTTGCCTGGCCCGCATGAGAGAGGGGAAGACAGTGGTCAGGGGCTAGTCCTGACTCTGGGGGCTCCCTGGTGGGGAGGGGGCTAGAAGGGAAGGCTGAAAGAGGGAGGCTCATAAGGGGCTGGCTTCTCTCCTGCTGCCCCGGTTCCAGCCACCTGGAGGCACAGAAATGTTGGAGCTGCACAGGGTTTATGGGTCACTGACAAGGGGAGAGGCTGGGAATGGGGAACGGAGCTGGGCAAAGTCACCAGGCAAGCAGGAGGGGCTGCCCAGGTCAGGAAGCTGAAGGTCTCATCTTCTTCATTGGCGGCAAATGTGGAGATGGGAAATCTGATTCCGCAATGGGTCCCTGGCCCGGGGTGGGTATTCTTGCATAGGCCAGGGTGTGATTGCCCACATCTGCCTTGGCCTTTCCCAGGAAGACACATGATTTGGTTTGACACTTCCTGTCTCCCCTACCACACACCTTGCAACCACCGCCAGGGGAAGACAGATGGGCCCTAGAAGCTGAAATCCGGGCAACATCTGGGTTTCCCCTTTCTGGCTGCACAGAGCTTCCTGGGACACCATGTCCCAGGCCCCTCTTGGGGATCCCTCCAGAAAACAAAGACGTATGTGCTAGAAATGACCGATCACCACCCCCATGATGTGTAGATTTTCTTTCAATAGATGCTTTCTAAGCCGGGCTCTGGACCCACTGGCTGCTGGACCCCTCTGAGGGCAGAGCCCAGTGCTGGGTCCTGAGAGACGTCCAAAGACGAAATGGGTCTTGTCCCCTCGGAAACCTGTACGATGAAGGGAATGCAGAGTCTTGTCCTCGGGAGCCTCTGTCTGTGGGACAAACTTGGCACATTCGGGAAGCCCTGGGGGGAGGCTAGACAGACAGGGTGGCTTGGGGAGTCCAGGTTTCAGGGGGCAGCTCAGGCCTTCGTGACTCTTGCCTAAGAGATAGGTAGCCCAATCCTGGGACCAGCTTGAGACTAAGGGTCAGGTTGGTGAGCTGCCTCCCATCCTGGTGTTGGGTGTGGGGTGCATCGTAGAGGATGCCAACTGGGGGTGACATTGGGCCAGACCTCCTGGACAGGAAAAATGTAACAGGGGCCTGGGGCAGTGGGGGGTGGCATTGGCAAGGAGGGCACAGCTCCCAGACCTGCGTGTGGGCATGCACCTATTGGGGAATGGTTGAGTTCGAGTCATTGCCGAGCAAGGAGACTTGACCCTGACCTCACTCGCAAACATGTCCCGGGAGTGCAAGACTTGACAGGACACGTGTGTCCCCATGCAGACATTGCAGGACGTGTAATCCCCATCCTGAAGATGAGGAGAGCCCATTGAGGCCCAGGAAAACAAAGCAACTTGCTCCAAGTCACACAGCTAAGAAATGATGGTGCTCAGGATGCCCCCATTCCAGGTCCTCAGGCAGCGTGTTCCTGCAGGGCAGAGAGAGGCGCACAGTAGGAATTGCGGAGTCTGGGCAGAACCGATGAGAAGCCCTGCTTCACCAAGAGGCCACTGGGGCAACAGCTGGCCTGTGAAACTAGGTTGCACAGCAGCCCATTGCTCCTTCCTTCTCCCGGGGCTGAGTGCGCAACCAGCAGCATGCATCCAGGATGCCACCTTCCGAGGTGCCCCACCCGAGCCCCCAAGAGTCCCACAAGGCCCCTGGAGCCAGGAGCTTCCCCAAGCCTCACAGCCTCATGGCTGTTCCACAGGAGAGCAGGGACTAGGGTTTGCCTCATGGCCTCTGGACCCTTCTGTCACTCTGGCTGATCATTTCTGCCAGCGGTGCTCTCTCCACCCGCCCCCAAACCAGCCACCCTAGCCTGGTGTCTCAACCAGAGCATTGGACAGAGAGTCATTTGGGGTCAATTCAGAAGAGACTTTCTGGAGGAAGCAAAGAGGAGCAAAGAAGAGGAGGTTGCTGTGTCTGGTTGGAGGTCAGGGGAGTCTTCACAAGGTGGAAGGGCATGCCAGGCAGAGGCATCAGGTGTAGAGCTTGAGCAAGAGAATGAGGCTCGGAGGGGTCTGAGCAGTTGGAGTGTATAGGGCATCCTGGTGTCTGGGGTGTGCAGGACTGCGGGTGAGGGCAACGGGGAACAACAAGACTCCAGGCTCTGGGGGGCTGTGGGTGGCTCAGTCGGTTAAGCATCTGCCTTTAGCTCAGGTCAAGATCCTAGGGTCTTGGGATCGAGCCCCACATTGGGCTCCCTGCTCAGCGGGGAGTCTGCTTCTCTTTCTCCCACTCCCCCTGCTCATGCTCCTCTCTCTCTGTCTCTCTCTCAAATAAATAAAATCTTAAAAAAAAAAAAAACCCGAAAAACAACACTCCAGGCTCTGATACCAGCCTAGTAGGTGTGTGAGCTCCAAAAGGCAAGGGTTTGAGAGAGCCCCTGGAAAATTGCTGTGGATGGTAGGTTGTGGTATGGGAAGAGTCTGGAACCTAGAGAAAGTGGAGTCTGGAGATCATGATCACACTTCAGAGGAGAGAAGATGATAGTAGAAACCAGGACAAAGGGGCGCCTGGGTGGCTCAGTCGGTTAAGCGTCTGCCTTTGGCTCAGGTCACAATCTCAGGGTCCTGGGATGGAGTCCTGCATCGGGTTCCTTGCTCAGTGGGGAGTCTGCTTCTCTCTCTCCCTCTGGCACTCCCCCTGCTTGTGGGAGCTCTCTCTCAAATGAATAAATAAAATCTTAAAAAGAAAGAAAGAAAGAAAGAAACCAGGGCAGAGGGAATGTTCCCAGGAAGGAGGAGCAGGCAGGGCACTCCACAAGCTTTCATCTCGGGGTTCATGCAATGGCACTGAGCAAAACAACAGGCCAGGCGACCTAGTGGAGACAAGCAGGGGTATTCATGGGGGTCTTGAATTTAAAGATACAGACCAGGTCTATCTCTGATAACTGGTGTCCTGAGAGGGGATGTCCCCAGGGAGATATGAGGACTGGGGAGATATGAGAAGCAGCTCAGGATGCAATTCTGCAAGCCCCCCACATTAAGAGAAGGGTCCCTGGAAGAGATCGAGAAGGATTACCAGGGAGGTGAGAGGGAGACCAGGAGAGTGGCATCAGGGGACCATGGAGCAGGCGTCATCAGTGCCTGCACAGGTAAAGACAAGGCTCGAGAGAGACCACGAGGGCTGGCCAGCCTGCAGCGGCCTTGAGTGTGAGAGAGAGTGAAGAAAGGGGCCAGTGAAGGTAGATGACTCTTCCTCAGGCTCAGGTGGTAAGGAGCCAGGGCAATGGGCTGGTGGTGGCTGGGGCCATATTTAGACTGAGAAATGCAGTGGAGAAGAACCCAAGAAAGGGGGACAGCCAGAGCTGAGCCCCTGAGGTGGCTGAGGGCTGGGTCCGGAGAACAGGGTGGTGTGGCCTTGAAGGTCTTCCTTATGACTGACTGGGTGGGTCAGGCTCTAAATGAGGGGTGTTTACTGTTATTCATTCATCAAACATTAGCCGAGTGCCAACTGTGTGCAGGGCAGTGCCAAGAGCCGGAGATTGAGTGGTGAATACACTATATTACCGTGATTCCTGAGGAGGTCATCTGGGGAGAAGGATGTTGGACAGCTGGCTGTCTCCCTTTCTCTCCAGGGGGACTCAACTCTCTTGAGCAACCCTGGCAATGACACTCCCATGTGGGGCCCAGGAGAGGCCAACACATTGTCAGGGAGATGGAGAAACTATTTCTTTAGTTGCACATGAGGACGACTTGCCCACTGTCCAGCGAGCCCCATGAGGCAACAACAGTAGGGACTGAGGCAAGCCTCAGCCCACATCCTGGCAGGCTGCCAGTGACGGGTAGGTCAGGAAGGCTCCTGCTTGGGTCTTTGCATCAGGTCCAGGCTGGGCATAAAGGAGGCACCTGCAGGTTGGGAGGAGGCCGGCTTGGGGACCATGGAGACCCAGAGGGACAGCACCTCCCTGCAGCGGTGGTCACTGCTGCTACTGCTGCTGGGCCTGGTGATCAGCCCGGCCACCTCCCGGACCCTTAGCTACAGGGAGGCTGTGCTCCGTGTTGTGAATACCTTAAACCAGCAGTCCTCGGAGGAGAATCTCTACCGTCTCCTGCAGCTGAACTCGCAGCCCCAAGGAGTGAGTCGAGGAGGGGGGCAGTGGGGAGGAAGGCTCTGCTCCGGCCAGACAGCTTGGCCGTACTGTCCCTCCCTTTGTTCATGCTTTGCTCATGTCAGGAAGGCTTTCTCCCTTTAAGTGTGGTCCCACCTCTTCCAGGAAACCTTCCCAGGGCCGTGTGTCCCCCTGCCCCCGACCCAGCATGAATGCTTCGTGCCTTAGAATCTCTGCTGTGTCAAGAGGCCCATTCAGCCTTCTGGAAGTTCCAGGGATAAAAGTGGGATTACTGGCTCTGGGATGTGACTTCCCTGCCCAGGGAAGGGCTCTGCTCAGCCTTGAGATTCCAGTGGCAATGTCTTTGCCTCCAGGAGGTCCCTGCTTTCCCATGGCCCCCTGACAAGGAGGTGCTACTCATTAGAGCTTGTTTGAGGTCCGCTTGTGGTCTCTCAGCTTGGTGAGGGCAGGAAGGGGCTCTGTCCTCCTCACCTCTGTGTCTTAGCATGGAGCCAGTGCCAGGCACATAGCAGGGGCTGTTGAAAGGCTGCTCTCTTAGCTGGGAGCTTGGTGGAGGGCACAGGGGTTGGGGAGTTGGGCGAGGATATAGATTAGAGAAGGAAAGCACGAGCCTGAGTCTGGTCTTCCCACTTTCTCCCCTGACCAGGATGAGAACCCAAACATCCCAAAGCCTGTGAGCTTCACCATTAAGGAGACTGTGTGTCCCAAGACGACACAGCAGCCCCTGGAGCAGTGTGATTTCAAGGACAAAGGGGTAAGGCTGGGGGTGCCCGCAGGTGCTCCCCTGGGAGCTGAACAAGTGACTTCCTGGGAATATTTCCAGCCACTGGGGTGAGGCTGGGAGGTTACGGTACAGGGGTTCCCATTTGACCTGGAGCCTCCTCTTCTCAGCTGGTGAAACAGTGTGATGGGACAGTCACCCTGAATGAGGACGAAAGATACTTTGACATCAGCTGTGATGAGGTGAGGGGCTGCTTCTGGCTGGCAGGGGTTGATGGGGGGTGGTGTATAGCACATCCCATGGGTCAGTTAACCACTGTCACATCCTGGCAGAGAAAGCCCTTCCTACCCTGGGCTTCTCCTCAACCTGAGCCTCAGGTCTCCAGGACTGTCTCTGCAATCCCTTAGAACAGTGGTTCTCAGTGTGATCCCGAGAGCCTAGGAGTTTGTTAGAAATACAAATTCTCAGGCCCCACTCAGACCTACACAATCAAATTCTGGGGTGGCGCCCAGCAATTTATACTTTAACAAATCCTCCAGGAGCTTCTGACTCTTTTTGACGCTTGAGAGCCACTTTTTTTTTTTTTTTTTCCGAGAGCCACTTTTAGTAATGAGCTTTCAGCTGTGAGACCCTGGGAAGCCCCCCAGGCCAGTTTCTTCCTCTGAGGGTGTAGGGATTCAATCAACCACATATTCCGAAGGTTAGAGCCAGAGGATGACCTGGAGCCCCAAGACTCTCGGGGTGACCCAAGAAGGGGAGGGTCCAGCACGGGAGGGGTTTTGTCTTGACCCTGGTTCCAGCTCAGCCCCCATAAAGAAACTGCTTCTTTGTGATGCACAGGCCCTGGAAGTCAAATTTGGCTGGCTGCGCAATCTCTTCAAGAAAGCGGGGGAGCAGATTCAGGACAAGTTTAAGAGAATTAGAGACCAAATCAGGGGACTTTTAATCAGTCTTCCGCAAGAGCAAGAGTCCTAAGGGTCTGCTTTGCCCTGGCTCAGGCTTGTAGGCCCTGAAAAATAAATTTTTGTGAAAGCAACTTCCTCCAGGCTTCAATTTTACTTGTCTTGCCTTCTCCTACTTAGCATAACGTAATCTTCAATTCTGGGAGGACTTGCGCGTGTGCGCGCGAGAGTGGGCGTACGCATGCGCGAACATGCACCCATGCAAAACAAAGGTATGGGCAGTTTTTCCAACCCAGAAGGGCATGGGGTGAGGCTGGAGAGCTAAGAGGACAAAGACCACGTCTCCATTCTTAGGGATCTTCCCCATGCCCTTCAAATGCCTCCCACCATCCTCGTTGAACACCCAGAAGTGATTAAGGAGATCTACCCTGTGTGTAGTGGTAGTGGAGAGGCTGCAGAGCTGTGCTCCTAAGGTGCTAACAGCTGAGGGAGGGGCCAGGCATTTTGTCAGACACAGAAGGGCAGTTCAGCCTCCTGGCTGGCTGGGTTCTAAGGTCAGCCTGCTGGTACAATTCCCATAAAGTTCGAAGTCCCCTTGAAAATTTTAAATCTGGAAAAGCCCATCGCTCCTGGCATCTCCTCTGGCATTGGAAAATATCACTGTTTCTTTAGCTGGGTAGAAGATTTAAGTTAGGGGCTTGTTTAGGGATCAGATGGTACAAACATTTAGAACCACTAAAAGCAAGAATCTTGCTCGACAGGCTGAAGAGACATGGGTGTTCAGGACACTGTCAATGTCCTGCCCACTTGCCATTCAGTAGCTGACTAGAAGCACCTGTGGCTCTTTGCAAGGGGAGTTGGCACTCCAGGGAGTAGCCTCAACCAAAGATTGGTAGGAGTTGGTGGAAAAATATTTTCTCTTACTTGCTCCTCGGGTGGGTCCACTCCAAGATGGGTTACACATCGCTCACATCCCCAGCTGGCTATAGCCCACAGCAATGACCTGTTTATTAACATACCCTGTTCTGGATTCTGTTCCTGTTCCATCTCACTTATGCTCCCACTGCTGCTTTCTGTATTTGCCTGCCAAAAAAACTCCTTCCCCTTGTGTCCTTGTCTTAGATCTGCTTCTGGGCCAACCTGAAATAAGACATGGACATCCTGCTCTAAGAGCAACAGGAGGCAGGATATCACATAGCATTTCCTTTTTTTTTTTTTTTAAGATTTTATTTATTATTTGACAGAGAGAGACACAGCGAGAGAGGGAACACAAGCAGGGGGAGTGGGAGAGGGAGAAGCAGGCTTCCCGCTGAGCAGAGAGCCCAATGTGGGGCTCTATCCCCAGACTCTGGGATCATGACCCGAGCTGAAGGCAGATGCTTAATCACTGAGCCACCCGAGCATTTCCTTTGTTATCTGTCAAGCTTGCTTCTTCCTGGTGAGCAGGTCACTCTAAGTTTTCAGCTTCCCGTGGCTCCTGCCTTCCGAAGCAGGCCCATGTTGAGTGGGCTCCACTTGGCCCTCCCTTCTGTGACAGCCCCTGTTCGTCAATTACTGAATTCCCACGCCCTGTTGTGGGCCATTGTAGTGATCACCCTGGAAATCAGAACTAATTGTCTTAGTGAAGGGACACGGTCTCCTCTGATTACAAGGATCTGAAAAGTCTCCTGCTTTAGGAAATATGTTTTCTCTTCCATCAAAGGTATTCATCTTTGTGTGATTTATTCAGTTTTGAAGTTTTTCTCAATATTTTATTTAAAAAGTTGAGCAGGGGAATCTGGCTGGCTCAATCGGTACAGTATTTGACTCTTGATCTTGGGGTCATGAGTTTGAGCACCACATTGGGCGTAGAGCTCACTGAAAAAAATAACTAAATTAAAAAGTAGCTAAACATACAGAACCATTGAAATAATTGTGTAGTGAAAATGTACCCACCTATTAGAATCTATAATCAGTATTATATTTAGATTAATTTTGTAGTTGCTTTAGAGTCAATCCTTTAACTGCTCCTTATGTGGTCTTCGTTCCTTGTGGTTGGTTTGGGGGCAAAAGCATGGATTCAGGAGCCACGTTTTTAGACTGGATGGCCGCCACGGATGTTTGTGCTGAGAGGAACCACCCCACACAGACAAGATCAGAGCAGCTGGTGACATTGACCCGTATCCATCACCAAGGCTGCAGGCTGCCGCCTCCAGAACACACAGTAGGCACCCGAGGAATGGCAGTCCCTCTCTTCCTTTAGGGGAGGGGTTTGGCTGTGGGTAACCTGTACTTTCTGTTGAATCCAAGGACGACTTGGTGACTTAAGATTGGAAAGTCTTTAAACACGAGGCAGAGGAAACATGTAGACCTAGCTGCTGTTGTGCAGTGAAAATCACCCACAGGAGCTCAGAGCTTGGGGCTGCATTCCCAGGAGCAGCCCCCGCGCGTGTGCACAGGGCAGGTCAGGTGCATGGACCGGTGCCTTGTAACTAGATGCTGCCCGTGAGCAGAGAGGAAGGGAGTGTGGCCTTGTGGGCATCTGCTCCCCTCGTGCAGAACGTCACTGTGGTTCTCCAAGGATGAACAATATTCTGTTGGTGATCTTGGTGCCAGATTTTTGGAGTTTTTGTTTGTTTTCGTTTTTAAAGCTTTTGATTGGGGTAAGAACCTCTGGTTGAACAAGTAAATAAATCAGTAGAGTGGGTACTAAAATGTCTCCCTGGGTCTGTATTTAGCCTTTGGCTGCTTTTCGACATACCGTTTGTCACCAGACTGCCCCATAACACGGGCTCCCGCCTCAGAGCACACGGACTCATGGCTGTTACGAGATAAGGGTGGTAGAGCCGTGCTTAGTGGGCCGGAGGTGTTTTCCCCTCTTCCACATGTTGGAGCCAGTCAGCCTGTTGGTTTGTGGGACCTCCGGGTCTTGCTCGGGCTTCCTGTCTGCGGGCATAGCCCCACCCCTGGCTCTGTCTCCACCCCGATGCTGCTATTGTCACCCAAGGGGCACAGCGAAGCTCAGACCCATCAATACCTCCCCCACCCTGGGACTGTTCCTGGTGGATGGTTCCAGATCCAAAGTCCCAGGGATGCAGAGAGGGAAGGGCCTTGTGAATTTTGGGTGAGTGGAGGGAGGTGGCCGGAGCGGCCTGCTTATCCTTGTCTGGATAGGGTGAGGAGGCTTCTGGGTAAGGCTGCCTCAGGCCAGAGCTGTGGGCACACTTTCTCCTGTAGACACACT